>CM063510.1:56153338-56363338 GCA_032207245.1 Pardosa pseudoannulata | reverse complement strand
AATTCAGGTGTAGAAAAATCCTACCTTCTTACCTGGATAATTGCAGAGTTTAAGCTCTTTTTCCGAAATCCTTTGAGCTTGCTGGATCTAGATTTCAAAATGACCAACTCTACTGATGTAAAATGTACAGTAATAAAATATGCAATTGAAAAATTTTCACAAATGCAATTGCAACTGAGGGCTTTAATGAGAGGTTTTAACGGATCTAATTAACTCCTTCATTACCCTCCTGACTCTTATGCTCCTCAAATTTCAGTCTTAATTTAATGAATTTTTCATGTGATTCTTTAAAAATAGTAAAAAGAAACTTAAATATCCCATTTTGTTATCATTTGACTTCTGACGATAATCTTGGCAAAAATGAAAGTTGAAATCATTGCTCAAGTAAACGGCTTCGAACCGCAGCAGCTCAGTCGGCAAAGGCAAAACCATCTTAACTGGAGGGTTGCGGTTTCGGAACCTGAGCCGGCTTAAGATCCGACGTGTTCTTAAAGGTGACTGAAGCACATAAAATATGTTCGTGGTCACAATGTCCTCCAAGTTCTCAATCATAACCTCTGGGGGTGACAGGCCAAGCCTATTCTGCTTATCTCTGCTTCTAAATTACGAGGACCCACTTGTGCTTAAGTCGTACTTTCAACCTAGTAGTGCTAAGTTGAAAGTACGACAAGTCGAGACCCTTTTGCCATGATAAAAGTAGAGAATTTCTGAATTTAGCTTGGTTTGACCTAGTGGCATCAGAAGCAACAACTGACCTTTTAAATAATAAAATCCCTTTTATCCGGTAAAATGAAGGCCACTTTACTGACACGTGTAATCGGGGTTTATATACACCTACGATAAGCACAAAACTCACTAAAGACCAGCTAATATCCTGTATAGTATTAGCTCGTCGGTGAATAGACGAATATTCCTCAAGAAAAAGGCCGCCCTGGTAGCTTCGAAACAAAGTGTGGGATTCTGGATGATGTTAGCTCAGACAGTATGAGAAATTATATATCAAAATTAGTTTCCAACAGTAGACGATGTAGGAAATATAGCACTAAGGCCCAAGTAAAGAAGACCCGCTACATGTGTACAGAATTTCATGTGCCCATAGACACTGCAAGTTTTTTTATCTATCCATGGCAAATAATCACCATTAAATTCAGTTTTGCCGTAAATAGTTCTAGGGAAGTATATTACCACACACACACTAAAATTTAAATATAAGCATAAAATTTGTAGAATAAAATGCGCTTACTTATAATAAAAAAAAATGGGAGTGATTCAAAAGAGAAATAAATCCCTCAGAAGAGTTAAACAATCAAGTAAAGAAGATTTTTTTAAGATATTGCTTACGAGTGCACGAAACAAAAATTGTATCGGTTTCCAATCAATGCAGGAACAATGGGCGATAGACTGGGACTGTATGGAGGGTGATCGAGTTTTTGCATCACCCGTAACAATTAGTCTCAAAAAATCATCACATTCGTGACAACGCTCAAGGAAGGTTAAAACATTGCCCATACGTTTGGTTTTGTGCACTTCCGTCAACATTTTCGGTACCCAGCGTCAGAACAGCTTTCGACATTTTAATAATTCAGGAAATATTACACAAAGAACACTTTGACAAACTTGAGGAAAGTCGGGGTAATCATAAAGTATCTGTTTACTCTGAGTTTGGTCAATTTTCTGCACCAAATCATTAGTAATGACTAGAGATGTAAAAACCCCGGAATTTTGAAGAGGTGAGAATAAACCCGCGAATTTTGGGGAATAAACCAGGAATTTGGGGAAGTTTGGGAAGAAATCATTTTAACAATGGTTACATTTATTTTTTCAACAGTAGCTATTTAAGAACTAGCATATTATTTCTAAGAGATTGTTTTTTTTTTTACTTTTGGCAATATATATATATTCAAGAAATAATAGCAATGAGCATTTAAATGATTTTATAGTAGTACTTATGTAATTAATTACCCTGTTAGTCTTATCAAACACATAACTGATTGCTTCAATTTTAATTGCTAATATAATAATTATATACATTATTTTTAATCATTATTTATTATGTAAATTGCTTTATGCTAAACTTTTTCCCCTCCTTTTATAATATAAAAATAAATATCTTTAAATTTCAAATAACAGTTATTATTTTTTGTAATGCATATATCATTTGAAGAGGTAATCAAATGACACTTGCATTTTATGTCCAATTCCTACACACACACACACACATTATATATATATATATATATATATATATATATATATATAGAGAGAGAGAGAGAGAGAGAGAGAGAGAGATGTTATCCAAGAAAAATCATGATTTATGGGTTTTGTGACACTACAGATTATTGCCTAATATTTATGTAATAATAAAAATATTAGATGTTTCTCAAAGGAAAAATGTACTCATACTTCCATGCTAAACAGGATACCTCGCCAAATATAGTTAGTTAATCCCAATTATTCAATTTTTTTCATAGCATATAATAGTTAAATTTTGTGAAACTATCTTTTGAGACCTACAACAAAGACAGAAAAAAATGGTGGTTCTCATTGTGTCTCAGTGAATTGGCGATTTCAAAATACTTCAAAATTCCCATGGTTTGGAAATTTTCAAAATTCACTTCCCAAAAATCCTGGTTTGTTCCTGGGTATAAACCGAGTTTTTTCCACAGCTCACAAATTTAGTAAAGACTGCAGGTCACCCACTCCGTTCGTCATCCTGCACATTTGTGCGTCCATCTTTAAATGTTCGAACCAACTTTCTAATCATTCCATCGCTTATGATGTTTTCTCGTAAGCTGCACAGATCTCACGATGAATAGCTATAGCTTTTAAGCCTTTTGCACTCAGAAAACGAATAGCAGACCGAAATTCACAATTAGTGGGACACTCAATCCATTTTAAATGCTTGATAACGCACGTAATCAAGGGCAAGTGTTGCCGTAATAACGTCTCAGTCTTGCCAATAGATGCAGGTACACAGCGCGCATGGGCGGAATATCAAAACGGTACTTACTTAAATAAGCCTCGTATTTAATTTTAAATTATTTACGAGAAGTTTTGAAATGCAAATAAGAACATTTACAAAGCAGCGCGTCAGTGGCTGTGAGCTTTTGCTAGGCCTGCCAATTTGCATCACATAAACGGGTGAGCTTTGTTATATAACATATAAAATTCATTCAATTTTTGTTTTTTATTTTAATAATGGCCGAAGTACTCGGCGTTGATTGGGCAAAATAAAAATAATGGAACGTTATTTTTATAAAATATAAATCAGTTTGATCCCAATTTCCTTTTTCATTTCATGCCGATAATTTTATTTCTGTAATATTTCTTTAATTTGGTGTTTCATTTTAGCTACATATACATCTCGTACAGAAAATGTAAAATCAAGGAAATTAAAAATATACTCCTTTTTCGTTTTTAATTGGTTACCCATTGTAAACACTCCAAGTTGGTCCTTGATCCTATGAAGTTTGCCTGGTATTTCCCTGATATTTTATAAAAGCAATTCTGTCTTCATTTCTTTGCTGTATTAAAAACAAATATTAAAGTTCAGAATATTATTGACTCACCTTGATTGAAAAAACATCGATGAAGCGAAAAACTGGGTTGTAATAGATATTTGAATTCGAACCGAAAGCAAAAAAGAAAAAATTCTGAAAGTGGGGACATATCCCCTACAGACAAGAAATAATCTTGCTGTTGAGTAAAGCTCTTCCGAGAAATTAAGATTAAATTTCAGTGAAGCGAAAAAGAAATATATTGATTCAGGCAACCATAACGTAGTTTTGTTTCCATTAAAGCATGAAATTTTTTTCTCTGTTAGTAATTTTTAAAATTTTTTTAGATGTAGAATCGACAAATGCTTGCTAAGAACGATATTGTTATTTTGAGATCCTAGTCCGCAACTGCAATGCACACTTTTTAAATATATTAAATTCTACGTTATAATTTATACCTTTGCATAACTTCTAGTATATTGCTTGAGAAATTTTAGTCAAAATCGTATGAGAAAACAAATTCTTTTATTTTCAAGGCATTCGCATTGCCTTTGCAAAATTTCGTTGTTAATTAGAAGTTAGCTCTTCCATAAAAACGGGTGTCACACATTAAACTACTTTTTAAACACATTAAACTACCTTTTTTTATAAAAAATATAATATTTCACATATATATATATATATATTTTGAGGTAATTATAACACTTAAGGAAAATTTTTGGAAAAAGTATAGAATTTCCGTTTTTTCTTAAAAATTATAAACATGCTGTTACGGGTGTGAACTGTCACACCCATAACAGCATATTTATGATTTTTCAAACATGTAAAGAAGAAAAGGCAATTCTTTACTTTTGGCAATTTCTTCCTTGGGTATTATAATTGCTTCACAAAAAAGTATAAATTTGAAATATTATATTCTTTATAGAAAAGTGATAAAAAGTAGTTCAATGTGTCACACCCGTTTCTATGGAATGGCTGAAGTATAGAAACATGCAACTTGAAAATGATTTCCCAACTGAGATTTAATGCACCGTGATAAAAACATTAAAAGTAATCAGTTTATATTTTTTTATATAATTTTACACTTGATTACTCTTTAATATGCCTGTATTAATCTTGTGGCATAAAACTTTAACCAACCACATGGTCAAAAATAGTTAATCGGTAAATATCTGACTTCCTTGCAATTTTATTGCAACATAGAAAAAAAAATCTAAAACCAGTGATTTTTCAAGTCTATAATTGTAAAAATTCAAATGAGAGTTATCTTTTTTATCAAAAAAAAAACTTGATACACTCTTTCTCATATTGGGAGAGATTCAATTTAAGGTTTTTAGAAATCGCTATTTCCAGAACTTACAAGAATTCCTTCTCAATGAACAGCTTACTCTTCCTTCCCCACTTATTAAGATGCTGTTTTTAAGGTTTGATTTGGCGAGCTATGATTAATTTTATGCTACAAGAACTAAAGTGATGGTATGGACTTTCGTAGTCGCTCAGAATCGACTTTAATCAGAACACGAACTTGAAGTTCATGAGACAGGATCTCAAATCCTGATGCTCACCCTGAATGAATCTAATCACTTTTATAACGGGGGATACAGCTTCGAGCTAAAGCGCTCCGAACAAACTACAACTAGAGACAGGATCTCAGTGCTCAAAGTCGATTTCAAATGGCTACGAATATTCATGCATGAAGGGGATTCGAACCCATAAACTGAAATACTGAAAGGCAGTAGCCCAACAGTTTCAACCGGCTGTCTATTAACTTCGATTCATGTTTTTATAATATTCTACAATTTAAAACCGAGTTCATGCCTTTGATTCCAATAAATAATGACTAAATAGATATCGCTAGAAATTATCTTAAAGTATCTATCCAATATTTAAATGTGAACGGTACAGCTAGAAAAAGTAACTCTTAAAAGCAATGTAATGTGAAGCAAATTTGTTTTCTACCTCAATACTTCTCAACAGCCATGAGAAACCTCAGCTTTCCCACATAAGTTACATAGTTACAATTTTATTTAATTTTCAATTCACTTTCATAGGCTGACATTAAGTTCAACTAATACGGAGTAGATATTCCGCTAGATGAGGCATATGGCAGGGCGAACTGGGTTCATGCAAATTCAGGGGATTATCCGAAATAGATGATTCAAGATACAAGTCTATGGCAACACTTTTATTAAGAAGTACTCATTAAATTGAGAGATACACTACGTTTCGTCTCAGAAAAGAAGTTCAAATCACCATGTAGTCGGAGATCCGTCGTGTTTCCTACCCTCCACAACTCTTGCATCGTTATGGGATTTGTTGCTCAAGGGATAATGAGACCGCGACCAACTGCTTCAAGTTGATTCTATACGTCTACAAGCGTCCATGCCATCAATTAGTAATTCTCGTCACGAACCCAGAAATTACTCCTTTTATTTTCCGGCTAATTATTTTCGCTTTCATTTATTCCAATACAGTGTCGAAAAAAGTCTCAAAACGTGAGAGCTACGTACAGGTTGTGACACTAATCCTGTGGTAATTTTAGTCTCACATCGCATGTCTTATATTCTAAGCTTGTATGTCAAGGCTGCATCAAACTTTATTTTTTTCCATAGTTTAAAAAAGGAATCGGCGTTAATTAAACAGTAATATTGCTAAAATTGTTTTTAACCTAACCTGTAAAAAATATCTTTACCTGTTAGCTATATTTTATTAAATAAACAATTTTAATTGAAAAGCATCATAATGGTTGCAAAAAAAGTTCTCTTGAAGTTCAGATATAGGATGCCTTGGAAAAATTTGAATCCTGTAAAGACAATCAAAATTTTGATATATTTAACATGTCTTACTAATCGTTGAATAAATAATGCAATAAAAATACTTATACAATTTGCAATCACTAACACAAACTTAGTCTTTTTGTGAGAAATGCAAGAAAAAAATTAAACAATTAGAGATCAAGATACTTTATTAATAGCGCATTTACATCAATAAAATTGTAAATATCAATATAACAAGACAAAAACACTCAACAAATTACTATATTCTTAGACTAATATAATAATGTTATTCAGAATACATCATGGCATTCTTCTCAGGATAAACATTTAATGAGTAAGTGAAAACAATACAAACTTTTAACTTTCTTGGAAGCTCATGTTCAATACAATTAAAACAAATGTAGTTTTTTTTATATATATAAAGAAAATTTATAATGACAAATAATTTTCTTTGGAGAAAATTATAAAATCGTGCACTTTGTTAAAATACCACCACATTTTGATCCAAATTGAAAAAGCTTTCAATCATTTACACAAAGCACCAATTAAGAATAAACTTAAAAGTCTACAACAAAATTTTTTTGAAAAAAAACTTTATATTTAAATCAGAACATGTAAATATATATTACACAATTAAGGAAAAAAAAACAGCGTAAGAGACTAGATAAAATACAAAAATCAATACACACAACCTAAAACGTAAGTAAACACTTTCCCGTGGATTCTTTAAAAGACATTGAAATTATTTAAACAGTTTCAGTAAGCTTAGGTAATAGAATTTGTTCAATTATTCCCAAGCTGTTCATGTAAAAAATTTATATAAGCTTCAATTGTGAAGTTTCACAAACTCAGAAAAAATATATCTGAAATTGAATGGCACAGCCACGTGAGCACAATAAATACTTCATCACTAGCTAGGTTTATCTAACAGTTACAACTTCAGATACACCATTTATATGAAGACAATCAAAAGTGGATGTTATACTACAAAGAAATAAATATATTTCCCAAGTAGTTAAAAAAAGGCATTACATCTAAAAATTGTATACTAAAATCATCATTATGTTTGCTTTAGGGAAAAAAAATTCTAATGAAAAGATAAAGATTTTTAACAGATGAACAAATCATTCTTTCTGAAACTACTCTGGTATATTTTATAAATTCAAGACTTTATACAAAGGAAGGGTTCTAATCTCATCAATATGCTTTTCATCTCACTGTAACTGTTGGGTATAAATAATCAAACCTTTAATAAAACTTAAAAGTCTCATCCTCTTTTATTCGCAGCATTTGTAGCCATTGTCAAACAATTTCATTGGCAAATGCCCATATATTTAATAACCAGGAAAAAAATAGCTTGGTTTATGGCATTGATGGTATTTTACTCAACATTACTCTAAAAACAGTTCACAGATGAAAAATCAGAATAAACAAACTGTTCTTGGACACTGAGTACACAATATGTGTCTTTAAATCTTCAAAATGATTGAAGTCTTATAGTTAATTACAATCCCATCAATAAGCAATCTAAAAATTAATTAATACTGAAATGACATTTTAAACTAGGAGAAGATTTCAGTGAAGCACCAAGATCCTAAAAGAAGTCATTAAATTTACTTTTAATTTAAAAAAGAAGGTATAGTTTACTAAAAGAGGAAAATAAAAAGACCAAAGAATTGTTTACGTAATAAAGGTACTTAATATTTTATTTTCAGATACAGAATAAAAACAATTGGTGAAAATTAATATTCTTCAATAAACATTTACTGCATAAAACTTCAAAAATACAAAAGTAGTAAGAAAAAAAAAAAGATTGAAGAAGTTAATCAGATGCAATAACTGAGAACTTCTTACAGGAATGCCACTAAAAATATATTTCAGCTAAATGAAACAATGCAGTATGTCATACAAATACTCAAATAAACTACAATGTCAGAAATCTTAACAGGCTTTGGCAGACTAAAAATATAAAAACAAATTTTCAAAATCAATCATGGATATGTTAAGTGGTATATATTACAGAATGTTCATGTAATGAATAAATGATTTTAACAAAAACTACCATTTTTGAAAAATCTTCAGAACAGGTAACTTTAAAATCTATGAAGTTACCATGATAATTTACACTGTAGACAACAGTCAAACTGAATTCAATTTTTAATTTATCACAGAGAAATGAACGAGTAACCAATAACATTTATCGCTAACATACATAGAAATAAAATTTTAAAAAGCCAACAATCAACTATTACAGAGCCCAGAAAATTCTCTCACAGAAAAACGTCTTAAAACAGTTATAGGTTGATGAACACCAAACACAGAGCTATGTACAGTTTGTGATTACAATTTTTTTCCTTGTTTATATTTACATTCTGTAAATCTTCATAGAAGTTACCAATCAGAAAAAAAAATATTTTAACAAACTGAATTAGCATATATGTATATATATATATCTCACAAGGAAATATTAAAATAATATTTATTAAGCATATTAACATTTACCAAACAACCGTTCTTAACAAATGGTCATTAAGTTGGCTTGGTACTAGTCAAATTGAATTCCCTTACCTCACAGTTAACTCATTGGGAAAAACTTTCTACCTATTAATAGCTCGGATATACAGATTTCTTTAACCTTTAGACATGCACAATTAATGAAACTGTTTATAAATCTTATCTATGAACCTTATAAATGTGAAATATATGAAGAAAAAAAAGGTTTACATTCCTTTGAGAGAGAAGGTTATTTCCGATAGCACTCAATACTGCATGAAAATCATGCTTTTTTAACCTTAATTATTTAAATTATAAATTTTTATCATTTTGCAAGAACAATAAATAATTATCATTAAAATAATGAAATAATTATATAGCTAAACAATTTATTAATATTGTTTTGGTAAGTACTTTTATTTGGGATCATAAGCATGAAACACCAAATTCCATTTAAAGTAAGTCTGATGTACATATCAAAGAAGAGAAGTTGATATATATAAATATATATAAATATATATATATATATTAAATTACTTGTAAAAAAAAAACTTTGATATACTCAAATATAAGTATTTAACAGAAAAATATCAAAGAAGGAAAAGGCAAGCCGCAGAAATTTCCTGTTCTATTACATGGTAGTTTAACAAAATATTTAAACACAAGCAGCTCATCAGGAAGAAATATGCCCTCAGTTAGTTTACAATGAGCTTAAGGAATCCAATATGGCCAGTACCCAGTCATCTTAAAAAAAATAAGTAATGAGATAACTGGTGAATTTTTTTTACACTGCCATGTCTTTCACAATATACAATTTTTGTACAGAGATGGGGAATTTCTCAGACTAGTATGCATTTCAATTAAATTGAGTGATGGAGGAATAAGAGAAAATATTCCCCAAAATGTATTAAACAATGAAACTTAACCATAGAATATCTTTTTTTTTCAAGCTTCTAGGAAGTTTGCAAGCACCCAATAAAGAAATAAAAGTTAGTAACATAACGGGTGTCTATAAATTGTCTGACACATTTCAATGTTTAATAATTCATTTAAATAAACAAGATAGCATTTCAATGTTTAATCATTCATTTAAATAAAAAAGATAATTCACATTAATAACATTAATGGTTAGATAAGACTCAAAAAATGTTATATCTATAGTCAATTTAATTCCACATGTGCCTCCTCTATTACAGGGAGAATATCAAGATGACAATTATTCCATCCCATGTATGCACATGCATGTTGGCATCAATATCAACTATTGAGGTGTAGCACAATTTTATAACTCAAAATTAATGAAGAATTTTAAGAATTATAAGACATCAAAATGTGTAAGACAGCAATACAGGGTCCATACAGGTTTTTGGAAGTAAAAATTAAGGAGTTCTAGGGGATCTCTCCAAAAGTGCAGATTAAAAAGTATTTAAGAACTTTTAAAAGGAGTCTTTCAACTTTCCTAAGGACCTTATATAAATGATTGAGAGAATCTTATTTAGATTGGATGCATGTCAAAAATTTGTTTGGGGGGATGTAAAAAAATATACAATTAAAAAGTTTTTCTTTAGGCAATTGATTTCTAATTTGTTTGCTTTTAAAAAATTACTTATTTGCTCAACGTGTAATGCTAAGGGCTTTAAAGAGCACCTAAAGTTAAGGAGTGTGTGAACCCTGCAATAGCAATTCTGAATGCCAACATGATTGCCTTTACCTGGCATGAAATCGACTATCTTCTGGATATTTACTGTGAGCCACATGTAAAAGTTCATTAATAAACACCATGAAACTTTTTTAATCCTTTAACACTGATTATTGATTTAAATCTATCTTCATTATTTTCTGAATTTTAAATGTCAAAATGTGACAGACCTTTTAATGACACCCTGTATTTATATACAATTATACACTAGATCAGCAGTTCTCAACTGGTGTCTTACTGAACCCTATTGTTATACCAACAGATTTTGGATTCTGGGTGAAACTTAAAATGTAAGAGACAAATTTAAAGTGTTAGAAAATTTCCACTCGATAACTTTTAATGTGACTATAACATACAGATAAGATACCTGCCTTTCTCAAAGAAAGCTGTTTAAATATTTGATACCCTTAAGCAACAAACATTGAATTATTTTCTCTTCAGACTGCAACCAAAACTAAATGTAAAAGTAGATTAGATGCAAATTCTGACATGAGAACTCAACATTCATAATTTAGATGTTTAAAACATTATACAAAACACAAAGGAATTTAATACTTCACAATAAAAAATGTATCATTTTCAGTAATTTCATTTTCTTTTTTTTTTAATACTTAGACTCGTGTTTAAAAAAAAAAAAAAAAAAAAAAAAAAAAAAAAAAAAAAAAAAAAAAAGCATTCAATCTACACTACATTTATTATTTAAAATTAATAAATTAGTATTTAAAAAACTATGTAACCTGTTTAGAGAGTTTCAAAGTTGGGAACTGCCACTCTAGATATATAATCCTCGACTAGAACTTTGGGATCTTTGAACAAAATTATACAAATACAGTCAAACTTGTTAATTGTAAATCTTGATTAAACGAGAACCCATGTTTAATGAAGAAAGTTTTAGAAAAGGGTTGGTTTCCCAAGTAATGGAATATGCTGTAAAACTACAAACTTTCTTGGAATTCAGAAGACCAAATAAAAATGTATTTCATGATATAAATGATCATATGTTGGACAGTTGGCACTGAAATAACAAAATTAAAACACAAATAAAACTGAACAGTAATTTTACTTTCTTTACATGAATGATGAATTAAAAATAAGGCTTTTTTTAATTTTCCATCCTCGCTATAAACAAGTTTGACTGTACATAAAACAATGTCTTTCAAAATGTCTTACCAAACATTTTTTAAGACATTTTTTAACAATTGAAACAAAAGTGATACATCTTTCCACCCATGTGAATTTATGATGATCCAGTTTTTTCCTTCCTTTTAATAAAATCAAGGTAAAAAGAATGAGATGAAAATATACCCTGATTGTCTAACAAGTAAAAATATAGATAAATTTTGTATGAATACGCTTATCACATTGGCATAATTCTTAACTACAACAGCAAACAATATAATCATTTTATTAGAAAAATAGAATGTATTGCAAACAAAAATTAAAATATTTCAAATACAACAGTGGAAAATATAACTATTATATACACAGCAATAATCTTGGCAGCATATATAACAAGTAATATATTATAAAGATATAGGAATGGATAAATATATACCTTCGGCCCTACTTTTGGACAGTTTTCAAATGTGAATGTATTGAGTACAAATTTTTACATTAATATAACTACCATAAAGGAAATTTAAACAAATCTAACAGATATAAAGTGCTTAAACATAACATTTATTTGGTTTATTCTTACAGTGAACATTGCAAACATATGTGCTTTCTACAGGCAATAAATCTATTTTGCATAAAATGGTGAAATGATGTATACAGAACATTAAAATTATCTGGTAAAAAGTTACTCTTAAGTTTGCAGAAATAAACACAATGGGGTGCTTTATTTTGAGTGCAAAAATACAATGAAGTGTAGTAGAAAATTATTCCAGAGCTGTTACTGATCCGTATTTGCTCTGTTTTAAATCAGCCTAAAATTACCAATGAACACATTAGGCTATTTCTAAGAAAAATCCCAGCATCTTAAGTTTTAGCTTAACAATTAAAAATTTTTGTGCTGAAAGTACTGGCATCCAATTTATGGATAATGCCATAACAATACCCATTCATCACTATTCATAAAAATTTAGAAAGAGAAGCTCAGAAGATAAAATATATATATATACCACTTTCTTCTCTCCGACTAGACTGCTTTAGGAAATAATCCTAAAGCATAACTGTTGAAGTAAATATATGAATTGTTCCTTAATAAGCTCATATGACCACAAAATTTTAACAGAAATGATGAGGGATTATTTTTATTAATATCCCATGGAAAAATTTTCAAACACCTAGTTCTCAACTTTAGTTCAAACATTCTGCACAATTTTTGACTAAATATGGAATGAAAGTCACCTTTAAAAGAAATCAACAAACAAACTATTTTTTTTATAACAAGCCTAAAAACTCTCAGCTTCAAATACACAATATTCCACTGAGATTAAATTAATCTCAAAACAAAAATTGAAAGTGACAAAAATGCAAAAGATTATAATCAGAAAAACATTACAGAGAAATACTTTATCTGTTTAAAATAATACTCTAACACTTTTAATTACATGGATAAAATCAAAACCTTTTCAAACAATTAAAAACTTCAATTCTTCAACAATTCTGTTTCAGTTAAAAGTAAACAAATTTGCAGTTTTATGAATTCACTTTAAATTTTTACAGAAAAAAAGGAAAATAGTTAGAAATAATAACCTAGAAAGTTCAAAGATATTAAATTTGTGCATTAAAGGTATTGAGTAACCAATTCATTTTCATTTTAAAAAAGAAACAGAAATAAATAAAGGGGGTTCAAATAAAAGTTTAAATGTCAGTCAATATTTTATACTGTAGCTAAATAATGATTACCCATTCCCAATTAAAAAAAGAATTCAAAGCTGTTGAATTCTTTGGTAATCATTTTGCTGGCAAGTAAAATAAAATTTAAAAAGTATTTAAAAAATTACATTAACTCAGCATTAAGCTGCTGCAATGAAAACTGTTTCTAAAACCTAACATACCAGAAAAATTTAAAAAAGGATTTGCAACATCAATTACAGGAATTTAAATCTTAAGGGGAAAAAATCTTTAAACTACTCATATGATATTTTAATGCTTGTTTCTAAGTTTAAAAAAAAAAAATAAAATGTACCACTGAATGCATGTAAATACAGGTAAACAGTCTGAAAAGATTTTTAAGTGAAATTCATTTTTTTAATGAATTAAAGGTGCTATTTGACGAATTGCTTGAATAAAAATGAGAGGCTTTATTTTCCAAGACTATTTATTAATTGATCACATAATATAAGTATATTCAACTTCCAGCAAAAATCTGAATTTTTTACACCAATGGCCTCAATTTAGTTATGAATACAATTTTTATGCAGGAAAAATAAATTTTGAAAACTTCTTATTTATAATCATAAAACCATTTATATTATTTAAAATGAAATATTACAAAACCAAATTTTAAATATTTTATTCCATGATTCAAATAATGTCATACAAAATAGCAGTAATACACAGGAATATACAACTTGATATATTTCATCTTAAATCACATTTTACTGCAAAGTCGGTGTGAATTTTAAAAAATTAAATTTATATTCCTCTTAAATACTTGCCAACAGTTAGAGCTTCAATTATAATGTAATGAAATCAAAAATATGCATATCTAACAAATTAAGAAGTGTAATCTTTGATGAATAGTTATAACAGAAATTGATTATATTATCAAACTTATCAACAACAAATATTTGAGTAAATATTTTTCATAGAGTTCAAAAAACACTAGTAATCACTTCCTAACCCGAAATAGGAAATTAAAATAATATTATGAAATGAGCTTTCTAAGTTTACAGTATTGTGACACTGGAGAAACCTGACATGAGTTAAGTAAAAAGAGTAAATATCAATGCATATAAAATCACAAACAGCGAAAATATATAGAACAATTCATGGCAAAGATACTACTCAAATATATTTTGATACTAATACACACAACAACATTACATATCTCACTAATGTCTTAGATATTTAATAGTACTGATCATTTTGAAATTAAAAATATCAGTTACGGATAGATTCCGAAATTTTAGTCATATTTCATACTCTCTCCCAATTTAAAAAGTTTAAAACTTCAAATCTCTAACTCAAAACTTCTTATGTACATATAAATACATATTCAAATGTGTGCATGGTGATAAATATTTATGGGGTGTGAATGCACACATCATGTAAACATCTCAAAACTTTTGAGATTAAAATCATATAGTTATATGAGCATAACATTAAACGCTCTTGCAACTTCATATAGAATCTACAATATCAACTCGACTCGCAACAACAAAAACACCTCTCACAAAACACGAGGCTCCATCCAACAATAATTAAGAAAAGCAGCGACAATACAGTATAGAGAATGACACAGCTCACCGGCATCAAACACTTGTATGCGGCATATAGCATTCCACTCACCAACATTAAGGAAAGGATGCCATCGAAGCTGCATATCTCCAGAGAATTTGTTTACCAGTGGATTTATTACCCAGTTGAGAATACATCTTTTCTTTAGGCTTTGGATTCACATTCTCGGGCTATATGGCCTATTTCACCACAGGAATAGCATGTGTTACCCCTTGTTGAGTTACAATTCCGAGCAATATGACCCTTCTCATTGCACCTGAAAATAGAAAAAAAAATAAGCCAACAATAGCATATATTTAAATATATGTAATCACATTTCTATTGGCTAAAACCAAAATATAATTCTCCTTGAAGTCCCTTAATTTTAAAACTTAATCCTTTTTATTTCTTTAGATTTTATTTATATTACTTTCAAATGGCTGGATTGTCTATCTTTATTTTCATTGGTTTAACAAACAGGATCTAACCGAGGGCTATATATACCACCTGAATGTATCAGTAAGCAATATTTGTTCTTTTTCCTCTAATAAAACTACTTTTCAACTTAAAGCATGAGTTTTGCTTCACCAGCATAAATTTAATAAAAACTATCAAAATTTGAATCTAACATTAATTTATTTTCTTTTAATGCAGCAGTTCTCAACAGGTGTTTTATACAACCCCAGAATTCCATCAAAAATTCTGTGAATATTAACAGGCGCAGTACTATAGTCTTGTAACTAAGATGAACCTAACTTTGCCTTACCTTAAAATTGAATATGTTTTAACTTTATTCAAGCATTAAAAAAAATCTACAACACACTAAGCAAAATATACATGAGGAAACTGAAGTACTGACTTAGTCATTTTGTTTCATAGTAGTCCTCTATCCAATCCAAAGTATACAAGAATAGTTTTAGCAGCAACAATGTTGATGTAAAAGAGAGCAAATATTTTACGCTTATCTGGTAAGCTTTTATTAACTAAAATTATGCATAGCACACACATACTGAGATGTACAGAATATCAACAATGATAAGTTGTTGCCAAAGTACAAAATGAAATAGTGGTGTTGCCACACATAACAAATATATAACATTCACCCTCCCCCCTTCTTACAGTTTTTAATCAGTCAAATAATCTGTTAAATAAGCAGGTTGACGCCTGAGTCGCTTAGGTCGGAGCATATCAGTTTTGGGACTCTCAGAACTTGTAGAGCTCTGTGACACAACGTCTTGTGGAATTACACCTGTCTGTTGTTGAGTATCCTCTTGTGAAGATTGTGATCCTAATGAAAAATCACTAGACTCTTCTGTACTCCTATGGGTAGTAGTTGGTAATTGAGGATAATTATCATTGATATTTTCTTCGATGGGTAGGTTAACTTCTCCTCTGGGTGCAAGGTGTCGTATGGAAACACTAGTTTCGCGTCCATCTGGAAGTCTCACATGAGCATAGTCTGGGTTTGCTTCAATCAGTTCGACTTCCTGGACAATTGGTTCATACTTACTACCTCGAACAAAGTTTTTCATCAGTACTGAACCTGGATGAGTCAGCCAAGTGGGTAATGAACGACCATTGTAAGATCGTCTTGCATGGGTAAACATCCTTTCATGAGGTGTGGTATTGGTTGCAGTACATAATAGGGACCGAATGGAATGTAAGGCTGTATCAAGTACTTTTTCCCAATTTTCAATTGCCAACTTTCTTGATTTTAAAGTTAACTGAATAGTTTTCCAGATAATCCCATTGTACCTCTCAATCTGGCCATTTCCTTGAGGATTGTAGGCTGTTGTTCTGCTGGTAGCTATACCGAGTGAGGTCAAAAATGATTTTAAGTCTTGGGACATAAATGATGACCCTCTGTCTGAGTGGATATATGCAGGCATACCAAACACTGAGAATATGCTTTGCAAGTTCTTAATTATAATTGCAGCTGATATATCTGAGCAAGGGAAGGCAAAAGGGAATCTTGAAAATTCATCAACCACAGTAAGCAAATAGCGATTCTTGGAAGATGTTGGTAGGGGACCCTTAAAGTCCACATTTAACCTCTCGAATGGGGAAGTTGCTTTAATCAGTCTTCCTTCAAAGTTACAGAAACGAGGTTTAATTTCATTGCAACAGTGGCATGAGTTCACAACTTTCTTGATGTCATCCAAGGATACGGGTAAGTTCTTTGATCGTGTCCAGTGATACATTCTGGTGATGCCAGGATGGCATAAGTCCTCATGTAATTTAGCTAGGTTCATCTCTGGGTATGTAACTGCTGCAGTTATTCTGGATAATGTATCAGCACTGGCATTTTTGTTACCTGGGCGGTAAATGATGTCAAATTTAAAACAAGCAAGTTCTAATCTCCATCGCATGATTTTTTTCATTTTTAATCTTACTGTTATGGTTTTGGTCAAACATAAATGTAACAGACCTTTGATCTGTGAATACCTCAAAATGTCTACCAATTAAGTAATGCCTCCAGTTTCTGAGGGATTCAACAATGGCATAAGCTTCCTTCTCAATCGAAGAGTGTTTCTGTTCTGAAGTACTTAGAGTTCTGGAGAAGAAAGCAACTGGCCGACCAGCCTGGCTAAGTGTGGCTGCAATAGCAAATTCAGATGCATCAGTTTCTACACGGAATGGTATGTTATCTTCAATAGCTGACAGAGATGCATTGAGAATGTCTGTTTTCAGGGAGTTGAATATTTCCACAGCCTCTTTTGAGAGGGGGAAAGGACCTTTAGCCAACAGAGGCCGAATTTTGTTGGAAAAGGAGGGAATCCAACGGCAGTAATGTGCAAACATGCCCAATGTACGGTGTAAAGAAGCTGTATCATTTGGGATAGGTAGATTCATTAACGGCTCAAGTCTAGCTGGATCTGGTTTTATTATTTTGTTTGATATGCAGTATCCTAATAACTTTATACTTCTTGTGGAGAACGTGCATTTTTCTTCATTCAGTGTCAGATTATATTTTTTGGCTGCATTCAAAAATTTTTCTAAGTTGTTATCATGTTCATTTTGGTTCTTACCACATATTGTGACATCATCCAGATATGGATAAACTCCCTGTAACTTCTCATCAGCAATTATCTTGTCAATAGTTCTTTGAAAACTCGCAACACCATTTGTAACACCAAAAGGGACCCTGCGGAACTGATATAGCTTGCCAACAGCTTCGAAAGCAGTATAGTGTTTTTCAGAGTTGTTTATTGGCACTTGGTGATAAGCACTTCTGAGGTCTATGCAGCTAAATATTTCATATTTGGATACTTCAGATATTAGTTCTTCAATTTTAGGTAGTGGATAAGCATCAAGCAATGTAAATTTGTTAATGGTTTGTGAATAATCAATAACCATCCTGGGTTTGTGGTTTTCCCCTTTAACAACAAAGGCCTGAGCACGCCAGGAGGAATGGCTTGGCTCAATAACTCCCTCTGCCAGCAATTTATTGACTTCAGCCGCAATGAACTTTTTATCTTCATCAGATTGGCGCCTAGATCTAGTAATGATAGGTTTACAGTCAGGGGTCAAATTTGAAAATAATGAGACTGGGGGCACCTGAGCGGTAGCAACAGAGCAAATTTTAAGGGGAGTTCTATTGCCATTGAAATTAAATTCCACCGAAGAATGGTCTTCTAAAATATCATGTCCAATTAGGACATCTGCACAGAGATTTTCCATTATCAGCAATTCCACATTCTTGTATACATGGGTTTGTAATTTTAATGTAACTGTACAACGACCTGCAATATCAGAACTCAAAGTGGAGTTTGCCAACGATATTCTAGTGCTGGAACACGGGTTTACATGAATTCTACACATTTTTACTAAGTTCTGGTTTAAGAAACTCAAGGCACTTCCTGTATCAATCAGAGCATTCAGTTCAATCCCATTTATGTGCACTTTGACAAATGACTTCTGAAGGCTATGAGGAACAACTGAAGCTGAAGCCAAAAGAAAGGTGGAAGCAATGGGTGTTATCGAGTTGCACACTGATTTTGATTTGCATACCCTCTGATAATGCCCTTTTTTTCCACATCCTCGACATTGTGAATCTTTAGCTGGGCAAGCGCTTCTTTGATGACGATCATATCCACAAAAGAAACACTTTCTTGGACGTATTTGGACAGCTGCTGTAAGACTGGTATCTGCATCTATATTTTGCAGATCAACAGCAGAAACAGGAGTTGAGTTTGCTATCGGTAGGTATGAAGCGGAATGATGCTCAGCAGACTCTAAAGCTCTGGCCTGGTCAACAGCGTTTTCAAGCGTAATCGTAATGTTCTCCAACAGGCGTTCACGGAAGCGTGGATTCCTTAAGCCTCTGATGAATGCATCTCTCATGTACTCATTTTTGTATTGGTCAGCAGTGACAGCTTTAAAATTACAATCTTTGCTCATCTGTCGTAATATCTGGAAATACTCATTTACCGACTCACCAGCTTGTTGGGTTCTAGAAGCTAAGCAGTGGCGAGCGAATATTTCACTTCTTTTAGTGATATATAATGAATCCAGAGTATCTATGGCAGTAGAGTAACTATCGGCGTCATTTATGAATAAAAACACATTAGCCGAAACATAATTGCACAAAAGTTGTAGCTTACATTCTTCAGTCAGATCAGTAACTTGAGTTAAAAAGTTTGTAAATGTTCTTTTCCAATGTTTCCATCTGGATTCAGCACCTGAACACGTGGGATCAACATCAAACCTCTCTGGCATCAGCAAACGATCCATTCCGCGAATGATGTATCGAAAAGAACAAGTCTTCACTAATTTTAGTTAATAAAATTGATGTAAAAGAGAGCAAATATTTTACGCTTATCTGGTAAGCTTTTATTAACTAAAATTATGCATAGCACACACATACTGAGATGTACAGAATATCAACAATGATAAGTTGTTGCCAAAGTACAAAATGAAATAGTGGTGTTGCCACACATAACAAATATATAACAATGTACAAATCAAATTTTAAACATTCTTCTTTAGTGTGGCAAGGTGGTTCTCTACCAGGGCACTACTACCCAACTGAGCATGTTGAAGAGATAGATATAAAAGGGGTTTTCTGATCCAAGGCTAACTTGGGGAACATTGAAGAATCACTGCCTGCCAACTTCCTGGATAATACTCACAAGAATGAATCTATTCATAAGATTGATGACAACTCTAGTTTGTTACAGTTCAAACAGTTTTATAACACATCAGTGGAACAATTAAATTATTTTAGATGTTTCTTAATTCTCTCTACCAGTGAATGTGATTTGTTGTAGAATTAGAAGGTTTCATCTAAATATAGTCCACTTATTTTGATCCATTATACAGGAATTTAATACTACCATAAACAATAAAGCAAAGTTAATAATGTCAAAGTGCTAAATCTCTCTTTATATAAATATGTATATGTATGCTTCTAAATTTGTGCTTTATACAAATTCACATAGCTTGTCATAGATACACCAAAATTTTTGCAGGCATTCTCAGACACCACACCACCAAAAGGTCACTGTCTATTTCAAAGCCTTTTCCATATTCTTATAAATAAAATCTATTGAATGTATGTTTCTATTTTCCGCATCTCCTCCTAAACTGTTATCCCACTTCTAAAATAAAATAGTATAAATATGCTTCATATTACAATGTAATGTACTACCAAGTTTAAAATGTTTAAAATCTATCCCTACCTCCACCCTTGAGCATTTGATGTATTGTTTTCCCCAATTAAAAACAGGCAAATAATTTATCCATTTATGCATTAATAAGTTCAAAAACTGTTTTCTAGCATTATGACATCATTACTTTAAACATCCCATTTATTTATTTCTTATTTTATATTATTTAAATATCGTCTGCATAGATTCAATCTGTTTTTGCCTGAAATTCAAATATACTGTGTTAATTTTCTTTTGTATGAGACACAAATCACAGAATATTTATATAAGAACTAATTTTAAATTTAATCTTCAATAATTTTTACATTGCAATGACAGTTTTATAATTAGTATTCTATCAACAAAAAGAACAAATTTCAGGGAGTTACATCACAGGTAAATAAATATCAATTGTTTTATTCAATTATCTTTATACATTAAGAAGAATGTCTGTTTGAATGTCTGTTTTATACAAAACTGCACAGTTTGTTATGGATTCCTTGAATTTTGGGATAGCATTCATTAATACTGCCAAATGAGCATTGTTAATGTTTATCCCATAATATATAAATTGAAATAAACAGGATTAACAACATACAATAGCAATACAAAAATGTTAATTTGAAGTGATAAATATATATATTTTACCGAGTCAATATATTTTGAACTAATTTGATATTAAGACATAAATTTGATGCACATGAAGTCACTAACATGTAAACATAATTTTATTAATTTATATTAAGAACAGTTTTCGTTTGTATATTTATTTTCTTTTAATACAAATCTACAAGATTAGTTATAGATTAACTAATTTTTGACAGCAATCCTTGATACTGCAAAATGAACATATTTGATATTAATACCTTTACTGTTCATCCTATCCTGTGATATAACAATATCAGACTACAGAGTTTTTACACATAGGTGATAGATATTGTAAATTTAGAGTACCTGAAGATTACTCATTGGCATAAAAAAAAAATAATCATTCTCACGAATTTGCATTTCTTGCTATAGCAAATGACATTTCTCACCAAAACAAGATACAATTAATCATCAGTTATCCATTACTATCAAAGATAGGAGCATGTCCATTTAATAAAAAATCTGAACAATTAGTCAACTTTATAAAATGCCTAAGGTAATAATTTTAGGTAACTTTTTTCACACTTTTGCCAGTTATTGGCAGTTGTAGCATCAAATATTTTTAGCATAATACAAAAATAGCGTGCATAGAAATGAATTTTTTACTGTGTTTATAATTTTATTTTTTCTACAAAACTGGTAAAAAGATAAGGATATAAAGAGATGGTGGGATGGAGAAGAAGCCCAGAATATGAGGAAGTGCTGCATGGGAAGAAGGAATGACGAGAGGAAAAAGAACCTATGCAAGGATTATGTAAAATAGAATACAAAAGATAGCCTTAATGATACATAAGAAGTCAATCAGCAACAGGTGTCCCTTCCTAAACTCTTTAACAAAACAAATTATCTGTACATGGTTCATACACTGTTTTAATGGAAAAAATTAAGCACCATTCAAACTTTTTAAGCACCTCTTATCAGAAACATATCAGATAAAATAACGGCTATTACATTAGGTTCAACAAAAACATGAACAAAAGAGAGTGTGTATAAGTGAGAAATCATTGTATTTCACAGACACAGAAGTCAAAATTTTTTGGGGAAAAGAGGGAAAAAAGCAGAAAATGCAAAAAAAGAGGTAGTTGAATAATTATTTAAAATTAATGTTCTGATTTACTTTAATACAAAAAAAACAAGTGCCTAAATATGAAATATGAAAGTATCTAAATAATTTTTTATCAATATAAACAAGTACTTAAGTTTCCTAGTAAAAAATAATTTAAAACAGATTATAATCAGATGCTTCTTCAATTTGCCAAATTAAAAAAATAAATTCACCAATACAGTTGAACTTTACTATATTAAACTTTGAAGAACCATATTGTTTGTTGGACTTAACTTTAGAAGAAACCTTAGAAGAAAGGTTCTTAAAGAACCTTTAAAAACCTTTTCTACTCTTTAATGTTAGATCTCAGAAAATTATAACTTGTATAAGATTTACATAAGATTACATATTATATAAGATTTACATATATAAGATCTTAATTGACTAAAACCAAACAACTGATGGATTGCCTATTCGAATGACCAAAAATGTAGACAAATGCAAAACTAGTTATTGCTTACTATTTTAATACTGAATTAATTTATAATCTTCTATAGACGTGATGCCAGTATCAAGATAGTGTAAGGAATTTCTTTGTCTTACACAACGAAAAACATTTTCTTTCCTTGAGTAGGTGAACAAGATGTTATTAATTTCATGCACTTTGTTTTTAAATCTAGACACATATATTTAAATCTTTTCATAACTGCAAAAAAGTTTTATAAAAATTCAAGAAAAAAAACTTAGTAAATGACTGAAAAAAAGGATCCTTCTACCTCATTCCTAAGATTCACTATAAATGTATAAAATGGACCTTCACTATTTATGGATAAATTAGCATGCAAACAAAAGGAAAATCATGAGATCAAAATTTTCATTTGTTATAAGCTGGTTTGTTAAAATAGGGATTTCAACAGTACACCAATAATTTAAAAGTCTTTTCAAATAGCAAAGCTTTAAAATGCACTTCTAAACAAAACTTAAAAATTTTGTAACATTAAAATTTGTTTTTAACTAGTTTGTAAAATTCTATTAATTTTTCTTAGATTGATTTATAATTAATGTTTAAAAACTACATTATAAGTCTAATTTTTTTAAATGGACAATTTCAAAAAATTTTCAATAAAAGTAGCAGACCCAGATGTTAAATATTAGAAGGAAAAAAGGAGGAAAATGAAGAAGGAAAAATGGTAATTAAAAAACAATTTTAAAATATTTATTTGATTTGCACAATGCAAAAACAAGTACTTAAGTATCAAATATACCAGAAGCTAAATAATTTTTACTAATATAAACAATCACTCGAGTCTCCTAATCAAAAAATGTTGAAAACAGATTCAAATCAAAAGTTTCTCAAATATCCTAATTAAAAAAAATAATAATATAAATGCAAATTTTAGATATCAAATTTTTAGAAGGCATTTCTATAAACAAATTTTTAATTTTGTGACTACAGAATTTCTTAAATAGCAATAAAATCTATACCTTATTAGTTTGGAAAGATACAATAATTATCATTAGATTTAATTTAAATCAATGTGTAAAAACTCATGATTTAAATAATATATGCACTGTAAAAGGCTATTTTTTAAGTGGAAAATTTAAAAAAAAATTTTTTTTAAATAGTAATATTTCGGGACGATGATCGAATTGGGATTTTTTTCGGTATCTGAGCCAGGGGGTTCGAATTGTACTTTAGACTAACAGATTTGTAACCATTTAGTTTGGTCTGAGAGCGCTAGAGTTTTATTTTATGTTACCCGACGGCTAAAGACATCGGAATTTACTACTTAATTACTACGATTCTGAACGACTAAGAACAAAGAGCGGGATTCGAACCCGTGGCCGCGTCCTACCGATTCAGCTATAGGGCTGATTTTTATCGGGATTGCCGTTAAAAGTTATGATTTTTCATCAACTTCAATGCACACGCAAAACTTAACAACAAAAAGAAAAGGTGCGGATTTTTCAACAATAAACTTCCGTGCATATCCAAAATTTCGTAAGTTTTTTGCAACAGTGTCATTTTCTCGCAAACACTGCCCATAGCAGAAAATTCAGTCAATAAGATAAAGTACCGTTTGAAATAACTATAGGAGGCATTGGAATCTCAATACTGTTACCGCGATATTAAAAAAATACAGATATATAAAACAGTATTACGATCGGTCTATATGCACGTGAGTTCGGGAGATATCTATAAAGAAAGTATGCAGGTTGTTAAAACATAATTCTACCGTATGAGAGCCCCATATTATAATCGCACTATTAACTATAATGGTCCATTAAAAAATGCGCATTTTCTGGAATCGAAATCCAGAAAACGGTTGTTTTTTACCAAAAACATAGAATTCCGGCATAGTTGTAATTTTATAACTAGAACCACAGAAGTCCTATATGTTTCATTTATACCGCGTCACACGGCTTTTTGACCTTGAAGCACGCGTTGCGAGTATCGACTGGTAACACTTTCCTACTCTTTGTCAGAAAAAAAAAAATTGTGGACGCGGCAAACAGAAAAAGGATGAGAAAAAGAAAACTTTCAGATTATCGTCAAAATTTATACATATGTGAAATAAATAAATAGCTTCTTCCCCTTTTTTTTCCGAAAAAATCTGTTTTTTTAGAACAAACCCACAAAAACTTTCGGCTCAGAATCATCCCTGAATTCAATATTCGATATGTCAGTCCATTTTTAAGCACACAAGCTTGGAGTAACGGTTTTTTTCCCCCTCTTGGAGTTCAGAAACGGGTTAAACAGATTTCTCGACACTACATCGAAAAATTCGGGTCCCCCTTTGGTTTTGACACTTTGATCGTTATTTGTTATTTGCTTTCAAACACCTGTACCGCCAATAAATAGCCTAAGTTTTTTTCGAGGGGGGGGGAAGGTGAATATCCTTCAGAAAGAAAATGTTAGAAAAACAAAGATGTTATCAAAACATGGGAAAGACGATGTGTGTAATCCGTTCCACCATTACATAACTCCGTAAATGTTGAGAAGGAAAAAACGAATAAAAGGAGTGAATGGCCCAAAGAAAAAAGGAATAAAAGGCGGGAATAGCCGAAAAAAAGGAGGAATGCCGTAAAATAAGGAATAAAGGACAGATATCTAGAAAAAAGGAAAATGAGGAAAAAAAGGAGCGCTGCAGTGTCTGATTTCATTCACACTGAATGATTAATCCCGAGCGATCTTTTATGATTTTCATAGACGATTTCGAAATATTCAAATAAAAACTGTCGGTAAGGGGAAAATTAAGCACTTTAGGGGAAAATTAAGCACTCTTTAAGCACTTTTTAAGGCCTTAAAAACGCGTTTCGAAATTAAGCAGTTTTTAAGCACTTTTAAGCACCGTACGAACCTTGCTGTATATATAAAAATTAGAAGTCTTTTAAAAGCTTATAGTACCTCTACAAGTTTTCAAATTGATATATAGTTTATAATTATCTTTCTGATTAATACTTATGGAAACAATTTCTTCACAATATTTATGCTAATTTGCCATTAAATCTCGATTATAAATATTTCAAGGACAAAAAAAGTTCTTGCTTAGATTCAAATTTATACCTGTAGCAAACAGTGTCATCAGCTTCAGTATAACTGCCAGATTCAGGACAGTCTTTGCTTATATGACCACCAGCACCACAGTTGTAACATTTTCTTTCATCCTTGTCAGCTTCAGGGCAATCCCGAGATATATGACCAATTTTTCCACATCCATAACACTAAAATCAGAATACCATTATAGCAATATAAAACATGTTAAAAGAAGCATTAAAAAATATCATGACTCAATTTACAGGTCATCTAAAAGTATCACTACTCTAAACATACTAGTAGAATATTATCTTGAAAGCCTTTTTGTCTAATATAGATATATAACACAGATGGCCATAAAGAGGTCAATGAGAATAACATTAGAACTTATCATATTACCACACTGTTTAAGTGTGGTAATAGCATTAACAGCACCCACTATTTGTTATCTCAGTCATATGACCTAAAATATATTGAAAATGGAAGTTTTGAGTAAATTGTGCCATTCTTTACTAAAATAACAGTATGCTTTTAAGATACAATAAAACACTATCTCCAATTTGCTACATCATTTTGCTGCTAAATGCTGAAATCAACCACAGTCAGACAGCATTGACATGTAAATCTAACTTTTAAAGCTTTCCTCTGTAAAACTGATAGAATCAGTAAAGTAATTTTAATTTTTTGTTTTTAAACAATATTAACTAAGAAGAAAATAAAATAACTACTTTTGAACACTGATTAAACTATTATTTAGTTCACCATATTTAATACATATTTTATTTTCATAACAGTTACACCACTTGCCTGTAACAGGAACCCTTCACATGTATGTGTTTTTCAATAGAAAATTATAAGTCCTTCTAACGAGTAATTTGCTTTCATATAATTGATACAATACAATATGACTGGTAATGAGAAAATTATGAGTCTTGGACTAGCTATCATTTAAAGACCAGTATTATGGATCCCTTTGACTTGTTTTTCTAAAACTCAAACCACTCTTAATTGTCTTGCTTTGAATCTAAAAATATGGTGATTTCTACATAGAAAATTATTTTTTACACCTCACAGTAGAACTACTAGGAAACACAAGAGCCTCATTAGAATGAAAGTAATAGATTCAAGTAGGAATAACATTGCAAACAAAAACTGAGAAATTTTAATTTATTTTTCTTTTATGAGGTCAAAAAACAGTCATAAAGGGATCCTAATTCCTGATCTTTTTCATGGAAAAACCAGAAATGACTTAATTTTACAAAGAGGAGATATAGTACATTTAGGAGAACTTAAAAAAAAAAAAAAAAAAAAAAAAAAAAAAAGAGAGAGAGAGAGAGAGAGAGCTTACAAATATGTTAAAATGAACTATACATTCAAAATAGCATTCAATTTTTATTCATATACCAAAATAACATTTGTTAAATTAGTTTTTTATAGTAAATTCTTTTCCTCTCTGTAGTAAGGCTTTCAAAATAATTTTACTGGTACTTAACAAAATACATTTTATAAAAATCGTTATCAATACCATCCAAACTAATAACATCTAAAAAACCAAGCTAACAAAATTGTAACCATGAGAATTTCAAAAATGAACTTTCTATTTACATATTTTATGACACTTCGACATTCTTTTTCTGTTAATATGTTGAGTTAAGAATTTCAGTCATAACCATAAACAAAAGGAATATCAGTAGTCAACTGTAAATAATCTTTACCTTTAATAGTATATGAAAATATATCAAGTTTAATTCTGTAAGATGCTTTGACTGAAGCAGTTTAAAAAATTGAAAGACAAATTCAAAAGTATATAATAAGGAATGAAAAAATGTATATAATTTCAAAAGATAGCCCTGTTAGCGAAAAATTTTTCTTAACATTTAATGTTCTATTATCCATTAAAAACTTGGTAATAGAATAATTTTGATATCTCACATTCTAAGTATTTTTAAAGAACAAGATAATTAATAAAAAAAAGGCAAACTTTAAAAGAATTTAAAAAACCTTACTTTTCGATCATCTTGTTCACAATCCCGAGAAATATGTCCTCGTTTTCCACATATGTAACATGTTTTATCATGTTCTTTACATTCTCTAGCAATGTGACCAGTTCTCCCACAATTATAACAAGACACTAGTCAAAGAAAAATTTTACAAAATGTTAGTTTATACCAATTTTATTAAAATTAATATTATATTAAATACATAAAATTGAGAATATAATTTTAATGCATTTATATAGAATAACATTGAATGTTCTTAGCTTATAATCAAAGATATGTATTATGACTAATCTGACCCTACATCTAGATAGCTCATGTCTAATAATCTGATAAAATGTCCAAATATCAGATATTTTATGAAACTTTGAATAATCACAAGGGTTGTTTCATATGAGATGAAACTTCTCAGATTGAAGAATTTGAATCAAATGATGGTGCTACTGAAGAACTGGTGCCTCCTCCAATTTTTAGCGATTTTTAAATAGTGTCAACTGGGCCAACCCTTTCACATGAAGTAACTGGAAGGTTGACATTATGAGCAGGAATTAATTATCAGGAATCGCATAGATATACTTACAGTAAAATATGGAAAATGAAAAATAATAATAATAGTGCAATTCATGCTAACAAAAGAGGGAAATTCTGTTAAGTTACACTTCAATTCTTATAAATTTTGTTCATTCATATGCTGTTTGTAAATATTTCATATACTGTTTGTGAATATTTAATTTAATTAATGGGAGTTAATTTGGAAACTTTTTTTTTTAAGATTCTTGAAATATATCCTGATTTTTAGAAAAAAAAAATTGAGAATTTCCTTTTATATGATATAAAACTAATAATAAATAAATAATAATAATAAACTATTTAAACAGATTTAGCTCAAAATTTCAAAGAACATTAAAAGGTTAGTACTTTTTACATTAAGATTCATTTGGGATTTATAGTATTAAACATTTTTTTAACACAAGGGCGGTTCTGCCACCCTTGAGCCTTAAATGTTGCCTTAAATGTTGTTACAATTAATATTTAAGTTTATTTTCAATTTCATACTTATTTATTTTTCAATAGGCAAAATAAACTGAAACACACTATCTATAGAAAACAATGCTGAATTCTGCCCTTGGTCGTGAAAAAACACCAAACATTTCAATTTACACAAGAGAATTCGCACAGAAAGAACATGAAATATCGCTTTAAAATTTTTTTAAAACTGCATACCTTTCAACTGTTATAAAATTAAAATTTTAATTTCAAAATAAATTAATGACTCAACACTTAAAATAAAATTCAGGTAAATAGTTAAGCCAATTAAAAAGTAAGTATTTTATGCAATTTTAAATATTTTTTAAGTTTTATAGTATCTAAATTTTATTAGCCAAGGTGCTCACCTTGGTTAATACTTTGGTACCCCCTTTGACCTGCCATAAACGTTGGTACAGTTAATATATAGTTACGGTTTTAGATTTACTGGTCCAGACCAAAATTTTGATCTATGAAACATGAGAAAGCATTTTAAAAAAATTATAAATGTGCATTTAATTAACTGGAATCCCTTACAAAATGATAATTTTTATACATAATTAATCCATTCAAATCATAAAAATAATTAGCTGTAATGAAGTATTAGAGAATGGAACTGTAAACCAGCAAGAAACAATATCTTAACAGAAATGATAGAATACAAGCTTTACCAGTTTGAATTTTAGGGGAAATCACCACTGATCACCCAACCAATGAATTTAATTTCACAAATTTAAAACTTAATAAAAAAATAAGGCACATTTCATACATAATAAATGATTTCCATAAGGAGAGCCAGCTCTGAAATGAACATAAATTTAAAAATGACACAGCAAAGAGAGGACCAAATAGTAGGGGTTGCCATACTCTGCACTTTTATAACCTATTTGGCAGGGAGCACCCCCCCCCCCCATGTTCAGTCAAACCTCAATGATTTTTTTTTTAATTCTCTTCGTTAATGCAAGACATTTTATGAACACTCTTTTGTCTTTAATTCATGAAAGAATCATTCAACTACAAACTATTTGTCTTGCTTCTGAGGCATAACACAATTGCTGATTGAGTGACAGTGCTTCAAGGTTTAGAAAATTTATGAAATGCATTATTTTTATATTTATTAATTTGTGTTCTTTTTATCACATGTACAAAATTTATGACATAGAGCACTCTAATTTCTGGGCACTTTAAATTTTGCAAGAAATATAATTGTATCTTTGAAAAATTACAAAAAATATTTCATAAAAGTTTTAATAAATTTTATTTTGGAAACTTTCTTTATAGGATCTTAAATCTTTGATCTATAATGACTCAACTATGGTCTATGTAACTTTCTTAAATGAATACTAATAGTTTGAAACTAGAGCAATTACTATTCCTGTTAATTGGTTTTCATACAAAGATAATATGTTCTACCATTTAGAGTATGTTTCACTAAAATATATACCCTTCTCCTTCAGCTTAGATACATAAAAGAAAAAAATAATTACTTTCATCAGGTGCACTATCACAGTCTTTAGCAATATGGCCAGCTCCATTGCACCTGTAACATCGATCTTCAGTTTCTTTGCAATCCCGTGCAAAATGACCAACTCTATTGCATTTAAAACATTTTTCTGAAAAATAAATGAGAAAACAAAAAATTTAAATTAATACTTTTATAAGATTAATTTATATCTATGTAGTGAATATAATATTTCTCTGTTGTTATACCCTATTTCCATTTTTTAATTATTCAAAGACTTCAAACTTCATGGCTAGCCAAAAATCATTCATTTTAAAAAAGATTAATTTTTAGCATGGTAGAAGGAGGCTTAAGCCAGTTGCTGGAGTTAAGATTTTTCTTTCTTTAAATTTTATAAATGTCAGTTACCATAAAAAAATATTTTTTTTAAATGAGAATAACTAAAAACCTTGTTGGTTATAGGACTGAAATGCATACCCTTTAGATTTTTGCTTATAAAACTAAAGTGGACAACTAATTAATGCCTAAGAAGTCAATGATAACACAAAGTGAACAATTAATAAATAGATCTAGGAGCAAAAAATAACAAACTCACAATAAGTATCTCAGATATTCCAAAATTTTCAAGTTACAAAAATTAAAACTTATTAAAATAAGGGAAAAAATACAAAGTTACTTATGATCATAAAAAAATGAAGTCTACAATAGTTTCAGAAAAACCTGAAACAATTAAAATCATATTTTTGAAATGAAATTACTGCATTATGTTATCTTTATGGGTATAAGTCATTTCATGGCAAATCAAACTCTGTAATATATTTTACACAGAAGTGTTAAGTATATTAAAAATAAAATTACTGTAAAATGAATAGCATAAAAGGACAGAAGAAAATATTTGAAATTATATACAAACCTCTAGACATTGAGCGCATATCAACTCTACCACCACCTCGTCCCCCACCACGATTTCTAGAACCAATGTATCGAATGCCACCATTCTGCGTACATTCACGGGCAAAATGTCCAACTTTATGGCATTTATAACATTCAGGAGAGCTCATTTTAAATCTATTTTAAAATCCTAAAAAATTAGATCAATAAAACAATTATGCTATGTTAAAAAAATTTTAAAAATACAAGTTATAAAGTATATCAAAAAAGAAACAATACAACAACATGTATTACAACAAGTATATTATGAGTAAAATATCCCAAACTATCCATACTTTGATCCAAAATTTTAAATTTAATACTTAAAGTTGTCCTTTAACTGCGGTGCTAAAATTCTGTAATTAACTAGCAAAAATTCTGGGTTAAGAAATTTACATACAATTATGCTGATACAAAAAAAAACATTAAAATCCATATACGTATTTCATACATTTTGTTTATATACAGAAATATATAAAAAATAAAAAACTTATTCCTTAACTTCTATAGGTTTGAAAAACAAACATTTTAAATGACTGAAATTTTTTAATATTATACTATCAGAACTCTATTATTCACCATTTATTAGTATAAAATTACATTACAAACTTGTCAAACCTGAGTTTAAAAAAAGTCTTTTTGGCTATGTAACAAGTTTGCTAATTACAAAACATACATTGCATACTTTGTAAGGTCACTTTATCATATGTATAAATTGTTTTCAGAAATTGTGATTAGCCTATTTATATACATCACCTATGCTTAAATAAAGAAAAAATATATTAGAAATGTGCTGATCTGGGAAAAGTAAATATTATTGAAATAACAGGAATGTTATAGCATAATCTGGGAGAGATAATTCATCAAGATAATTTAAATGTTTGATTTAAACAAGCAATTTTTGAATCTGAGTCATAAAATCAGCTCAGCAACAAATTTAATTATCAGATTTATCAGAAAAACACAGTTATATCACAATATATGATATCATCATTCATATTACTTTTAAAAGAAACAAAGATAAACATTATCAAAGATAAACAATTTCAATATTTCAAATTCGTTCCATTAAAGTCCAAGTCATTCTGCCATATACAACTGAAGAATAACTTAAATAATCTGTCATTTTAAACATCACAAAATGCTATTTATAGAAAAAAACTTTATAAAAAACATTTATTTAGATTTAGTTTCCCATGTACACAGTACTGTAATTTAATGTTTTATAATAGATAAAGCTATTTGTCCTGATATCAGTGAGGTACTTGATAAAAAAATAAATGTGCAAGGTTTAAAAGAATCAATGTTTTATCCAAATGACAAGATTATAAATAATAAAAGATGCTCGAAATTTGGGGTATTGTAAATAGAATTGGCATCTACATTTGTTGTTAAAGAAAACGGATTCCAAAATGACAGAAAAATTCTACCAACTATTTTTTAACTGTCTCTTAAAAAAAGAACATCATACATTAATAAGTTAAAATTCATTTATTTAATATTATTAAAAACTGATTCAAATTCTTTAAAATTTGAAAGACATTAGAAATCAAAATGCAATAATTCAGAAAAATATTTGAATGGGTGATAGGAAAAAGAGTAATATTCCAACCAAACTGTTTCTGGAAAATTATAATAATAATGATAATAATAATAATTTTTAAAAAATGCTTTACTGTGAAATTATTAAATGTACTTTGTCAAAATATATAACTGACCAATTAATTATTTTTTAATTTAAGAAAGTATGAAAGTTTTCTATTTATTAGATAACTAGTTATTAATTAAAAGTAGAGGAATGAATTCATAATATTTTGGAATTTTATTTCTTTTATGCATTAAAATAATATATTATTGAAATATTTTATCTTTAACCCCCAACCTCATTACCTGAAAAAAAAAATTTTCAATAAAAAAAATTAAGAAAAGATGACTTATTTTTAATTAGTAATGCAAAATAAAGAGTTTTAAAAAACCTGATGTAGTGGACACCACAACTTCCTTCTACCTCTTTTATTGGATCTCCTGTTAAGGTATCCAATTTTTGGAGAGCTTTTTTTCTTTAAACATAGAAACTAGTTCATGTTTTTACATTTTTAGGTTTGTTTTTTATATTATCAAAAAGATTTGCACTCAAAAAATTTATTCCTGGAGAAGTTTTTATAAAATTTCTAATAAATAAAGAAAATTTCGTTAAAAAAAATCTTGTTTTTTTAAAAGGTCTAATTTTTTAATAATTTATTTCAATATTCTTTGATGCAATATATTTCTTATACTGGACTAGTGAATCACCTAAAATTTTTGCTTAATTTACATTTGGTAAAAAAATTTTGGTCCTTCAAAATCAGGCACATTGAATTTTTAACGAATTTTTGTTACCTTTATATTTAACTATAAGTGTAACATCATTAAAAATTATCCAAATTTAAAGCTTTTAGGTCATTCACTAGTAAATACTATCAAAAGCATTCATAATAATTTTCAACAAAATATTTTAACAGCTTTTTGAGAAATCACATTTAGTTTCTACATTTTATTAAAATTACCGTTCTGAGAAAAACGCATTTAAAGTTTAGGAAAGCAACTTTAACTATTAAAAAATTTAAATGTTTAAAATTCCCCACCCTTTCTTGCTTCAAAACTGTTTAATTCCCAAGTTATTAATTATTAAAAATACTAGAAAAATGTTTAAACTAATCTTCATGAAAATCTAAAAAATTTTGTCCAAAAAATGATCTTTAAAAGGCTTTAAATTCACAAATTCCGGTTCTGAAGTCGCTACTTCCACTTTGTTTTGGCAGCTGTCACTGATGTTTAAACAGCTGCAACTTTTCTTTAAAATGCCGTAGAGACAAAACAAAAACAGATTTAGAAGCCTAAAAGTTGAAATTTTACAATAGAGAAATAAAAAAAATTATGATTTTTGGCAAAAAATGACATAGACGGATACCTTAAGAGGAGAGAATGATGAATCATCATAATTATCATTAGCACAATCTCTTTAAGATTCAAAGTACTGCCATCAGGTGGCCAAGACCCACTTATATTTATACTTTTTGTTATTAGATATTACATTCTATGCCACAACACAATTCACAATTACAATACTTCCTTCATTTTGTACCAAGAAGTAATAAACAGTAAAAGCTCAAACTATTCTTTGCAAATAACAAATTTTTAATTTTGTTTTCTAAAAGGAGTATTAACACACTGTTTCCAATGTTTAAATAGCATTTTTACAGCTGCATATGAATATGTTGATATCTTTGAGTTGCATTTCTATAGATTGGTAGAGTAAATGGTCATTTTACTGAGATATTTTGTTTTATAGATTGGAGATTGCAATCCAAAGTTGAGATGTTTAACTAGGTGTTATAACAGATACAACTAGATGTTTTGTCCTAAATACAAAATTTCAATATTTGATGACTAACTGTTTTTAAATTATGCCCTACAGCACTAATACACATTAAATTTTTCATTATAGACAGTGCAGATTGCAATCAAGAGAGCAGCATAACTAGATATCAGATTAGCCTTAAATACAAGATTTCCGACCTTCTAAGGTTAATAGTTATTTAAGTTATGTCCCGTAGCCTTGAAACATGTCATATTAAAATTTTTATTTTACAGAAAGCAGATTGCAATCAACAAAAGAGGAGGAGCAAAACAAGATATAATAGTCTTAAACGCAAGAATTTTACTTTTTTTTTTTTTTTTTTTTAAGATTTTAGAGTTATTCCCTAATGTTGACAATGTAATACTGAATTTTTTTTGTTGTTGTTGTAGAGTTTTTAATGGAGTGCTACAGTCTACTCTTTCGCAACACGAGGGCTAATGAGATCGGGACCTACAGTTTAAAGCTGATTCCAAACGGCTATGAACATCCATGACACAGTGGGATTCGAACCCACAAACTCTGGTACTGAGGTCTTATTGTAGAGTGCAGATTACAGTCAAAAAGGGAGATGCACAATTAGGCAACAATATAACAGTCCTAAATATGAACTTTTGACCTTCTACAACTCATTGTTTTTTAGTTATATGAGGTACATAAATATATACATCAAGAGTAACCAGTTCAGAAATGCTCAAAATGATTATTTAAGTTTCAAAATTAACTTTATCCAAGCATGCAGACATGACCAGCTTTAGACTATTTGCAACCTGCTTACAATGTAATATTTGACCACCCCCTATTCCTGCTTGCAAGATACTATTTAGCCACCTCCTTTCATGCATATTCCTAGTCAATATTCCATAAGTTGTCCTAAAAATCTGACTGCTTGTGTGCATACATGCAATGCACACCTACTAGTTTCATTCCTGCATATAAATGTAACATTGTAACTGGTCAAAATTCATTCAGGCATTACCAAATTAAGTATTTTTATAGAATTTTGAGTACTGAAATTTATGGTGATGAGGCTATTAATTAGTAGTTTTACAATTATTACTACAATTAAAAGTTTGTGAAGAAAATGGTGAAATATCTTAGTTTTACTGCAATTATTCTATTTATTATATTGAACATTTATTTAACTGATGAAAACATAAAAAACAGATAAACTTTAACCTTTAAACTACAGAAGCTTTCAACATACATATCTAAACTAGGGAAAAATTAAAAGTTGCATACATTTTATTGATTGTTCGCAAATATAAAAAGAAAAATTAGGAATATTATCTCTTTTAAAGAGGTAATTTACTTAGATGTCAACTTCATAAGATAAAGAATAAAATATTACAAGTTTCTTATATGCATTTATAATTTTCCTTTTGAAAAAAACAGGGAAACCAAAAATCTACAAAGCGATTAAAGATTTTCACATCTGATGGTCAATCAGCATTCTGACCTACAGTATCAGATCAGAATGCTATATAGCTGAGCAATATATAAAGAATATATTGGGAAATATTGCAATTAGGTGAAAGTAATGAAAAGAAAAAAACTCAATTATTTTAAACCCTAATTCTCATACCAGGAAAATTCTCAATTTATAATTGTTCCTTAATGCACCTATATCTTTTTAATAAAATTTAATTCAATTTTAATAAATACACACCATTAACTGTTGCAACTATAGAATTCATATCAACCAAAAGTATTACATTAAGGTATGTCTACTTGAGTGTTTCAGGGCAATAAAACTTTAAACAGTAACAAAAACTTTAATGCTCCAATAAATTGCCTATACAGTAAAAGTAAGACTGTCAAACATTTATCATATAATAAATTGCAAATTTACTTTGTGACCAACTACAGACCTATTATAGAGCGATTTTTAATTTCTTTTTAGTAATAAAGATCTATTAAGCAAAAATAAAGAAGCTTAATACCATATAACAATATTAGAACTTTAAGTTTAGTGTCATAATTTGCACCATATTAATAAAACAAAAATTGTAAACAATCAGTTAATACCCAAAAAAAATTCTGAAGCTCAATTTCTAATTAAAAAATTAGTAATACACACAACTGATAATAATTTCTCATAACAGTGAAAATTATTCATTTCACAGTGCTACATAAATAAGAGTTCATATACATGTAAATATTAAACGTAACATTAAGTCTCAACATTATAATGTTGGTAATTTTTCTTCCTTAAAATAATAAATCCTATTACATCAACCATAGCAAAAAATGAATAATGAAAAATGAAAGGAATAAACACACTTTACTTAGCAGCGCGAAACAAAACCAATATGCACCTGTACACAAACTTGTTTGCATTTTAAGGTTAAAAAAAGAAATATATATAATATAAAATACGCTGTAATAAAAACAAAGCCCTTCAGAAATTACCTGTATATTTTTAGTTTTGGTTTTGTTTCTTAATTAAAATTGAATATTTATCGATTAAATTTCTGAATTTAAATCTCATCCGAAGGTATGTAAAATTCTTAATCAAAATAGAATACATTCTAACTTAGGAGAAACACAGAAATAATTTTAAAATAAAAGAACATCTGTTAAAAACAAAAATAAACAAAACATTTTTAACATTAAAGCACGAAATAAGAAAATAACAGTCTACAAAGCTCGGCAAAAGATTTTAAAATAATTTAAATTATGAAAAAAGTATTTTTCACATACTACTTAGAATAAAAACTTCAAATACCAAGGATATATGTTTATCCTTAATAGAAACTGCGTTCTATCAATATGGTATTAATAAATCTTATTCGCGCGTTGAGAAGATTGCCAGATTTCAATTACATAAATACATATATCTTTATTTGTTTATTTACTTATTATGTTCTTTTTTTGACAGTCAGTTCTTTTCTACTACTAATACATTCATAAAATTGAGTAAAATTTAAGTAAACATTTGTTGTTGTTTTTTCTAATCTCAATTTAATCTATCGGTAAAATAATATGTCGAGCTATGACTGGGACAAAATTCCAAATATAATTACCATAAAGCAGAAATTTAAATATATTTATAACATCTTCCATTCTACTTTTCAGTTTTAGAGTCACAGTTCTTTTAAACCGACGTGCTTATTACATAAATATGCAAATTATTTAAGCGAAGTTTCTAGAACTATGAACTGATTCTTGCTTCTCTTCGAGAAATATTCATTTTCTATACAAATTATAATTTGTAGAGAAAATAAACTGAACAATACATAAGGTCTTTAATGAAGTTTGAGGATTTAGATTTTTGAGTTGTAGGCGAATATAAAAGACCATCTTAAATGGTAGGTAGTTTTAGTTTTAAATCAAAGGGATACTAAAACTAAATTTTTGGAATTTCAGATCTTGTAAACTAAGATGTGAAAAGCTATATCCCAATGGTTTCTGCGAAAATTTACTTGACTAAGATTAAAGTAGTAAAAGATTTTATTTTCAATATAGTATTTTATTTCTAATAGCAAATATTGTTTATAATGTGTGGTTAACTATGACATACTAATTGCAAAGAAGAAACATTGAAATAAAATAGAAAAGAAAGAGTTATAGTACCTGTATGTTTATTCGACCCTATAGAAATTGTTATCCACTTACATAAATTTTTATACTCCCTCTACACACATTTATTTATATCATAATTTTCTGTTTGGAAGCACTGGATTTCTTTCCCCGTCCAAAGAACACAGAGGACCACATAAAATCCTGTCCGAAAAAAGGTTTATTAATCCAGAGAGATCAGAAAGGAGCAAAATGATGTCGTGGAGGATGTTTAAATTCCGATTTGTTTATTTTGCCATCTGACTCTGTATAAAAACTTTATTTCTCTCAGTCTCCATTAAATAACAGATTCATGCTTCGTTCCTTTTTATTATTAAGTCTGTGTCTATTTTATCATGTGGCACTTTCTACAACACATCACTGTCAGGGTCTAGGTCATTGGTTTAACGCGGCACCTGAAGTGAAAAATACAACTGCCAAACACCTGACTGAAAAATATCTAAAGAATAATTTAATTTGGTACACTTTTAAGGGATGATTGTAAAGCAAAAATATTGCGAAGGTATAAAATCCCCAAGTCCCAATTTGGCCTCAGAAAAATATATCAGAGGAAGCGTTTCTCGTCAAAGATTAGAGGAAACCAAAGCTATAGCTGCTGTACCTTGGTATTCACAACAGAGCAAAACAACTCTGAATCGACCTTTTCAAAGAGGCTCTCTGTAAATGTGTGCAAGTCCTGTTAGGGAGGGCTTTTGCGCTTGGCGTGGCATGGAAACAGTTAATTACTCACATCTCCAAGACAAATTTAACTAGCGCTCTCCACCCTCCACCGATAAGGCAGTCAAAGAAATATTTACTCCCTTTAAACTGTCTAAACTATCCCTATTCCCACATAAGAACTAAATCAAGCTCTGGACATATGCTGTCCCAGCCCATCTGAAAAGGTTTTGACCAAAAAGTAAGGGAGCAAAAGAATTTCTTTAGCACATTGAAATTGCGGGTTACCACCATTTTGTCCATCAATAGAAACAAAAGTTGCATATCACTATTCACTGTCATATTATCATCATCCAACGCTAAATTTTCATTTGTTCAAGGTGATTTTTTAATAAAATTTTTATATGGTAACAATGCTTTAAAGTTTAAAGGCAGTAAAATCAAAACCATATTTCCAACGACAACCAATTTCTCTTTTTTATTCCTAATGAATTTGCAAAGTCGAAGTAAATATCGACCCTTTAAACTGAATATATAGTATATAATACATTAGTTTTCAACCAAGAGAAAAACACGGAAACTGAAATTATGATGTTTAAGAGAATATGTTTGACAGTGAGATTAAAATGTAAATATACAGGAACTTGCTGCATTATTCTTTAATTTACCCTAAAATGGGGTCCTCTTTCAAGAAGATCAATGAAAACAGCTGCACAAGATAAATATCAAGAATTTTCACAAAACCATGTCATTCATCCATAGCCATCAGAGAACAACGGACCACAGATGTTTAATACCTCCATGTGTACTATCAATTTGGGAATATACAACAGGAAATACATCTTTACTTTATGTTGGAAGTCCGGGGTTCCATGTACATTTTTATGAATTTCTGGTGGTTTTCTATTTTAGAATTTCTTTCTATTCAATCGAGCATTTGCCAAGTAATTGTTTTAAACGCAGTTTTCCACGGTTAAAAGCAGGAGATTAAAATGTTCAATCACAGCCATCTAAACACAAGGCCTCGCCACATCACAAACCGGGAATCAACTCTTCGTACTAAAGGAATGATTGCTTTTTTCATGTTAATCACGTTTTCCTAAGCTCAAACAAGGAGATTAATTATAAAACTCACCGATAATTATGATAATTCAACCACCAATTTAAAATCACGCATAATAAACGACAGTATTTATGCATTAAATATACAACATACATAAAATGATTTTAGAATAAACTTTATGTACATTAAAACACTTCAAATTTTAAACTTCATTTTGAAATACTAATTTTAAAACAATATAAATATAAATAATGTAGCATTCACAAGACTATTTTTTAACCTGCACAAACAATATAAAATCTTAGAATTATATTCCTTATACCAGACGAGACCCAACGAATCTCAAACCGAAATGTATCGAAATTTAAATGTGTCTCCATGTGCGATTACAAGACTGTGGTTGAGATTTTAAAATAAGAGAGATGTTTGTTACCAGTAAAACATGCAGATAAAGAATAATAATCGTTCGACATCACAAATATTTAATACATTAATATCTGGAGTCCAATTTCAGATACCGCTAAAAATAAATTGTAGAACTTTTGTTTTCTGAGAACTAGTTTTTCTTTTGAGAATAGGTAGAAGGTAATTTTATAAACCTATAAAAATTTCATGTAATTTCTAATATTTATAAATTTTCCACTTGGATTGACATTTTATGATTTTTTGAACAGCGCACATAAATTTACTTTTCGGTAGGTACTTAGAGAGAAATCTTGAAAAACTGCTTTATCTATTATAAAACTCCCATTTTACAGTACTTATTTCATATGTAATACCAATTTTTTTTCACGAAGTTTTTCCTTTTTTATAAAGGGAGCCCTATGATGTTTAAAATGATAGTTGATCAGTAAGGTGATGTGCTTTAATATTCAAAGTTGTTTAAACTTCATATTTATCCATAATAACTTACGATAGGCATCGATATGTAATTGGTAGAAATGACTCGGGTTATAAATAATTAACAATAACTGCGTGACGTCAGAGAAATAGTTATGCCAAAGCACTGGGTATAGCGCTCTGGCACAAAAGTTACTCACTCATGCCACAGGAGTACGAATTTCGAGATTAAATGTTTATAGGAGACCACCAGTTTGCAATTCTTCTTATACCTGCGCAAAAACACGCACACTTAAATTTGAGTTTGAAACACCAGTATTGGGTTAAGAGCAAAAAGTCAATATGATGTTCAAGTATGAGTTCTATTTTAGTTTAATCAGGTTCTTTCATTGGATAGTGATATAGAATGTAAAATTCGTTTTAACCCACGAAACATCCAAAAACAATAGCATTTTCTTTCAAGAGCGTCCATGCTAAGGCAGGCGTCAAACTAGGAACATTCGCTAGGAATTTTCTGAGGCTACGAGTGATTCATATCTTAGTAAATGTAGAAAATCATCGTAAAGCATGCATGATTGTTAGAGGTGTTTATGTATTTTCATTTCCAACTTCCTTTTTGAATAAAAAAGGTTAATGTCGGATGGAAGATCTGACATTTCTTAGCGCGGGGCCATAAAAGAGGAACCATACTATGCATTACAACTGTTTATAATGAACAGCAATAAACATGCACGAGCATAAAAGGCATTTTCATAAATCTGACAAATAGAAAGGGCAATATTTACAATTGCCTCTCCCCTCCCGAAATAAAAAAAATATGCGATGGTCCACTTCCAAACAAAGAGGTTAACTACACAGCTCACTCATAATTGTGTATATATATAATAAATATATCTATTATGTATTTTAATGTGTGTATATCCAGTCATTAATGTGACCACCGCCTACTTCTGACGTCAACGTTAAATAAATCAGTTCTTGCAGTTATGCAGAAATGGAGCGATTTATTTGAAGTCTTAAAGAGCACGGCTTTCGGGCAAAGAGTGGAAGCATTTCTGAAACAGCTAACTTTTAAACTGTTCGCAGTCCATCGAAGTAAAAGTATGTATGTCAAAATGGCACTATCCAAAAATCAGCGATGTGGCACATGTGGTGCACCACGGGCCATGTATGGCAGAGATGAACGACGGCTGTAGAGATTCGTTCGGGCTAATAGACGTGCCACCTTTGAGTAACTGACCGCCCAGATGAACCAAGGGGCTATCAACAGCGTCTTCACAAGGATGGTTCACCAAACGTTGCTGCGTACGGGCCTCCGCAGCAAATGTTTGGTAATGCACCTATGCTGACTGCTGTTCATCGGCGACAAAAGCTGGAATATGCACGTCAGTACTACTACTAGACTTCCACTGAGTGGAGACCGGAAGCTTTTTCCGATGAATCACGTTTTATGCTCCTTCGGACAGATGCACGTTGGCGAGAACGTCTGAAAGCAATCCCCTGCAACAATTGCCAGAAGGGTCCAAGATGGATGAGAGATCATTATGGTCTGGGGAATACTTTCGGGTATTCGTGCTATAAGAAAGGAGAAAGTCACAAAATAGAAAAGTTTGTGGCGATAAGAACAACGGTACTCTCGTCACAGGTCGTAAGTGCGATGCTGATCTCTTCCAAGAACCCAATTACTTCCTCCTCGCATCTCAGAGGTGATAGCATCCAATTCTGAAGAAACAATTACATTTCATGTATACGAAGTGTATTCTTACCATTGTGTTGCTTTTTATCCCCACCAGAGTGAAAGAAAGGTTAGTCAAATCAATGGCACATAAACCCATACAAAACGAATCTATCTCCCCAGTACCAGTCAGCGATCAATTTCACACTAATGTTCAATCGAATCTATATTTTTATATTTAAATATTGCTTGCTTTCTATATCTGTGGATCATGACTAAATATACTGTTCCTCTATCAATTCATGTGGCAATACGTTATAGAGGTATTGAGTAATTAATATGATTGCCATTTGCAAATTAGCATATTTCATATAAAATATATATGCTAAGCTTTAATAATTTTGTTCTCTTATTTAAGTGCGTATTAAGGTAGTTTAATGACAATTTTATTTAACTACATCTAACTAATTTAAATTTAAATCTTCTAAAATCCCATCTTATGTAATACCTAAAACCTACAGGGAATATTATTCTTCTCCTAACTTATTTTATTCTATAACCCTATTAGAGTTGTATACCTTATTTCTTACCATTCTGATTTAGATTTCATAAAATATTCACAATAAATTCTGCTGAACTTTGTGACAATAGTGTATTACAATAAAGCGATTTCAACGCACTAGGGCAAATGAGGAATTTTCACGTTTTCTAATTTTGATTTTAAACGATAGAAGACAAAAAAGTAAGCAGGACAGTAGCTATTTTTCTTTCATTTGGGGGCCTAATGAGTGATTTATGATGGGTTTTATAGCGGACTCTTTAACGTCTCTCAAAAACGATACTTTTTCTCCTCCGAGTTTGTGACGTCATCGTTCATGTCGACACCGAGCGTCTATGCTGTTTACATGTTAAAAGGCGACTTTTAAATTTGTTTTTGTGTAAAGTATCGCATATAATAGAAATTTTTTTGTTATGTCTGGCATTAAAAAATCATACTCTAAATATTGTATTGTGCCACTCTGTAAAAATACAACAACTAATTGCAATGAGAAGATATTTTTCAGCGTCCCGAAAGACCCACATACACGTAAAATCTGGACAACTGCGATGAAAAGGGATGAGAAATTAAACCTCAAATTATCATATAAATCATCTCTATGGGTTTGTGAAGACCATTTTTCGGTAAATAAATGCTTGCATTTGTTTAAATATTACTAATTTAGAACAATTAAAGTATATAAAATACATCTATACCTTTAAAAGGATTGTTGATTAACCACTGCTATTTAACTTTTAAAACTGCTAATTTTCGAGTATTATCACAGAGTTCAAGTACAATAAATATTTTATAAAGCATATAAATATCGAAAAACATATAAATATCTAAAGCATATAATTATCTAATTAATAACTCTGGGGAGGGGAAGGTTATGTATTTTCAAGGTATTATAAATATTTTCTTCAGAGATGCATACTTTCTTGTGTATCAAATCACAGTGATATTTTTCGATTAAATTGGTAACTAATTTGAAAAAAAGTATATTTTTAAAATACTTAATAATGATATTACTTTAAAAATTAAATTTAATTTGAGAAATTTTATACATTTTTTAATTTGACATTAATATTAAAGGCAATAAAATTGTATTGCTATTTAAAAATGTATAAATAATTAAGTAAAGCCGTTTAACGATTTTAAATTTCTTTTCATCATATTTAAAATATCTAAGAATTGGTTTGGTTTTGGAGTGCTACGGCAACACGAAGGCTAATGAGACCGGTCTCACAATAAATACCACCTCTAATTTTTATTTTAATATTACATCCGTCTCTATTTATAAAAAACGATGCTACTACAAATGTCTGTATATGATATATGTATATTTATTTGACTTGTTTGTGTTTACAAACAAAATGATTTTACATACATTTTGGGTTTTAATTCCTCGTATTTCTGCTCCCATAAAATCCGGGTTTTTGCCAAGAAAGAAAACAATGACATGCTGTCAATTTTCGGGAGGTTGATTGTCCTTTGGTAAATCCAGATAAAAGAGACATTTATGACAAATTGAGATAACTAAGCTATCTAGATCGATAAAATAAACCTTCAGGTTTAAATAAAAATAAATTTTGATAGCTAGAAAATTTCAGGAACTTTCAAAAACAAAATCGGAAAATAGTGCGCGCTTAAAAGCAATACAAAAATATTGGTCTGCATGAACGATGACATCACAACCAATCACGGAGCGTTTTGATGTCACGTGATTTTCGCTTAACTTTAAAATTAATTTTTTAAATGATGGACCCAGTTTTTTACATTTTTGAGAACATTTTTGGAATCTACAAGTCTCAAATTATCAGAAAAACACTAAGTTGTTCGAATCCCCCACATGTGCAAATTCCTCATTCTCAAATTATGACAATTCTGGCTTTAGTTTCAAACGGAAGGGCAGTTTGTTTATTGACTGTTGTAAATATGAATTTGAATGGGAAGGGCATTATAGCAGTTTGTGACATTGCGACAAATTGCTCTATTATTTAATAAACATACACATTGCAAATTATTCAGCAAACTATTTCGATATTGAGAAATTATATTTCTTAATATTTAATTACTTGTTCTCAATTTTCTTGAATGCTTGCCATTAAAAACAACAATATTGCTTATTTCTTAAGCCCCAAATTTGTTCCTTTTCATGGTCATGATTCTTTCATCTAATTGGAAAAAAGTAGATTAAAATTAATTACACTTCATTTGGCGTGTTTAATGAATGTTTGATCAAAGCACATGTCATACTTATATTTTTAAAAGAAAATTTTGCTTTTCATTAGGAAACTTGCAGAAAATCTTTTTTCAAAATTCAGTTACATTGCGCAAGCTTATTTGGAATTAGTTGTACATATGTTTCCGTGTGTAAGCCGAGAATATTTGGTACTTTTCATAAACCAAGAGAATAGGGATTGGCTTATATACGGATCAATGGAACAGGTATAGTAATGTATCCTTCTTGGCAGCGTTTTTGCCGTTAGCGACAAAAAGTCGCCGAACTGGTAAAACTAAAAGTAATGGCTTTTTTTTTTAGCATAAAATAACGGACAAAATATATAAAGGCGAAAAATAAAAAGTTCAAAAATTTTAAAACAAGAAAAAACGCAAAATTTGAAAAATAAATTTACAGCCAGTTTTACCTGTATTATAATCTAACCAAAAGAGCAATACTGCATCGGTAGCGAATGGTCTAATCTTCTAAAAAACGTACTTCTACTTACGCGGAAGCAATAAATAAATCGAAAAAAAAAATAGTTTTTAAACTTTTTTGTTTATATTGTTTAAATTTATGAAAAACTACTTTCAGATAGGGTTAGTTAAAACTATTGCTTTGGCGTCTAAGTAAAAAAATCATTGGTCGCATGTGTATAGCGTCGCGGTAGCAATCTACATTGTCTACCACCTATGCAAATGACGATATCTGCGGTCCTGAGGTACGTACGGCCTCCGCCGGTATACATCGTGTAGGAAACAGCATCGGCATTAGTCGCATGCAAGATGCCGCGCAGTTCGGAGCTCTCTGATTTCGAGAAAGGTATAATTATCGGGTATTACAAATGTGGCCGATCCTTAAAGGACATATCTAGCGATCTGAAGTACCCAAAATCGACAGTGGCCTATGTGATTAAGAAGTGGAAGGTGAGCGGTGATTGTCGGAATGTGCCCCGAGTCGGCAGACCAACGAAACTGGGAGATAGAGACGACGAGTGCTGTCCAGAGAAATTCGGAAGCACCGCACCCAACCGATGGCCTTCATTCGCGAGGAGTTTTAACAGGCATCCGGGAGTATTGTTTCAATGAATACCATCCGTAAGGAAGCCCATCTGCTTGGTTTTCATGGTCGTGCTGCTGCCCGTAAGCCTTTGACCACAAAGTCTACCAAAGGCTCTACCAACTATTGATTTTGAGCAAAGTTAGTTTTTCTTTTCTCTCACAGGTGAGCAAATACTTACTGGTAGACGGTGTAGAAAAGTCAGCATGAAATTAATAAAAAACAGCATTAAGTAAAAAAAAATTAAAATTAAACTAAAATTAGTTTTTCTTCGCAACTGCCGGCACGTGCTAGAGATGTCCTTGCATTTGTCTCGAGGTCCGACCGATCTTCTACCTTTGCGGTACTTAAATTGGAAGCCCAGGCGAAAAAAGTTTGGGAAGTGGTGGTCTGGCGTTTTATATTATAGTAATTTGATTGAAAAACATTTACCCCGTTTTATTTGCTTGGCAACATATTTGAACGTTACAAAACGTTATTTCGGCTTATATACGGGTTTTAAATTTTGGGTAACTTTTTGAAGAAAAATCGCACTCTGGAATTATACACGGATGGGCTTATATTCGGAAATATATGGTATATAAAATATTTTCAAATACAGAAAAGTTTGGAACTAAAGCTGCAATAAACACTAAACATTTTAATGCTTCCTCTAAAATCGTCAAGGAAGATATTGGAGAATATTAGGGACCATCCAAACTTAAAAAACAAAAGAAATATCACAACAGTTAAATTTGCAGCTTGAATATACTACTAGTTTTTACTACAAGAAATTGATAGATTCAATATTCAAAATACTCAAATGAAAGCATAACAAAAATACACACCAATCTTTCTATACAATGGAAAACACATTCAACGTAAAATTCACCATAAAATATTTACACATTTTAAAACTATAAAAAGATCAATTAATTTGACTAAAGAATCTTTTAAAAAAGCTATTTATTAGTTTTCACTTTAATAGTCATTACAAAAATCTGAAAGAGCTCAGATCTCATAGAAATAATCTTTATATTATATACACAGTCAAGCAAATTGACCAATTACACAAATAGATACTGGCGCTCATAAAATTGTCCACTCATTTTGATTTTTACTCAATAAACTCAAAGGATGAGAGTAATTTGTGTGCTAAGAAATGAATTCTTATCAGTGTTTCATTTCGCCCCTTACTTAACTTACAGGTATCAAACAAAAAGAGCTAGCAAAGAATTGTTTCAAAAATATTAATTCAATGTTCTAAAAAACATAAAAAATTTGCATTTTCAGTTATCATAAAGTTTTTACTCAAAACAACTCTTTATAAAATAAAGATGATGATCAGGATAGCAAAATTTTAAGTTATACATAATATACTTAAAATTTTACCAGGAAACATTGAATTCACTGTCAAAAAATATTTTAATTCTTAAGGTGATGCTTAACTTATTTCTACCATAACTAAAAAATTAATTAACTGAAACACACAAAATATGAAAAAATTGTATTTAAAAATTCACAAATAGAAAAAAATTACAGTTAAGCTTTGTTAACTAAGGCCCTCATGAATCTAAGCTATGATAAGCCCATTTATAACTGGATATGGGGCAATTATATAAAATACTAAAAGCTAATTACTTAAGGTACAAAGATAAAAATTAGAGAAAAATAATTAACAAAACCTTTAAACAAATTTTTTTAAAAGTAATTTCTCCATTTTCTTATTTTTAAAACTATTAAATTTCAGTACTTGTCATTATTGCTTAAATTCTGATAAATTCATTCCACAGCAAATGAAAATGACTCCCATATTAGTTCTAAAAATATATAAAATACAGAAGGACAGGAAACAAGAAGAAATATATAGGACAACACACTTAGAAAGAATATGGTAAATACTTTCTTAAGGGTCGGGGGGGGGGGATTACCTATATACTAATGCAAACTAACTAAATTTAGATCACACTGTTTTCACTGAACTTTTATGTTACTAAGCCTCCTTGAAAAAAAAAAATTGCTAGCTTTAAATAACATAATAGTAATAATTAAATGTATATTTTGGAAAAATAGAAAATTTTTTTTACAAAAATAAAACAAAACTTTCCCCTTTTTTAAAAAACAGACTCATGTAAGAAAATAACCTATAAACTAAACTAAAACAATATTCTGGAAAATAAGAAAAGCAGGTGCAATTACATATTACGCAAATATAATACTGCTTTAAAAATAAATAACATGATAGATCTCTAATTATAGAACAAATAAACTCACAGCTATATTTCGGAAACAAAAGTTAAAACAACATCAAGCCTTTTCCAAATTCACATTTCAAAAAATAATTTTTTCAATGTGATTAATTTATTTATTAAAGCTGAGCTTATGTGTGTGTGTGTGTGTGTGTGTATATATATATATATATATATATATATATATATATATATGCAACAAATTGTATTCCATTCAATCTTTTAAATTAATATTTCATTGTAATTTGGTAAAATATTTGAATCAATGACAGATAATGCAAACAAAAAAAACCTAAACCTCACTTGGGAGATTCTTGCACATGCACCAGAGGTATTTTCTGTGTGTTTATCAAATTCCTTAACAGGAGGCTCCGAGAGTTTTTAGCTCTTTTGCAGCTTCTCAACTGTGATGATATTTTGAGCGCATGTAATTGTGTCTGTTAAAATTAAAAGTTTCTTTTGTTCTTCTGGAAAATAAAAGCTGATGCCTCAACTGTTCATGTATCCTCTATTGTGTATCTTCAAATTTATATCTCGAGTCTACAGAATGGATAAATCAGATGTTAAATCATCTCTTCAGATTTTCTACCATTGAGTGCATCTTCCAAAATTTTGCCATGTCACACACATATATATACATTGTGGCCACAAAATCCAGAGTATAAAGTACCTTGATATTTCCCTAAATTGCATAACATATAACAATTATGGGACCTCTCAGAAATGGGCTAAATTTTGATACAGAGAAGGCTGTGCCCCTATATACTTATCAATTAACTAATTCCATTTTTAATGATAATATGAAGATATTAATGGAGCAAAATGCTTTTGTGCCACTTGAATAGATGTAAATGGTTTTTACAACTTAACAGCTAAAGCATTTGATTCAATGCAGTTAAAAAAAAGGGAGGGGAAATAGTGCAATGCCAACAAATGATTTCATTTTAGTAGGTTACAACAAAATTCCCCCCCCCCCCCAATATTGGCAAAATTAACACCTTTTTATAGTTCAAAATATAATGCTCAATTTCCCAATTATCTATTATTTAAATAAATCACTCAGATAAATAGAACTGCATTACAATTTTCAGATAAAACAATTGAAAATTGTTTCAAAGATATCAATGCAATAAAACTTTGTGGCTTTCATGCTGAAATTATATTAGCAATGCTAAACAATTTAGCAGTGAGGTTTGTTGTACAGTCATTCTGATCCTCTATTCTTTCCAAAAAGATTAATTTCTCAACTGATATGAAGGTAATACTCTTAATCATTGTATCTATTCTGCTGAATAGATGCAGTCTAATCAGTCTACAGTAGATATAAAATTCCAAAACATATAAGAACTGACCTTTTCAAAGGAAAAAGTTATATCATTACCTCATAAAATCAAACCTTATTGACAAGCTTATTCCATAATCAAGAAATTGACTGCTCAATTCATTATTGCAAAGCAATATGAAACCATGTCAAAGAATGAATTATTGTGGTGTACAATAAACAAGTCATAGGTCAAGAATTTTAAGAGTTCTTCATAACTTATTAATTAGATATAAACATATCCAAGGATACATATACTGTATAGAGCAACTACTTACCTTCTTGTTCTATTACTTCTGTATATGAATTTTGCCATTCTATCATATAAGCCAGGCATGTGAAACTCCAATAGGTCTATAGACCAGATTAAAAATTAGAAACTACTCCACAAACTGGAGTATTTTAGAATTCCCATACATATATATATAAACATCTCAGTAGTCTCTATTATTTAACACAAACCCCAATTATAAAATGTATAAAATAGCGTACTATTCTTAAATGTAAAAAAATAAATATAAAATAAAATAAAAATAAATAAAAACCAATCACAAATATATTACTTTATATTTTACACAAGGTCAATAGTCAAGAGATATTGCAGATATCGAAAATAACTGTCTTTATCAGGTGTGAGTACTATCCTTGACTTTCGTCTTTCAACATCGTTTGTTATTAATCAAGAAGGGTAACAAGCCAAATTAAATTATATTTGGATATGTTGTTATAGGTCATATGTTGCACATGACTGATCTAAGCTAATTGTAGTAGTTAAAATTTTAAATATGACAACAGAACTTTAAAAGTTCAATTCAGAAAAAGTGGTCTTAATATACATTAAATTTTATTCTAAAAAAAAATAAAAAAAAATAAATAAAATAAACCTAATGTAATACTGCCAGTACAGTTCAAGTCTCTCCATTGCTTATTACACAGTATTTCATTAACTGGATGATAGTTGAACAGGTAGGGTGTTGCATTTTAGCATAAGAATCTATAGGTTCGTATACCAAGTTTGATATAAGAGTTTGCACCTATATGAAACTGCCTTTAAGCTATAAATCTCAGTTTAATTAGGTCCTGTGTAAACAAAAACATTGCCACTGTACTACCAACAAACCAATAAATGTTAAAGAAACTGGTTATTATAAATTAGAGACATAAAGGAGACACCTTGATTTAGTATTGAAAACCAAAATAACAACAATAGTTAAGCAACTGAGTTAAATATATGTTTAACAGCTGGTAAAGTATAACATCAGCTGTTTTTCAATACTATCTTATTCTCAAGAACTCACCTAGTTGATTTCCTTGCAGAAACAAAGTCTTAAATGTAAAAATCTTAAAATATGTAGAAAATCTTTCATTTTTTAAAAATATTATAAGAAATTTCATGACAATTGTGAAGCCATTGATCATTATTACAAAGGCTTTTTAAAGAACAAGTTTAATGTGTGAAGATTATATGTGTATATATATTTAATTATATTGGAAGGTGGGTGAAAAAAGGGCAGTAAATGATTACTATTTCATGTTACTTCATATAAGCCCACATGCCACCTTACGAAAATCTTACAATTTTGCATACTAAAATTGTAAAATTTACACTTCAACATGAAATTGAAGCATAATTACAGAAGATTCTTGACATGCTTTCTCTCTTGTATGTACAATTCGCAAAAATACAGTATTTACATAAAGCACGAAAAGGTGGAAAATTTTTAATAGAGGTAATTGAAGAACTGACTAATTTTAAGAGTTTTTTGTATAGAAATACTATAAAATATCTTTATTGCTTCTTTATATCCCCTTTTCTCCTCAGTTTTGCAAGAGAATTTCTTTTACTTTAAAATCAAGTATCTATTTGAAATACTTCCAAATCATTTAATTGAAGCACAAACACACACGTTCTTACAGTGTGATCAAAGTCCATACAAAGAACAGCCAAAACATACAAGTTAACAAGCATACTACTTTCTAATAAAGTTAGGACACTGGATTTAAATACCTCGCAAAACTGTCATTCTGTAGCAAGTCAAGAAACATTTTTTTGCTTCTAAAATAGAAAGACTGAGGAATTATTACACTCTGTAAATCTATACCCAACAAACAGCCCCAATTTATTTTATAACTTTCATTTAAGGTCTTCATAAGGATGATAAAAATATTCTTTAGGAAGTTTGGTAGTAATTCAGAAATTAGCCAATAGAATTCTACATCAAAAGGATACAGAGGCACCTAACCAAATATGTAAAGTTGCAAGGAGTTACTATATATATATATATATATATATATATATATATATATATATATATATATATATATATATATATGTATATATATATATATATATATATATATATATATGTATATATATATATATATATATATATATATATATATATATATATATATATATATATATATATATATATGGAATCTTAATTATCCTATCATGGCTCATTAAAAAAACATTTCAGACAAATATCACATAAGGTATCAAAACCTAAGAAAAATTTTCCCCCAGTTCCCTAAACAGTATAGATTTTAATAGTAAAACATTTCCCAACATTAAACTTAAAGCTCTTTCCCCTAAATGATAAAACTAATTCATTTTCGCTTGCATGACATTAAGATGCACACCTCAGTTTTTATATCCTGATTGAATATTATAATCAAATCAAAAGATATTTTGTATTTAAAACACAACTTTTAAATATGTTTTAAACAAGGTATACTCATGATCCACTATAATTATTAATATATACATCAGTGGAAGAGTTATGAAAATGTAAGATACTGAAAATGGACTTTATTACTGCACATTATATTTGGCCTTTACTGGAATTGCCCTTTTACATCATAAAAAATAATAAAATAGAAGTTCTAACAAATTCCCCCAAGACAGTGGAGACTTAGATGGCAGCAGGGCAAATACGATATAATTAAAAACATTACTACTGTCTAGTTCAACACCAAACAATCACAAAGATATCCTAGAGTCTTTAAATCAATATTCACAATTATTCAACGACTTATTTAGCACATTATAAAGAAAAGTTATTATATTTACACTTAACATTAATGTAAATATGATTCAAAAGTTTAAATAGAGATCATGTTACAGTTATACTCTGTTAAGGAAAAGCTCTTTATTTTTAAAGGGCTTGTTGGGGTTTAAAAGCAAACTAAGTATATTAATAAAAATATAAGAAAATATGTTTAAAAATGCTCAAATACAAAAGCAATTAAGTCAAATTATACACTACTAGCAGATGGAAGTCAAAATCATATTTCTTAATTATAAGAACAGTTGAAGAAATAATACAGTAAGCAAAAAGAAAAAGAAACTAAAATCAAAAAATACGACAACATATTTTAATAAACAAATTGAACAAAGAATAACTGAAAAAATAAATTATAAAATTTACATGTTAGAAGAACTGTTTGAAATACCTATGACAATTCATATAATCAGATATGATGCCATACTTTACACAATACAAAAGAAATGCATTACTAGCACCAATTACACCTATAACCAACACTATTTTAACCTCCTGGTCCCCAATACAAAAGATAACACAAAAAAGTAATAAAATTATCATGGCCTATAGTAAAATAAATTACTACAGAATTTTAAAGTTAACTACATAACAAAAAGCTCATCTTCAAACAAAATACAATGAGACAAGAGCCACAAACTAAGTATAGAGGAGAAACTCTAAAAGCCTCTCTTCAAGTACAAAAGCAATGAAGCAAGATGTGGTTTAAAAAAAGTACAAAATGGTATAAAACCATTTTGTAGTTAAAAAAGATTCATCACATGATATTAAAATACATGCATACAAGAGAAAAAGTATATCAGTTTTTCCAAGTTGCAAAACCATTACACAATACAATAAAACATTTCCACAATGATATATTACCAGAAAATTTTTACAAAATGATAACAAGTACAAAGGTCACTGATTTTCTCTAAGTAAAAAGTAACACAGAATTAATGATTCACAATAAATATGCAGATAAATATGACACAAGCAGCAATAAACAATTATAAAACTTCAATAAAAAAATACCTAATTACTGACAGATGGCTTAGTTACAAAACATACATTTCAATTATAAAGAAAGTCGTGTTATCATTAAACTTTAGAAGACATATGAAACTAAAAACATTGGATTTCTAAATGCAGATAACAGTAAAAATTATTTTATTGATTATTTTGGCACAAATTTAGAATATTTTTTGAAGATCATAAAAATTAATACTTGAACCTAGATCACTCCCTTCAGTAATAATTTCTATCAAATAAAAAGGTACCAATATTGCTGAATGCAGAGATGCAACAAACACTAAATTATGGAAAAAAAGGGGGGAATATCTAATTTTAGAAGCTAAAAAATATACCTAAGCTTCAAAACTTTGAGAAAATTTTACAATTTTTTTATATGTTTATTGCACACTAGTAAAACAGAAAATATAGACAAGAAGATTACTGAAGTGGAAAAATAGACACAAAAACTAGCTGAACTTCCATGGTAAGACAAATTTAAAGTGCATTGAAACCCTAGGAAATTAACCAAAATACTGAGCTTTAGATCAGTATTTGGGGAATTTTAATACAATAGAAGAAAAAATAGATTAAATTTGGTACACAACATGTAAATAGTCTTTAAGAAAAAAGTTTTGTCAGAAGAGCATTAATAATTTGTTTGCTTGACTTTTGTTTACACTTTATAGATTGTTTTAGTTTTGTATATATATAGTTTAGTTTAGTTATATATGTGCAAATGTTATGTATGTATGTATTATAATGAATCCATGTATATATATTAAAAAAAAAATTCAATATTCTTAAATAATGCAATACCTAATAAAAACAAAATGCAGTAATTCTTATTTCTACTTGCTAGAAATATTTCTTAATTTATATACTCAATATTTAAAATTCACATATATAAAAAAAAAATGTAAACAGCAAACTGATTTAATGCTGTTTAACACACTGTTTTTTTTTTTTAAAAAAACAGTTAAAAATTAGATTTAAAAATGTTCAAGGACCTTTAAAACAGAAATTTCCATAAAGCTGCTTGCAAAGAAATTCATGTTCAGACAGATAAAATGTAGTGTATTTATTTTTTCAAAGCCAAGTACTAATTATTTTATTGGGCATAAAGTAGATAACCCTCATCCTGTAACACAGAAAAATGCTTCCAGTTTGAAAGGTTTAATATACACTACATAAGGGTTTCACAACCAAACTGAACCAAGTTTATTTTCACCCTGACAAAATGAAACCATCTACCAGAGTTAGTAACTTGTTATTTCATATGCATGTAATATATAAAAAATTATTGCATCTTATGTTTCCCAACTCTCATTCTATTTTTTAATCTAATTTCACAGCCATCCAAATGAAATCAAAGATGTAACCCATTAAGACTGATTTCCTTCCACACTTCTTAAAACTAAAGTCTGAATTAACACATGCTATGCAGTCTTTCTAACTTTTCTAAACTTGATGTCAGTTCTCCTAGGAAAAAACAAGAACCCTTGTGATTTTCATGTTGTGTACATTTTTAATATACAAGTTACAGTCTCACTTTTTTAACAATCATAGCAAAATCACTGTCTAAGACTCTTGCCCATGAGAAAAATTACATCATTAATCACTCTTGAGGGAGAACATTCTCACAGCAACACAGATGCACAGTGATTGTTGAACATGTAGGACGTGTCCAGCATCTCCTCAAGAAAGTGATGAAGCAAATAAAAGAATTTTTATAAATTTATAACTGAATACCTAAGTTTTAAGCGAGGACCTTTTTGTCATGACTGCATAAAGTTAAACCTTGACAAGCAAGCTCTGGTAATTAAAAAATATAGGCTACTTCAAGTGTGACACAACAAGAAGCTTTTTGACCATTACATGAATACATATGTGCATCTAGTAGAAAATACTATAGTAATTAAGCATTTTCTACAATTAATTTAAATTTACAGACATTAAGTATGATCCATAAATTTTAGGAGTCAATTAGTGTGAATTATCCTAAATAGACTTTGTTCACTTTGGTAGTGAACCCCTCATATACCAAGGAGAACCAAGCAGGCTGCATACAGCAGTAAAATTTTGCTGTCATTGACTAAATTCATGAAATTTAAATTTGGTTCAGTTTGGAGTGCTATGGTCTAATGTTTTGCTCCCAAGGGCTAACAGAGACTGGGACCTACTGCTTAAAGCTGATTCCTAATGGCTATGAACATCTATGCCAGCAGCAGCATTCAAGCCTGCAAATTCTGGTACTGAAGAGCAGTGTTCTACTATTTGGCCATCATTCAACGAAATTTATAATTGAAAGAAATATTGTATATATTACAGTAAATACAGTATTATTCAACTAATTTATTGATTATAATTATATCCGTTCATGAATTTTTAAGTTTTATTGTTAATTTATGAATAACTTAAATAATAATGCATTGTTTTCAATATTTACCTCAAATATATGTACACACATAAATACGTACAGTATGGTTCACCGGCATAAGCTACAATTCCAATTTGGTATGCACAGCTTTTAGGACTAGCTAAGCTTGCTATATACTACAGCAAAATTAATTAAAAAGTTTAGTAACAAAATCTAATCTCCTTTGTAATTTGTTGCATCTCAAGGAAAAAAATTATAAAATTAAAACAACATCCTTTTCATTAAATAATGTTTAAAAATAGAGAGAATGTTATTTGCTCAATATGCCTTTAAAAAAACAATTTTTAAAACTTTTTCACTTGAAAGTTAAAATATATTGTACTACAACTAGTATATTCTTAATAACATTTCTAAGCACATTTAAATTACAGATATTAATACTGGAATTTAAAACAATCAGTAAAAGACTAAATTTTGGACAAATATTTCACAAATGTTAACAAACTAAGACTAAATAACAATAAGAAGATATTAAATTAAAACAGGATTAAAAGGTAAAAATAAAAAATTAGAATTTTGAACTAGAACTTTACATTTACTACAACAAAATATCCTAAACAGTAACAGAAAGCTATCTATGAAAACAGTACTAAAGACACATATCTTGAAAATAAAGGTATGAGAACTTGAAAAAAAAAAAAAAATCTTGTTTAAGTGATATTAGTGATAGAAACAACCTATCACAATCATACAATATCTTCTTAAGCTGCCTTACCCGTGAGGTACATGGACCTTTTAAAAAGTAAATGTTGTGCGAATCAGTAAAAAGGAACAGCTGTTTTGAGACAGACAAAACAGCACCACAAGCAAGAAATTCAATATTAGCTCATAATTCATAGGCACTATATGAGATTTCAACATTTCATGTATGGGTACTTAGATACTCATGGGTTGACCCCACTACCTTTGGTCAATAATACTCTTTCACTTTCTCTTTTTCCTTTTGGCATAATCTTGACTAACTATAAATGTCTTTTCTAGTTGAATCTATGATGTTGGAAGGAAAACTCTTTCAGGACTGAAAATTTTCTTTATATTTTACAGAAAAATATTGCTTGTCAATAATCAAATTATTCTGTAACATTTAATTATATATTTCTTCTATTAGAAAATTTTTATAGCACTAAAATCTACATTAAATAAAGTTAAACTGACTTTGTTTTAAAATTCTTATTATTTCATTTGCAATCTGTAAGTCATTTCCCTATTTCAGTAATAAAAAGACTTCCTGCACAGAAGATTTTAATTTTACATTTTTATACCAAGTTAGAATCCTTTAAATCCCAATTTCTGTGCCTTTTAATAATTTCCTTAATTTTGTATTTATTTTATTTTTTTGTTACAAGGAGGAATTTCCAAATTTTAAAAGTTAATGAAAAAGATCTATTTAGTTTTTTTTTATGTTTAGCATACGAAAAGTTTAATTTTAAAAAACTTTTACGAACTAGTAAAATTTTGTACTTGTTTAATTTCACTGAACATACTACCACTTTATGGTGCTGCCTGATGCACCCACATCTCTCCATCGTAACACATTACCTTTACACAGGGTATACTCAAATCAAATGGACATATAATTAACTTGTGTGCTGTTAAGATTAGCAAAATAAATGTGTAATAGTGTACACTTCTGATATTTACAAAGTGAGACCTTTTTTAAATTCCTGACGAGCTTTTATAATTCCACTATTCAAGTTTGCACAACAGATCTAACTGAATTTCTTTACCCCTTTTAAATAAAATTAAGAATCATTCTAAAAAAGAAGCCTTTATGGAGTAAATAAATAAAAGAATTTCCAGAAGTTTTATTTATTTCTGGCTGCTATATATAATTACAGATGATATTAACTCTCGAATTAAAATACTACTCTCTCTGATACAATTTAGGGATAAAAGATATAAAATGATTTTTATGTTAATGTTGGCTTATCATCTTGATACTCAATTTTTAATTGATTCTTCAAAAGGTTACATCTACTTTATTTAATTTATTAAATGTATTTTGAAAACCAAAAATTCAATTAGAGAAAAAAAAACCATGTAATTTTAATACTGGTAATGCAAACAAACAAAATTGATTAGATTGATGGACTAAATTTGTTTACTTGCGTTAATTTCAAAAAGATTATTATATATTACCTGCCTCAAATCCTATGAAGTGATTCTTTGTCAAGATATTAGGAATATATGCCAAGATAAGAGTGACATGAGAGGTAGTAACAAAAGTAAATATCAAGTACCCATGCATATGATGAATGTCAATGACTTGATTGTAGGTATATTATCATTACAAATGTAGTAGTACTATTATAAGAGAACCAAAACCTATTGGTACAACTACACTAAGTAAAGAAAATACCTTGAAACATAGATACACACTTTGTTACAATACTTACAAAACAGCACAAAAGAGGAGGAAAATAAAAGGGGAAGGTGGATAAAAGTCAGAGACTTTAGTTATACATGACTAAAAATTTCACATCATGATTTCAAATATTTTATCACAGTTTTTAGAGAGTTTGTGACAAATGATTTCTTTCTTTATAGCAACTTCAGCAAGAAGTATCACAGCTCATCATCTGGCAGCGACGGCAACCAGAATGCCTGAAAAAGGTCAAACAATACATAAATACTAGAAAATTTATGTACTGGCAATACATTGTAGGAAGAAATATCTTACATGACAAGGTTTACAAAAGTAGACCCACTTTGCTGACAGTTACTTTCAGTGAATCTAAGTTTTGTAGCTTTTTTTCAGGTACATATTATAGTTCTTACAACTGACAATTTGCTGACTACACTGTACAGTGGTTAGCATGTTGTGCTCCCACATACAGAACTTAAGTTGGGTTGGGTTTTCGAGTAAGGTTTAGATGCATTAGTAATGTCCATCTTAAACCATTCTTTATTTTTTACTTACATTAGTTACATATTTCCCTTTTATAACTATTTTAATGAACATTTTTTAAAGATTTTTTATTACATAAACATTAAAAGACTGTTTCATTCTATATCATGTATGTGGACCAAACTTTTTCAAAAAGCTTTGAGTTTCAGAATTATGTTTGGAAAACATAAGTTTGGACCATATTTAAAGAGTAAATAGTAGTCATATTTCACACTTATACAGAACTGGGACAAACATTGATTTCTGCACAAGATAAAAGGTGTACGTTCAAACTTCTATAAAGTTTTCTAAAGACTATATTGTCAGAAAATAAAGAGAAGCAAAATAGATATTGCATGATAAATGATAATTTTGTTATTCTTTTCAATCTAAAACCAGAATGTTTATGTTTAATTCCCTAAAAGATAAATAAAAAAGTTGTAAAAATTCAGAGGATAGTCATTCTAATTATAAAAGTAATTTCTTACCATTGTTGAAGAAGCAGACACCAACATCATATATTTTGGATTAAATTGAACGCAATGTATGGGATTGGTAAAATTAGATTTTAATACAGTGGTAGCTGAACCAGTTTCTGAGTTCCAAACATGAACAGTACCATCAGTTGAACCTTTAGAATATTTTAAAAGAAACTTTAAGCCAGAGAAAAATATACAAATAAATTATAAAACATTTAAAAACTCATTGATCACACATCTGAAAAATACTAATAATCTCTTCAGAGTATTACAAAATACAACTTAAAAAATTAATTATAAACAGATATGCATAAAATAAAAAAAAATAGTAAGATACATAAATCAATATAAAATAAAAATATTTATAACTTTACACTGTAAGAATTGAATGCAAAAATATGATAAATATTTACACAAGATTATTACATTAACTATACAAAATTCAATTACAAAAAGGGATATTACTAGATTAATTCTAATGTATGTATGAAATTTCTGATAGCATAGATTGACACATTACATATTTTGTGTTCTTAATATGTTTGACCTTTTGCTCCTTTACTCAATTTCTTAAGCTGTATATTTTCAAGAAATTTTCCCACTTACATCCAAGTGAATATTAGGGAAGTGACTTTCTGTTAACTGCTTTACTAATAAATACCTAGTATTAAAAATAAAGTTCTCTAATAATCAATATAAAATTTCAACCCCATTGTCTACTAAACATTCTAAACAAGAACATTGACAGCAGACACCTCCTGATCTCTTTAAATCACCCACTATTCCCAAACACTGTTGTGTTTGTTTATATAAAGAAATAAATAACTAAATACAAACAAAAACTAAAGCCGACACAACCACATCAGGAACAATCTTAAAACCTATATAAAAAAATTAGAGTACTTTCTAGTGATATTTAAATAAGTTATAAAAATGTTCGAAAGCTTGAATTGCATTAGATATGCTACTGTCCTGTGAAGGAAGAAACATTGAGTTTATATAAGCATGATCCATTGAGTTTGGAAGAAACATTAAGTCCATGGAAGAAACATTGAGTTTATATGTGTTATAAACCATGCATTCTTAAGAAAAAAATTTCTATCTTTATTAAGGTATAATAAATCAAAACTTTACAGAGCAACACACACTATTAGTTAACTTGTAGAATGTCCTGTTTATTTCATATAGCTTGCCTATTTGGCCAATAAATAGGAATTTATCCCTATATGTTAAATATTTTGATGACATATTAATTAGAATAGACAAGTTCATTTGGTTAATTATTTGTAATGAATTTATTTTACTGAGGATGCCTATGGTGCTACGAATAAACACAGTGCTAGTCACCAGTGAGCCTTCAAACTTGCTGGTTATGGGTAACTCTTGTGGATTTTTCCTACTTTATCGAGGTCTCGTTTAATGTTTATAAAAAATATATATATATATATATACATATATATATATATACATCAAAATTATTACACTTTAATATCTTAAAAATTCTCCTCTTTCATTCTTATTCCTTCAAATCTATTTTTCCCAGCCATAAAATATCTTATCTAAAGGAGTGTCTGCAACTTAAAATGCTTCCAACCCATTTCCCAAAGCTTTTATTGCAATAAAAGAAAATTTTCTGCCTACTTTTCACATTTTCCAGCTGTATCAATAAAAATAGCTCACTCCTACAATGATCTAAGTTCCTTTTTACTGTTTAGAGCACAGACTAGGCTACTTTCTCTGAGAAAGATTTCATCTCCACATCTCACTTTGGTGTCCAACCCTGTAATCCATGAATTTCATGATCATTCTGTATTCTGCCTTTGATATAGCCACATGCCATTATCTTAACTCAATAAAAGTTTAAGTTCTTTTTCGGGATTGCTGTTCTCTTTAATGTTCTGCAACTGTTTACGTCAATAGTCTAGCTGCCTAGGCGTTCTCCTTGCACAGCAGGTTGGATAAGTAAAAATAATAGGGGATACAATTTTTATTGTAACTGGCCATTCAAGTTTTGTTTGTTGACACACAGTTATCTGATTAATAAACACATTTCCTTTCATTTAAGCTCACTTTAGAGATGTAGTTCATTTACCAGCAAATATAGCTTTCTACCATTACAGTGTTGAAAACTTGTGTATCTGTATGAATTCTGGTATGTATGCATCATATGTTACACTGTGTAGATAGAAAATATGACAAATTTATTAAAAGATTAAATAGTATTGAACAAGAAAATAGTTTATATAATATTAAAATTACCTGAAAATATAAACTGTGAATCAGGACTAAAAGATGCTTCTAAAGGAATGCCTTTACTATTTACACGGCTCTGAAAAAAAAATATATGTATTAGAGCAAGAAATAACATGGAAAAAAGAAAATCATGACAATCTTTAGTATACCTAGAACAGTGGCTCTCAACCTTTTTGGGATCACGGAACACTTTTAAGTGGTCTCGATTTTGGCGGAACACCATTATCATAAAATTTGTAAATCTAATGTAAATCACACAAAATAATTGGAAGATTAATATTTAATTGAAATAAAGATATATATTACATGGTAACTTATTTTAATGAGAAATTTGCGCTTGACGACCTTTACAAATTTCCTCAAGGTTGGGTCTTATGTAAGAGAGCGCTACTCTCATTTCTTCTTCTAAATTGGTAAGTCTTTCTCTTTTTTTGCTTTTAATATTTGTTAGAGTTGAAAATCCAAGTTCGCACAGATAGGACGTCGAAAAGAGCAACAAGATATTCAACGCTCGTTTTGCAATAAATGGATGTTCATTCTCGATGGAAATCCAAAACCTTTCCACTCCTTCTTCTTTGAATTTTAGTTGTAACGTTCGATCCGTTGATATATTAATAAACTCATCTGCTTCCTGAATAGAAAAATCTTGGTTCATTATATCAAATTCACCAAATGGATTTCGCGCCCAATCAAAGTCTTCAATATTAAGAGATGGAAAGTAATGAGTTATTTTGTCTTGCAATATTGACAAATGCTCTGCCACATTTGAAATCATTTCGTTAATGTTAACAATATTTTCCGTTGCTAATAACGGAAACATATCAAATTTGCGATTTTGAGCAATACGATTTTTCCAAAGCAAAAGCTTTTTCTGGAAAGCTAGCAATTTGTCTGTGGATGTCAGAATATTTTCATTTTTTCCTTGAAGAGATGTATTGACTGAATTTAAGTAGCTGAAGATATCGGCTAAATATGCTAGCTTAGTACACCATGCATCATTTTCCAAATATTTTACGTATACATCATTACCCTCTTGTCTAAAAAAAACTAGCAATTCCTGTTTCAACTCATGAACTCGGGTTAGCACTTTTCCTCTTGAGAGCCACCTCACTTCAGAGTGCAAAAGCAAACATTCATATTTGGATTCCATGGTGTTACAAAGTTGTTTGAACATACGGGTTTTTAATGGTCTCGATTTAATATAATTCACCATATGTACGACTTGTTCCAAAACAGACTTTAAGTTTGCTGGTAGACTCTTCGAAATCAAAGATTCCCTGTGCAGAAAGCAGTGAGTAGAGACTATATTTGAATTTATTGCTTTAACTCGACTACAAAATCCCTTAATACTGCCACGCATGGCTGGAGCTCCATCAGTACAGATTCCTGCGCAATTTTCCCAGGATAATTTCCATTCTTCCAAATAAGATGATACTGAATTAAATATGTCTTCTCCAGTTGCGTGACCAATAAGTTCCTTGCAGAATAAAAACTGATTTATTATTTCAGTGTCGTCAACAAAGCGAATAAATCCGATTAATTGGGCTTTGCCACTTATGTCAGTGGATTCGTCAATTTGCAGCGCAAAATTTTTTGTACTTAATTTCGCCGTCACTGCGTTCTCTATAAAACCTGACATATCTATAATTCTTCTTTTTATCGTATCGTCCGAAACGGGAATTTTTAGGACGTCTCGCTGCGCTTCATTGCCAAACATAATCTTAACAATTTCTAAACATGCGTTTACGTTTGCGTTTACGTATTACGTTTATTTTCGGCATTTTTGTTGCCTTGCATATCTCCTTCACTTGAAGAAGACCTGCTTGTACTCGCCCCAACATTAACCTCACTTTCAGTCTTTCTTTTCAAAAATTTGTCCATATTTCAGATTTAAAAGTCTTGTATAAATGCTAAAATAAGCAACTAAAAAAGATAAGAATACTGTTAAAACTACACAACTTGCATTTCATCTTACCAATTTCCAACAATATAAAATATATATATACAATAAAAAACACACTCACGAAAACTAGATATTTATATTAAATTATGGCTGAACCGCAGATCGAAATTGCGCTTTTGTTATTTACGTACGAAGAAAGAGAAACAGCACGAAATCAACACTACGTAGCGCTCCCTGCGTTATCGAGTACACTAGAAATTTAGTGGTATTCCCCGGAGTAACTCCAAACGACGTAACTGCGTCGTTCGATAATTACACTGTTAATATTATTGACTGTTCCGCGAAAATTTAGAATAATATTGAATATTTTTGCTAAATTTCAAATAATTAACAAAACTATGTAGTATTTATTTTATAGTAATAAAAAAATTTACTGTTTCTTATATTATATTCAAAATTTTCGCGGAACACCTGGGACAGCTTCGCGGAACACCAGTGTTCCGCGGAACGGCGGTTGAGAACCACTGACCTAGAAGGTAGCTAAATTTACACAAAAATTCTACAGATGAGATGCATAAAACCATTTTTGAAGAATGAAATATATATAATGAATGATTAATTGGTTTATAGTCAATCTCTACTCTTCTATACAACAGCATAAACATACCAATATACACAGCAAGTCGACTGTAACAGATACATATTAGTGTGAAAATGTTATAAACTGTTACTAAAAATGAAATATTAAATCTAAATTGTTGCCTTTACAAGTAGAGCCACTGTTGCTCAGTCAGTAATCTCTTAACAGGAGGGAGGGTGGGCAAATCGAAGCTCAAACCCACCAGGATGTGCCATGTTCATTAATGTTGGCACACGTAATAATGTTAAAACATGTAAAATTGGGTCATGATCACAATTCTTCAAGTTCCTAAAGGATACCTCTGGAGGTGGCAAGCTAAGCCTTACAGTCTTCTGCTTGGTGCCTGCTTCTAAATTATGAGGACCCACTTTTAAAAGTATAACTTCTTGAGGCAATAGAAACTATTTTTCCATAAGAAGTCATTAAGACTTTAAAAATAGACACAACACCCACCAACCATCTTTAGTCAAGTGTATAATATCAATTCAAATCACAAACATTATTCAGTACGACTTCAGTAATCATCATTAACAAATATGCCAGACACAGTAATATGAGAGCTTAGTATTAAGAGCATTTAAAAAGAAAATAAACATGTAACCAAAAAGTAACAAATACTTAGCACATTTTTACAAATAATAATAATATAAATTTACCTCTACCTTTCCAATTTTCACAGCTGTTGCAAGCCCAAATAAGGGATGCTTTTTGATCCCCAGTCGTTTTATTTAGTTTTCAACATACTGACCTCTAAATAAAGAACAACTGCCTTTTAGTACTGGTGTCCGAGGATTTGAATCTCACAACCAGCACTACATTAGAGTATATTGTACTGCAAATTACATCTTAAATAACTCCTTTTTTAAGTGAAGTTTTTCTTTTTTAGTAACATGTATGTTCTTTTAGTACAATATGTCCAATGATTATCAAATATCAAGTCTCCACTATTTTAGTACTATTTCCAATGTAAGTAATGTACTGTTAACATCACATTAATGCCTCTAGGTAAGAATCTATATACTAAGATAATATTTGAAAAATTTTAAGTTTATCTTAATATTGGAGATAAGAATACATAGATTACAATGAAAAGAACTTATAAAACCATGAAATTGGTTTCCTATAGTTAACAGTCTATGCTTTATAGAAAAAATGGCAAAATAAGCAATTATAAAATTTACAAATATTCAGTGAAGTATCCATATATCATATAAATTAGTTTATAAAACTTCCACACTTGCTGGGGTGGTTTGCTTTTTTAGCATAAATTATAAATACAGCAAAAATCTACTTACAGAAAATGTTGCAATGTGTTTCCCTTGATAAGCATCTAAAAGATGAATAGCAGGCCCACTAGTGGTTATTAACAAAAACTTTCCATTTGGGCTAAATTTCAATCCTGTCCATTCACAGTCTTTCTCTTTGGGGGGTATAAAACTATTGAAAGGACCCTATAAAAATTATAATTTCTTTAAAGATTATTTCAATTAGTGCAATAGTTGTGATCATAAACTATGCAAAACTATGCTTTAAAAACTTTTGAAAGAGATAAACTTTATATATATATATATATATATGAAGTCTGTTGTATTTGGTCACTTATTGCGCTGAGTATATGGGTTTAAACAGATCATGGAGGGGATACATCATAAACACACACACACACATATATATATATATATATATGTGTGTGTGTGTGTGTGTGTGTGTGTGTAGTACATTCTACATTAACATAACATATTGCAAATAAAAAACCTAGGTACACACGATCCCCGTCTATTCATTCATTCTCTCCCCTACTCTCCGTAGCTGTTAGCAATTAACTCCACACTGTTAGCCTCCAACACTGTCAAATGAACAGTTAATACACCACAAAATCCTTTGTATATGTGTATGTGTTTGCTACACATTCCTAAATGGTTAGATCAATCTTCAAAAATTTTGCATAATTATTGTATAGTTCCATGTATAAGCCGAGAAATTTTTAAGACCTAAAGAGTGTGTGTGTGGTGGGGTAGGCTTATATACAAATCCATACATGCGTTTTTTGGAGATTTTTTTTTTCGTCATTGGTGACAAAAAGTCCCCAAATTGACAAAAACTACTAAACAGTTAAAAAAACCGGCATTATCAGCAAAAAATAAATGAAGTTTTCAAAAAATTTAAAATGTAGAAAAAAGTACAAAAATTGAAAAATAAATTTAAAATGGCTCATCTGTGTAATAATCACTTCAAAACAACAGTACTATAATGGTAGTAGATCAGCTAAAGTCAGAAGCAATCATAAATTGCCAAACATAGCATTCTCTTTCGTGTTTTTTTAAAGCTTATATTGCTTAAATTTATGAAAAAGTTATTTTTATTTAAGGTTACTAAAGTTGAAGCATGTCGTTAGCATCTAAATAAAAAAATACCATTGGCCACATGGTCCAGAGCCGAGATTATCAAACTATGCAGTAATCTAGATAAGTTAGTGTAAAATTTAAAATATAAATTGTTTTTCCTTGTTACTTTCGGAATGCATTGAGATGTTCTTGTATTTGTCTCGAGGTGCAACCAATCCTCTATCTCTCTGGTGCTTAAAAATTGGATGCTGTGACAAAAAAGGTTTGAGAAGCATTAGTCCTACATTTTAATTTTAAGCAATTTGATTGGAAAATATTTCTGCCATTTAACCTGCTTGGCAACAATTTCGATTTCTTTGTGACATATTTGAACATTTTAGAAATTATTTTTAATTTGGCTTATATGCGGGTTTTGAATTTTATCTAAATTTTTGAAGGAAAATTGGACCCTCAGCTTATATTCGGATATATACAGTATTCAATTGTTCATAGGTCAAAGGCATGTGGAGATTAAAAAAAAAAAAAAGCTTTTTTTTTATATATAAATTGAGTCTGGGAACTACATGTTGACCCCATTTGCTATGGTTTTCTTTTAATTTAATTCCATTTATATTTAGTTGAAAACTTTTAGCCTTATAAGAGTATGTGACAGTTAAATTTAAATTGAATGAAAAGTTTTGTTTTCTCCATCCAAAGATAAATTTTGAGTGTATATTAATTCAAAGAAATATTTATCATTTGACATCAAACAGATTTGATATTTAAATTCAACACAATGTCATTAGAAATGACAATTATATAAATTAAAAAATAAAGACAATCAACTTGAAACACCAATTTTAAAATTTGTACATAAAAAAAATCTAATATAATTTCACAATAAATATTCAAACAGATAGAAATGCGAAACAAAGTACAACATACTTTATCAAATGAACGCAGATCATATAGTCTCACTTCCTCTGAATCATTTGCAACAGCAAAAATAACTCCTTCTGGATCAAAACTAGAAACAGGTCTACCCACATGATTAATTAAACCCTAAAAGAATTAGTAAAGAAACATAAATATGGGATATGCAAAAATTTTAAATTACATTAAAATTTAGAAGAAACAAATTCAAGTTTTATATATTTACATACAGTGGAACCCCATTTATATGTTTATTTTTCCCCTCTCTAAACATCCATATGTAGTTTAATAGCAACATATTACATTTATATGCCTTCAAAGTTATAATTCATCAATAATAGCTCTAAACCTCCATTTTTTGTTGCATAAAATGCAAGTTTTACCTCTATGGACTGTGACTTTACTAGCAAAGAAAATTCAAATTCTGATGTGGATTTAGTGAATCAAAATACTTTCAATTTTTGAATTGAGTCACAAGTCTCGGATGAAAGCAGCACTGAAGATGATGACAGAAATCACCAAATTTTAGGGAGGAAATGTGTAATGTGCCAAACTCTTGTAAGTTCTAGGAATCTGTTGGCAACACGAGAATATGACTGTGTGCCAAACTCTCATAAAATCAGTTGCCTTCTCAGACTTTCAGTCTTTCTATGATACCACTTCAGTAAAAAAAAAATTTATCAATCCTTTTTCATTTATAGTGATAAAGAACAAAAACATTTCAACATTTAAAGGCTATCAAAAATGCATTTTATTAAATGTTAGGAGAATTGTTTACCTGGAAAATTTTTTTCCCCATTTCCTTAAGTCATAAATACTATTTTATAAAACCAATAAGCATGTTTTATTTACCTTCATTTTGAGTTATTAATGTATTATAAATATCTTGTTTATTTATTACAAATAGTGAAACTACACAAGTACAGCAATATAACACTGTGTTAACGAACTGGTATTGTACAACCTACAATTTTAAGGTAATATTACATCTATGTTTTATTTTCTTAGTAGCTCGAAAAACAAATGGTGCTTTATTGTAAATTTCTTTGCATGCTTTTTCATTTATACTTTCTTCGTCTGTTTTTTGAAAAACATAGAAATGGGGTTCTACCAACAGATTACCTTGTTACCTTTAACTATAAATAGCATGAAAATATTATAACATGAAAGCTAATGAGTGAAAGGTATAATGAAGAAAAATCACCTGGCAATTATGTGACCGTAGATCCCAAAGTCTCACTGATTTATCTAAAGAACCTGAGAGAAGAGACTCATCTACAGGAGACATAGATAAGGATATAACTCTGAAAAAAAAAATATATTTATAATATTTACAAGCTGAATTCTTATCAGATATGAAGAGATTTACATACATCAACATGACTGTTTTCGCAATTTATTAGTCAATGACATCAATGAAATTCTTATTTTTTTCCCACAATTTTTTTTTATATACAAATCATTTTTTTAGAGGAAAAATTGAATACTTAGCTGCAATAAATGTAGAACTGAACTTTAAAACTTCAACATATGGAAAAATTAAAGAAATTATTTAATTACTTACATTAATTCTGTAAAGGTTGCAAGAGAAAACCACAAATCCTCTACATTTAACACTTATTTAAACAGAAAATCTTACCTAGAGTTCAGAAATACGAGAATTAAAAATCTGTTTGAACCAAGGGACTAAATTGAACTTTCATGGTGAGGTGAAATAATGATATAGATCTACTATTCCTATTTGATGCTTAATTTCATGTAACAAAAAATATTTACCCACTATGTATAAGTTTCAGAATTTTACTAAATAAAAATCGATTTTAACAATTCTTAGTTTTTTTTCTACCAGTTTTATTATTATTTTATCAGAAAAGAACTCAACAATCTTCAAAAGAAAAAGTATATGATAAGAAGGCTCTGTTATTAAATAAGTACTAAGTTTACTTAGTACTAAAGGAAAATCAAACCATAGATATCATCACTATCTCTCTGCACACACCTTTATATACACAGGGTAAAATGTATAACAGAAGATAACTATTTAGATTTTTGGTTTTTGGATCGCTACGGTCTACTTTTTGCAACACGAGGGCTAATGAAACTGGGACCTACTGCTTAAAGCCGATTCCGAACAGCTACGAACATCCATGCCACAGTGGGATTCGAACCCAAGAACTCCGGTACTGAAGGCAAGCACCTTAACTGTTTGGCAGATAACTATTTAGAAAGGTCTATGATTAATAATAAGGTGCATCTATAACTGGGTAAGTTTCATATAAAAATATAAATTCAAATTTTTTTTTTACTAAGCATGTTTCAAAAGACTGCCATGTATTTTAACTAAATGCAATTAAAGAAATAATATTCTTTTGTTACTAGCATTAAGATATGAAATAATATTTTAATGCATAATTTGCCTTATTAGACAAATATCACAAAAATCAAAAGTATATGAAAATACAAAGCAAAAATAAATTTTTTAACAAATTATGGAAGATACAAGGTGAGATGTTAAATAATTTAACAATTAAAATGCTATTTCTGATTTTCAACAAGGAATTTGTGAAAATGTTTAAACTATTTAAAAATGTTTCCCAAAAAGAAAACTAATATACAATATAATTTAATTATTTTCCTGAACTATATATAATTTTTTTTGCAATATTCAATTTTATTCTATATTTTCTCATGCTTTGGTTTCTTCTCTCTTTGTTATGATAAAATTAAAAGTTTTAAGAGATTTAGTTATAATATAATGAAATATTTAAATTACTTACTTTTTTGTATGTCCAGAGAAATATCTAATATACTTATTGTCATGAAGTGATAAGTATCTGATGGTATCTACAATTCAGATAAAAAGAACCAACTTTAAGAATGTATTCCTTTTAATACGGTTTAGTAGTCACATTTCACTTTTAAAATAAGCATGCAAAACTAAAGGAGCTGCTGTCAAACAAAAAGTACCAACAATGGTGTACATGAACATACATGTTGAGAATTACATATAAAATGTATATGAAAAATTAACAAACCAGTCATATAAAACATTCTAAGTTATCAGTATGTGAAAGCGACTTTCTAACCTTCAAAACAAATTTTTTTTAAACAGATTATCAAACATCTTCAATACTATACAAAAGATCAATATATAACTTTATTATTAAACCAATACTAAATAATATGTGCTAACAAAACCACAAAATTTTACACATGAAGTTACTTTTAACAGAAATGAGAAAATATTATAAAATTATCTTAAGGATTCAAAATAATTAAAATATAGTTTTAATGTAAAACAATTTCTTTTTTACAACTTCTCAAGAAAAAAATTTATATTAATATTTGTAATGAATAAGTATCAAGAATTGTTATTCTAGAAAGCCAATTTTATTTTTAAACAATGGATAGAGTTTAAAATTTTTTTTTCATTAAATATTTTTAGTCATGGCCCAATACTTTGGAAGTCTTAAAATCCATCAAAATAAAATTGTTTACAGTAATATTTTATCAAATCCATATTACTACTTATAATAAATTGGATATAAAAAGATGATTCCTAAAAAAGATTTTTAAAACCTAATAAATATTTATAACAAGTAAAGCATATATGATAAATCTTTACAATTTAATGAAGTTAAGAATTAAAATTTATAAAAGAAAAAGTATGATAAATTTAATCAATACTATCATAAAAAGTATTTTTACTATCATTATAAACACTACTATTAGTTTACTGTGTATTCATTTTGGCTTATATCTTCTCACAAATTTTTCAACTTTTTTTTTTTTTTAATAAGCCTTGAGATTTTGTATACTAAAGAATATTTGATGCCAATATATAATAAGTAGTGAAGTGTATAATTATTTATTAATTTTATATTCATAATTTATAAATGCACATAATTTTTAAATAGTGGCAACATCTATCATCTACTCTTTTAATAACAACTGCTTCCCAAAATTAAAAAGTTATAATTACCTTAAAAACATTAAATTTTTATGACTAGCATTTCATAATTTTTAAAGAATTATTTTTTAAATTAATATTTTTATGGGGCAAAAGTGTAAAAAAACTAAAATATAAAACTTTTTTTTCCTTCAGCCAGTAAAAAACCCAACGAAAATGTACTTTAAAAGTGATTTTTGTAGAATCGACACTTAACTTTATGTCCTTGTTATATAATGCATATATTAACTACAACACAGCAAAACGGAAGTTTACAAATTTAAAAATTTACAATCTGTTTGACCTGAATTTACAATCAATAGTTTATTATATTCATAAATAATTGCAAGATTTTTTTTATCATGCAGCTGAAATTATTAAAAAAAAAAAAAAAAAAAAAAAAAAAAAAAAAAAAAAAAAAAAAAAAAAAAAACCTGTGCACAATCATACCTTAGGCTGTTTTATATCCAATTTTACATTAAATTTTATATTTACTATATATTTCCTTCAAAACTGAATAATAATTGGTAAAATTTATTTTTTTTTATATTCTTACTTGATTAATAAATTTACAGAGAACATTAAACGTTATGATGGCAAAATTTATGATTAAAAATATACTTCCTCCTAAACTTTTATTCTCCTCCAACAACAAAATTGTCCTGTTTATTAAACCACTTTAGCAATGAGATATTCTACATTACTAAAAAGGTATAAAATAGAAGTCTTCTTTATAACCCTTTTAAGGACAGTGGTTTCATAATGAAACCACCTGTTAATACTTTTTCTGTTTTAAACACATTAATTTTTTCTTTGTTTTTGACACTTTAAACTATTAATAGATGGTATCAGTACAATAAAATACAGTACAATTTATCAATACTTTGAAATATACTTATTTGAATTTGCTTTACATGGAAGAATCAAGAGTTCGATTTCCTTCATGATCTCATATGAAAATACTTACCAAAAACATTACTTATAAATTGTTTAGCCATTTATTAATTACATTATTTTAAGGGTAATTATTCATTACTCTCCACATAATTGCTCATTCATTGCACATTCATTGCTCTCCACCCCTTGTAAAGCAGGAAAATATTTCTTTCTTAAAACTTTAATTAATTAAAGTTTTAAGAAAAAAATATCTTCCTGCTTTATAAGGGGAGTATTTCACAGTTAAATCACCCTCTCTAAATCTCGCCAGTAAAGAATGTAAAAATATTTTTTTCATATATATCAAGTCTATAAGGCTCATAGATAAAATTTATAACCTAAGTGCATTAAATACCAAAGAATTTGTAATCGTGATCTTCAAAGGGTTAAAGAAGAAATCTGCACTAGAGTTAGGCATCATTACCTTAAATTTTTACACAGCATTTTATTTTTGGTGAGATACAGCTAGTTTGTAAAAATCTAAAATAAACTTAGCAGATACATTATTATTATTTAGACATTTATACTAAACCATAATAACTAATGTAATCCAAGTTACATATCTCCATGTATTTTCATTAATTCTTCATATTTAAATAAAACAGCCCCACATAAACAATTCTGCTTTAAAAGAACATTTAAAAGAAACATTTTTGTTTCTAACTGAAACCAATATTAATATTTAAAATTTCCACTCTTAGATTACTAAATAGTTATAAAACTATGGTAATTATTTTTATTTTAATGTACCTCAAACGTCTAAAATAACCAATCTATTTCTGTGCTATTCAGCAAATTAAAGTATATATTATTAAGGGTAAAAAATTTTGTATATTTACAGTACCTGATATTTAAATATTGTTAACCGTATATAAAGTTCTCTTATTTAAATGCTTCATTTAAAACTTAATTCAGAATTTAAAAAAAATTTAATCTCAGAAATATACAGAATCTGCATTATATTTATTTCTCATATACATATAACTTTTGAACAAATCAAAAGCATTTCCCCATCCAAGGAATTTTTGATACATGAACTCTACTAAACATGATTTCAGATGATAGCAAGTCATGCTTCTAACTTTTTGCTCTTGTAACTCAACAGAGTCTTTTGATATACTGCGTGGATGTCAGATTTTGTTGGATCTACAAAATTATACAGCATAATGATTGGAAATAAGATTCTCCTAGATCAGAAGCGTTGAAGGCTCCTATTTATCTTATATAATGTTGATCCTTGTTCTATATGTTCCTAAATACTAGGTTTAATATATGTATTAAGCTAATTTTACAAGAAATTTGTTGACACTTACCATCAACTTTTGTTGAACTATGGACAGCATAATTTTCTCCATGAGCAAATCTAATCAAATCTGCACCATATTTCTTACTATGAAGTGTTCTTTTGGGCCTAAAATGAAACTGGACAATAATAATCATATAAAATATAAATAAATATAAATTCCTACAACTCTGGATTTGCCTAAATGTACTCAGCATGAAAATACCCATCTAGTTTTTAGGGAGCTAGGCTAAATAGGTTTTTTACTTTTTACACAATTAACTGTAATACATACACAATTCAATAAAGACTATAAAGACAAACTTGTTATTACTGCTATTATTACTATTTTTTGAAGGGAGGGAGGTAGATATTTTGCACTTTTAGATCATTAATTAAACAGATGATTAAGACAACTTTAAGTATTTATATTTATTAGTTTAATTAACCTAAAGTTACAAAATTTAATGTTTAATATATACAAATTTAGTCTCTTGCAAGAATTATTCTTTAGGCTACTCCTTGGCTGACAGAGTAACAGAACTAAAGTTAAACACAAGTTTGAAGAAAATATCTTCTAATAAAGTCCAGATTACCTAAATTTTTCATATCTTCTAACATTCTTTACCATTTATTTAATATTACTATTCCACTTAAAGGGCTAAAAAAAATCTATTTCTATTCAATATGTTAAAATTTTATTTTAATTTTTATATAATAAATGTAATGATTAAAAAATTTTTAAATTTTTAAAGTGGAATGATGCACATATTAATGACTAGCTACTTCATGCTCAGAATTTAGTCTGGGTAATTAAGGTTGCATTTAAAGCAAAATTCCCATTATTTTATAGCTATATTACACTAACAGTATAAGAAGTTTAATAAATAAAACTTATTTCTAAAAATAAATTGCATTTATTTAAGTTTTAACTTTCATTGTGAATTTAAATATTAACTATCGAAACAAAAGTAATTTGGCAATTTATCCTTAAATAAAATGCTAAGTATTGTAGAGCTCTTTATAAACCTAAAGTAGGGGGATCTGCTTATATACTACGGATCCATGGTACAGTATATATCCTACTTAGCAACATTTTTTACTGTTAGCAGCAAAAAGTCATTGAATTGGCCCTACTAAATGAAACTGTTTTTCAAGCATAAAATGCTAAGAAAATATATAATAGCAAAAAAGAAATAAAATGAGAAAAAAACAGAAAATTTGAAAAATAAATTTACAGTAACTTTTACCAGTATTATAATTGCACCAAAATAGCAATACTTATTTGTAGGGAATGGGCTAATAGTCTAAAAAAATGTATTCTATGTAAGCCAGAAACAATATAAAATCACTAAAAATCTACAAACCATTAAAAATCACTTAAAAAAACCGATTCAAATTTTAAAAAAGAGCTTCAAGAAAATTCTGACAGTGTCACAAACAAGGTTTTGTTTGGTTTGGAGAGTTACAGTTGACAGTTTTGCTACATAAAGGCTAATGAGACCAGGAACCACTGCTTAAAGCAGATTCCAAATGGCTACGAACATCCATACTAGTATTGAAATTCGAACCTGTGCAACTCCAGTACCCAAAGAGCAGCACCCTATCATTCACCATCACAAAAAGAACTGGACAATATCAAATTTAATATTGCAATATAATTCCAAATTAATATTGATATTATAGATATATCACAATACTACTTTAAACTAGGAGTGAATAGATATTACTAATTTTGAAAGACTAACAATATCTAAATATTTACCCAAAATACTATAAGACTATACTAACAGAATATGACTGACAAGTAGCAAGCTATCAAGATATATCAACAAGCGCACATATCATTGGCTATTGCAATCAAGCGGTAAATATCAATGTCTTTGATATATTCCAATAGGTACAAGCCAGAAACAGGACAGCATTGAACATCTAATTTTTACTAACTGCACTGTTTGAATGTATTGGGATATATAATACCAATAAACTTGACAGGGATGTGATAATCCTCAAAGGTAGATTTTCTGGACTGTGTTTGTACCAAGTAAACAAGTAAATACATCACATAAATGTGGAAACTGGGAGCAATACTGCTTTTTATTAATGTATGAGGGATATTCAGGATATCATTTAGCAATTCCTGATATTGTTTGCAAAGAAACAGTATTTCTGATGGAAGATATATCAGCGGAGCAGAATTTTAAATATAGCAATACTTGAATATCACTATTTCATAATATATTGATAAGCAATCCAGCTCTAGACAAGAAAACATTTTAGCTTTTATACAGTTTCAATTTCACCAAAAAATAATCAGCAAATGTACAGTTACATAGAAATTAACATTTAAAACTATACTAAAACATGGGTTTTTCATCACAGCTGGAAAAAAAAAACCTGATATTTTTAATGAAAAAGTCAAGTGGGTTTGGGTTCTTACAACCCTAATATAAAAGCATAAAAAACTTACAAAAATTGCAACAAGCCACCTACCTTGATAGGTGTAAGGGGCATGCTGGAGTTATCCATTAATTTTAATCATTCTGATGGGTGATTTTAATTCTTGATCCCGTGTATCTTTGACTAGCTAACCTCCCAATGTGAGAACATTCCCATCTAGAGATTTATCTTTACCACTCTCTGAGTATATAAGGAAATAATTTGTGTACCTGCCAGGTTCAAATCTTGCATACTGGTCTAGCCTCACATGCTAACTACTAGAACATCATATATATATATATATATATATATATATATATATATAAACTCTGATGTGTAAGTTATCCTTTAATGATCTTAATTTTTCATCCACAGTAAAACATGTTTGTTCATTGGCTAAAATTCAGAAGCCTGGGATGCAACAGAACTAGTTATTTCATATTCAGTTCTCAGTTTTTAGCTCTCCCCATCCTCTCTCTCTCTGTGTGTGTGTATATATATATATATATATATATATATATATATATATATATATATATATATACATATATATATATATGTGTATATATGTATATATATGTGTATATATATATATATATACACACACGTATACATATATAGTTGATAATGAAAAATGAATAAAAATATGTATTTATATATATTGTATCCTTAATTATTTTACCCTTTAACCATTCATTTTATTGACAGACTTATTGATTCAGCACTTCTGTTCCATATATTATATATTGCACATGTTATTTCTCCCTGCCCCACTCATTTTCAAATTTGTTCACTATAGATAAAAATCTCAGAATTAATGGTGGTGGACCACACAATCTTTTTGAAGACTGTTTAACCATGTAAGCTTCATAATTAACCCCTTTTACTGAAAAGCAAGCCAATATATTGGGCCTCACTAGTTTTGTGAAATTTACTATGGGCCAATTTACAAGCGTCTTGTTTTATTTTTCTCTTTCTAAAATTTAACATTAGTTTGCATGATTTTTCTATGATTCTAAGCCCAAAATATATTTGAAATATTAGTATACAAAAAACCCTTAAATTATTAAACAAAATTAAGGACTAAAAATAATTCAAAACTGGATTCACCAACTTTTTGAAAATAGTACTGGCAGATTTCTCGCATCCTACCCAATAAAGATTAGAAGTATAAGAATTAATAATTACTAATTATTTATAAATTGCTGATACAAAGTTACCGTAAACATATCATACAGAATTAAAATTAAATCTTCTTTTTAATACCTAGAATTATTTAAAGGGGAAATAAAATGACTAGTAAAGGAGCAAATTACTTTAAAGGGCTGTCTATATAGCTAGTGTTTACACATCACACAATAGTTATAGTGGTGTAATGAATTCTACAGAAAATTTAGACCTTGCACCCAACATAACTCAACTGAATATAACAATAAACAGAATATAACTTAATACTGTATTTAATCTTTGTAAATGGTAAAATACAAAATTTGAAAGGATTTCAAGGGATAGTCAGGACTTTACATATTTCTTTTTATTAGTATGAAAATCCAGGTTAAATAACTATGTTAAATGAAATTTTAAAGGTTGCACAATCAATGTTTACACAACAGTTTGAGGCATTACAAGACAACACGAAAAAAGGTAGGAGAGTAATAAATTCAATTATTCCTAATTTAACACATTTTAATACATGAAAACTTTCTGGTAATTTTTTAAAAACCTCAATACCCTGTAATAAGTGGATTTAAACGTCACCCAAACAAAGGAAATTGTATTAAAGTCTATTAATACAGGCTTGCCTTTAAGTTCATCTTCTGTTAATTTTAACTTTAAAATTTAATTGAATGAAAAAGATACACTACACCCTTCAAATTTAATTTTCCTTTTCATTTCAGAAGCTTCAACTACTTTCGGCTACGCTCTACAGTAGGTGTTATGTAACAACAGATGTTTCACAATACAAAATTTTTATTTTACATAATCCTTAAGCTGAAGTAAAACTTTAAAATTTGTACTCACGTTCCTTTCTCACAATCATATATCACAATTGAATCGTCATCACTACTTGATATCAAAGTATTACCATCAGATGAGAAATCAATACTATTAATACGATCAGTATTTTCATGGAAAACTTTGGCCACGCGAAAACTTTGAACTACATATGATACCAGTTTCATCTTGATTTCTAGATGCATGAAAAGTTCTATTTAGTTAGCACCAAAATAATATTAAAAATTAAAACGCTGATACTACGCACGACTCCAGCTCATTAACTTCGGATGAAAAGGCCGTGCCCAGCGTGCATCACTCATGCATCTTGCAAACCACAGAACCGCCGCTCAAATCAGACATGCAAACAACTCACGATGCTTCATAAGAAGCGGAAAAGCAAAGATTTCATTAAGTGTTTCAAAAATATCTTTTGCTTAACCTACTAGGTAATACATTAAAATATTAATATATCCGCATTCGAGGTATATTAAAACATACTTAAAATAATAAAATCCTCAAATCTAATATTAGTAAATTTGAAATAAAAATATAACAATTTTATGAAAATAAAGATTGTGTACTAAATTTATATAAATTCTTCTCCACTTGTTTTAAAATAGTTTGAAACTTTATAAATTTTTCATATGTCCGAAAACTAACAACTTTGGAGAAGTTTGTAGACTCAGGAGTTATTTAATATATCCATAATATTCATTTTACTCAAACTAGAAAAATAAGGAAGAAAATAATTATTAATTTTATATCACCACCACCCCACAGATCTTATATATATATCTATATATTTATTTTTTTTTTCAATGATTTTTTTTTCGATCCTTCAAGTCAGTATTTATGTGCAAAATGTACGTGATGTTTAATCATTGCGCATTTGTCATTATTGTTGTTGATGTCAAATGATCTATCGAATATATTTTACATAGATTACGTGAAATTTTTAATAGATATGAGTATCAGTCATTTTTATTAGTATTTCTTTTCCGTAATGTAATGACAGCCTTTTTTTCTTCTGCATATACTCCTTTTTCTGGAGTTGTTGAATATTTATATACTTCAACCCCGGTAGAGATCCGTGAAATATTTGACGTTACATTATCCACAGTTAATGCTATTGACGAATTTCAAATTCAGATTTTGAGAGTTTTAATCATTATTTTGTGCATTAATCTTCTGTTTATTTGGATATCTTGGGGACAGTACGGTGACAAAATCACTGAGCGTTTTATGAAACCAGGTTAGTAATAATATCGCATCAGTACCAAAAAATCTTATATTTATTTTATAATTAGTAAATCCATTTTGAATTTCCATTTCTTTCCCTTTGCGTTTAATTGATAAATTCAGTTGTATTTTTAGCTCATATGAACATACTAATTTAACCACCATAAAACCATCCAATAATTTTAGTCAGATTTATTTATTAATAACACAATACACATGGAATCTTTTGACCTCAATTCATCTCGTACTAGGCTATTGATGTCTTTTGAACTGAAGTACATATATTTTAGCTACCAATAGATCTATTATATGATTAAACCCCTTTTTCATTTTTGCAAATTCTTCCTTTTAAACATGAGATGTTATTTTATCATAGATCCTAGACCATTCATAAAAGCTTATAAGAGGCACCATTACTTTTAAAGTATAAATTATAAATGCTTGTAAATTAAAAATAGCCTACGTAACTTACTATGTTAAGTAGTAATTCAATTTTTTTTTATTCTTAATTTTATATAAAACCATATTGCAGTCTAACTTCTTTGTAAAACATAAAAAAAGTGATAAAGCGTCCAAAATTTACAAATTGTTCCATGTTAATATTGTTATAAATTCATGTTTAATTCAGTTATTTCATCTATAATGAAATGGATGACAGTTTGAATTCATGTTTATTCTTGTGCTGTTTTATTATAGTGTATTTATATGATAAATTTAATAAAGATTAGAAATCAGATATGTACATAATGTAATCATATTAACATATTTTCATATATTTGTATCTTTAATGGTGTGTTTTGGGCAAATATGTAACATAATTTTTATGAATTCTAAAACTTTTATTCAGTTTAACTTAGGCCATCATTATTGCTCTTTTAACTAGTTAAGGTATCCATCTACATTAAAAACGTCATTTTTTGCCAAAAATCATAATTTTTTTTTATTTCTCTATTGTAAAATTTCAACTTTTAGGCTTCTAAATCTGTTTTTGTTTTGTCTACAGCATTTTAAAGAAAAGTTACAGCTGTTTAAACACCAATGACAGTTGTCAAAACAAAACGGAAGTAGCAACATCAGAACTGGAAGTTGTGAATTTAAAGCCTTTTAAAGAGCATTTTTTGGACAAAACTTTTTAAATTTTCATCAAGATTAGTTTAAACATTTTTCTAGTATTTTTAATAATTAGCAACTTGGCAATTAAAAAGTTTTAAAGCAAGAAAGTGAGGGGAATTTTAAATATGTATTTTAATTTTTTAATAGTTAAAGTTGCTTTCATAAACTTCAAATGCATTTTTCTCAGAACGGTATTTTTAATAAAATGTTGAAACTAGAAATGTGTTTTCTCAAAAAGTTCTTAAAATATTTTGTTGAAAATTATTATGAATGCTTTTGATATTATTTACTAGTAAATGACCTAAAAGCTTTAAATTTGGATAATTTTTAATGATGTTACACTCATAGTTAGATATAAAGGTAATGGAAATTCGTTAAAAATTTAATGTGTGTGATTTTGAAGGACCAAAATTTTTTACCAAATGTAAATTGAGCAAAGATTTTAGGTGATTCACTAGTCCAGTGTATAAGAAATATGTTGCATAAAAAAAATATTGAAATAATTTATTAAAAAAGTAAACCTTTTGAAAAAACCCAATTTTTTTTAGCTAAATTTTCTTTATATATTAGAAATTTTATAAAAACTTCTCCATTAATAAATTTTTTAAGTGCAATTCTCTATGATTATATAAAAAATAAATCTAAAAATGTAAAAACATGATCTAGTTTCTACGTCTAATGAAAAAGTTTTCTGAACGTAGACAGATACCTTAAAGGAGCAAGACTGTAGCATTGTAAGCAGGGATGGCATGATTTAAATCGGTGGATTTAAAAAAAAATCATTATTTAAATCATTTTTTTCACTTCTTTTAAAATCTATATTCCAAACACAGGAGAATTGCTAATCAGTCAGCACAGAAATACCAATAAATAAGTGTAAATAGCATGTTTTCCAAGAATTTAGGGGTTGTTATCAGAAAGTATGTAGTAGGGGTAGGTACAATGACTAGTTATGACTGGTGGAATTCATTTTATATAATGGGAGGTAAAGAGAGTATCACAGAACTTGAAATCCAGTTTAAAATAACAGCTGTGGTTTCATCTGCTAGAATAGAAAGACAGTTTTCTTCTTTTGGTATTGTTCCTTCTAGCATTCATAACAAATTAGGAGTGGATAAAGCATAGACTAGTGTTTTAATTGAAACAGTTAAATCCATAATTCGTTGCTTAAAAGAATATTGAAATAAATGATATTTTTTTTTAAATAAATAGTTTGCATTAAATGAATATTTAATTTGTTCTTTAAATTTACATCTTATTTAGTTTGCACTATCCAATTACAAAATAATAGAATGTATTTAGATTAAAATTTATATATTTAATTTTCAATAATCAGTGTGTAGAATATACAAGATAGGTAAGTTGTTACTTATAACAAACTATTCCATGTATATTGCAAAAAATATAAAAACACAAGAATAATTAAAATTAGAATTCAGAAAAAAATCGAAAAAAAATCTGATTTAAATCAAATAAATCTGATTTTTAAAAAAAAAATCATGATTTTTTTTTCCAACCCTAATTGTAAGTAATATAATAATCATATGTTGCCAAATGCAATATATCAAGTTGTAAGATCAAGGCTCCTGCTGACCGAAGATTTGCTGTGTTCATTAATAGTGGCAGAGGCATGTAAAATATGTCCATAGCCACAATGTCTTCTAAGTTTCCATATCATACTTCAGGAGGTGGTTGGCAAAGATTGGGGTTCTTCTGATTCAGCTCTGTTTCTAAATTGCAAGGATCCACTTGAACAAAGTTCTTCAACTTAGGAGTGCTTTTCAAAAAAAGGTGCACCCTTTCATCTTAATTTGAGTTGCCTCTGGCTCATGTGCTTGGTTTGTCCAAGTTGCATTAGCAACAACAGCAATGTAAAAGGAATGAATAAACATTATTAAAACATATCAGCATTTTAATCTATTTATCATTATTTAAAATAATAAATTATTGCATTTTGTAACTCTTTATTGTATTTCTCTCTTTAGCTTCAAGTAAAAGTCTTGAGGATTTAAAAAGGGAAGCAACAGAATTAAAGCTGCCTAAAGAGCATACACCTCGAATATAGTTGAACATTGCTTAGTATGAATCCAATAAAAGAATTTTTTAAAAGGAAAGCAGCTGAGAGAAAGTTTAAAACAGCTGGACCAGCTCATAAATTGGATGATGCAGGTTCATCTTCAAATAAAAGTAGTTCAAGCCAAAAAAAGCAAAATGCATCCAGAGAAGCAGAACGGGCTGCTGCAGCAGCAGCATTAGAACGCATAGAGCAGCAAAAGCAGCCAAACTTAAATTGGTTAGTCTATTTATATTATAATTTCTTGCTTTTCTAATAATATGTTTTGCAATAGTAGTTTCAAAGTGAAGATATATTGTTATGGAAATAAAGCCAATTGTTTAAACTTTTTAATTTTATATGCATTGTGTTATGAATGTGTGTGTAAACAGAAACAGAACTTCAACTCATTAATATATTAGTATGTGCTAGATTATATGTTGATTTATGCTGTACCATATCTGGTATAATATTAGTTTGGCTGTGCTGTAAATGGGATTTGGTAAGAAATTAACTGCTCTAGGTTCAGATGCAAGCTGGCCAAGACACATCCTCAACTTCTAGCAACAACAAATTCATAGAAAATATATACAATAATTTTGGTTTGTGCTATGTCTGTGCAGCTACTGCATGATTCAGACCTTGCACAATGTAAACACAAACCCGTTTTTATGCATTCATTTTGTTTCTGAGTTTTTTTTTAACTTTTATTTTTGTGTGTGGCATATATTATTTCAGAAATTCCATCAAATGCACATGATGAATAAAAATTGTAAGATGTAATTTAAAAGGAAAACAAAGATGGCTGCCAAAACAGCATGCAAATTAAACAGAAACAAACAGAAGGCCCACATGGTATTACAATAAAACCTGTTTAAGAAGTTTATATTTTCGGTACCCATTTTTTCCCTATTCATACAATGTTAAACTAACCCTTTATAAAATTTCGTACCAAAGTCTTTCCCGCTTAAAAAGTTTTCTTTCATTTCTAAGTTTACTTACAGAACGCATATATAGCTGCCTTTCGATTACTGTTTTTTTCTCCTCTTTCTCTGTTTGCAAAGGTCAATGTTTATGGCTGAAAATGATTGTTGTCATTTTTATTTAAAATGTGTCTGAAGACATTTTTAAAAGCTTAAGACAGCTGGACTGTTATAAATTACAAATTTCTGATTAAAAAAAAAAAAATCTATAACAGATTTTTTTTTTCTGTAAAATTGATTTCAGTAGTGTTTAAAGCAAAATTTCTTAGCTGAATTAAAGATGTTCTAAGTTAATTATATTGTTTTCCTTTATTAGCTGATTATTTTAAGTATGCAAAAAATGTAAATTTTTGAGAAAAACCAAACCTATTGTTTATATATTATTTTATAAAGGAAAAAAATGTCTCATTATCTATATGATTATTTTGTTTTTTAAAAAAATTAATTTTGTTTAAGAAGTTTTCTCTTTCCATTCCCTTAGAAAACTTCTTAAGCGGGTTTTATCGTATATATATTTATATATACAAATATATATATACACACACACATAAATAGTGCTTATTGCCTGATTTCTCGCTTAAGAAGTTTTAATCAGTTAGGCCCCTCGAAAATTTCTTAAGCAGGTTTCACGGTATATCATCACAGTACATCAAATTTTATCACTTGTATGTATTGCATCATTTAGTTAAATTACTTGATAACCATCCTGAGATAACAGTGATTCTGTTGAATGGCAGATGTGTTACACCACTTTCCACCTTGGCTTCAGCAGCTATGAACCTCTCTTTCGGGTGGCAGTAGATAAGAGTGACCCTTGTCTTATATGATTAACTCACATATCTCTTGACTGTTAAGCAAAATTGATTTTTAAGTGAATTAAAGGCTTATCTTTTCTGTTTGAGCATAATATTTCATGCATTTTGTTTAGATATAATTTCAAAATAAATAGTTTGAAATATTACTAATTATAGCTACATCATAATATTTTAATTTACATATTTCCTATGTGGGCCTTTTTTTTTTTTAATGTATTCTCTATTTACCACTTATTTGTTTTTTTAACTGTGTTTTGTAAATAATATTTTTTTACAGCTACTTATAAAGATTCAGCATGTTATTTATTTATTTTTTCGGTTTATAGACAAAAATAGGTTTGAGTGTACTTCAAATAATCTTTTACAATGTTGGAATGTAGGAAATTAAGTATAAATTATTTTTTGTAAATTTTGGCTGTCATAAAAAGTTTCATAAATTTATGCCAAAAATATTGTTTTATGGATTTAGTGACTATTGGCAAATACTATTGATTATTTTATACAGGGTTGCATATTTAAGACAAATTAACTAAGATTTAATTTCTTGTGTATTGTTCATATAGATGGGCTAATGTTTTAAGAGAAAATAATATGCTGAGGGTAAAATATAAAGTTAAAAATATAATTTTTAAGCTGTTAAAGATAATTTAAGTAATTACTCTCTTTAATGCTTATGTGAATGCAGTTTAAATTACTATATTATATAACATAAATTTCTAGGAGTTCACAAGCTATCAAAAATCAAGCAAAAAAAGAGTTGGAATTAGAAAACTCATTGAAAGAAAAAGCAGTTGCAAGCTCTCAGCGAAGACAAGTAAGTAACTTTGGTATTTTTACTTGTATACATTGTGTGAGAATGTTTATGCACTGTATATTTCTGAATCTAAGCCAATCTGAGTATAAACTGAAAATGTATCTTTTCTTAAAAAATTTACCCAAAATTCAAAACTTGTATATAAACTTTAAAAAAAAAAAAAAAAAAAAAAAAAAAAGTTACCAAGAAAGTGTAATATTTTCCAGTCAAATTGCTGTAGTGTTTAAAGTAATATTACGAATAATGCTTTTAATTTATGCATGTGATTCCAACAATGATAGCTTTAATATTAATAAACCCTACTTGATGCTAGTACATTTTTTCCATTCATTTATTGTCTTGTATGCACTCTCTGCTATATGTACTTGTCTATTTTCTGTACCAGTTTATTTTTTTGTCTAAAAGATGAATGGAATGAGAAATTCTTATACAGCAAAATTTTAAACTAGTGGTGATCATGTTTGCTAGACATTTAAATATTATGACTGCTCAGCATTTCTTTGGAAATGAAAACCAAGCTGGAGATTGGAGAAAAGATGTCTTGAATTAGCGGGTATACATCGATCAAAAAAACTAATTCTAAATGACTATAAACATAGATGTCAATAAATGAAATAATACTTAAAGGCAATGCTGTATATGTTTGGACACAGTCTGACAGTTATTGATTGTTGGTGGCTCCTAAAATATTTTTTTTTATAATGAAAATGTTTGATATTTTTTTATATCATAAAAAGACATTAAGAGTAATTATATAATAAAAGAATCAAGAGTATCCTCCTTGACTTTCTTGTATGCTTATAGAAAAGAAAAATAATTATTTTCATTAGTCATGTTTTTGTTCTTAGTGTTATAAATCTTATGAACACTATCACATAAATATGATCTTTAAGCTATGCTAACACATTTTATGAACTTAAATAACATCGCCTCAAACTAGATGGTAACCAGAAGTTACCTAAAGGTCGATAGAAAACTACAATTTTGATATTATTAATGTATATATTCAAAATTTGATTGCTCTAAGTCAAAACATTATTGAGTTATTGTGTTTACATGCAGACACACACCCACAAACATAATTCCATGAATGGTATTTTCGGACTCACAGAGGTCTGAAATGTAACGATCAATCTAACTATTATGGTTAAATTTTTGGACAATTTCAATCCTTTTGCTATAATATAAATGTGAAGGAGAGAGACTCAGGACACAAACTCTTACTATGAACATTACTTTAATTAACATTTAAGGGAATTATATACAGAGGGGTCTAGGGATAAACTTGGTTAATTATGGCTCGATTAATCATATTATTCCTCTCTCCCACACACGTCTCTCAGAACTCAGAACTCTATGCACATTCTTTTCAAAACGAACTGTTGCCAACTCAGGAAGTCGAACTGATGACTTTGCGATGGACTCTGCTACTTTGGAGCTGTAGTACTTCGTTCAGGAGTGGGTAAAAGGGATATGTTCACATAAATACGAGAAATTAAAGGGTAATTCTGGTGAACTCTAAACATATATGCCAACAGTAGGAATAATAATTAAAGGCTATACCTGCTTGGATGTTGTCTGACAGTTTTTGATTGTTATCTTATATATTCTTTTTATAATATAAATATTTGATAAGTTCTGATTAGTTTTTGTAATAAAATGTAGCTTTTTTTGTTCTTGCTCTACTTAGATCATTCAAGTTCAACAAGACTGTCCAAATTTCACAGTGTCTGGTGTGTTTTACACATGCCCTATTATTGGTCCAGAAATTTTGCCTAAAAATGCAGTTGAAGATAAAATAAGGACGTTCTTATATGAACAATTAGAGCAAGAGAGGGGGTTAACAGCATGTTTAATGATACATACGTTAAATAAAAACAAAAGCAAAGTAAGTCTAATAGTTAACTTATTTTAAGTGCAAAAGTGCAGCTATTACATAGTTTTAATTTTTTGTAGTAAGTTAAAATTATGATGGAATTTGTAACTCCCTTTTGGAGTATTACTTCTCAGTGCAAGTGTTATAAAACTTTTCTTATTAATTTTTAACTTGATTACTAATTGTACTTCAAATTAATTGTAATTTAAGCATAGAATATAAGATTATTTAATTTTAAAAATGTATCTTATTTTTGTCCTCTGCCATATGATAGGTTTAGAGAATATCGGTATATGTGTTTGAATGTATATGTATGTGTTTCAAACTGATGATCATAATTTATTGCTATCTTTTGATACTTTTGCCATTTTATGCTTATAAATTAGTACGTTCAGAACATTATAAAACTAATAATTCATAAGCACTTTTCTCTCTTCTATTTAAAACTTTCAATTATCTTAAACTATTTATTTTTATTAAAGTTAATGAATTTAAAGTATTATTATGGGTTTTATGCTAAGCATCATTTTGATAGTAATGTAGTATTATGAGCAACAAAAGAAATATTTTCGTATGAAATTTTAATAGTAATTTGTAGTTTGCTTCATTTTATTAAACCTTTCGTATATTTAGTTGTGTTTATTTTGAGGTTGGGATTTTTTCTTTGTGTATATTTGTGTGTTTGGGGAGCTATAACATAAAAGCTAAATATGAGGATTATGGTTGAAATCATGGCCAAATCACCTCAAAGTTTTTTACAGAATGATTTAATTGTTTATATAATGCTTCTGCTGTTTTTAAAATGTTTTCACTATATTTACCTTCATAGCTAGCTATTAATTGTATGGTTATATGATGATCTTAATACTATCTTGGGTAATTTTCTTTCAAATCAACTGTAAGAATTTAAGACTACTCATTTTTAGGATAGTTTTTAGTTCCTTAGTTTCTTTAGTTTTTAGTTTAAAACTTATTTAAATCAGTAGATTTAAATATGTTGTCAATAACACTTATATATATATATATATATATATATATATATATATATATATATATATATATATATATATATTCCCTGTGATTACCAAATTTTGGGTTGGGATAACTTTACTTGTTATGAAATAATGATCCTTTGAAGATGCTTGATACTATTTAGGGGGTTGGTAGTAAGCTCATGTTGGATGTATTCTTTAAAAATAAGAAGGTAATATTTCTGAGAATTTACCATTTTTCATTACTAGTGTAAAGCTTTTTTGGTGTTCCTTCTAGAAACTTATTTACTAGTTGTTAAAGAAATGAAAAATATACCAGTTACAATTGAATGCCTGATGTTTATATTTAGCTTGTCTTTTACAGTATCCACAAATGTTTAGTTTTGTTGCCTTTGTATGCATTTATTGAGTATTGTTTATATTAATAGAAAGGGATCTTACAAGAATAAATTTTCATTTGGTTAGAAGAAGCTGAAAGTTTGTAGAATTTCTGCATGTTACATGTGTTGCCATGAATTATTTTTCTCTTAAATTGTATTAGCAGCTGGCACTGAAATATTTTCATGATCTAAATTTTTACTTTTATGATTGTTTCATGGATTTGCATCAGAGGAATCCGATTTACTTGTTGCAGTATTGGAGACAATCTACTTTGTTGGATAAATTGGATATACTTTTAGTATTAAAATAAATTTCTCTACACAAATTATCACCTTGAAGACTTTAATAAACTTTCAGCATATATTGTTGCGGCTTTTGCGTCAGTTTGACGTCATTCATTTTTGGGGACTTGAGCTGTTGTATATTGTCACTGAATTTCCCCATCCTTTTTGATCATGAACTTCAGTTTCAGCCTCCTTAATTTATATTTTATATTTTAACCTGAATTTATATTTTATGATTTGATTCATTCACCTGATTTTATATTATGTCACGTGTTGAAATGAAGTGAATGCAAGTAACATGGTAGATGCTATAAAAGAGCAGTAGTGTAAATATTGTTATGCTTTTTGAGTTGAATTAAAGTTGTTGTTTTGATATTTTCCGTGTGCTTTATTGCTTGCTTGTTCAAACACTGACAACCGTTAAGCATCGGGTAGATGCACCGAGCACCTATTTCAGGAATAGAGTTTATTTAAAAGTATTTTCAACATATATTCTTCCCTTTGGTACTTCTTACCCACACTTCTGTGTGACAGATGGATAAAGACTCAATATAGAAGTCACAGGATATGCAGATCAGAGCACTGATATTATTCAAAATGTAATAAAGTTATGTATATCTGTATGTGGTGAAATCAACATTTTTAACATAAATGCACAGTCAGCATGCAAAAATTTCAAGATGATGTTTCATACACCCTCCCCTCATTATATTTTCCTAAGTCTGTGATGTACGCAGATCTTCTCATAGCAGATGCATATAAAATTAGATTAAAAAAAAAGCCATAAAAATATTTGGATAGTACAAAATGACTGGTAGCTGTAATTGTAAATATACACAGTCATATTAGCAGAAATAATTATTTAAAGTGAATAAAAATAGATGTAACTGTAATAAGATTTTAAGAAAAGTGAAAAAAATACCAAATTATAAATAAAAACACAAAATTTATTCAGTTAAATTTGATTTTGGATCAGAAAGACCACTTCTGTAAATCTAGGTTTGATTAAACTTTTGCTTTGTTATATTATGGTACATGATCATCATACACATAAATAGTTGAAACATTTTCCCTTAAACTCAAAACTTTCTTATAAAGTTTTTATCCAAGTAACTAGGTTTTTTGTTTACACAATTAGAAGGATCCATTGTTTTCACAAATCGCAATCTTTCAAAACAGATGTTGTAGACTTTTGACAATGTCTACAGCATCTTTTTTTTTTTTTTTTTTTTGAAAATAAGAACTTTGTTTGGTAGATATGTAGTATGCAAGAATAAAGTTATTTTATTTATTGTATTTTTTTATTAATTCAAAAAGCGTGAATAATTTTTTCTCCCAACTGCAGGTTCAGAAAGGTGTGGAAACTCTTGCAAGGTATCTGACAAATATTATTGATGAACCTACTGAGGAGAAATATCGTAAAATTAGGTTAAAGAATAAAGCTTTTCAAGAAAGAATTGCAAATTTAGAAGGTGCCTTTGACTTTTTAATAGCTGCTGGTTTCACCCAAGAGAAACTGACATTAGATGAAAATGAGGAAGAGTTTTTAGTTTTTCAGGATGAAAATTTAGACATAGAAAAGTTGCAGATGTTGAAAGAAGCACTTTTAAGTGCTGAACCTATTTTACCTGTTTTAGATAGGAATTTAAAAGTTTTGAAACCTGCTGATTTAGTTGAAAAAGTAAACCTGCCTAAAGATTTCTTCAATTTGACCCTTGATGAAGTAAAGAGAGAACAGGAAATGAGGTAATTTATATTATATTAAGAACGCTGACTTTGTTTATATATGTGAAATGTGTAACACTCATTCTCTGTTTTAGAATTTTTATTAGACATTTATGAAATACTGCATTTATGAAATACTGTATTATAATCTTATTTATCAGTAATATTATGAGGTTGTACCAATTAGTCTTTAAGATAAAATGAAGTGCATTTAGTAGAGTTTAGTGCCTTCATGCATTAAACCTTTACTGTAAAAAAGATTTTAAAATAATATACTATACCCTCTGTCCCATAAAAAATAGTAGACACTGATGAATTTAATTTATCCTATTATAATAGTTGTCAAAGAAATAAATAACATTACATTTATTATCAGAAAACTAGATTAATAATAAATTAAAAATATTTCTTCTAATTTTTAACTGTTCAGGTAGTTTCAAAAAAATTTTTGGGAGTTTTAAATACTATAGAATAATTGAATAATTTTGTTACAGCATATTAAACTTATAGGTATCTTGGCTGCAAAGATTTCCTTTTCTCTCTCTCTCTCTCTCTCTCTTTTGTTGCATTGAGAACTGGAGAATCACAACTCAGTATTTGCTTGAAAAAATTTTTTTTCCTTCATTTTGGATGGATGCAATGGAGTGATATTAAGCTTTTACTGGCCGAATTCAGATCCAGATATATTTTAAATTATATTTTTGCATATCTTGCCTTCTAATGCTTCAGTTAAGGTATGTTGGTCATTTAATTGTGGAACAAAAATTTTCTTTTACAATTTTCATGATGTTCCCAATTGGGAACATTGGCCACTTCTGACTATACATTGGATTTACAAATTGAGTAGAATGATGTATATATTAAATATTAAAAAATAAGGATAATAATTAGAATGAATTTCAAATTTATTTTTAAATTTAAAGACCTATCAAAAATATAAAGTTTAAAAATTATAAATTTAAAAAAAAATTAAACAAATATCAAAAACATGAGTTTATACCTATATGCCATGATATATTGGAAATCAATGGAGATGAAATTTTTTCTTGCACTCATTGCAAGCTAATCTTGCTTTTAATGTGCACTGTGCACATCTACCTTGTGTTGTTTATACAAGAAAATGGCCATCACTTTTTCTCTGTGATATAGGGCGGTAAACTTTGGGTCCAGGTTGAGGCCTAACTTTCCTAGGTGCAATTCTTAGAAGAGCAGTTGTAACTTATAGTTCACAGACAAAATACATTTAACACCTTTCAAAATAATATCTAAGAAGCGAACACACTAGACTGCTTATAGAATTGAAATGCCCTTTCATAAAATTAGGGAATTCCCCTTCATTTCCTATCTCTTTCAAGAAATGCTCTCTATAGAGGAAATAATTTCGTTGAGTATAGTGGCAACAGTCCATTGTTCCCAATTGGGAACATCAATAATTAATAAATTATTCCAGGTACGTTTCTGATTATAAATGTCGAATTTCATATTTTTAAAACAAATTAAAGTCGTTTTAAGGATATCAATCAGATTTTAGAAGCATTAAATGTTTTTTTACATTTATGTGAATTTTTAATATCTTCTCTATAGAAAATATGAAAAGGGTCATTTTTATGAATTTTTATACATTTTTCTATTAATCATAGAAATATAGCTTTTATTTTAAAAAATCAAGTAGTCCTTTTACTACATTTGTTATTTTCTTGTATCAATATTAATGAAATTTAATTTTAAATAATTTTATTATGTTCCCTTTTGGGAACAATGGACTGTAAAAGGTTAAAGAAAAAAAATTTGAATAACTTAAAAATTGGAAGATGTATCAAACCAAATGACATGTCATGAAACTTCATTTTTCACTGAAGGCTTTGCAGTTTTACTCAACAATATAACTTTTAAAGCTGCATTTTCAATAATTCCCATTTAAATTTTCACTTGATATTATTATTATTATGAGAGAGAGAGAAACATTTATTAATTAATAAGTTACTGTAACTTCAAAATTTATTACTTCTTTTATTATATATTTCTTTTTTTACAAGGTCTGAAACTGTTGAAATGATGACTCAGTTGCGTACTAAAGCAATGAGGGAGAAGGATGAAGTAAGAGAACGTCATGTATATAAATTTGCTCTTATCCGTATAAGATTTCCAGATGGAATTATTCTACAGGTGATTTTTTTTAATTAATTGAAGAGAGTTGTGAAAGTATTTTTTATGAAATTAAGCATTGTTATCCCTGCAGTATAACAATGTTCCAAAGTTAAGCATAATTGTTGTTTGTGTGAATATTTTATGAAATCTATGTTGGAATGGCAGGAAACATTGTTGTAGCAAAAGAATCTAAAAGAATAAATAAGTCTTGTTAACATTTATTAGTCTTGGTTGACCTGGTATTGGTTAATAAGTAACATCTCTCTTGCTTTGAAACCTCTTCAATAGTCTTGAGATTACACACTTAAACAAATTCTGAATTTGAGACACTTGAAATCATTTAGATCCTTGCATTTCTGTAATTCTTTCTTTCACTAATATTTATATGTTCAGTTAGTGTCTTTTTGACATTATTTGCTCAATTTGGTTGTTTAATATTGTTGCTTAGCACAGAAATTGCACAAAACTAGCTTGATCTGCTAATACCACTTGAGCCTGTTTTGTACTTGTCCAGGTGTGTATAGATGTTTTCAACATGTTGACATTGACTGAAATGCTTTGCATGTGCACAAAGTTTTTTTTTTTTTAATGGTTTTTCACAAATGATTTTGAACAATTTTGTCAAAATTTATGCATTTTACAAATTATGCTTAGCTTTTAAACAGCAGCATATATGTTTAATCTCTGTTAGCGAGTTGCAATGTAATGATATTTTCTGAATAAAAATATCTTCATCAAACCTTAAACATAGATGATGTTTTAAATAAAACTTCCATTTAACAAATTTTTCTGTTTAGAAATTTTTTATTTCATTTTACATGGAATCTAGAATGAAGAAATTGTCTGATGATTTTTTATTTTTGTTATTTTTGTTCTCTTTTACCAAAGCAAGAAATTTTATAAGCATTCCTTTTCTTATGTTATTGAAAAGATAACAAAATATTTCTCTATTTTCAAAGTTTAATATAATTACTAATTGAACAAAAGCTCTTCAAGATTTTACAATGCATGGTGCACAATAGTTTTGTATTTTTAAAATGTATATTACTTTTATGGCATACAATGTAAAACAGCTTAATGTCTATCTACACATTTTGTATTTTATGAAAAACTAGTTATCAATGTTAGGGGGAGATATCACATGACAGGGTGGAGAATGAGTTTTTAATAGTTAATATATTTGTTTTATAGTTTTGAAGAATGGCTGTACAAAATTGGATGAGTCTATGGCAGACCATGGGGAATTATATTAACTGATTAATGCCTATCAGCTTTTGTTAGCAACAGTTAAAAAAATAGCTTGTAAAATTTTTTCTTTTTGTTAAGTGAGGTTAGATGGCAATCCTGCAAACAATCCCACAAATTTTCCAGTATTTGTTATTATTTATGATTGTGTCATGTAGATTAACATTTTATGATTTTTAAGCCTAACTCATAAATATGCTTTTCTGGCAGATACATTGGCAGAAATCTTAAATAGCTGTATATATTATTGCACCTCACACTTTACTGCATTTCCATATGATGTCAAATAAATCTCTTATGAGGTTTTTCAATTTTTATATAAATGGCATCATGTGATGTTTAAAATGACAGCTGATCACTAATGATGACAGTCTGGTGTTTGAAATTGTTAAAATTAAAATAAAGATTCATTTACACATTTATATATTGTTTTCTTCTGCTTCTAAAAAAATTTAAGCATCACTATATAATTTCATTAGGCATATATAATATAAAAAACTAATATTTTCATAGTGTTGATACATGCTTTCATTCTTTCCATATACTTGTTTTAGGGTACATTTTCTGTATATGAAAAGTTATCTGCTGTGAGAGTATTTGTTGCTGAAAATTTAGCCGATCCTTGTATGGAGTTCGATCTTCTGCTTCCTGGAGGAATAAAGTCTTCTGATGAAAATCAATCTTTACTTGAAGCCAAGTTAGTTCCAGCTGTTGTGCTGAACTTCCAAGCATCAGATGAGATTAGTATGTCAAGAAGTGCATTTTTAAATTCTGATTGCTTAGCTCTGTTATCTGACTTATGATAGTTTTCTTTGATACTCCTTTCATAAATATGTTATAAAGAAATATTTAAATTTTCTTTTTTGAAAAAAAATGAAGTTTATCTTCGGTTCTATGCTTTTATCTCCTCTTTTCTTTAAAGTTTCATTTTCTTTATTTGCAAAATGATTGTTCATTCCTCATAAGCAAGAAGTTACTGTCACTTCTCCTCCAATGTTGTGATAATTATATTATTATTATTATTTTGCTTAGAATAAATTATCATATTGCAAATGTTGTTATTTTTTTATATTAAGGAAACATTTATTACAAACTCGGTTACTTCTAAAACTAAACTAACTAAACTCCTCGGCGCAACAGCCCCTAGGGGGCCAGGGCCTACGGTGCCGATCTCCGTTTCCTAGACCAAGGGCCCTGGGTGCGAAGCATATGTTCCGGTTAGATGGTCAGCCTTATGCAGAACCCCCAGTGTTTAGTTCCCAAGCATGCATGGTCCTGAATTTCTCTATCCACTGAAGGGATGAAAGTCTGAGTCAACCTTGCCCAGCCCAGGGATCAAACCTCGGACCTGCAGCATGGGAGCACAAAGCACTACCCCAAAACCACTGGGCTTCACTCAATTACCTCAATAGCTTTAAAATGAGAGGGGAAAAACCTCGAAATGTTGAGTTTTTAATCAATATGCTATACTAATTTTCAATGCATAATTTGAAAAGATTAATAGTAACAATGTCAGTGCCATAGAAAATCTTATCAAGATATAACTGTATTTATTTTGGAATAATGGGCCCTGGTTCTTTACAAAAAATAGAAAAATTTTATCTTATATAACACACCTAAATATTGGAATGAAAGTGACTTTCAAGATTGTAGGCCAGTTTTTACCGGGACTAAATAAATCAACCTCCAATGCTGTTTCAATGTTATTGTTCATTCTTAATGAAATCCTTCATGTTTGCTAATGGTACTCTGGAGGTCATTCGTAAGGTTTCAGCTACTTGGTGTTACCTCTGGGGACTGCAATTTAAAACCTCAGAAACAAATGTAGTGTAAGAAGGATTACATGGTCTTCCTTCTGTAAGAGAAGTGTGTTTTGGGATAACATGCAAGCAAAAGGAAAAAGTAATCTAGTTATATTCTTCAGGTTGGAATTCCAGTGATCAGTGTTAGTAATTAGTGTTGCTAGCACCAAGATTGCACTTAAAAATAATTTAGGATTGATCCAACTTATTTAAGAGGAAAATTTAAAATTTTTTTACAATGTAAGAATTGAATTAACCTATGAATATTTTCATTTTCTCCAGAATATTATTATATATAATAGTTTTACAGTACAACAATTTATACAAACATATGCAATTAGCTGCCAACATACCGACTTTGAAAATCTTACCATTTCATATTCTAAATGTATAATCTATAAATATGGGCTGAAAATACATTCACAAGTTTATGTGTATATAGTAAAACCTTGTTAAGTCATCCCTTAAAGAATCAAACATTTTTGACAAATTAGGCAGAGTGGAAATTTTTGAAAAACTCCAAAACATTGAAATATTTTCATGAATTACTGTAGAATTCTGTAATAAAAACAAGATTTTTAGAAATCAATGCATGCAAATGAATGAGTGGGGAAGAAAATAATTAAGTTTCTCATTTCCACTTATATTGGCTCCATGCAAAAGTGTTAGCTTGCTTTTCCAGAAAAATGTTTACACTCGATAGAGTTGCAGCAAGAAGTGTAATTAGTATAATTAGCAGTGTTATTCCAAGAACCTAAAACCCCTGAATGCTTAACAACAATAGAGATTTACAAGTGTTTTGTTGCAGTGACAAGTGTGGTGAAAAAGTCCTCGTAAAGGCTTTGTTTCTTTAAAGTGAAGGGGTGGGGATGAAAAGCCAACTTGATGGCATGTAAAATGGATAAGAAATAACCTTAAGTCCAATTTTGAGGGGGAAGTGTTATCGGGAGTAAAATTAAATTTGGTAATGGGTAAAGCTAGACATTATTGTGTAAGAGACTTTGTTGGGACTTAAAGAAAATGATGACTTAAACGTAGTGAAAACTTATCTGGGTAACAACAAGTTTTTACTGTATATATATATATATATATTTGTATCATTTTAATATATAATACTTAACAAATTCTTATCGAAGAAAATTGTTTAAAAATTATCTACAAAGTAAATGTAAGTTTTTAATTTTTATGCTGTAAGTTATATTATTATATGTTTATCCCCTTTATCCCTAAAAAGATGAAAGATATATTATTTTTTTCTCATTTAGGATTAAATTTTCATATGAGACAACAAATAACTTTGTATCATAATCAATAGTACTCAAAGGAATTTGTTTAAAACGATATGCAGAAGAACTTTGCCAAAAATTGCTCTATTTACAAAAAAAAATCCCTGAACTTTTTATGAAAGTCTTCTTTACAACAATCTCATTTATCATCCTTTAAGTTATTAATAGATCTTCTAAATTTTTTATTGTGGATAGAACTTAATTGAGTTCTGTGTTAAATAAACTAAACTGAGTTCCTGTCTTGCATATATATTGCTGAATATTCTCAACCTTTCTGTATTGCTATGTGAATGTAATCTATTTATTCTTATTAAACTACAAACCACATAACGACAGTCAACAACATTTCTGTAGTGTAGAGAGAATTATCTCCTGCATTGCAAACAGAGGATAGTTAAACACTTCCCCAATTGGCAGGGTTTATAAAAAGTTATTTTTTACTAAACTTTGTTTATATTTTATTTATCACATACAAGCAACATTACAGTGTGATCCAAATTATACAATGTTAGAAACCAACATACAAGTATGGTATGTAATTTACTATTAGTGCTGAAAAATTTATTGTATATTATGTTTATTCTTTTGGGGGGGGGGGAAATGATAGAAACTATAACTAACTCTAAAACAAAATATTTTCACTAACAAAAATATCTTTTATTCTCACATATTACAACATCAGAACAAGTATTTCAGAAACTGCACAACTTGTGGGTTGTTTGCAATCTACAGTTGTTAGTGTTTATGCAAAGGAATGTGGATGAATGACGGTGAAACCAGCAGTAGGCAACATGGTGTTGGATGTCCACACGCTATCAAAGAAAAGGGTTGTTGGAGAATATCTCGCATGGTGAGCCAGACAATGGCTCAGCTGACAACCCAATACAATGCAGGGCCAAGTAGAATAGTATCGGAGCACACTGTTGGATATGGGGCTACGTAGCAAATGTCCCACTCATGTGCCTTTATTGACCAAGCATCATCGCCAACTGCACCTACACTGGCCCGGGAACATCACGACTGGTCCATGGATGAGTGGGAGAAAGTTGCCTGGTCATATGAATCACGGTTTGTCATTCATCATGCTAATGACCATGTCAGGATACGTTGTCTTCCAGGCAAGCAGTTGCTCCCTCAATGTACAGTAGGTCATACACAGGCCGGTGGTGGCGGTATTATGCTTTGGGGGACATTCTTTTGGGCTTCTCTGGGACCCGTGGGTGTGGTAGAGCAGACCATGAATGCTACTGGGTATCTGAACATCATTGTGGACCAGTTGCACCCTTACATGGTCTCTGTTTTTCCAGCTAGAAATGGAATGTTCCAACAGGACAACACCCCTGTGTCACAAGGCTAATATTATGTTGGAGTGGTTCCAGGAACATAATGCTCAATTACAGTTAATGTCTTGTCCACCTAACTCACCAGATCTCAATCCAATAGAACAAACACATTTGTGATGTCATGGGATAGCAGCTCAGAGTTCAAAGACCGCAATATCTCGTATTTGCGTAACTGTTGCTTAAACATCTGATACAATCTGTCTCTGACCATCTACCAAGGACTTGTGGCACCCATGCCAAGGTGGGTTGAAGTTGTGTTGCGCATCAAAGGTGGGCCAACTCGTTATTAACAGGTGATCATAATGTTTTGGCTTTTGAGTGTATGTTTGAAATTATATGTTTCTTCAATTAACATTCAGTTATTTATTTAACACCTATTTGACCTACAAAATTCATCCATTCATCTATATGTTGGGTGTAACAAAACATTGACCATAAATAGTTGGAGAATTGCTAAAAAACTACAAAACATGATCTACATGAGGTTAGGAAATACTGGTACATACATGCGCCACTTCTATAGCTATGGTTGTACTTTCTTTATCATTCATAAAAATATGCAACAGGAAAAAAGTTTAAATCATCAAAACATTACGTATTTTATTTTTAGAGTTTCTTAAATATTTCAATTAAAAAAAGTTTTAAATTATATCAGGGGTGATTGTGCCTATAAGTAAAACACACTGAAATTTATATTATTCGTAATCGAAGGCCTGGAACTAAAAAAAGTTAATTATAGATAATAAATATTTACATGTTACTAATATTAGATTTAAAGTATTGTTAGTAAATTTCAAGCAGTGATTTTGATTGTAAGTAAGTTAAAGCGGTTACAGCTTTAATTTTAACAATTAAAATGAAAAATTACTAAATTTCTTTTGGAGAATCTCACTTTTAGATGGTAAACAAATTAGCCTTTTTAGAATTTGATTTTTAAATCTTGTATATGAAATACATTTTATTTATGATAAATCTGTTTTCTGGTACAATAAGTGATAGATTAAACTATCACCAGACACAGATGTAAAATATTACCCCCTTTTCCACAAATGTAACGAGAATGCATCCTTGGAATGCAATGCTTATTAAAATTACCCATTCAAAGGTTAAAGCTTATAGCTAAGCAAATCACCTCTTCTCTTCTATCCTCTCATGATGACTGGAAATTCTGACTGTAGTAGAATACTCGCTCTGTAGCTGAAACATGAAACACAAGCGATAATGAAAGTTTGATGAGAAGCCTTTTTAATTTATTTTTAAAAAAAAATTTTGCTTCTTTGAATTCAAACTTCCATTGGTGAAATTTTTACCCCAGAAGGTATTATTTTCAAGCCTGGAAGGCTAATTATTATTATCCATTTTCTTGAGGAATATCATATAGAAAAACCCTGGAATTCTAGTGTACCCCCAGAGCATAATCACCCCTGATATACATTTAAAAGTTCAGAGCCCAAATGAGGGCAATCAATAATTTCCCTTGAAATTAAGGTATTTTTTAAAGTCATATTTCAAAGGATTTTTTCTCATACAGAAGAAGACATAAATAAAAGCTAATTAAAAAAAACCTTTATGTAACAGAAAAAAAATCTGGTTTACAATAGAAAAAACAAAGTTCTATCAAGCAATATTTTGAATATATTAATGAATTCTTGATCAGTGGATGAACTTGTCAGAAGATAACTGAAAAGGTAGCATACTGCATTTTGGTATCTGACACAAAAGATGATATTTATCTGCTGACATGAATTTTAAAGTTGTTTAAAATAATCCTTTCATGGGCAATTTAATTTTTTTTAATTTTTTTCAGTTTGTTTTATTATCAATTAAACAATAGAATGTAAAGAAATGTGCTTTATTTTCCCAAATTTTATATGTACATTTAAATTTTAGGGATGGTATATATGCTTCCAGTAGAACTATTTATAATCATAGGGAAAATTCAATTGTGGCAGTTATTTGCCATTGAAAGATGTAAAGCTTGTACATTGCATTCTACACACATGTAGCAAGTCATCTTTACTAGAGCTTTTGTGCTACTTTCCTTCGTCATCTACAGTTTGGAAACCAACTTTGACACAATTTGACATACTGGATGACTGCATACCATCTGGAATCACACACTTCTTGGAAAATAGGACATCTTTTTCATTTTCTTGAGGATTAGTCATCTATTAACTCACAAACTAATGCCATGCAGAATGTTAGCAGGTCTATAGTGGGTTTTACACTTGTCACGTGTTTTTTACAAGATCATTATAAGGAATTTGGATCCACGGCCTATTTTTCACAGTTGTGCACTCTTTCCTACATCTGGAAGTCGACCCCCATTGACCCTTCCACTTGGCGTTCCTTTTGGGGAGCAGGATCTGGCCGGCTAAGGGGCTAATAAGGTTTCGGATGTGTCGCTTTTTTGCAGGGCGGCAGTGACTCTAAAAAAAGAGGATTCCTTTTTCGGAAGAGATCAGGTTTCCAGAAGCTGACCTTCCGAAGAAAGGAGAGAGGATCTGCCGGCAGTTCACTCAGAGGGAGTCTACGGAGAGTCTGCGATCCGACCAGCCGTCCTGTTGGAGAGAGGTTTTTTTTTTCTCGCTTACGGAACAACGGAGACGCAACGCCGGTCTTTTTAGTTGTTTAGGCTGCTCGGCCACCTGAATATGGATGCAAATAAATCAGGCTTTGGGGTAACCAAAATTTAATTTTTGTCCTATCTTTCATTTTTTTCAAACTTTTAAATAAATTTTATTTGCCGTTCTTTAAGTTTCGGAAGTAATTTAATGTATCCCAGAGACAATCGAACATACCTGTCCCAGTTAAGTAGGCGGGCAGATTACACGCTGGAGTAGCACCTCAGCAAGTGGTGCTATTACAATCATTAAGGTGGGAAGTAATCTACCCACAGCCCACAAAAGAGTTAAGAAACAAGCCCCAGATTCTAACCTTCGTATAGCTAAACCTTCTTGAATTCAGTACTTGCAATCGAATCAAATCATGGTTAAACGTTTCTCGATACTCGTTCAGAAACAACACACTTTTTCAAAGATAAAACAACAAGATGGTTAAAATTTACTTTATAAAAATACTACTACAAATATAAAATACTAATTTAAAAAACATTCATTTTCAAACAGAATAAAAGAGTTCAATTCAGAATGCATAAACGTAGAACACCCAAATTAATTTTCTGAGTAAAAGTTGAAAAAAAGTTTTTTTTAATTAAGAAATGAACTAAAATCCGAAGACTGTATACCAATGAAGATGAACATCTAAGTTGATCTTTTGAAAAAATGCATTTTTGCTTTCATTACACATATCAGGTGTTTCTACACTAAATTTGAGATCAACTTTCAAACAATGACAATAAGGAAATGCTGCATTCAAAAAGGTTTTAGTATCTATAAGTATAAAGATGAGAATAAAAATAATTTTTTAAGGGAAAAACTTATGTGCATTTCTAGCTTAAGAAATACTTTTATAATTATGTGAATGCAGATGAATTTTCAGGTAGATCTAGATCTTGATTTTGTTGGTACACTTCAAGTAAATTTTTTTTTTTTTTTTTTCAAACAGCATTAAGGGCCGATCCCACCAAAGTCGTTTAACGCTATCCGCGATTAATCTCGGTTTAAACGGAGAATTGCGCTCCCCCATTGGTTGGTGCCAGGGTTAATCGTGGCTAATCGCAGATAGCCGTTAAACTACTTTGGTGGGATCGGCCCTAAGTGAAAATGACGCTTTAAACTGTTTGCAAGAAAAGGGCTTCATATTCAGATGGCAAGCAAACGATATTTTTCCTGTGTGAGATCAATAATAAACATCTAAGTCCCATTTTCTTGAAAAAGATTTCTTACATATACTGCAAACATATCATTTTTCCCCAGGGTGGAAACAAATATATGAACGTCTAGATTCCATATACCAGAATATGCTTTGTTACATACACTACAAACGTGGTTATTCCCCAATATGGGAATGAAAATGATCATCTAATTTATATTTTTTGGAAAATGCTTTGTTACATACATTGTAAACATATGGTTTTTCACCAGTGTGGCAATAGAGGCGTACTCTCAACTTATAACTGGTAGAAAATGCTTTCTTACATACCAGAATATCGTTTTTCTCCAGTGTAAGACCAATAATGAACATTTAAGTCGTATTTGTTAGAAAATGATTTCTTATATACACTACCAGTAAATGGTTTTTCCCCTGTGTGGTAACAAAGATGAACTTTTAAGTCAAAAGAACTGGAATATGCTTTCTTAAATACACTGAAAGAATATAGTTTTTCCCCAGTATGTGAATGAAGAGGAACTTTTAAGCCAAAAGTACTGTTGTTATTACTCATCCCTTCGGTGAAGGAAAGCCTACAAAGTCCAATAGAGCCCATTTCTGTAATAGGTAACTGGTCCATGGCTAAGAGTCAAGTGTATGTCGGAACTGCTTCCAGTTGATAAATTTATTAGTTTTAATCGTAAGGGAGTTGGTATTAAGGGGAATACTAAGAATGATGGGATTTTTGGTAGGGCGAGAGTTATCAGAGAGGGAATTGGTGGGGATGTTATGAGGGAAGTCTCTGACAAGGACAATGCTGATGATGCAGGAGCTATTGGAGTGGAAACTGTTAGGGGAGATGAGAGTTATTATTAAGCCCATCTCCGAATCTCGGGTGAAATTACAGATGATAGTGCCATAGCTATTATTAATACAGTTATTTCATAATAGCTATGGCACTGTCATCTATAATTTCACCCCATCTGTTCCGAAAACCCACGGAAGACATTGAATCAGAAGATAATCACAAAAAAAAAAAAAGTTTATTCACGAACACAGTACATTTAACACAAAAAATTTATTCACAGTTTCTTAAATACTCGACTCATGATTCATCTTAATATTTCACAGTATGATGAATTTAAAGGTAGTAATTCACCGATAAAAATATTCTTAATATCTCATTAAAAATTCTCAATTCTCTAAATAAAATAATTATAACTCAGAAACGAAACTCACTCTCGCATTTCTTGTTCTATTTTTATATTTTTCTTTTGAACCCACCGGTGTTGCCAAACAGAGGCATGTAAATTCCTCGTGCGTTAAAAAAAAATAAACCATTGAGTCAAAGCATTTACGAAAAATATAGAAAAAGGTTACTTTTCTCAACATCCTCCCACCTAAGTTTACATTTTTCTTTCAAAAAAGGTTAACTTACAATAAAAAAAAATGCACAGACTCTGATGTTTATGGAGATGCTAGACAACTAAACTCTTTACAACTTCAAATTGTAAATTGTAAACATTGAGATATCTATGGCTGCTTCATGTGAATCCCAATCTGATGTTTCATCTCAGAAAGATACTGAAGAAAAAAAATCTACTGAAGAAGAGATTGAGTTACCGAAAGATTTTGAACCAGGAGCATCAAGAGTTGCTGTACTTCTCTCTACAGGATCGTATGAAGAAGAAAATGTCTCTGCTGATGACTTTGATACCTACCACCGTAAAGGTAGTTGCATAAGTGAAATTGAACAAGGTGTTACAGATGTTGACATAAGGGATACCAAAGCAAAAGAGGCAGAAATTACTGAACCGGACAAAAGTGAAAATGATGTAATATACTGTGTTTATATTATAGATTTTCTTAATATTTGTGGAATTTTCGAAAGTGTTGGATACGTCCTTTCTCCTGTTTTAATTTAATTTGGCAATGATTTCTTAGTATGAAACACACTTTAAAATTTGCAGCAACTTTTAAAAGCATTCTTTTTGCCTGTCAGTGATGAAGGCAGAGTTATGCAATTATCATGTAAAATCTTGTTCCATTTATTAGATTCTCTTTTTCTTTATACTATAAAAAATTCATAATTTTTACTCAACTGAAGTTAGCATACATCGTATATTGTTGACAACTCCAGTTAGACAATGGGAAATATTTATGTTTTAAAGAAAAAATATTTTTTGAAATTCTAAATTTTTTTATGTGCAGGTAAAATTAAACAAACTGTTTTATATTAAGTTAATTTTGTTATAAATTCTTCGGTAGATAGAATTTAAAAAATATTGTAGTAAGAAACTATTATGTCAAATACAAGAATTTCTTGTATATGATAGAGCTTATGTATATAACCTAAAAAATAACAGAAAAATGTATAAGTTATTCAATATGTGGTTACTTGTTAGTGACTATGCTGTGAAGAGTAAGCTTGTTGCAGTGGAATGCTGCATGCTTATTTGTTTACTTTGTAATTCTATATTTATGTTTTGGACTATTTTAAACTTCAATTGCATTCACAAATTATAAGGTTTAGAATACTAAAAGTTGTTTTAATTATTCCCAAAAAGTTTTGTTGATGTTAATGTTATATTCTGGTAATTGAAGCTTATATTGTAAATTGTAAACATTGAATATCTATGGCTGCTTCATGTCATATTATTTAAATAATATATCTTAAATAATATTTCATCAAATATTATTTAAGATAGTAAATAAAATTTCAGAAACTACCATAATTATTGTATTTCTACCTAAATTTTTGTTTTTACTTTGAAAAAATATTAAGATGTATCAAATTTAGTTGAAGTCAAAATTTTAAAAATTATTTTAGAATATGGGATGTAAATTGTATGGAAAAGTAAAATTGAAACCTAATGAAATGTATAGTCAAAATATATGAATTTTAAAAACAGCTTTAATCAAATATCTAATGCTTTCAGCACTTTATATAAGAATTGAGTAATTCCCCCCCCCCCTTAGTTGTATGATTTAAAAGAATATATCAGTAAACAAAATGAAACAAAAAGTGTTTGGTTCATCGTTTATTTTTCTTTTCTTATTGCATTAGAAGGGTTTGGTGTTCAGTTTGATTCTCTGATTTTCAAAAATATACAATGATTTGTAAGCTTCCATTTATCCCAATAATTATTAATTCGATCCTAATGAAATGAGTGAGAAATAAATGCAGGAATTTGTTCGATAATGACACCAGTTTTATTTATTTCTATTTCTTATGATTAATCACACATTTTAGGGCACAAAGAAAATCTTAATTCAATAAAAGCACTAAAATTCAAAAATGTTTGGGAACCACTGACATAAATAATTTTTCATCATTAACATAATTTTTTAATTTTTGTTTATATAAAAAAAGAGATATTTTATCTATTTTCAATCACTTTTCTCTATTTCGTTTGTCACTTTTCTTCATCATTTAATATTTTTCTCCCGGCATCTAACCACTTGCATGCCGGATATAAGTATGTGTGTATACAGAGAGAGAGCTATTTCTTGAATTTTTTTTTATATATGAATATAATTAGAATCATCATATTCTCTTTTTATTCTAAGAAATAAAATAAATTGAATGATTCCAAATGAACCAAAGCAAAATATTGTATATCAAAATATTTTTAAGTTAATGAATATGCATCCTTCTTCTCAGTTTTAAACTAATTTCACCCATTGTTTTAAGTCGGCATTGGTATATAGTATTAAACTGAAACCAGAAACTAAAGCTTTTAAATCATTCTATTAAACATAGATTGAAGAAAACATTTTGTCTAAATTATGGATCTCTTATAGTAAAAAAGAAAAATATATGAAATTGAGGCAACTTTCTTGATAGTTTTAAAATTACAGTCTATTCTCCTTTGTTGACAAACTCTAATTTTTAAAAAATAAAATAAGACACAGATTTTGAACACAACACATTAATTAAAACATAAACACATAGTTTAAATTAATGTTAGAAAAAAATAAAATTAAAGGCCAGATTGAAGTCAAATGCATATCTCACCTTCAGTCTACAAACTTACAGAGATAAGCAAATTTGGGGTTTGGTTTGGAGTGTTACGGTCTACTTTTGCAATACGAGGGCTAATGAGACCAGGACCTTCTGCTTTTATAGGATTTTTCTAAAGAGTTTTATAGGATATTTATATAAAGGAAAATTTTAAACATCAGATTTATTTGCTGTCATGTGCAAGCACAGTACTGTAATTTTGAGTAGATAAGCCACACTGGTGTATATGCCACACACATGATTATTGGTCTAAAAAAAATGAAAGTTCATTAGATAAGCCACACTGGTGTACACATTGCACACATGATAATTGACTAAAATAAGAGGAAAGTTCATCAGGACACCAACCCTCTTGTAAAGTTCTCATCTCGTGGGCAATTACTTTTGACAAATTGTCATTGTTAACAATGATAATTGAATAATCTTTTTTCTATTGTCCATTTTTCTAAATTATCTTCTGAAACTAGCCAGACTATCTTACAATTCCAACAAATGTGAAGGTTTAAAACGAGAAGCCAAAAATAAAATAAGACTTACAGTTCTTTAACACAACACATTAATTAAAACATGAATACATAGTTTAAATTAATGTTGGAAAAAAATAAAATTAAGGGCCAGATTCAAGTCAAATGCGTATCTTACCTTCCGTCAGCAAACTTACAGAGATAAGCAAATTTTGGGTTTGGTTTGGAGTGTTACTGCCTACTTTTGCAATACGAGGGCTAATGAGACTTCTGCTTAAAGTCTATTCTGAACAGCTGCAAACATCCATGCCTCAGTGGGATTTGAACCTACTGGAGTTGGTTTATAATTCCACTGAGGCATGGGTGTTCATAGCCATTCAGAATCGGCTGTAAGCAGTAGGTTCCAGGTTCAATTAACCCTCGTGGTGCAAAAGTAGACCATAGCACTCCAAACCAAATCTGAAACTTGCATATCTCCACAAGTTTGTGGGTTGAACAATGGCCGAATGGTTAGGGTGCTGACCTTTGGAACCGGAGTTCGTGGGTTCAAATCCCACTAAGGCATGGATGTTCGTAGCTGTTCGGAATCGGCTTTAAACAGTAGATCCCGGTCTTATTATTAGCCCTCGTGTTGCAAAAAGTAGACCGTAGCACTCCAAACCAAACCAAACTACAAGTTTGCGGACAGAAGGTGAAATATGAGAGATACACATTTGACTTGAATTTGGCCCTAATTCAGCAGTGAGCATGCCTAGCAAACTAATGACGTCCATATGCCATAGCTTAAGCCAGCTCCATAAATTTGTATAGGAGTAGTTCTTGCTGATACCATATGGCATGTTACATTGAATTGATACTATATGGCACAGTATGAAAAGAAACCAAAACTAAATAAATTGTATAATAGAAGTCTGGGAAAAACTTTCAATAAAACAAATATTTTTGGTCTGGTAGAAGGATAAAATTTCTACTGATATGCTACCCTGGCAGATATCAGAAAATTTTCATCTTTGTTAAATTTCAAGTTTTAAACATGCCTAAGCCGCAGCTTATCTACCTGATATTATGGTACTTTAAGGTAAAATTTTTTAAAAGGTATAAATTTCTTAAATTAATTCATATTTAAGCCTTGAAAAATCTTAAAATTTCAGTTCAAATTACAATTATAAATTACATTACATGCTTAAAAATTTGTGGGATTATTTATAGGCTTATTATCTATCTTTACTAAATAGAAAAAAAGTTATTCCAAGAAAACAAAACTTTTATAAATTGTATTAAATATTTCAAAATAAGGATGCTGGATTTATATGTATGTTGAAAATATAACAGCATTATGTATTTGATGTAGTTATATACAAATCAGATGCTTAAAATATAATTGTATGTAATAATCAGAATCATACTTAATTTTCTTTTAAGAAATCGAAAAGTGAAGTGGTGTCAATAGAAGCAGAGCAGATTGCTGGAGATTTAGAAAAGGATGAATGTGATGAGCTAAATAATCCAGAATGGCGAAACCAAACGAAACATATCTTTGTGTTGAGTGAAGCTGGAAAACCTATTTACTCACGGTATTTTTTATTTTCAGTAATTGCTAAGGATAACTTTTCCTTTTTTAACGTTTTAAAATTAACCTCTTAAAATTTTTCAACTTACATTCTTAATCTTGGCTGTAATCATATGTATATAATCAGTGTATAAGTAAAACTTACCAGGTCTAAACTTGCATGTGAGATACTAATCTTCAGTTACATTAAAATAATTTTTACTTTGTATTTATATAAAGAAGACATATGTACCTAAAAATGTACCAGGAGATTAATTCTTTCTGTCAACCAATGTCACTTGAAAGCATTTGATATCAGGGTTGGAAAAAAATCAAAATAATCAGATTTATTTAATTTAAATGAGATTTTGTTCTGAATACTAATTTTAATTGTTGTTTTTATGTTTTTTGCAATATACTTAGAATAGTTTCTTATAAGAAGTAACATCTTATCTATCTAGTATATTCTACACACTGATTACCTAAAATACATTCCATTATTTTGTAATTGGATAGTGCAAACTAAATAAGATGTAAATTTAAAGAACAAATTAAGTATTCTTCTAATGCAAACTATTTATTTAAAAAAACAAATCATAATTATTTCAATATTTTTTAAGCACCGAATTATGGATTTAATTATTTCAATAAAAACACTAGCTTTGATGCTTTATCCACTCCTAATTGGTTATGAAAGCTAGAATGAACAATACCAAAAGCAGAAAACTCTTTCATTCCAGCAGATGAAGCCATGGCTGTTGTTATTTGGTTGACAAACTGGATTTCAAGTTCTGTAATACTCTCTTTACCTCCCATTACTTAAAATGAATTCCACCAATCATAATCAATCATTGTACTACCTCTACTACATACTTTCTGATAACAACCACTAAATTTTTGAAAAGCACATGCTATCTATTTACACTTATTTACTTATTACTGTGTATTTGGTATTACTGTGATGACAGATTCCTAATTTTCCTGTCTTTGGAATATAGGTTTTAAAAGAAGTGAAAAAAAAAATGATTTAAATCAATGATTTTTTTAAAAAATCAACTGATTTGAATCATGATTTAAATCAACTGATTTAAATCATGCCAACCCTGTTTGATATGATTGAAAATCTAAAAAATCAGTTTATCAGAAACAGCACATTTTGATGTGGTTAGTTTTACTTGTATGTAGGCAATATATGTACATATGCAAGTATATCAACATTATAACAAACATATATGTATATAATATTTTTGTATATTCATTTATATTTTCATTATGTTGGTCTTTTCTATTTTTCAAATAGTTCATTAAATGGGATAGGTCAAATTTTATAAAATTTTCACAAATTTGTCTTTAAAAAAAAGCATCTTTTTTTTAATAAAAAATTCTGAGTAAGGCAAATATTAATGATTTACTTATTATTAGTTTCTTTACAAACACAAGCATTATTGCTATACTAGCATATAGCCCAACATATGACGGGATCAGTAATTTTTTTAATTTTCCAGAATTCTACAGTACCCTATGAGGCAGGTAAAAAAAATGGTTTGTGTTTTGACTGAGAATTATCTGGTAGACGCTCAATAATTTGTTTATCTTGGTACTCTTTTAAATTATCCTGATACTGTGAATACAGTTTGCAATCACGTCGAGTTTTCTCAGCTACGTCGAAATTATTGTTAAGTTCTTCCCCATTTTTTTTTCCACAGTAATTAATGAAATGGAAATAAAGGAATGAAACTATTATTTCCACTACACCCTGGAGGTAGATAGAATTTGTTATTAATAAAGGTGAAAAATTTTTATTGCAACAAAAAATAATCTATGATTAAATTTAAAATTATCCCATTTGTACCTAATCTATTACTTAATTTATTACTTAAGCCAAATATAAAAGAAAATTATTGACATAATATCTAAGTCCCGTGATAACATGTATGAAAATAATGCAGGCGATATTAAAATAAGAAATGATTACATGAGATGGTTAAAGGAGTGACATCATAATGGTAAGAAAAAAAGTTATTTTTACCTATTTATCATGTGATAAATTTAATCGTTTGCTCTTAACTGGGAAAAATAGGACTTGAAATAATGGCATTAACCGTTCGAAAAGAGGGGAAGGTGTGAATTTCGAACATTTTAAAGACGACAGTATTTTTTGCAGTATTTTTTGCTATGAAACATATTTATACCAATTTTTATGAAAATCGGATTGATAGTTTAGGAGAAGATAAACTTTACTCGCTTTGAATTTTGCCTCTATCCATTCCAGGTCCAACCGCTTCATAAATTTGCGGACAGATAACTTAGGCTATTATTATATAGGAGATTTAACTTATCAGATGAAAAATTAGTATTTCATTAATGCTATTTCAAATAAAAAAAATTTATAAATGAATTGATTTTTGATCTCTATATCTCAAAGTTAAGAAATTATGTTGATCTGGCTGTTTTAATATTCATACATGCAAACTGTGAAGGATTAATTATAAAAAAACTATGAGTAGTAATTGAAAGTGTAGTCATTCTTATTCAATATTAACAGTATCAGTGTTCTCTTTATTTCTGATTTAGTATATGGCAGTAAATTTTTTTTCTCCTTGATATCAATGAATATTAATCCAAATATTATCATTTATATTTATTTGCTTATGAAGTAAATACATTAAAGCTATTGAGAAGTTTTAGTGTTATGTTTATGTTATATGTTTAATTATGATGTTATCAAAATTATATTTTGAAATATGCTTTTCAGGCATGGCAATGAAGACCATCTTGTTACTTTAATGGGAGTAATGCAAGCCCTTGTGTCCTTCGTACAACAAAGTGGTGATACTATAAGATCTATACATGCTGGTGATCGGAAGTTTGTATTTCTTCATCGAATACCTCTCATACTTGTTGCCGTGTCTACCACTAAAGCTTCAGTTCCACAGCTTTTGAGTCATTTAACATATGTTTACAATCAAATAACGTCCGTTTTAACTTTCTCGAACCTTAATAGGATATTTGAACAAAGGAAGAATTATGATTTGAGAAGACTTTTAGGTGGGGCTGAAAAGTTTTTAGACAGATTAGTTGATGTGATGGATAGAGACCCAAGTTTTTTACTCAGTGCTGTTAAATGTTTGCCTCTGGATAATTCTATTCGAGAAGTCATTGGACAGACCTTAGCTCAGTATTGTGGAAAAATAAAAGTATGTTATTCTTGTATATATATATATATTCTTTGTGTATCATAATTCTATGATGTATTTTGAAAGTTTTTTTTTTTATTTTGTCTCTTTATATATTTATAATTTATGTATATACTGTAATTTTGGGTAGATAAGTCTTGGCTTATAAATGTTTAAAAATTGAAATTTAACATTGGCAGCATGGCTGAAAAGATTTAATTTTTCTTGTTACCTATGAAAAAATATTTTTTAACTAAATGATTTCACAGGCTTTTACTATATGATATTTGTAACAACCACCCCACTCCGGGGGCCACGTTATAATACCACCCTGTTCTGGTGCGTTATACTTGCATGGGACCTGCCCGCCTACTTTTAATTGGAAAAGTAAGTTCGTTGACTGTTGCTTGGATGCATAACCCAAAGTAAGGTTCAAAATGCTAAGACGGACAACACACATTTATTTACAAAACAAAATTGACGAAAAATTAAAGAAAATCGAAACGAACATATTTCTGAGTCTCCGGGCCTATTCTATCCAGATTATATGGCTGAGCATATCATATCCAGAATAAAACCATTGTTGTGTTCTCTCCCATCAAACCGAGAGGTCTCCAAATCACAGACCTGAATCCAACTGCCCTCTCTTGCAGATCGTCTCTCCTTTCATTCGGAGGGGGGGAGGGTCTGGAAACATGAGCCCTTCGGAATAGAGCACATCCTTTTCTGAGGCCCTGGGAAAACAAACAAGCAATACAACCAAAAGACCTTATCAGCCCCCCTTTGCCAGCCAACTTCTTATTTCCCCTAAGGAACGCTGATGAAGGGGTCGATGTGGCAATTTTGCTGATATGAGAAAGGGCACACATGAGTTGTGGGTGCAAATTCCATAAAATATTTTTGTGTGTTTTTAATAATATGCCCTACAGTATCAAACCTAATGTAATGTGCCATATGGTATCAGCAAGTACTACTTATAAGTCAATGTGCAGAAGCTAACTTAGGGGCTGAAGTATAGTGACCAGAGGTCAATATATTTTAGTTGGCATGGTATTATAGCCTAACCTGTTTTGGAAGACTAGAGAAATGGACAATAGAAGAGAGAAAAAAGGAAATATTAGTGCTAATAGTTAAAAGTTACCTTCAAGAGAAAGTAATTGCTAAAAAAAAAAAACAAAAACAATTAAGAACTTGTCAATGATTTCATAAACTTTCAGTTTCTTTTATTCAGTTATCAAGTGTGTGACATAAATGCCATGGGCATTTATTCAATAAAATATCATTATTTTAAGGTCATTTATCAGGTGCCCAGCATATAAGCCAGGGCAGCTTATATACCCAAAATTACAGAACAGTTGTAACCAGATCTATAATTCCTTTATTATATATTTGTGCATACTGATCATTCAATACATTTGGTCCTGAATTTAGTCCTATAGAACCAATGTTATTTTTCTTCTGCACCCATTATTTTCAAATTCTTTGTTTTCCTACTGTTGAAAGTTTTCAGTCCTGTCGCTTTGTTTTATTTTTGATAGTCTTTTTGTCTATTTGCTACTTATATGAAGAAAAGTTTATATAGATGTGTTAGCAATATGCCTTACTCAAAAGGTGAATTTACATAGATAAACAGAACTGAAAAATATAAGTTTATTCAGCTCAAATATTAAAGTAAAATAACATATTTTATATTATTTATAGCTGAGAAATTTTGGGACTTTATAAAGACTTAAAATGGGTGGGTCAGCTTATATATGGATCCAGAGAACAGATGTAATACATGTGTATTTTGACAACTTTTTTTTGTTGTTGGCAACAAAGAGTCACCAAATCAACAAAAATTAACAAAATAGTTAAAAAAAAAACACTAAAAAAGAACAAGAAAGAAAATGTATAATGGTAAAAAGCAAATAAAATTTGTAAAAATTTTAAAATGAGAAAAAAAAATAGAAAAATTGAAAAAAATATTTAAAATGACTCTTATCTGTGTTATAATCACTCCATAACAATAGTACTATAACAGTAGCTGTTAATTTTCTAAGAGAAAGAGGCTCTTAAGATGGGCCTTAGAGTAAATGAAAATAAGACAAAATATATGCCATGCACAAAAACTGGGCATGTAAGTGAACATCTAGAAATCGAAGGATATAAATTTGAGGTGGTTGATTGCTTCACCTATTTAGGATCTGAGGTAAACAACAAAAATGATGTTATACCAGAGATACACAAGAGAGTTATGATGGCAAATAAATGTTTTTATGGCCTATGAAAATATATAAAATCAAAATTAATAAAGAGGAAAACAAAAATTTTATTTTACAAATATCTAATAAGATCAGTTTTAACTTATGCATGTAAAAACCTGGTCAAAAACTTTGTCAGATGAAAAGATACTGGTGACCTTTGAAAGAAAAATCCTTAAAAGTATATTTGGAGGAATACAAAAAAATAATATATGGCTCAAGAGATCAAGTTTAGAATTATCGAATTTATATAATGAACCTGGTACAATAAATTTCATCAAATTGCTAAGAATAAAGTTGGCATGCCATCTAATCAGAATGGACAATGACCGAACATCAAAAAGGGTCTTCGATGCAAAACCTACAGGAACTCGAAGATGAGGAAGACCCAACCTGAGATGGACAGACTTCCTGGAAAAAGACCTTTAGGTACTTAAGGTAAAAGACTTTAATAATTTGGCCTCAGGAAGGATGTCTTGGAAAAAGCTTATTGAGAAGGCCAGAGCCCATCCTGGGCTGTCATGCCACTGAAGAAGAAGAAGAAGTAAATGTTCTAATAAACACAATTTTATGTAAGCTGGAAGCAATTGATGAACTGCCAAAAATAACATTTTTTTTAGCTTATATTGCTTAAATTTATGAAAAAGTTATGTTTATATAGGGTTATCAAAGTTGAAACTGATTAGCATCTAAGTAAAAATATCATTGACTGCATTGTCTAGTGCTACGATTATCAAACCGTGCACTATGTCAATAATCTGAATAAATTAGTGTAAAATTATGAGATTATTAAGACGGCATGAAGTTAATTAAAATTTAAAATGTACATTGTTTTTCCTCTCCACTTTCGAAATGGGTTAAGAGATGTCCTTATATTTATCTCAAGGTGCAACTGATCCTCTACCTCCGCAGTACTTAAATTGGATGCCATGGTGAAAAAGGTTTGAGAATATTGGTCTAGTGTTTTACTTTAAAGCAATTTGATTGGAAAATATTTCTCTCGTTTTACAGGCTTGGTGACATTTTTGGCTTCTTGGTGACATATTTGAATGCTTAAGAAATTGCTTTTACCTTTCAGCTTATATACTGTTCTTGAACTTTGGGTAAATTTTTGAAGAAAAATTACACCCTCGACTTATTTATGGATGGACTTATATATTGGAAATATACAGTAACCATTAATAATGTTAAATCAAGGCCATACTTTTCAAACAAGACAACAAACTAACAAGCTAACATTCAAACCAACTGAACTTACAGTTGTGCTGCTTTTATATAGCTCATGTACGATTAGCCAGTAGGCTTGATGTAACACTCACATCAGTGTTTTTGAATGCATACATAATTACTACCATCAGTGGTTAGGAGAAAATAGGGTAACAAATTAAAAATAGTTAACAGAAAATATAGAAAATGCAGCCTATTTTCTAACAGTTTTTGTGGGATAAAGTCTTGTCAAAATTAAAATCAAGTACATATTCTCACAGTAAGAGTAATAGTGTATTTGAGGAGGTAAAGATGATAGACTGCTCATTCTTTGCATGCAGGGGAACAACTTGTACAAAGCAGATATAAACTATAAAATATTTTTAAAAAGTTTAAAAGTCTAAATTCAAGTTATATTTTATGAAATTTTTTTCTTTGTAATAATGCAGAGGCATTGCTAAGCATTCACTGATACAAATGATGTAGATTTTAGTGACCATTTTATTATGGGAGCACCCTATTGATGGCAAACACTTCTTCATAGGACAACACAAACAAAATAAGTCCTCTTAATTCAGATGCACATTCCAATCAGAAAACCCCATTGGTTAGGTTGCTACCTTCAGAAGTATCATTTGGGAAATTGGAGGACATTGCAAGCATGAACATATTTTATGTGCCCCAACTGCCATTAATGAACATGGTGGATCTTTGTCAGGCCCAAGCCCTGAACCTGTTACCTCTAGTTATGAGATTGCTGCATTTGTCAACTGAGCTATCATGGCTCTTCTGTAATGTGTTAAATATTTCTAATTAGGGATGTAAGTAATTTAGTTTTTATATTTGTACCCATTTACTCCATCGTTTTCCATTTCTATCGTTTTGAAAAGTAATGGATTAAGGTTCCACTGTATATATATATATATATATATATATATATAATGTTACGAATTTGTTAATGAACCTTAAATCTAACTTGGGACTCTATGGGTATCTTGCCAAATTGGCGAGATACCAGCTCGTTGGTGACAGTTTTGGCAACTTATTTTTGTCGCCAAATGTTACCAAGTGTGGTGATATTTTATAACTTCTGGATCTGGTTCTGGTTTCTGGTATAATCTGGAATGTTCGATCAGTTTCTCCGGGCCTATATAAGGCAGCCTGAGTCCCAAACAAGGAGAGTCGTTAAGTAGATTTCTCGGTTTACAGAGTACGCACAGTGTGTTGTGTTTTACCGGTAATTCCATTTTGTTTTATGCGGAAAGAGGTATGGAAGCATTCTGCTCGAGTTGATTCACGATGATTTTGTAAGCTTGATATGAGTACGCAGTACCTTAACCTTGATGCCTTTCTAACATTGTATTTTCCGACTGATTGCCAATAAATTATTGTTTTTGTGCTATCTTACTTAAAGTCTACTCAATCCCCGAACCTAGCTTTGAAGTTCGTAACAATATATATATATATATAGATATAGTTGGTACATAGGTGATACTAATCAAGTCAGAAATAGCATATGTAAATTAGTTCAGAAATTGTGTATGTATTGCAAATGTACAATTTTAGATAAATGTACAGAAGCATAATTTGTGGTTAAAATCTGTCCAGTTGATGGCCGAAATGCACCAGTTAACAAACATGCTATAATATAATGCACTAGCAGTAAAGCGTTCAAAAAGGTGGTTGCTTGCATTGTTGCATTGAGAACTAAATTATTTTCAAGTTAGATTTCATTTCTTAAAAACAAATGAATAAATTAATTTCTTCAGTTTAAAGTTTGGTTTTAATATTTTTTGTATTGATTTGAATGATATGCTGTTTTTGTAATTTATAACTTTTATCGGTAATAATGTCATTTGGATTCTTTAGAATGTTGTATTTGCCATTTTGTTATCTGAGAATCAACTTGTTACTCTGGTCCGAATGAAAAAGTATTATTTGCATCCAGCTGATCTTCATTTGGTGATGAATCTAGTTAGTTCCTCCGAGTCTTTCAAATCAGTTGAAACATGGATACCTATATGTCTCCCAAAGTTTGATGCTAGGTAAGCTTTTTTTAATAAGTAAAAAATAAGTTCATCACAAAATAGAATATACGTTTTCCTTTTCATTCCTAAATTTAAAAATTTATAAAAATATTTTTCCTTTATCATTTTTTTACTTCTTGATGTAATATTTTATGTCTATAAAACACTAACTCCTGGATATTGCATTGAAGTAAATAGTACAATCAGCAATTAACATTTTTGCATAACTTTAATTATTTAACACTAGATTTACGAATGTTGATCATATACTCATTTTTACTGAAGTGAGCCAATTTGACTCATACAAGAAAATTGAAGTTTTTTCCAAAGAAAATAGTTCCAAATTAATTTAAATAAAATGTTTATTATCAAAAAATTCATGGAAAACATTTTTTACATATAAAATCTGTTTTTGAAACACATTTTTCTCAAACATTTCTATTACATTAACACAATGGTTTCTACATATGTTTCCTTTTTCATAATTGTTGAACTTAACGATTCTTCTGTGTGTCAGTAGCATGAATTTCTGTCATTGGAATGGAAGTGTTCTCGACTTCTTCTCTATATTTACTTTATATACTTTATACTTTATATTTACTTTATACTATATTTATTACTATATTTATTTATTTTCATATACATTCTATGAGTGAAATTGGCTCACAACCTTGAAAATAGGTATACCACATTTGATAATGTGAAATGAAGGGGTCTCCAGGAAAAAGGAATGAAAGTTTACATATATTTTATTACTTAACTGAAAACCAACGTATGTTTTTGAAAAGTGATATTAAAGTTTTATATATATATAGTGATAAAACTTTTAATGAGTCAAATTGGCTCAGTCCATAAATCTAGTGTTAAAGACTTATGATCTGTGGAATAAAAAACACTTTCAACAGGCACCAAGACTCCTTTAAAAGGTATGACCTCTTAACTGAGTGTTTTATACTTTCAAGTGTTCTGTATTATAATTATTTATGTATACACACATACATACATATATATATATATATATATATATATATTTTCCTTACATATATATATATATATATATATATATATATATGTAAGGAAAATTCTCAGGGGTTTTCAAAACTTAAATCAAGGGCTAAAAATTCCCTAGTCATTTTGCATCCCCTTTTTTAACCCCTAACCTAAATTGACCACTGGGGCTACAGTTTATACCCTCAGAGAAGGGGCCTGACCAATTATAATTCTACATGGCACTAGCAGACAATTTAGGAAATTTCCAAATAAAAAGGAGATACACGCTGTCAGAGGCAGATATTTTCCCCACAGATATTGACCCAGGTGTTAAGGATCTTGTACATGTTAGCTGACCCTTCAATTTGTCGTGTCCCTATGATGAAGTGGGAACCCATCCTCCAACGTAATCATAATAAAGGTCTTTAGTTAAAACGGTATCAGTTTTATGGTCATGACTGCAAACACCCATCGAGAAGTCTGTCTCATTACAAATATATATATGTATATGCATACTTTCCGGATTTTACACAGTATTTACATGCCTTGGTGTCAAAATGATATTGATAGGTGTTCAAGGGTACAATATATTAATTTGCAATCATGCTTATGCAGTTTAAAATTTATTTACATCTTGTATATATTTATATTATTTGGTGGTTTGAGAATTTCATCGTCTAAATATAACTTACACAGCTTTAGATTATTAATCTTTAGCGAATTTAGTATACTCTGTTAATATACTTTGCAGTCATATCTGTATCATCTTTGTTACAGTCAAGCTGAGCAGTCATTCAGCTCCCATATTAAAGGCATAACATACAGAAAAGCACTGAATATATTTCAGAATCATATTTATGTGGCTTAATATTTATTTACATTTTAGTGTATAGTTTAATTATTTGGGGATTTGATTATTTCGTTATTAAGACATAGTTTTAGTTTAGTATGCATTCAAGTTTTGTTATCACTCAGCTCCCACATTAAGTGCATAACATGTGCTTAAATATATTATTTTGCTATTATATTTATGTGATTTATTTTTTTCTAACTTATGCTTCTTTTAATTATTTTATTTTCTGTATTACAGTGGTTTTCTCCATGGCCACATATCTTATTTAGATGAGGAAAATAAATCATGCCTGTTATTGCTCACTGTTGATAAAGACATGTTTTTTCCACTTAAAGAATGTCGCAATAAAATAGTTGACGTAAGTTTATTTATTTTCAAACATAGGAATCTGAATTTAAAATTTTTTTCTATCTAGGGCATGAAATGTGTGTGGATTACCTGTTTGATAAAGACTATTAACATTATTCACATTTATTCCTGAAGCCAAAAATATTTTTTGTGTTGCATTGTGAGTCTTAAGGTATAAGGGACATAGTATTTTAACTTTAGTAAAATTAAGTTTTGTATAATTTAGTTTCTTTTTGTTCCCTTTCAATTGTTTTGTTTCTATGTAGTATTGAGGCCTAGGACCTATCTACTTTGGCTGACTTTTACTTCAGATTTTCAAACTTAGATATTTGTTCAATTTCTGACATATAGATTGCAACACTATACTTCTAAAAAGGTGGGGTTATTTTTAGTTTTATCCTTAAATTTATTTCACTGAACTGATTGCATAATCCTTGTGGCCATATCCCATTTCGGGGGGCAAGCTGAACCCAGTTCAGTGAGCATGCAACACTTATAAAGTAAGTTTATAGTTTTTTTTATGATAAAATTCCTGTAATTTCTGTAAAAGCATATATTTTATTTGTATGTACTTCAGTAGTTTTATTCATATATACTTTAACAAAAGCTTTTTAAAGTCATGGAAAATGATCTGCTAAATCAGATAAAAGTCATGGATTTGAAAAATTTTATTTTGGCAGATACCCTGTATATATAATCTGTAATTATCATGTTAAAATTTCAAACCACGCTGTTGCTCCGGACACAAGTGCCTGTATGTTGGCATGTCTGTTAACAGAGGGGGATTGTAAAATCCATGAATGTCATCTTTATTATTTAAAATTGTCTATGCATTTGGTATAATATGTTCTGGGCAAAAAGAAGGTGCCAGGGCACTATGTATTACTTGTCATGAATGTTCTGATGCTGATATTTTAATCCTCTTTTACAGAGACTGAAAAAATATCATTGTTTAGAGGCTATTAACAAATCCCTTAATAGTCGAGGCTACGCTATTTCACAAGTTGGCATAACAGATCTCCGACACTTTTTATACAAGTCTCGATCAACTGCTCAATTTACAGCTCCTAGAGTAGAAGGTCCATATGTTACTCCGGATGACTGGAATCATTTGTTTGGTCTTTATCAGTACTTACATCATAGAATGTATAAAAGTGCAAGGCCATTAAAAATGCTTTATTACAGTGGAGAGAGAGAAACTATGGTTGGTTGGGTAAGTATTATTTTATTTTTCTCATTTAAGCAGTGTTTTATCAAAAGATATACAGGGTGTCCAAAAGCTTTGTGCACAAACTTAGAGGGGAGGTGGAGAACATAGATTGGAAAGCATAGGCGGAAAGACCACCTGTATGTGATAAAGAGATAAAGACACAAGGATAATAATAAACAAATGTGTAAAATACTTTATTGGACTACAAAAGAAAACACAATTAGATACGATCATTACAGGAGGTTTTTGAAATTATATCCATTGACAATGATGCATATTGGAAATTACTGAAGAAAGAGAAATCAATTTTTCTCAAGAGGTACAGTTCAAGCGATTGTTAGTTTGAGGTTAAACTCTAATTATAAATATCAATTGTCCATTAGTTACCATTCTGAATGATTTTTTTTTAATGGAGCAGTCAGTCCTGTCATATGCTTGCCTGTTTGATTTTGTAAATATTATAATTTCTGGACTATTTATTTTTTCTCATACTTTTATTAAATCTAAAATTACCCAAAGAGTAGAGTTCTTCAATTATTTATTGGGCTGGTATTACATTGTTATACCACACATGCCAATCTTAAGAGGTTGCATACAGCACCATCTATCAGTTTCTGCCTATGCTTTTCCAGAGTTCCCACAGTCCTTAAAAGTCCTTAAGAACTCTTTAATTTTAGCTTTCATTTTTAAGGGTTCTTAAAACTACTTAATTTTTATCAAAGGTCCCTTGAAGGCTCCTTAATTTTTAAATTGGAACGTGATCAATTTCTTACACTTATTTGACAAATGAATCTTTCACATGCTGAAAAGGTTTAAAGTATAAAGTCATCTGCCCTTTCCTAGTAGCTAACAGTCATGCAGATTTTAATTAAACAAAGCATGGAGGGTAGGGGAGGGGTTGTAGATATTACAGTTACTTATGGAATTTTAATTTTCTTTGCATTGAATGTAATGAAAGACTAAAACTTTCTTCTTTCCCAGGCAACGTCAGGTATAATCAGCTAGATATACTTATAGCTGATATATATATATATATATATATATATCAGAGTCATTTTTAAACCCTCAGAAAGTACTGTTTATAAAGTATTTTTTTCACAATTTATTTTTAGTTTGATCCTTCAAAAAACTTTAGATGTATGTTTTGCAAAATTAGTTTTTGTCAAATAGATTTATCTTCTATTAATTTTTAGGCATTTTTAAAAACTTAATTGTGAAATATTGTAGGGCATTTACTGAACATGCCTTGTCTGTTCATTATCATTAAAATATGTTCCTTAAGAAACAAGGTTTGTGTTGTTATGCTATGTATTTCAAGTAGGTTCTTATAAAAAGTTACTTTGGTCCTTAGAGAGTCCTTAAATTTTGTTCTGGAAAAAGAGTGGGAACCCTGTTTTCTTGTGATTATCATTCTTATGTTCTCTATAATTCCTCCAAGTTTCTACACATAGTTCTGGGACCTATATTTATGGAGAAAATGAGTATGAACTCATTAATGTACCCAAAAGCTGCTCTTCTGTACCAGAATCCACAGATTCGAACCCAGTATGGATTTCACAGATGTTTGGAATCAGCTTTAATCAAGGTCCCAGTCTTGCCTTTGTCCAGTTTAAAGTAGACCATAGTGCTCCAAACCATACTAAAAAATTAATGCAATTTCATAATAAACTATAAAGGACATTTTTTTTCTTTTTACTGGTTCTATTTTGCAACACTGCTATTGACACAATTTGCTCTGAATCTGTGCCTAATGACAAAGTAGACTTTGGATGTTTTAAATTGGCGGAAAAAAAATGTTTAGATGCCAATATTTCTCATTAAAAATTTTTGTGTAATTTAATTTATAATATACAGAATACATAATAATTTTCAATTTGCAGAACATACATATTTTTTAGCCTTAAGTTTTTAAAATTATTCATTACTTGTTTGAAATAAGGTAATGTAACATTCTGGGAAATATATTTTAATTTGGGATGCTTGAGAAACTTCTGTTTACATTGAATATTGTTCAAATTTGAGACCACTTTGCAATTAAGACATGAGAAAAGTCAGCTATTTGTAAATAAAGTTAAGGTATCTGTCTACGTTAAAAACATCATTTTTTGCCAAACATCATAATTTTTTTTTAATTCTCTATAGTAACATTTCAACTTTTAGGCTTCTAAGTCTTTTTTTGTTTTGTCTCTACGGCATTTTAAAGAAAAGTTAAAGCTGTTTAAACATCAGTGACAGTTGTCAAAACAAAACGGAAGTAGCGACTTTGGAACCGGAAGTTGTGAATTTAAAGCCTTTTAAAGAGCATTTTTTAGATAAAACTTTTTAAATTTTTATGAAGATTAGTTTAAACATTTTTCTAATATTTTTAATAATTAGCAACTTGGCAATTAGAAAGTTTTGAAGCAAGAAAGTGTGATGAATTTTAAAAATGTATTTTAATTATTTTAATTTTTTAATAGCTAAAGTTGCTTTCATAAACTTCAAATGCTTTTTTCTCAGAACAGCGTTTTTAATAAAATGTTGAAACTTGAAATGGGATTTCTCAAAAAGTTCTTAAAGTATTTTATTGAAAATTATTATGAATGCTTTTGATAGTATTTACTAGTGAATGGCCTAAAAGCTTTAAATTTGGATAATTTTTAATGATGTTACACTCATAGTTAGATATAAAGGTAATGAAAATTCGTTAAAAATTCAATGTGTATGATTTTGAAGGACCAAAATTTTTTGCCAAATGTAAATTAAGCTTAGATTTTAGGTGATTCACTAGTCTAGTGTATAAGAAATGTGATGAATTAAAGAATATTGAAATAATTTAATTTATTAAAAAATTAGCCCTTTTGAAAAAAAAAATCAGATTTTTTTTTTTTTTTTTTTTTTTTTTTTTTTTTTTTTTTTTTTACTAAATTTTTTTCATTTATTAGAAGTTTTATAAAATCTTCTCCATCAATAAATTTTTTAAGTGCAATTCTGTATGATAGTATAAAAAATAAATCTAAAAATGTAAAAACATGAACTAGTTTCTACGTTTAAAGAAAAAAGTTCTCTGAACTTAGACGGATACCTTAATATTGATAGTTTGGATTTTGAACAGGAGATTAGCATCTCATGATTAATAACAGTAATACAGAAACTGGTATTGAAAGGAAAGCTATGTTTTATGTCAGAAGAGAAATTCAATTTGTTGAATCTTTCTACTATATTTAAATCTTTCTTCTCTTTTATTTGCTTTTATTTGATATTCCTGTAATAAATATGACTTTTATAAACTTTTGTAACCAAACCTGACCTTTCTCATGCATATTAATCGCTTTTCTCACTTTTTTCAAATTTAGTCACAATTTGTTTCTTTTTTTTCTTTTGAAGAATTGATTACTTTTTTGACAAAATGTGGGCTTCTTTTACTTAAAATATCATCCTGATCTCTGTATATAACATCCTAAGAACTGGACATTCTTATATTTTACCTTAAAAATTCAGTTAATTTCAAAGTGTATATAATGGCACTCAGATAGTTATGATATATTTCTATAAGTATTATGAAATCTTCATAATTAACTAAAACATCAATTCCTAAATATTTTTTAAATCACTATTATAGATAAAAATTTTGTTTAAAAAAAATGAAATGTGGTGATTTATAGAGCATTTATTTCTGAAAATGTGAATGTTTTGCATTTTTACTATATTACTGTAAAAGCATAATATAAATCAATTAATCAGGATTTTGGATTGGGATTATGTGTATGCACAAAAAATAAATTCAATGAAAAAGGTAATGGAACGCATTTAATGCAGCATTAAGTACAGACATATCATCACCTGTTTCAGGACAACTGTCTGTTATATGAATTGCTAAGAAGCTAATGGGGTAAAGTCCAATTTTTTATAGCTGGTTTTTGTAAATTTAAGTAAAATAATTATTCTTTTTGATTACTAAAGATTTTACTCATTGCTTTTGATAATTATCAATTATTATTGTTAATATTTTTAATAATATATATGGGTGTGTATCATATATCTCAGTGACTCATTTGATAAACATATCTTGAAAGAATTAAATATAGTTTTCTTCACAAGATAGAAGTGTTAGAAGAAATAAAGACAATCAACCAAAGTTGAAATACATCACAAATTTATTTGATAAAAGATGTTAAATGGTATAATAAATGATGCATAGATTTAAGTATTTCTGCTCATAAACTGTTGAAATAAGTATGTTTTTGATTTTAAATACATCATATCCAATCAGTACACATTATTTATTTGGTTTTATATCGAAGCAAAAATCTAATTTACATCCCTTTTCTCTGAAATTTTTTTATGAAACAACTCCAAACTGCTGGTCATCACAGAAAAGTGACTCTTTGTGATTGTGTTGTCCATCCTTGCTTTGTGGGATCTTTACACTGTGTGTTATCCAGTCTTTTCAGACTGGAGTGAGCTCTGATATCATTGCTTGTATTTCAACAGGACAGCTAAAGAAGTTGATTAGCTTAATTTGACACAAATGAATTAAATACAATGATCTTGAAGGGATCAAAGGTTTGGTTTTTTATATATAGTGGTTACTCTATATCCAAACTGTTGAGGAAAATATTAAATACCACTAATTCATTTCATTTCATTCAATTCATTAGATGAAACTCATTAGATTTTAAGTGTGTATACCATAGAGATGCAATTAATAAAGTGATAAACAATCAATTAAAAATTACCTTAATAATAAAATTGATCAAATAATTTAATCAATTGCCTTAAAATGACACAAGTACTAAATGAACTAAAACTGGTGACAAACCAAAAATTATTATTAAATATTTCTAATATTTCTCACTAAATTGATACAGAACTAAATGTCGATTTGAAAATTTTTTCATTATTTTCTTTGTCCAATGCAGCAAAGAACTCAAAACATTTTTTCTTCCACTATTTGTGGGAATGAAATTTATTAACTTCATGTCTTTTATTATGAAATTAGAGATGAAATTTTGTTTTCCTTATAGTAGAAAAATTTCAATAAAATCAACTGTCAAATGAATGAAAAGATCATTATATCTGATTCTTAAGATTTCAGAGGTTTCCTACAAAAGGTTAAATCAGCATTTAAATCAATAGGTAAATGATGGGATCAAAATTTTTGGACTATAATATCTATGAATTTGTTACATGCCATGCTTATACCATTACTATAACAGGGTTCAACTGTATATAAATTTTGTCATGAATCTGTTAACATTGGTAATAATGTAATGTTTGGCAAGATTTTGTCAGTAGGTTACAGTGTGAAATACCTTATGTAGTTGAAAGACGTTTTAGGTTGAAAGGTATCTACCCTTCAGAATCTCAACTTTGGTAAATGGTCAGATTATCAGATGTGGCCTACTTAGATGTTATCTTTGATTTCTTTTTGAAACAATATTTGAGAAATTTTGCTATAAAAGGATAAATTAGCATTAAAGTCAATATGGTGAAACCAAAATTTTTTGGCAATTATATCCTGGAGCCAAAAATTTACATGCTGTGTTCACAATAACAGGGTTCAACTGTACATAAATTTTATGATATGATTTCATGATTCTATTAACATAGGTGATAATGTAACTGCAAAAATTTATCAGTAAACTACAGTATGAAATGTCTTTCTGTGGTTAAAAGGTTATCTATCCTTGCTCTATAGAATCTTTACAACAGTGAAGAGCTAACGGCCAAATGTGGTCCACTTTGAGGTTCTGTCTGACTCGATTTTGAAGCAATAGTTAAGAAATTTCTCAGTGTTTACAGTGCTTTCAACCTCAGTGTTTAATAAAAGGGTAATTTAAAAGCATGTTCAGTATTACATGCATGAAAATTTCCTTAAAAAGTAAATTATTTATTTATCTTTGCCTAGGCAGAATATATTTGCAAGAATTTTTATTGGAAATAGTTTAAAACTTTTGCATATGAAAAAAAAAAGAGGAAAACTTTGTAATAAATATGCATCAAATTATAAAAGTATACTTAGTCTTATATTTAAATTTAACAAGGTAAAAAGAAGAATTTGAAAGAAGCATTTGAATAAACTGTTTACAAATGTATATTATGCACAAAGATATTCATACTTGTCCACTTCATTTAATGTCTTGATATAATAAGTAGTCTTAAGGAATGTGCAGAAAGCAGAAGCATAACTTTCCAATGAAAGATGATTGAATTTTGAGAAAAGCAGTTTTATTAATCACATAAGCATAGGAATTTTAAAGTTTAGTCTTTATTAAGTTTTTTGGTACTAAACATATATTTTATTTAATGACAATTAAATGATTTAACATGATTGTAAATACATGGACAGTATTAGTTGCAATAACTGAAGACAATATTTTGTTTTCTTTAGCATATGCAAGGTTTTGAACTTTATGCTGCTTTTGAACCATTAGTTACAAAAGCGGATGCAACAAATGCTATGAAGAAAATAGTCCACTGGATCAAAAAAGAGGAAGATACTTTATTTATAATGAATGCTCCAACCATATAATTCCAATAATTATTTCCATTGATGATTCAATCACTTGTTAAGTACTGTATATCATTTTTTTCCCTTTTAATAATTGTTAATGTCCAATATATGTAAGCTTAAGATCCATTTAATAAAAATGTATTTTATTTAATGAAAGTTAAATGATTTGATATGATTGTAAATATGTGGACAGTAGTGAGTATAATAACTGAAAAGAATATTTTGTTTTCTTTAGCACATGCAAGGTTTTGAGCTTTATGCTGCTTTTGAACCATTAGTTACAAAAGCTGATGCGACAAATGCTATGAAGAAAATAATCCACTGGATTAAAGAAGAGGAAGATACTTTATTTATAATGAATGCTCCAACCATATAATTCCAGTAAATTATTCCATGAATGATTCAATCACTTGTTAAGAAGTATTGTACAACATTTTTCTTTGTTTTAATATCTGTTAAAAATGTCCAATATATGTAAACTTTAGAAATATATTTTTGTTACTGTAGGTGAAATTATTTTATTGTTGATTTTAATATTTCATTATGTTTCTGCAATTAAACTTACTAAGACAAAAAAGGGAGGGGGGTTACTTAATACTTTTAAATTGTAGTAATGAAAAAACTTTTTGTTTTTATACAAATAGCAGAATGAGCCTCCAAGAGATCAGTCATAGTTTTGCAACACAAAACCGTTTATTTCACAATACAGTCGAACTGGTTTATAACAAGCACGAAGGGACAGTAACATTTACTCGTTAAATCCGAGTGCTTGTAATAAATAGGTCCTTAAGGCAGGCGTGTAACCAGAAGGGGGGGGGGCTTGGGAGGTCAAATGATTGAGTTTACTTAAAATTGAATTAATATTTACTTTAATTACATAAATTAATTTAATTAAATACTTTTCTGAATTTAATGACAATTAACCCCCAACAATTTGGGTAAAGAATATAACATATTCTCTACAACTCCAATAATATTTGAAAAAAAAAAAAATAATAGACCTGAAGTCATTTGAGATTTATAAAAAGAAAAAAAAATGGCAGTTAAAATAGCTGAAAGGGACAGAAATTATTAAATCTTTCAAATTACATAGAATAAATTTGAAAAAGTGGCTGTGTTGTTGTTATATATATATATATTAAAAAAAAAAAAAAAAAAAAAAAAAAAACCTCCCCCCCCTTTATATTCTATTTTTAATACTTAGCAGTAGTTTTTGTAGTTTGTAGGAAAACTCCAGAGTTCCTGGGTAAACAATCTGCAAATTTACGGTAACCTAAAATTATGATTTCTCTTTTCTTCTTCCTGTTTATTTTGAAAGTGAATTAAAGAATATAACATTCTCTACGACTCAAATAATCCCGGAATTTCTGTGATAGCCTGCTACTGGAAAGTACTGTAAAATGTAAGGGTTATTTGCAATATTGAGAGGTAGAAATATTTAGGGATGAAATCCATGGACTCTGTGAGACTGCATAAAAAGCAAGTTAAAGCTAATACTTGTTTTTGAATCCCACTTCACATATCCTTCAAATTTTCAGGCTCCACAAATAACCCCGAGTTAAAGTGCATGGATAAAAGAAAAAAAAAAAAAAAAGAAAGTCATTTAATCCAAAAAATTTGATTAAACTTCTTAATTTAAAAGATAAATCATTCAAAAAACAGTCTGTCATTGTATAATATCAACAAAGTTTTGAACAAGATTTTACTGTGTAAAGGTCAACATCTGTCTTATTCATAGCATGTGTCCTTGTGCATGTATTTCTAAAGTGACACAAGTAAAAAATCCTTTATTTTTGAGTTATGGTGGTAAAAGTGATAAACAGACCTTTATTAAACACTAAAAGTTTACCAAAACTAACTTCAAATCTCATCCACCAGAGTACAATAGTGCTCTTTTTGGTTTGAAGTCCTCCTTATGAATTCACCAATATTAAATTAAATAATAATATGGAACTAGCATAATTACCTTTTACCTTTAGAGCAGAACTAGAGAGTTTCCCTAAAAGCTGAGTACTGCAACCAGAGATCGATGGTACTAACGTGACTATGCTAGCACTATTGCGTGTAGAAACCCTGACATTTTCCTCCATATCCATATGAAGAGTTACCAAAGCTTATAAAAAATTGTATAAATCTTTTAATAGAATAAAAAATAAAAATTAAATGCAATGTATCATATATATATATATATATATATATATGTTTTAAATAAAAAAATAGTTAAATTTTAAGTTAATTTGAACATTTTTCCAAAGCATTTATTAAATATATTTTTAAAAGTTTTTAAGAGACTTGAACTTCTTTAAACACATCATTTGAAGTAATGTTAGAGATTTCTGTGATTGGTAAAGGTGAGAAAAAATGTTTTACTTTTAAATTACATTTTTTAATTCAAAAGTAAGAGATCAATGGAACTAATATGATTGTTCTAGCACTCGTATGTGTAGAAACCTGGCACCCTTTCCCTCCATATCCGTATGAAGGGGTTGCCAAAGCTTATAAAAAATTGTATAAATCTTCTAATAGATTATAAAATAAAAATCAAATGCAATGTATCGTGTATATATATTTTAAACAAAAAAATAGCTAAATTTTAAGTTACTTTAACATTTTTCCGAAGCATTTATTAAATATATTTTTAAAAGTTTTTAAGAGACTTGAACTTCTTTAAACACATCATTTGAAGTAATGTTACAGATTTCTGTGATTGGTAAAGGTGAGAAAAAATGTTTTACTTTTGAATTACGTTTTTTAATTTGTTTACATTTTGTTTTTGAAATAATGTGGCTATATACTTTACATTAACTTAACAAAAAAAAGAAGCATTAAAAGAATATTTAAAATAATATGTTTCTAAATTGAAAGGAAATTCTCTTGCTTTTAAAACTTTGTTACGATTGCTTTGGTCAGAGTAACAAAAGGGATCTCAGAACTTACCCAGAAATACTGCAGAAGTTATATATATGGTTGAGTTTTAAAAAATTTGTTTTGTGAATTAACTTACTTAACATTTATTTTATCTGTTATACTTTTAATATATACTTTAGTGTATGTGTCGTAAAGCAAATTGGAAAGTCAGGTTTATTTTCCTTTTTGGAAAATAAATTTGACAGGTAATTTTGTAAAATGCAGAAAAAAAATTAAAAAGAAGAAAAAAAAAACTAAACCTAGCATTTTTTAATAAATTAGTATTTTTCAGTTTTATTGCAATGAATCTAAGTGGCTTTTCACAAGCAAGTAAATGAACTGTTGCTAACAGACTTCTATACTCTGAAGAGCCATTAATTACATTACAACCATCCTCCACTTATAACAATGGGCTTGCTCAGGAACAAAACCACTGCATGTGCATGACTGATGTTTGAGTATATAAAGCGGCAATGCATTATCTTTCCAAGCATAGCTCGATTAGCAATATAATGGGAAAAGCAGCTGATTTATTGAACTTCAATAAAGGTCAAAATGTTATGGCTCGCTGACTGGGAACATCAATATCAGAAACTGCATGTTTAGTGGGCTGTTCATGTGCAATTGTGAGCACATATTGAAAGTGGTATATGGATGGTGAAACAACAAGTCACTGGCCAGCAGTGTGTTGTCCACAGCACATTGGTTCTAGAGGAGAGCAGAGATTGCTACACATTGTTCGCTGTGACCAAAAAGCAACAACAGCCAATATCACCACCAGCTACAACATTGAAGACCCAGACAGTTTCTCAATATACTGTGCAGCATACATTGATACATAACCCTGCCCTGATGACATATCATCACCAGCTATGTCTTCAATGGGTCAAAAAACATACGAATCAGACAGAAGAAGAATGGGAGAGTTGCATGATCCAATGAATTACTTTTTCTGGTACATTAAATCAACAAGCATCTGAGAATATGCTGATTTCCAAAGAAAATTATAATTCCCAGATGCACAGTTGGATGGAGACAAGCTGGTGGCAGTGGTATTATGGTATGGGCAATGTTTTCATGGAGCACATTAGGATCCATAATAGCCATAGAACAATCCCTGATGTCTTTGTGCTATGTGAACATAGTTGCAAACTGGGTTCACCCATTCATGATAACAGCATTACAGGTGGGGGATTTTGTTTACCAACAGGATAATGGACCATGTCATAAGGGTCTGAAATTAATGCAATAGAGAATTGTTGTCCCACCTGGAAAACCAAATTCGTGTTTTCACGTTACTCCCTTGCAATATATGGGAATTACAGGACCAGTAGGTCAGCCCTTGGTACCAGTTACCTCAGAATACCTATCAGCACATTGTGGAGTCAATTGCATGCTGGGTGCTGGCAGTTTTGAGGGCTAAAAGTGGTCCTACATGGTATTAATAGGGTGGTCACAATGTAATGACTGTTCAGTATATATACTTATTGAAACATATTTACCTCTGGAGTTTTTTTTCAAATTGGGATTTCACTACTTGGAAATACTACATTTTATAAAGTGTTAAGTACTTTTCAGTTAATAGTGTAAATAATTTATTCATAGCCGTACATTCTACATAATTTATACATCTTTCTATTTCCAATGCCTTGAAAAATGATGGATTGAGATTCAACAGTATAAATTTATCACTTGAAAAGCAGAATTAATAAAAAAGTTTTTCACATAAATTAAAATTCTAAACTTTGAATCACAACTACCAGTTCATAAATTGAAAAAATTTATTCACTTTTTATCAATACAACTGAATCAGTTTGACTTAGGTCACTTATGAAACATTATAACACTTCACATTTGGAAACAAAAGTAAATTGTCTGCAGTCAGGAAATCCTAATTCCTAACTGAATAACCTATTGCTCAAATACACTTTTTTCCCCTGAATCCCGAGCATAATTTTCAGGACTTTTTCATTACACATACATTCAATCCAGTACAAAAATGTGGCATACTTTTATGTATATATATTATATATATATCTACATGATGAGCATAAGAAATATTAATCATAAATAACTAACCAATAATTTCATGAAACAAATATAAAAATTCAAATAGTATTAATTTAATCAAAGTATCGTAAAATGCATAACATGTTTTAAAAAATAATAAACAAATGTGATATGTTGTTTTTTTAAAGACTGGGACTTTTATTTTAATGGACATATTTCTTTTTTAATTTAGATATGGCATTGAATTTTAGTCTGAAAAACTATTGATTTATTCATCAGATACACATACATAAAAGTTTCATGAATTTGTATTACATTAGTTATAAGTTTGCTTAAACCATCACATTTTTTTTCATCTATAACTTAGTTTACATATGGCAGGTATACTAAAATTCAAAATATATTTCTTACAAATCAGGAACAGTTTGAAAACTACTAACACAATGATGAAAGGATATTCTGATAGACCATGGAAGCAAATGAAATATCTGGAGGGAATATTGACTGTTCTTTTGTGTTCTAGCACCAACTATTTTTCATTTGCATATTGAAAGAAATTATGCCCATTCCTGCAATTACAGACCTGGAATCAACACTCATATTTGCAATTAATGATAAAATACGTCATCACTTCAGATATTTTATTTGTTCTCCATAATATAAATGTCTATAAAGCTGTTACATAGCCTACAAAAGCTATATTTAAACTTAGCTTCCAAGTACATGGGAAATCTATATGTAGGGTGTAAAGGGTATCAGAAAAAGAACACCAGGGTTTCATATACGAGTTTTGTGTTGTATAAAATGGCTGTTTCAGGATAACTGTAAAATAAAAGTTATCAAGTTTGATCTGGCAGAAAAAATAGCAACGCAACATCACATATTCCTATAGACATGAGTGTTGTTGCTGCATAAAGTGGCTCTTTTGGCTTAACTGCAAATATACAGCAATAAAGGTATGTCAAAAATTAACAGCAGTGTCACACAACATCGCTTATTACTCAGTAATAATTTTATGTCAATAGAGATCTCTGATTGAAGTACACATTGAACCACACCTAAAAAAGTAAACTTTTACACTGTTGAACAAAACATTTACATTCAAAGTAATAGAAAAGAAATCGTAGTTTTAACTCTGGGGTTCTTTTTTACCCTGTATACTGATTAATTCACGCAGTAAAATAATATAACTATTGCATAATCTTCAGTATAATTTTTTTTTATTCATTACAAAGTCATATATCATTTTCATTCATTCCAAGAAACAGCAAAAATTGTGTTAACAAATTTAAGGTATAGATTCATAATAGAAACATTTGTAAACTGTTATAAATGATTTTCAGTCATCTTTAAGATGATTTTTTTGGGGGGGAAGTTTTAGACAATGTAAAGATTTTCTGGTATTTAGAAAGAGGGTATTTTGTAAATTGTTGACCTTTGAGTATTAATCCAACATACAGTTTTCTTCTTCCAAACGATACAATAAGTTATTTCCTATATTATTTTCCATTTTAACAACTATTCTTTAGTATTTTAAAAGAGGACAGGCAAAAATCTTTTAATACCTTCCTAAACTATATTAATTATTAAAGGCTTTGAATAATACAACAATTAATTATTCTATATGTATTAATTAAATGAAAAACTCACAACTTATTTCAATCACAATGATTTCATGGCATTTATGAGCTCATTATGATAATTATTAAAAATAAAAATTGTAATATTGTAAATATAGAACAACACTTTTTTTTTCTTTCAAGATTTTGGATCAAGAATTGTACTTAAATGTGTTTCATAAACATTTTTTTGCAAAACAGGACAAAATGTCCAAATTTATAATGTTTTTTTTTATATATATATTTATTAAGCTGTGGAATGGACTTAATATTGTTCCATTTGGTATTGAAAACATTATACCAGGTAAGGGAAATTTATAAAAGCTGCCTATACAGACATTTATATACACTGTAATAAGGACATAAATGACATGAAAATCTATGTAAAGACCTTTCATTACATGCAATGAAAACATACAGACAAAAAACATTGAAGATGTAAATTCTTAGTTGCAAACATCATATCAAAACATTGTTTCATCATAAAGATGTAGCAAAAATGTATACACAAATAATAAATGTCGTATAACAAACAAACACTTACATTATTTCATATAGAAACAACACAGTTTATAACAGCACAGTTTTCATTTAAATTAACTAGCACTTTTTAGAAAGTTATCTTGCCATTGACTCTGTGAAATATAAACACTAAGCAAAAGGAAAACATGATGAGAAAACAAGACACATTAAATTCAAATAACAATTATAAAGAAATATTTACATCAAAAATTAAAATTTGCTACATAGTTAAATAAAGATTATTTTCTTCTGATTAAAATTAATTAAAATGCCTTAACCCAATTTTAACTTATTGGTTTAAATCATAAATTATGTAGAAATATTTAAATGAGACCAGAAATGCATAATTAAGTACATGTGAGAAATGATCTAAAACCTGATTTTATAACAGCATGCAATGTTAATAAATTAATGCTTCTCTAATTTAATTACTAATAAAATTAAAAACTTGAAAAAATATCTATTTTTCAATTTACATTTATAATATATCAGTTTAGTAAATAGTACAAAGTAAAAGAATACAAATAATTATCAAGTTTATACAACATAAGTCTTATTTTAATACATATATATAAATCTAGCTCTCTTTTAACTTCACAAAATTTTCTTTCATACATTACAATATTTATACTTAAAAAATAATAAAAGTAATATAATAGTAACTTGCAATATTATTTTAAAACAAATAATACAAAAATCTGAAAAACCAATGAAGAAATTCTACTGATTCAATACCTAAGCACTAAATTTTTACAGATCAAATGCAAGACCTGCATTTGCTTTTAATTTTGATATGATTCAGAATAAATGTGTTCACTAATCAAATAACAAGTTAAAATAACCTACTGATAACCTGTCTAGTGATTTATTTCTAAAATAAATGTTCAGTGTAGTTCTACACTTCTAATTCGAATATATATGAGAAATAGATAAAATTTTTTAAAATAAAATATAAATGTGCATGATGATAACTGACTAACAATCATCAGTGTGACATATCAGCCATTGTAAGTAGGCACAACTGCAATTTCCAGAATCAACAACTGCAATGTCTGATATTGAATTTTATGCAAACTTTGTTCTGAGCACAAATGTGTGTCATAATACTCCAAAAAGAGTTACACAAAGTGGAGAAGTTCGTTGCCCCAGAAATTAATAAGAATAAAAAAAAAAAAATCTTGTACATTTCTCTCATTATTAAGATTAAAATGTGCATAACAGATTAAAATTGCCCTAGCTCATTATTTCCTATTTTTAGTACCAGCGTTTTTGCATTCATATATGTACACACACACACACACACACACATATATATATATATATATATATATATATATGTATATATATATGCAGGGCTCTTTTTGTGTAGAATGTACTGGAATATTATTCCAGCACCCCTTTTTTCGATGGATTTTCAACATCGCTTTTAAAAATTTACAGATGAATCTCATTACCACCCTAATAAAAACTTCATTAAAAATTAAGACAATTTCAGCACTTTTGTTCATCCCATTTGTTGGACTAGCTTTGAAACTGATTTTTCAAAGTACACGTTGATTTGTGGTTACTTGGAGGATGACATTCGATGATAAATACTAACAACAATGAAAGCAGTTGAGAAAATTGACTGGACAAAACTTTGGAGTTTAATATGAATATTTTTCTTATACATAACAAAATTTATTTTAAAGAAAAAAAAATTTGGATTATGGCATCTGTTTTCTTAAAAAAAAAAAAAAAATAATAATAAAAGAGAAAAAAAAGCACTGTATATATGTATACACATAATGCAAAGAACCAATATGTTACTATACGATAGAAAATTTTCAAATAGAAAAATTGTGAGTAGAAAAAAAGTTTATACATTGGCATTTTTTTCTCTTATACACATAGTTTTGATTTATATTTCAATGTCTGGTACATATCTGTAGTTTAATGAGGGAAAACTTAGCATAAAATTCAGATCGAATTACAGTTCAGTTTATCCAAAGCTCTTTTTTTTGCAGCAAGACAGAAGAGCAGGCATTGATCAACACATAAAATGCAACACTGAAATAGTTTACATATGAGTAGTCCTTCTTTGGCAGGTGAAGGCACAGAATGCCTCCTCTGCAATCCTTAATGTTTTCTAAGGTGGCACAGGTGGCATATATGGTGGTGGCTGTCGGTAAGTTGGTGTACCTTTTGGTCTAGAGTTCTTGCTGTCCCTATTGGTAGTGAATGGAGGAGGTGGCTGATATGGTGGTGAGGGATCAGTATGAAGATCTGCATTTGTATTTCGAATATTAGCTTGTTCTACACGATCTAACTGTGGAGTTGAATCTCGACTACTGACAGAAGAGCGCAAATAGTCAGGAGGAGCTAATGGTGGCTTTTCATCCCTCATTATAATGGGAGGTTTGGCAGGATCAGGTTTTTCTTCCATTTCATCTCCAAAAATTACTGGGGCCCGATTGCCAATGAATGTATTATTATCTTGCATTGTCATTTTACCTTTCCTCTTTTTGCGATAGAGAAAGCAAGCAACTAAAGCAGCAATAATTAACATTACAGCTATTACTACTGCAGGAATAATTGTTGTTATATAAATATCATCATCTGTAGTTGCTGCTGGTTCTGTCTTTTGAGTGACAGGAGGAGGGGCAACTGTAACTGAAGTTGGAGTCACTTCTCCTAGACAAATTCCCAATGGCATAGCATCAGCTTTAATAATTTTAAAATCTGGCAGCATTGCTTCTGTTAATTTTGATGAGAGTGTGCCATCTTTGTTAATCATATTTTTCACTAATTTATCAATGGTCTTTTTTGGACAAGGGCCATGTGGTAAAGTGTTGTTGGTCCATGCATAAACAACTGAACCCTTGCTAATAGAACCAACAGTAATGTATCGTGGATCAGGATCATCATATAACTTGGCTAATTTCCATGCCACTAAGACCTTTTTACTGATATCTTTGCTAAATTCTTCATAATCATGATCAATATGAAGACTAAATTCAACATTCCATTTCTTTGGAGGCCTTGCGTGAACTTCTATGACAAAAACATCATTTGTTTGTAACCCATTGCTGTCCATAGCCACTAACTGAAATTCATGTCTTCCTGCATCTCCATCAAAGGGTAAACCATAAAGTTCTTGAGATTTATGATCAAACTGAACCCATGAAGATTTAGGTGGTTGTACACTTTCAATAGTTAGGAAAATAAGTGTGAGATACCTTGTACTTCCATCTTCAAAATCATAAAATGTATCATCAGGAATTTTAAATCTCAAAATTTCCCCTACAGTAGTATTAATCCTTTCAATTGGATTACGAAGCATAGGAGCAAAATTAGTATCTGTTGGTGAGGTGGTAGATTGAGGAGTATGACAGACACCCCAGAAATTGACACTAGCATCTATAATACGGAATTCAGCACCCATAGCTTTTTTGAAAGCAAGTGTTACTTCATTTGTATTTTCATCAATTATTTTGTTTGTTAGTTCAGTAATTTCTTCAGTTGGGCATGGATGGAATGGAAGAGAATCATTTGACCAGGTGAAAGTAGCAACTGGTTCTGTAGTGACTGACTGAACAGCAACATAACTTTCATTACGATCACCATAAAATCGAGAAAGCCTCTTAGCAAATTCAATATTCCAATCTATATTAATAGGATATCTCCATCTGTCATATTTAAGTGTAACAGAAAATTCATGATGTTTGGCTCGTGAAGATTGGTGTTGCCAAACATGAATATCAAGTCTATCATTTGTAGAAGCCCCTTCATTATCCATTGCTTCTAAAATATATTCATACTTTCCAATGTGCTCTTCAAGAGGCAAAGCGTATAACATCTGTTTCTCAGGATCAAACTGTATCCAAGAGGTAGGTGGTATTGATGTGCGCTCAGAGGTCATGAAAAGAAGCTTCAAGTGCCTTGTATCTCCATCTTCTATATCAACAAATGTATCATGAGGAATTTGGTACCGCCATATTTTTCCAGCCACTACAGTGAGCTTTTTGACACGTCTTTCAATTGTAGGCTTGAAATTAGGAACTCCATGAGGCTTCTTGGTTGTTTCTACAACTGTCTGAGATTTGGTTGGTTTGATTTCTGAGCTAATATCAGATGAAATGAAAGTCTGAGTTGGCAAGACATCAGTTACTTCAATAACTGGTGTTGGAATAATCATAGACGACATTAGTCCATCAACTGGAGTATGTTCTTCAGGGAAATAGCGACTAGGCAATGGTTCATCTATAATAGGTGTGATTGGAATGTATTTTGTTGGTCGGTCAGGAACTATTACAGGTGTAGCTCCCAAAGGTGCTACTACAGTGCTTTGTATTTTGTGATGATGTAATGTTGGAGATGTCAATAACTGAGGTGACTCAAGTAATCTATGATGATGACCCCTGTCTTGTCCAAAATCTCCATGTCCATGTCTATGGTGATGAGAAGGCATCATTAATGTAGGTGATGCCATTGTAGGAATAATTCGAATTTCAGGAGTTTGTGTATCATCTGTTATTTCAAACTCATCTACTCTTTCTGTAAAATGAGGCAATTTAGTAGGGATTCCTCCAAGTACTGGTGTACCTCGTCCAATCTGTCTTTTATCTCTGTGGGATACTTTTGGCAAAATGTTTGTAACATGCCAACCAACTACTGGATATCCTATGTTATTGGCCAGACTTCCATCCTCAGCAGATCTTTCTAATTTAGATATCATAATTTTTTGGTCAGTCGAGACTGACATTGAGCAACCAACTTTCCATTGAATAGTTACACCATTCTTTGTTGGAGCCTTAACATTTCCTGGACCAGCTTGAATTGCATTAAGATCAAAGTTATTTTTATCACTTTTTGGAGACAATTTGAATCTTTTCACTGGGACATTCAAAAAGTTAGCTAATTTCTTCAGAATATTAACTCTATCTAAAACATTTAATTCATTTAAGTTGGCATCAAGCATCAAATTAGCAACGGTCTGGCTTTCTCCACTAGAACAATATCCACTATTTTCAGAGTCACTGAATCTTGAATCAGGGGAATCATCTACAACTTCAATTGAAAATACATCTTTTGCATATGGTGATTTACCTATTAAAGGGAGAAAAAGATTAATAAGCTAACTTTAAATATATTTTATTATTACACAATTTAGAAGTAAACATTTAAATAATTTTAAAAGTGTATGTCAAAGAAAGATACTATTTTTATGTAACATATACTCTGAAATAATAGTTTTTTATAAAACATTAAACTGTTATGCAGGGTTGCCCCCTAGCACTTTTGCTGCTGTAGACAATTCCAAAAAATGCTGTATCTCACCAACCTTAAAAATACATTATTTTTTTTTTAAATAACAGAATTTAATAATAGAAGAACTATGTTAACCAGAAAATTAATAAACAATAATATTCAGACAATAATACTAATACATATTTATGGAAAATTGTTTTACTGAAAAATAAAACTTTCATTTTAAGTGAAGTAACAACAATGAACTTATGAAACTAAAACTAGCATCAGCTAAAGACCTAGAAGTCTGTCTATTACCATTACTTTTAAATAAAACTTATTTAATCTAGCTTACAGTGCATTTCAAAGTACAGGAATGCCCAAAAATCTGTTCTATTTGATTTTAAAACCAATTTATTTTCTACATTCAAGTAAATACAATCCATTTTTTAGGGTTGAGTTTATTTTTATTTATTTATTTGCACTGGTTCAGCCAGTTTGGCTAAATTAAAATACGTTTACTGAAATAAAATTGGAGTAGATGTGCAATACTATATCTACATAAAATAATTCTTCCCAGAAAAATATTAAGTTTTAAATGTCTTGGTAGGGCTGTGCCATGAGGCAGAGAGATGGCCACATTAAATAGCTTTGTAAGAGGGTGGCATAAGCATTAAATTTAAAACATTCACAAGGTGACATTGCACCATACTGAGAAAATCTACTGCATAGTTCTAAGACATAGGATTAAGAAAATTTATTAATCTAATGTGATATAAGTATCAAGCCTTCCTTTCTTTAGAAAATGAAGCAAAGAAGATGCATCTTTTAATCAACCAGAAAAAGACCAAATACATGACAAATACTAGCTATAGTGAACCCTATTTTGAAATAAATGACTATAGATTCGAAACTGTTAACAGCTTTACCTATTTAAGTTTCGAACTAAGTGTTAACAATGATAGTGAGCCGGAGGTTCGCAACAGAGTTTCTGCCTCTACCAGATTTTTTTTTTTGGTATCCATAAATATCTGAAATCTAATCTCAGAAACTGAAGAACAAAGTTATTGCTTTATAAGACACTAATTCAACCAATCTTCTCATACACTGCTGAAAGAATATTAACTGAAACATTAATTGAAAGAAACAAAGAGATTCTGGCTGTTTTCGAAAGAAAAGTATTCTGCAGCATTTTAGAACATTTGAAATGCAACACCACCTGGAGAGAAGAACAAATTCCAAAATCTATAAGAATTTTATGGAGCCAGACATAATAAAATTCATTTCTATTCAACGTGTGAAATGGGCAGGACATGTGATTAGAATGAATAACAACCGAACCACCAAGAGGATCTTTGAGGCCAAATCATTGGGAGCTCGTAAAAGGAGAAGACCAAGAATTCGGTGGATTGACTGCCTTGAAATAGACTTAAAGATCCTAAAAATCAAAAACTGGAAGAGTCTATCCAAGCAAAGAGATGCCTAGAACTCGATTCTGCAGAAGGCCATGACCCACCCTGGGCTGGTGTGCCGTTGAAGAAGAATGTGATAAGTATATTTTCATTTAATAAGGTTACTGATTAGAGCTGTGGTAGCTCTCAGCAAGGCAATCTTGGCAGTGAGATAAAGGTTCAAGTTGGCCAAAAATCTGCTGTGTTCATACATAGAAGCTGAGGCACGTAAAATAGGTTCCAAATTCCTCATACAAGCTCCCAAACAATACCTCTGATAATAGCAGGCCAAGGTTCTTCTACTTAGTCCCTGGTGCTAAATTACAAGAACCCAGTCTTAGAAGTCCAACCTCTTGATGCAGTAACAACCCTCTTTCATAAGAAGTCATATGACTTCTAAAAAGATACAACACCAACAAATCATAAAGTTACTGGTTAAGAACAGTAAAGAAAGAGGTACTAACTTTGTGAATTACCAATAGCCTTTACACTAATGTAATATTGTCCAATATCTTCAACAAGAGGAACACCAGTAAAAGTTAATGAATCTTCATCATATAATAGCCATCCAGGCAGCCGAGATTCACCAGCTTCAGTGACCTGAAATCAAAGAGAATATATATGTAAGCAATAAAATTACAATGATTAAAAAAGAAAATTCTTATAAAATTTTAAAACCTACAAATATAATTAAAAAAAATTTTGAACAATTTATAGTTAACAGTGTAGATAGTAGACATCATTTACTTATTCTACTGGTACTAAATTTTTTATCAAGCAATAGTATAGCATTTTTATTCCAAGATGTAACCATCTACCCTATAACACAACTTTTATTTCCAAATTATTATTAGTTAAGAGTGAAAAATCAAATACAAACAAAACATTTTGTTCCTGTGTCCATAATGTTAGCAAATGAGACATTAAGTTTTCAGTTTTATGCTACAAACAGTCATTCTGAACTTAATAAAATTTGATGTAACATATGAAGTCTAGATGTCTAAGAGTGTCATTGAAAATTAAAATTTGTCAAAAAATTACTTTAAATGATAGTTTTTTTATTACTTAAATTGGAGTCTTATAGTAGTCCATGTGGGTAATTGTTTAATTTACAGGAAATAGCAAAGTCTTTGGCTAATTTTGCTACATGTGGCATTGCTTTGGGTCCCCTATATAAAGAGCAATGGCATATACAGATGTCTTTTATCAGTGGCATTTTATATAAAAGCACTGCAGACAGATAAAATTTCGTAAAATAACACACTTGCCATTTTGTCAAGTTATAATACAAGTGCATATTATGTTATAGTTTAATAAAAATAGAATAGAAGTGCCAAAGTATAATATGTATGCCAAAGTATTATACCTTTGTTAAAAATTAAAAATTTCTGGATTTTTACCTATTGATCCGTTGGAGAGGTTTCAATCTCACCTCACATGAATTAACTTAATTCATGTGATAGTGTTTAAAGTATATTTAAAAGATGGACATTTTCTATTTGCAAAGTATAAATCTCCAAAATTGCTAAATAGAGCATTTTAATAAATCAAAATATTATAATTTGTGTGAAATTAAAATAGGCTGCAAAAGTGTTTTCAAAAGACTATGTGAAATCACTAATTATATATATACCCAGACCAAACTTAGGGCGTAAAGCAGCTAATCTATATAAAAGAATATTTTTTCTTGCTCTTTATACAAATCCACTACGTTTAAAGGCCCCTCTACACTATGGTCCACTGCAAGTCATCACCACCGTCTGGAGGGGCTTTGGCTTATTGTGGCCGATGGCGGCAGACTATAAAATAGCCTTGGCGGACGATGGCTTTTGAGGCGGTTTTTCTCCAAAGAGCAAAGGCAGCCAGATGCGCAACTAAAGTGCGCAGTAGACCCTATGGACGAATCAATGCGCTCAATTCATTTAGTGGCCCAGCGTGGATGCGACCCGTGAACCATCGTTCGAGGTCACCATCAGGAAGTGGTGTAGTGTGGAGGCTACATAAAATATTGCGGCGAAATTTGTTATACTGATTTTTTAAATGGCGTAGATTAGCACTAAGCATTTCATTTTGTTTAAAAAAAAACCACATTTCAAATTTGTTTTAATCTCGTTTTTTCCTTTTTTAAAATATATGAAAGCATTTTGCAAATGTAAAAGCAAATTTCCCAATTAATCATATGCGATATATTTCTGGTTGATAATTTATGACGTCATAATTTAACTGAAAAAGATCGTCTGCGTAGCTTTCCCTAAAGGCGCCTCCACACTATGGTCCACTGCAAGCCATCACCACCGTCTGGAGGGGCTTTGGCTTACCGTGGCCGATGGCGGCAGACGATAAAATAGCCTTGGCGGACGATGGCTTCGGAGGCGGTTTTTCTCCAAAGATCAAAGGCAGCCAGATGCGCAACTTAAGTGCGCAGTAGACACTATGGACGAATCAATGTGCTCATCTCATTCAGTGGCCCAGCGTGTGGATACGACCCGTGAACCATCATTCGAGGTCACCATCAGGAAGTGGTGAACAACTGGCCATAGTGTGGAGGCTACATTAAATAAACCAAATTATCATATTCCGTGAGCAATTAGATACTGTATATGCCGAGAATCATTTAAATATTTTATACTAATTTTAAATTGAAACTTCGATTAAATTTGAGGCTGAAAATTAAGTGAAAATGTGAGTATTCTATTTCTATTATGAAACGTTTCATTATAATATTTTTAAGTCTTTTCTTTTACTTATAAAGTTAAGCTACTCTATTCTTGATGTTTCATTAAAATTGTTCATGGTTGATTGTAATAAATCTTTTGAAATGTAACAAGACAAAGTAATACATATTTTTGAAAGTTATCGTGAACTATAAATATGTTACATGCGCTCCCATTATTTTCCCAACCACGACAAACAAATTCAAAGCATTAAAAAAAAATTTTTTTTAAACACTTTGGGGCATTTAATGAATACAGGAAGACATTCAAAAAACGCAGGCAACGCCGGATTCCTCATATTGCTGGTATTGTATAAATTTTTTGTGCTATTAAAAGGTAATACTTAGGTATCCGTCTACGTTTTTACATTTTTAGATTTATTTTTTATATTATCATTGCACTTAAAAAATTTATTATTGGAGAAGTTTTTATAAAGATTCTAATAAATGAAGAAAATTTAGTAAAAAAAAATCGTTTTTTTTTCAAAAGGTCTAATTTTTTGATAAATTAAATTTCAATATTTTTTTATACAACACATTTCTTATACACTGGACTAGTGAATCACCTAAAATCTTTGCTTATTTTACATTTGGTAAAAAATTTTGGTCCTTCAAAATCATACACATTGAATTTTTTCATTACCTTTATATCTAACTATGAGTGTAACATCATTAAAAATTATCCAAATTGAAATCTTTTAGGTCATTCACTAGCAAATACTATCAAAAGCATTCACAATAATTTTCAACAAAATATTTTAAGAACTTTTTGAGAAATCACATTTCAAGTTTCACATTTTATTAAAAATACCGTTCTGAGAAAAACGCATTTGAAGTTTATGAAAACAACTTTTAACTATTAAACAATTAAAATACATGTTTAAAATTCCCCACAATTTCTTGTTTCAAAGCTTTCTAATTGCAATGTTGCTAATTATTAAAAATAGTAGAGAAATGTTTAAACTAATCTTCATGAAAATTTAAAAAGTTTTGTCCAAAAATGCTCTTTAAAATGCTTTAAATTCACAATTTCCGGTTCCAAAGTCGCTACTTCCGTTTTGTTTTGACAGCTGTCACTGATGTTTAAATAACTGTAACTTTTCTTTAAAATGCCGTAGAGACGAAACAAAAACAGATATAGAAGCCTAAAAGTTGAAATTTTACAATAGAGAAATAAAAAAATGATTTTTGGCAAAAAATTACGTTTTCAACGTAAGCGGATACCTTAAACAATTGTGCAAATGTCTCCCTTTATTAAAGAATTGGGATTCGTATCTCACATAGCTATGTGAAGTCCATATTAGATTTTTTAAATTAGCAACCCAAAGCAGGGCTGTATTGTGCTATGATTCAAAGAGGCAGCACAGTAAGCAGGCAGCATAAGTAGCTAAATTAAAGCATTTGATGGGCAGCATTTTTAAGACTTCATCGTAATGAGAAGTTTTACCGTAGAACACGATCAAAAGTGCTTTATAAACATACACGTTATATATCAACTATAAGCATACACGCAGATTGCACACTATTGTGATACTGAAAATATTTCGGGAGGGCCTCGAAATTCAATTGCACTTGGGGCCCCTCAAGTGCCAAAATCATCCACTGAGCTCCCCCCAAACACTCACGCGTGGCGCTTTCATGCGACGTCGTGGCATCAAAAATCCTTCCTTTCTCTCCAGACCGTGCATCGACCTTCGAGTCGCGGAAAAGAGCGTGGGATCGCGACAGGGTAAGTAATAATATAACAGAAAAAAGGCGATGACATTGCTACTCGCCCACAAACATCGCGTCTAATTGGGCAGACTGTGTCATCCAGAGCGTAGGCGGGAAAGAAGAAATCACCAAGGGATCGCTGTGGCGCGCGGATTAATACCCCAATAGAAAAAGCCCGATTCGGATTTCGTAGTTTTCATATTTGGATGGATACATATACACACGCGAAGGTCGAGAGATCCGAAAGGGAGATACATCAGATGCATTCCCTAAATTTTGCACTAAATATTCAGGCAAAAAACTGAACTGAGAACGTTCTAAGATGAGAAGTAGCAAATAAAACAAACTCGTCAGAATCGGTGACTGATTTGGTAGAACATTTAGTACCCGTACTCAACAGGCTCTACCAGAGCCTTTTCGTATCAGAGTTCGTGAGTTGGAATCCTACGGAGGACATGGGTTTTCGTAGCCATCCAGAATCGACAACAAGCAGTTAGTTCCAGTCTATAATTAGCACTAGTATTACAAAAAACAGACAGTAGTGCTACAAACTTAACCAAAAACCTACTTTGTGTTAAAAATTGTTTATTCTGTAAAGTAAAAATAAGACGTCTTTAAATCTCTTCCTATACAACTGAACAATCAAGACAGTATCTCATTTCTATCTCAATGAAGTTTATTAAACCCTTCCCATTTCTCCTACACTCCGACATTATACAGGGTTCCCACTGTTTTTCTAGAACAAAAATTAAGGACTTTCTAAGGACAAAACTAACATTTTATAAGGACCTACTTGAAGTACACGGCATAACGACATAAACCTTATTTCCTGAGGAACCTATTTTAATGATTGTGATCCAGACAAGGCATGTTCAATAAATGCCCTACAATATTTCAGAATTAAGTTTTTAAAAATGCTTAAAAATTAATATAAGATAAATTTGACAAAAACAAATTTTGAAAAATGTACTTCTAAAGCTTTTTGAGTAATCAAACTAGAAATAAATTGTGAATAAAAACAACATTATAAACAGTACTTTCTGAGGGTTTAAAAATGATTCTGATATATATATATATATATATATATATATATATATATATATATATATATATATATATATGAATATATATGTTTGTATATACTAGCTGATTATACCCGATGTTCCCTGGGAAAGGAGAAAGTTTTAGACTTTTCTATTACATTGAATGCAAGAAAAATTAATCTTCCATAAGTAACAAATATCTACAACCCCCCCCCCTAACCTCCATGCTTTGATTAGTTAAAATTTGCATGACTGTTAGCTATTAGGAAAGGGCAGCTGACTTTAAACCTTTTCAGTATGCGAAAGATTATTTATTGGTCAAATAATAAGAAACTAAAAAAAACGCCCATAAGAAAACTGATAGGAAATCACGTGACGACGGTGGATCGGGTTGATGGAGAAAGTGATCACATTCCAATTTAAAAATTAAGGAGTTTTTAAGGACCTTTGACAAAAATTAAGGAGTTTTAAGGGCCCTTAAAAATGGAAGCTAAAATTAAGGAGTTCTTAAGGACTGTGGGAACCCTGATTATATATGTCACCTAAATCAAATATATGCTTCGGTAAATTACCTCCTCCCATTAAATGATTAGAACTAAAAATTGACATAGATTATAATTTTGAATTACAAGAGCCTCGTGTGCCAAATATCAAGTTTGCTCTTGTGATTTTTTGTACCTACTCCCACACACGGAGAGATGCAAACACACAAAGAGCGAGACAATTCCAAAAATATCCCCCCCCAGATCACGGAAATCTAGAACATCGATGTCCACCCAAAGATCTTGGTCGTATGTTTAGGTTACACTACCTCCATACCTGTCAACATGTCATTTTTGAAAATCTTACAATTTTGCGCATCGAAAGTGCGAAATGATTGTTTATACGTAAAGTTGAGTGTATTCGCGGATTTAGATTTAAATCTCGATACATTGCATTTTGACATTTAAAATCCAAGCAATCGCAGAAAATCCCTAAGATTTGAATGTTTTCCTCTCTCTGGTATGTACAAGTGGCCAAAATATGCTAGTTACATAAAGCAGGAAATGTATTGATTTTTAGCCACATATACAATAAACGAACCAAACAAAAGGTTTTATCGTATAAAAATGCAGTGGTCCGCAAACTATGAGTAGTGAAAATATTTTTGAGGGTCGCCAAATTCAAAGAAATTTATTTGACAATAAAAATATATAAGGTTTTTTATCCTAACGTTTCAGGTTCTAGTATGATTTTGAATTAACATTATATGTTAAAACATAATCATATTCTTTTTCTACTCAAGGATTACAAAATTTTACATAAAAAGTGGAGAGGGGTGGTGAAAATGAAAATAGACAAAGGTAAAAGTCTATTGTTTGTACTAGAGTTCCTAATGAAGGAACCACCAAAGTTTAAAAGTCGGTTCTTTTATGAAATGAACTTTGGGGTTTCTGTTTGGCATGTAGCGCTATGGTCTACTATTTTGCTACTTGAGATCAGGACTATTGCTTAAAGCCGATTACAAACGACTATGAACATCCATGCCAATTGTGGTATTCGAACCCAAGAATTCCGGTTGCAAAGAACAGCGCTTTACCCATTCCGCTATCGCTCGGCAGATAGAAGCCTTTTGAAAGCTTAAGTATCTATATGGATATTCGCCCACTTGGGCAAATAGTAACAGCAGCAAACTGTAGGGGATTTTAGACGATGAAGGAAATGAAATTCCTGTAGAAGACGTCGACAGTATTGATTTGTAGAAAAAGTTGGACTGTTCAGAAAATGTGGACGAAGAAGCAGTGCAACAATAATGGATTAACAAAGATTCGAAATTGGAATAGTAAGTTTTAAATGATGATGTTACTATGTCCTTTGTTGCTCAGAAACAAGAAATTTCGAATAATGTATTGAAAGTGATGGAGAATCTTGCAACTTACGAAAAATTAAGTCACATTGACGAAGATGAAAGCACACTTCTAAACAACATTAGAAGTGTTTAATTTATGTACTTTCTTTTATATTAATTTAATTATTAATGTCATATACTGATAACTTTACATTTTCTACTATTTTTCAAAAAATTTTAATCAAAATTTACCTAAATCTTATATCTGGGATATTTGCTTATCCAGGGGGAAGCATTTCCTTGCAATATTGGTTAATCGAGGGTTTACTTATTCATGCTCCCTCTATTCCGGTTTCCCGAGATATTTATTTTCTATAATTTGAAATTAAGCAATCAATTTCAAAAGATTCAAAATCGCACATTCTTGCAATGCAAATTACAATGATCAAAAATCACAAACTGACAGGTTATGTTTTCCCAGATAGCCATATATAGACATAATTTCAAAAAACTTTCTTTTAGGATGCCTAAAAATGTGTATTTCCTCAAAATAGACGACGGATATGAAAAAAAAAATATTTTTGGTACGAAAAAGTAAAAATTGACATATCCAATATGTTCCTCGTTGCGTTAGACATCTTATAAATCTTGCCCGTACAAACTAATCGATTTGCCCCTTCCTATTTCTAGGTTATGTTCTCACAGATACACACAGACATAATTCCAAAAATATTTCTTGCGAATTCAGGAAGTTTAAAAACATGTATTTCATCAAAATGGAGATGTCCGATTTATTTATTTTTTAAACGACTACTATAGGTATATTTTTCCTGTACAAAAAAGTAAAACCTTTGACATATCAAATATGTCCCACGTTGTGTTAGACATCATGCAATCTTTACCGTACAACTTATTACTACTCGACTGCCCTTTCTCCTTTCTAACAGCTGTTACACACACAAACAAAAAGACGAATCAATATTTTTCTCTTGAATAAAAATTTACCTTTCTGTATACGCACACGGCAACATTTTTTAAATGCACAAATAACAAGCCTGAATTAAGGATTTATAAAATAGAAAAAGGATGAATATTTTAAATCTTACTAATATCATAATCAGATATATCATTTCATAAAATAACCGTTTCATTACTTTTTTTTTCTCTATACATGAAAAAAAATTCTGTTTTCATGAAACACCCCGAAATAGCATACTATATTTATAAGTTTTTCTTATAAAAACTACACTTCAGTTCGTACAATGACCCCGAGAAATCTGCAAAATCTTCTTTTCAGATATTCACATTTGTAAAAGAATTTACAAAAAGTGAGAGTTCGCTTTCAGATACCAAAAAAAGAAACATAATACATATGGAAAGCAGTATAATTTCTACAGTATCCAGGGAAAATTTTTATCCTTGAAATAAATCTCTTCCGAACAAAGTTTTAACTTCTATATTCTTATTCCTTTTTCAATGCATGCAAAAGCGATATCAAACAATACACTTCACAAACAATGGCTTTCAAAAACAAATAAAAAGATTATTGCACGTTCGCATAAAGTCTGGAGACATTCCAATATTTTTATTTTCTCATCGTCATTCTTATTTTTTTCAAGGCGCGCGCTATCCATTTGGTCGTCTGCCAGATTTTGCGATTGATGCCAAAATATCTCCAGACGAACGTGCCAAGGGCACACACACGCACTCACTTTGAAGTTCCATGCTCTGATTCACCCGGAAATGTACACCAAAAGGTGGTTTTGCTTTTGTTTTGAAGAAAAGGCAGGAGAGTTTCTGAATTGTTTAACGGAGATAAAGAGTTTTAATCGAGTGAAAGATATGATTCTTTATTTTTAAACGTCATGGTTATTGCGAAAAGTAAACGAAAGAAATAGTTCTTTAACTATCCATTATGTATCTTCTATAGTAAAGATTGTAATGAATTTTTTAAAGAATAATTTTAGACAAAATAAGAAGGAATATAAAACACATACAAAGGGAAAATTAAATTTTGATTTCTAAATTTTCTATTCAATAAAATTAATAACAATACTGTTTCATTCAAGGCTTTTGGTACCACTTTCACTGTAGTATTACTAACAGTGCTTCAAGGTCAATACAGACGATTTTTGGAGTACGTGGGTTCGAATCCCACTATGGCATGGTTGTTCGTAGCCGTTCGGAATCGGCTTTAAGCAGTAGGTCCCGGTCTCATTAGCCCTCGTGTGCAAAACAGTAGACCGTAGCGCTCCAAACCAAACCAAACCAGACGATTTTTTTTCTACTCTAAACGTTACGGTAAAGATATCATGTGATCTCTTTCTAAAGTTATTGACCTACAATTATACGGATAGATAACTTATTTGTAAATAGAAATTGCCAAAGCATCTAGTCTTGAGACGCCCGGTATGTGTAATATTTTAAGTACGAAAAGATTCCATAGAAAGTTTTGACTATATTAAAAGAGTACATAACCATAAAAGTACACAGTTTGTACGGAAGAATGGAGATGATACACAGATGTCAATAATCATATTCATGAGAATTATCATTTTTAAATAAAAATTAAATTAAAAAAATATTTAGACCCAAGTTAATTTATAATGAATCAAATACTAAAAATTACGAAAATTTAATAAAATATTTACTTTTGCATCCAAACTTGTGATATACGATTTAACGGAAATAAAACAACTTACTAAAGGAAACTTTGCAAATATATTTTAAAATTAACGAGGATATAGTTCTTTTCATTTATTTTGTTTTATAAACATATTTGCTACTTTATTGCCATATTTTAATTCAATCAAACCATCACTTATCTATTTTTACGTATTTGCAGCTGCGAACTTAACATATATGGCAATGAGCGTATTAAATAAACAATACATCAGAATTAGAGGAATAAATTAATGTAAACACATAACGATATCTTCTTTGCAGGGGATTCGAATAGCTGTTATCACAGCTGATATCTAGTGAATCAGGACGTTAAAAGGGAATAGAATAGGATAGGGAATAGATTTATTACCATTTCAAATTCTTTCCGGAAATCTAGACTCAACATTTCCGAACGTGCTATTGGATCTGTGTTCAGCAAACCAGAAGTAGCGTCCTGATTACTCCCCCCCCCTCATAAATTGGGCGGTGATTCAGACTTTCCTCTTTATTTATGGATGGACAAACTCAAACCCCCGGAAAAGCACAGCGATATTAAATCACAGCCCGATGGCAAATAACATTATGAAAAATGACACAGAACCAGAAGCTAGTCATAAATTATCATCATCTGTGTTCAGCTTTCATAGAGACGGGAGGATACCATAATAGATATGAGCGATAGCACAAGCAATGAAAAATTGAAATCAAAGAACTGAAGACGCTAAATCAGCCAAATTTACATTATTCGTGAAACGAACACAATCAAAGATTAAAAATCTATATTTTTTGAAAGATTTCAAATATTTTTATAAATTGAGGGCATAATGTTACTATCTTCATATGGAATGCTTTTATTTTTTAAATTTTCCAAGTACGAAGGTTTAGCTAAATACTTTAATTTTATTACATATTTCAGAATATAAATTTCCATACAGGGTACATGCAATTTGTTTTTACCAAACTGTATTTAATAGTATAAGTATATGGTAAGCATAATTAGTATGAAGAAATATAAATAGATCAGGTTTTCTCTCGCCATTGATGAAAGACGTCTTCCCTGATATAACTTTTTTAAGCCAAATTTGGATTTTTACAATTTTATGACAGCACAAAATTTTCTGATTGGCAATCACCTCTTATATAAGTATCAAAGTATACTGAATAGGTTTTGTCCCTTTCTCCACAAAAATTTTTGCTGGAGGGTTAAGTAACTTTTATTTTAGATTACGCATTATCTTAGAATACTGAAAATAAAAACACCTAACACTAAAATTTTCCCAATGCAGTCACTAGGTTACTCCTGAGTCATAAGTTGCCCACCGGTGTTTTAAAACCTCGTTATTGAAAACTCTGTGGGACCTTATTCAAAATCGTGTCTCTATCGTGTAATAAATATTGCTACTTAATAACGTTCGACTGGAGAACGCATGCTAAAATAGTTGCACAAATGTTTAGGAAAGAACAAAGAAAAGGAATTGACCATTTTCCATTATCTAAAATAGAGCCACAATAATTCGGAAGATTTTCCAAATCTACTGTTTTGGATCTTTCGAAGGTTTGGGCGTCACATTTAACACATAGACAGGTACTCCGTTAAAAACCAATTACCATGACCTGGATAAAGATCACGAATCAAAGATGTTCAAAGCTAGAGAATATAACAATTATATCAGAGTTAAATTGAAGAAGACTATTGTACTTTGCTTCAGGTTTAGAAATATATAGAATAAAATTATGTTTATACCAAGTGCACAGTTGAAATATGAATAATTTGGTATTGCAGGCATTGCGGAATACGAGCAGCTGTTAAGCAAGAAGATAATATTATCTTGGCACAATTTTTATGTTTAGCAAATTTACATTTGTTTGCCAAGCAGACGCTATTGCGCAACGGACTACACGGTAGATAACGTCGATTTAAAACGAGTCCCTGGCGAATTTTCTGCACGGTATGTGGGGGTAACACACAAGAAACTAAATGAACGAAATGTCATTTAAGAACTGTGACGTGCAATTCAGTTGTGAGCTTACGCTGACAGAGGGGTTAATTCTCTCCTACTTATGTAGCAGTGCTTTTCCCGCGAAAGATGATTCTTTTAGTCATGCATGGAAAATGCTTCAGAAGGGGGAGGGGGGAGGTGATATTCTCTTCACACGTCACAGGGAAATCATGTTTATAAGGAAGGCCATTCATTCAGTAGCTCCGAGGTAATCATTCCCGGGAGGAATGTTCATCCTTTTCATTCAGAGGTCTCTAGATGGGGAGTGTCGTAGGGGAAAAAGTGGGGAATTCCTTTTAAACACTTGGATGGAACTGGGAGCTATTTTCATGGGAGTAGGTCATCACTGCTGGTTTCGAAGTTGCTGAAAGGATAGATTGCGAAGGAAAAAGTCGGAGAGTGGATCTTTTTTCCCCCTTTCTCACTCTTGTAAAAAAGAACTTGATGGTTTACAAGCAAACTGTAAGGAGTCTTAACCATTTTTTTCCAGGGTCCATCACAAACTGCGATATCTGTTGCAAGTGTGTGCAAGAGCTAAGGAAAACCTAAACAAGATTTAAAACGGTACTTAATGATATGCCATTCATTTAGTTTGTGTTACTTCCCACCACCTCGTATATCGCATAGAAAACTTGCCGGGACTATTAAAATCGTGTCTCATATCGTTACGTAGCAGGGTCTGATTGGAGAATAAATACAAAAACAGAGGCACAAATGTTTGGACAGAGGGGTTAATTCTCTCCTACTTATGTAGCAGTGCTTTTCCCGCGAAGATGATTCTTTTAGTCATGCATGGAAAATGCTTCAGAAGGGGGAGGGGGGTGAGGTGATATTCTCTTCACACGTCACAGGGAAATCATGTTTATAAGGAAGGCCATTCATTCAGTAGCTCCGAGGTAATCATTCCCGGGAGGAATGTTCATCCTTTTCATTCAGAGGTCTCTAGATGGGGAGTGTCGTAGGGGAAAAAGTGGGGGAATTCCTTTTAAACCCTTGGATGGAACTGGGAGCTATTTTCATGGGAGTGGGTCATCACTGCTGGTTTCGGAGCTTGCTGAAAGGATATATTACGAAGGAAAAAGTCGGAGAGTGGATCTTTTTTTCCCCTTTCTCACTCTTGTAAAAAAGAACTTGATGGTTTACAAGCAAACTGTAAGGAGTCTTAACCATTTTTTTCCAGGGTCCATCACAAACTGCGATATCTGTTGCAAGTGTGTGCAAGAGCTAAGGAAAACCTAAACAAGATTTAAAACGGTACTTAATGATATGCCATTCATTTAGTTTGTGTTACTTCCCACCACCTCGTATATCGCATAGAAAACTTGCCGGGACTATTAAAATCGTGTCTCATATCGTTACGTAGCAGGGTCTGATTGGAGAATAAATACAAAAACAGAGGCACAAATGTTTGGACGCGAATAATTTTTTGGGTCTACAAGCATCTTATAGTTAGATCACGAAGAATACAAAATATTTTCCTGATAGTTTCATAACTTTTTATATACACTACAAAGCAAAAGAATTAAATATTTTGCTTATAGTATCACCATAATAATTTGTAAGATTTTCCAAAATATCTGTTTACATCTTAATTTGGTTAATATTCGTCGAATAATTACTTAAGGTGGAATTGGGAGGAAAATGGTGCTCTTTAGAAGAGTTATGGATAAAGTCAAAAACTTTAAACGGGTAAATATTTCTTGGTACGTTCTATGGTAACGGTTTTGAAATAATACTACGCAGACGATATAATCCCAACAATATTTTTAAAAAGTTATACACGACTACGACTTAATTGCAACAGCTCTAAATTTATATACTCGGAGAATGAAACAAAACTGAAATTATAGTTGATATTATGACCAGGGAAAAGGAGTGGGGGAGAGAAAGGGCATCAGTAATGTACTTGAAGAGTACAAAGATTCCATAACGATGTCTCATTAAAAGCAGGTAGGTAAAAGAGAACTTGGAAAAAGAAGCACGGCAACTGAAAGCCGAAACAAGGAACAGCATGTTCAAGTTTTCCAGGAGAATATAGGAATAATTAATTCCAGCTTAATTTGCAGAAGTCACGAGAGAGTTTCGAAGGAGATTTCTTTTGGAAAAGAAGACAGTCTGCAAGTTCACTTAATAAACATTCCATTCAGGACGAGAAGAAAACCAGATAAGCGAAAGCAAGTTCTGAGAAAGCGTTTCTATATTTAGAATAGATTTATTTGTGGGTATGAACGAGTTTTTTTTCTTATTTTAAAGACTCTGACTTAATTTTCAGATAATGAGGTAAAAAAAAGTTCCGGTTCTAACGCAGACATAAAAGGGAACTAATGTTCATGGCAGACATATAAAGCTTTTTAAATGCGTATTGAAAAATGAAACGTCTCTTCTAATTTTAAAAATAGGTGTCTGGTTTGGAAAAGTTGTACTTCGGCAGAAAAAGTGAACCCTGTCTAAGACCGCCAAAAAATATGCTTTCCACCAAAGTCCTTATATTTAAACGTCTATGTTAAATTAATTAATTTACCAACTCTCATTAGATCTGTCATGCATTAATAACTTCAGAAATAACCAAGAAAACTAATAAACGGCAGAACCTCAAAACATGATTTTAACAGCTAAGTTTAGCCTTGGATGAAGAAGATAAGACAACAGAACAGAGGTAGTCAATTTCTTCTGTACACAACTCTTTGTTCATGTGATTAATCTTTATTTATTTGATACAAATTCTTTTGTTTAGATTGTAGTATTTGCAAAATAGCCTTTATAAATATGTAGTACGATATAAAAAGAAATAAGAAGTATAAAATGTCGTCCCTTTTAATAGCATTTAGTGGACGCTGGTAAGTCCACCTTCCCCACTCAAAAAAAGTTAAAATCGAATCAATTTAACAATCTAAATAATTTGATTTTCTTAAATTAACTTCAATTCAAAAAGTTTTTTTAATATACCACTGCTAAGAAAAACGTAATGATAAAAAGTTTTTGAAGTTATGCACACAGCATTAAGGAACGTTATACTGAATTTTTTTGTCATATATAGTTCAGAGTGCAATTAAAAGAGGAAGAGCACAATTGCATAGTCCTACATACAAAATTTCAAGATTATGCGGTTAATGATTTTTGAGTTATGTCGTATAACGTTAATACATGTTATATTGAAATTACATTGAATATATACTTTATATTGAAATTTGTTATACAGAGTACAATCAAAAGAGCATATTACTATCTTGCAAGCAAAGAAGTGTGGGGTTCCAATCAGTAAGGGAAATTATGTTAAAGTTAGTTTTCAACTATAGATAATGAAGGAAGTAACACAAACGATTCAGGACCGCTATATGTGTGCAAAATGGGATTACAACAGACTTCTCATCTTTCAATGGCAAATAATTCAAATTAAATTGAAGTTTAACATGGTAAAAAATGTTCCCGCTGGAAGTATACTTACCACCCCAAAAATTTGAATGTAAATGTAAAATTTAGTAATATAAAGTGCATTTCCTTAAACTTTATTGTTTAATTGATAATAAACACACACAAAAAAAAATTAATAAAAACTGGAAGGATATTAGAAGAGAAATAAATGACCCACGAAAGGGTAAAGGGTTTTCCCTTTTTAACCAGTTTCGCTGGGGATTTAGGGGAAAAAAACACTTTTGATTTGCGAATTACTACGATGCATTGCACCAACCGCAGGGTTGTAACGGAATTGTACAAGCCATTAGTCAATTAAAAGTTGTTCCGCCTACTGCTGAGAAAAACTACAGCTGTTGAGGGAAAATCGCAGGTTGGTCCAGAATAAATACGGGTAAAACTGCCGTACTAAAAAACCGAAAACACATAGTGGCAACATTTATTGACTTACCTAGTTTTAACTACCGATCATTTCAAAGAAATTTAGGGAGTAAATATTAATGCAGCCTAGGTAGATTGAAGTCTTATAAAAAGAATTCAATTTACCACCCCTATCATATATTCTTACTAGCATATAGCCCGTCATATGACAGGATCATTAAAATTTTTAATTTTCCAGAATTGTAAAGTACCCTATGAGGCAGGTAAAAAAATGGTTTGTTTTTTGGTTGAGAATTATCTGGTACACGCTCAATAATTTGTTTATCTTTACTGACTGCATGTTAGTTGCCAACTTTAATTTATCTTGTCATATTACGTGATAGGATGGACATTCGAGCTTTTAATATTGACAGTGATTATTTGGCGGTATATATGAATGATGTCCAAAATTTAATGAATCGATTGTAAACCGTGTGGTTAAGTTAAAAAAACAAACACACAAACGAACAAACTTCTTAATTTTCAAAGATATATAACTTAAAAGCTAGATATTTATTAGTCCGTGAAATAGACTCCTAGACTTTTATGAAAACAATTTGTTGTTAATACCGGTGATAAAATTTTCATTGCAACAAAAAATAATCGATGATTCAATTTAAAATTATCCCATATGTACCTAATCTATTATTTAAGCCAAATATAAAAGAAAATTATTTACATAATATTTAAGTTCAGTAATCAAACGTATGAAAATAATGCAGACGATACTTAAATAATTTAAAATAAGAAATGATTAAATGAGATGGTTAATGGAATGACGTCATAATGCTAGAAAAAAATGTTATTTTCATATACTTATAATGGGATAAATTGATGAATTTAATCGCCTGCACATAACCGGGGAAAATAGGACTTGAAATAATGGCAATAAACGATCAAAAAGGAGAGAAGGGGTGGATTTCGAACGCTTTAAAATTTGCTAACCGTAACTCTTGAGGAATCCAATATGGATGCCATCCATTCCAGGTCCAACCACTTTATAAATTTGAGGATAGACGGTTAGATAACTTAGACTATTATTATATTGGGGATATTTATAAACTACTTGATGTTGTAATATTTCTTACGATTATTAAACACGGTTTACCATGTCAAGAGTCGAGCATGGGGCTGCCTGGGAGAATGTCAGGAATCCTAACCACTAGATCACATTCGCGAATTTCTACGATTCATCGAACCCACCACAGGGTTGTAACGGAATTATACAAGCATTTAGCTAATTAAAAGTTGCTCTGCCTACTGCTGAGAAAAACTGCAGCTGATGAGGAAAAAATCCAAGAGTAGCTCGAGGATAAAATACGGGTAAAACCGCAGACCACTGTATCACCCCGCCCCACTCCCTGAAAACAACAACAAAAAGAGAAAACGAAATGTTCATCCACCCTTCATTGATCTCGAAAATTCTCGAAAAAGGAATGGAGGAGAGAGAGAGCGACGAACTCTTTCTTGCCAGTGATAATTACCTTAGTCAGAGGAGCCTAATGACAAGTAGACAGTTAACAGATAGCGAAGCAGGCAATATTTCGGAAAACGGGGTAAGGCGTTGCGAGAAGGTTATTTTCATACGTCACACAGACCCCCATCGATCATCGGAGGGACACCCCTCCACACACTGCCATAATATACGCGTCGAGGGAATCAATTAAAAGCGAGGCCAAAGTGTGCGATAAACAAGAGTAAATCGTCTGGATAGAAGAAGATTCTTGCACCGGAGAACTTGCTCGTCCGTCAGAATCGTGTGAAATAAAGAGATTGGGCTTAAAATGGGTTCTGACGATGAGAAATGAACGGTAAGACACGCGAACAGCATGGATTTGTTATGATTAATGGTCCTGACGACGTTTTGAATCCTTTAGTTTCGAGAGAATAGATAAAAGTGCCTAAAAATGGAGAGGTCCTCGTGACCCGTCCAAATGTGTGCCCAGATTGGCACAGCGACGTGCGCGTTTCGTGTCAACAACTGTAATTAGCAAACAGAATTGACCGAACTCTCGATATATATATAATAGGAACACTAATTATAGTAAATATAGTATTACATGTTAATTTCTTCATTTTTACAATTAGGATTATATATGTTATAAAATGAATATTTAATTGTTAATACATGAATGAAAAGAAAAGTAGTAAATAATAGCGTACTCTTAATATCATAAAAATGTAATCAATGACTACGTTATTTTTACGTGCTCCTGTATTAGAAAGATTGTATAACAGAAATGAATGTTACGACACTTAAAATAAGAGTAAATATCATTGCCAAATTGCAAAATTGGGTTTACTGGTTGGATGGTTGATGGTAATGGGGTAACTGGGTTGTGGGTGTGAAATGAAAATAAATTGCACAACATATAATTAGAAGATAAAGGGGAATGTTAAATGTTCCAGAGTTTTTTCTTATATTATTTATATTTTAATGCAAAAAATCACAAAACACGCCCTAAAACAATTTTATCTTCAGATAAGTCACTCGTTGCTCAGTTGCGAAATAACTATCCTTCTTATAAAGACATATTAATGATTTTTTCAATTTTCTATGTTTTTGACACTTTAAATTGTTGATAGATGGCAGCACCACACTTAATTTATTTTTCTCTAAATACGTTTTTAAAATTCCTTTACACGGTAGAAATCAGAAATTCATTTTTCTCCTTTATGATCCTAAATAAAAGTATTTGCCCCAAAACAATACTCATAAATTGTTTAGTAAATCATTTATTACTTGATATAAAGATAATTATTCACTGTCCTAATAAAATTAAAATTTTAAGAAAGTAGTATTTTCACGCTCTACAAGGAAATGGTTACATAGTCTCCCCCCTCTCTCCAAGGAATTTAAACTTTTTTTCACGTTTCCCCTTTATAAGGTTCATAAATAACATTTATAACCTAATTCTATTGAATACCAGATAATTTTCAATCGTGACCTTTAAAGGGTTTAATACCTTTAAAACGGCTACTTTTTTCTGCCTTTCAAGGAGTGTATGAACTCTAGGTGTGGATTAGTATATAAATCCACACCCAGAGAGAGAGAGAGAGGGGGGGGGTAACAATAAGTTACACTACTGGACAACGCCAGAGCGGTAGGCTGATCGAAGGACGAAAGTGATGTCAGTGACCCCCCTTCGACCCCACTGGACAAGAGAGGTTGCTAACGCGGGTCAGTCGTCTTTGGCCCTCACAACAGTAGTCATCGGACTTGTTCGGTAGATTTGGACGCTCCTTCAGAGAGAGAAAGCATGTTAAGATGGAGTGAACAGATAGCAAAGGCAGGGGAGTTGCTCCACCATTTTAACCTAAAACCTGCTTTGAAAAACAGATGAGCCAAAACAGCTTTTAACTCTTCGGCATGAAATAGTCCAGGGCTTCAAAGAAAGAAGCTGTGGACCAGGTACATTGGAACCCCTTGGGAGCAGTCTTTCTGGGAAGAGAACTCTTTATAACCGGAAGTAAGGGACAATAACGAGGGTGGGTTTCCCGTATTCCATTCTAGCCCACAAAGGGGGAAGGAAAAAAGCATCGAACGCTTTGGACACTGACACAGTAGACCTCTAGCATATTTTTTGGAGACTTTTTTTCCCCGATGTATTCCACTCAGAGGGTTAACCATCATAGTGAGACGCCATATTGATATAGTGAAGAATTGTTTTATTTCACCATTTCCCTTTTATTGAGATGCAATATCGTCTACATAAAATTGTTCTTCATCAAAAATAGTACTGTAAATAAAGATTCTAAAAATGGGTCAGTCTTCACGCTTTTGTATCTGGTGTCTTATTCTTTGTATATCTCAACAGGCCTAGTATAAGATAATTTGTACACCATAGGGGGAGAGAATATTAAAAAAATGGAGTAGAAAATAATGGAAAGATATATTCCAACTAGGATACATTCGCAAATCATGTCAGGAGAGATATTGTGAGGAGGGTATATTTTTCACCACTTTCCTAGTGAAAAACAGATTTGAAGGACACTTACGAAAAGACGGTATGGATCAACCCTTCAGTCAAACTGGTTTCGTAAAAAAGAAGAAATTTTTTTTAATATTATAAAAAATATGCTGTAATGTTAGCCCTAAATGATCGTGATGAAGAAGCACCATTCATCATCAGCAGTATAAAAATGAAATAAAATGTGAAAAAAAAAATTAGTAACCCGGTGTATTTACAATTTTGGAAAAAAAAAAAAAAATCGGTGGTTTCTGCCCCTCCACCGCCGCCTTTTACTTTCTTGCCATCTTGGTATGCTGTTAATCCAGATTTTTATTTCATCTTGCCTAGTGACAGCTCTTTTTAAATTCTTAGGAGAAAAAAAAATATTCTTCCATGAAGAATTTAATCCTATTCGTTTTCAAAGTTTCTTCCATTATTATTTTTTTACTTGAGTTTAGCAGAGCCTAATTTTTTGTCAGAATCAATCCAACATTTTTATTTCCCCCTTTTCGTATATTCCCTTTGGGCCTCATGACTGCCCAGTATCTAGAATGGATGCCATTATAATTTTGCAACGAGAGAAAAAACATCCCTTACAGACACAAACATACACATCTCTCTCTCTCTCTCTCTCTCTATATATATATGTATGTATATATATATGTATATATATATATATGTATATATATATATATATATATACACATATATACACACACATATATATACACTATATATAACATATATACACACATATATATATAATATATCTATATATACACATAACATATATATACACACAGACATATATATATATATATATATATATATACACACATATATATATATACATATATATATTACACATATAACACATATATATATATACTACACACATATACACATATATACACATACACACATACACATATACATATACACATATATACACATACACACATACATATATACACATACACACACATACATATATACACATACACACATACATATATACACATACACACATACATATATACACATACATATATACACATACACACATACATATATACACATACATATACATATACACACATACATATATACACATACATATATATATATACATATATATATATATATATATATATATATATATACATACATACATACATACACAATAATATATATCACACAAAGTAACCCGCTTAAAATGTTCCGATTCTGTAGACTCAATTTTTACTATATATCGATAATTGTAAATTTTCATTGAAGAAGTTTTGTTAAAAACACTTTTCTGCGTAAGAAGTTTTTCTTGCCCGAACCTTCCTTTCCACTTTATTCAGAAGTTAATTTCTGAACAAACAAAAATGGGTTTGCCGGCCCCCACGAAGGTTTGGTTTGTCTACTTTTTTTTGCTTCACGAGGACTAATGTGATCGGGATCTACAGCTTAAAGCCGATTCCGAACAGCAGCCAACATCCATGCCACAGTGGGATTCGAATCCGAAAATGCCGGTTCCGAAGATCAGCGCTCTAGCCATTTGACCATCGTTCAGCATCAACACGAAGAGGGGATTTCAAAAGGAGAAGACATCTGGGTTCATGGAACTTGGAAAACAAAAGCACTTTTCGAGAAATTTTTCTATAGTACATCACTTACATATTTAATATGTTTATCCTTATAGAATTTCGACGAACGATGCCCGAATGCTACGCCGCTGCTCTTCAAATCCAGCTGCGGGCATGGGTGTTCGCAGCCGTTCGGAGTCGGTTTTAAGCTGTAGGGCCCGGTCTCATTAGCAAAAAAGTCGACTGTAAGGCTCCAAACCAAACTATATTGATTTTCGAGTACAGTCTGTTCTAATAAGCAGACTGACAATTTTGTTTTTAAAGACATATGTGATAATAGGAACTGAAGTTCTAAAAATTGTAGGAATAAAAACATATATCCCATCAAATTCCATAAATAAATTACTGAATTTATAGAATTATCCTTGATCAGACCAGTGTTAAGTTATTAAAAATACAGAATAGAAAATCTACCAAAACATGATAAAATTAAGTCATATTGTTTAAATATTACATTATATTTAATTCATGCATATACAATAAACAGATTAGTGTTGTCACCTACATAAATATTCAATATTTTTTTAGAGAAAGAAAAAGAATTACATATATTTAGAATAATTTATAAATAAAACTAGAAATAGATTAAGTTATTTATTTATACAATATCCTTAGTTACTTATTTATACTGATTTATATACTTTTTTACTATTAACTAAATATAAAATATAAGAAATTCTTAAGATACGTAAAAAAAGAAATTATAGCTTATTTAATATAATGGGTTTTGGTAGTTCATAGTTACAATGATTTTAATACCTTTCATACAATACTAAAATTTAACAATATTGTATTTCACTATTTGATACATTTATATAATACTTTTATTACTATTTATATACAGAATATAAACAATGATAATTTTATTACTATCTAAAACATTCTTTAAACGTTATTGTATAAGATATGAAATTTATATTAAATTAAAAATATATGTAAAAGCAATTAATCCTTTCTCAAATATATATATATATATATATATATATATATATATACACACATTTTTTTACTAATTATATATATATATATATATATATATATATATATATATATATATATATACACACATTTTTTTACTAATTATATATATATAATTCAAACCTTTGAGATAAATGGTTCCTAATTGCCCTTTACTACCTATGCTCAACAAACAGTTAATGGGTGCAAGAAAAACAAAGCAAAGTAAAATAAGGGGACACGTGTTTGGACTCCATTAAGAGCGGCGAGAGTAAACAAGCATCGCTCATACGCAATTTTTAACTCACAGATTTCGGTTACGCGTAGAACGAGATAAGGGCGTATTCTGGTTAAATGGGGGATTACTCCCCAAAGCCCTTGTTGCTTAAAAGTTGGCTGCTTTGAGTTACCCACTCACCGGGTCAGTGCGATCTATTCTTGGTATCACGAGGAGAGCGGAGTTCTGCTGGTGAGATCTAGCAGCTGGAAGCATCAGTTCTCAATTTCATCCTTGGCTAATTCGTCGAGCATGAAGGTAGAGCACCGGGTGCTGAACTTGTAATACTAACCAAGTTACTATAAACGCCTGTTTTGATTTTTTCTTTTCTGCTTCGCCTTATAAGTGTCAACAACTGCAGTTTCCTAGTTTTCTGGGTCAATTAAGAGCGAGAGTGAATGGATGAAAGTAACTTTATTCCCGAAAGGTAATTGCGCATGAAGTGAAAATAGTTGAGAACGATTTGAATATGTTCTACCCCAGTAGCAAAAGAGAGGTCATTTAAGTCTTCATCAATCATTTAGAATATTTCGGGAGGTCAACGATGAATCTCAAATCACAGTTTAAGTATACTTTTTTTTTTTTTGTCTACAATGCCTTGTCTTCCACTTGATTTTATTAACATTGTTTTCTACATTGTCACGGATTTTATTGGCCATCTGATTATGGGATCATCATACAGGCGGTCAACATTACTTCCTATGAGGAGATAACTAAAATACATCGAATGGAAGAACCATTCGCTAACCACTATAGAATCAGTTTCAGTGCACTGTTACAATTAATTAAAATAATAAGAATAAAGTAAATATTATAATGTAAAATAATAAGAATGAAATATGCGTATAATGTTATTATAGGCATATGGTTTATATGGATGCTTAACATGTAAAATAATGTAAATATAAAGGATTAGTGAAATTCATGACAGTTGATATAGATAATATTGTTGTATTAGTTTATTATATTAAATCAGAAAATTATGTCATTTGATTTATTTTGTTGTAATTTGAGCAAAAACTACTGTAATCTATTAACATTCTCCATATACGTGAGAATATTGAAAATAGTAGTTATTTCGTTAAAAAAATTTTTTTTTCAAAAATAATATATTTCTAACATTTTGATAATAGTAACGAACAAAATTAAAGAGAAAAAAAATACATTTTTGGCACGTTTTTCTCAAATATATTTCACAGGCAAGGGGTTAATTCTTTTAGTTGATTGTATATATATAATGAGACGGACTTCTCGATGGGTGGTTGGAGTCATGGCCATAAAAATGATACCGTTTTAGCTAAAGACCTTTATTAAGATAACGTTGGTGGACGGGTTCCCACTTCATCATAGGGACAGGACAATCTGAAGGGTCAGCTAGCATGAAGTTCTATGTACAAGACCCGTAACATCTGGGTTAACATCTATGGGAAAATATCTAGAAAAATCTGTCTCCGACAGCGTGTATCTCCTTTTTATTTGGAAATTTCCTAAATTGTCCGCTAGGGTCATGTAGGATTATAATTGGTCAGGCCCCTTCTCCGAGGGCGTAAACTGTAGCCCCAGTGGTCAATTTAGGTTAAGGGTTAAAAAGGGGAATGCAAAATGACGCGGGAACTTTTAGCCCTTGATTTAAGTTTTGAAGACCTCTGAGAATTTTCCTTACAATATATATATATATATATATATATATATATATATATATATATATATATATATATATAAACGGAAATTATTTATCTGAATTTCCTACCTTAATAAACCAACAATTAACCAAATTCAGTCATTGTGTAGTATATATCTACATCAATTTAAGTAAAACTGAGTTTTATTATTTCTAATAATTACAGTTTTCTTTCAGCTTGCCTTTAACGCGGTCAGTTATCCTAAATACCTTTAAAGCAAAGATTTTCGAAAGTCAGTGTGCGTATTTTATGTGTAACGAGTGTTATCATTATTGGCAGTATTGTCAATTAGTTTAAGAAGAGGTAAAAAGGGGAAGAGAAAGAAAATTCCCTCCCCAAAGAGGGGAGAAACATCTATTCTTAGCAACTTGTCCGGATGTGAATTAGCTGAGCTTTAGATATCCCTCTAGTTCTCAGGTATATTTCTTTTAAGCTACCGCTTATGTCAAAATATCGTTTAAAAAAAGGAAAAGACAGTAAGTAATCCGATTATTTACCGCACCATTGGATGCATAGCAACTTTTATTTTACTTTTTGTTGTCTCCTTTTTAGCAATTGCCTCGATGTTTTTTTTGTATGGGATTTCCTCGAAGCATTTAAAAAGGAATTTTAAATCACTAATTATTATTCTATGCTCATCCAAAGATAATTTTATGGCATTGTGACAGCTTACCATTTCTCGGGTGTCACTTTTCTTTATTTAATAACAAATAGCTGAAAAAAAAAGTAATTTCACAAAATATTCAATATTTCTTTTGCCAATATATTTGCCACAATGGGAACTATGGATTGATATAGAAAAACGGAAAGTACAACAACGAGCAAATATTATAATTACTGAAATTTGGACTAGCTTCGCACCCATCTATATGCAAATATCGGCAATTTTAATTGCTTTAACACTTTTGGGTTCGAATTTTGTTTATAGTTCAAGTTTTTTTTTGATTTTTGTATCAAGAAATATGTTTGCGTGTAAGGGAAAAATAAACTGAGTCGGTAAACTAATGTAGAGATTTAGTACTGCAAAACCCTGTCGTTGCAGTCATGTCATGGCCAGAAAAGACACTGTTTTAGTCACGAAAGGCCATTATTTATTAGTGAAAGTTTTATTACCAGAGCGTCGGGTAAACGGGTTCCCACTTCATTATAGTGACAAGACAAACTGGGAGATCAGCTAACATGAAAATTCTTGAGTGAAAATCTGAATAAAAATCTATCTCCGATAGTCCAATAAGAGTGTATCTCCTTTTTGTTCGGTACTTTCCTAAATTGGCCAGTCACTGAGGCACTTGAAAGTTTTAATTGGTTAGACCCTTTTCTAGAGGTCATGACTGTAGCCCCCAGCGAACTAGATTTGTGACCTACCGGAGTTCGTGGATTCGAATCCCACCGAGGCATGGATGTTTGTAGTCATTCGGAATCGGCTTTAATCAGTAGGTACCGGCCTCATTAGCCCCCCTATTGCAAAAGTAGACCGTAGCGCCTCAAACTAAACCCGAAACTGCCTTATCTCCGCAAGTTTGCGAACAGAAGGTTAGATACGAAAGATAGCGTTTGTCTTGAATTGGGCCGTTTAAATGGCCGACTCCACTTCTGCAAAATGTACAGTTAACAAATGTAGATGTCGCATTCATTTGAAGTAAACAAGAGCACAATATATGGAATGATGGGGTAAATCTTCTGTATGATCACGTGACTACTCACGACAATCACGGCAAAAAGGAGGGTTGAAACTATTGCTCATGTGAACGGGATTTTCTGAGCAAATTAAATCCCTTTTGCCCAATAAAATAAAGGTAATTTTACTGGCACAAATAAACGGGGCTTTAAGTGTAATGATTTTATGGTAGGAAATAAGTAGAAACACATGAGTACTCTGCGTGTGAAACCCCGTTTGTTTTTCTCGCGTGTGTGATGCCGGGATAATAGAATACGAGAATTTCAGGAAACATTTTGTAACATTTTTTTTTAAATAAACAAAGAAAAAATTTGATGTACTATTAATAGCATACCAGATCCAAAGGGATTACGTCAGTAAAAAGCATTTTTGGGAACATTTCTGAAGGTGTGTCAAAAATACATGATCTGTATGAAAAAGGTATTTAAAACGTTTCTTACACCAAATTATGCGCATCGAAAATTTTTTTTTTTAACATTGTGACTTAATCCGTCAATCGGAGGTGGTAGTTATAATTCAAATAAACTAATTTTATCTTTAAAAAAATTTATTTATTTTTATAAAATTTAGATGCTGCAAGCTAATTATCTCAAAGATAGTAAACAAAAGGACTAACTTTATTAACTACAGAGATTTTTAGATTAATAATAATAGTTATGTTCGTTTTTACTTTCATATATTTCTACACTTGGGACTGAAATAGACTTCACTAAAGGAATAATAATACACGGAAGAATGAAAGGACTAGAAGGGGGAGTGGTAACATTTTTGGGGTGGAGCAGCAGTAGGGGTCCAGCGTTAGGCATAGAAATGCTGTGAGAACCCCAAACGTGGCCCCTAGATGTTCCTGTAAATAACATGTTGCGGGAGGGCGTGTGTATATGTATGTGCTCTTGTTGCTTTATGAACTGTTTGACAGTTGACACTACTTCCTGTGACTAACATTCGACAAAGCAGCAGAATTTATTGTACGCTACAGGGTTGAAAAAAGAGGAGAAGCATGTAAAAGCTGCATTTGCAGGATCAGTTTTATAATTTAGAAGACTACTTATTACGATTTAAGGTTTAGGTAACAAAACAAATATAAAAAGGAAAACAAAAATTTTACTTTATAAATGTCCAGTTTTAACTTATGCATGTGAAACCTGGGCAACAACTTTGTCAGATGAAAAGATACTGGCGACCTTTGAAAGAAAAATCCTTAGAAGTATATTTGGAGGAATACAAAAAAATAATATATGGCTCAAGAGATCAAGTTTAGAACTATATAATTTATATAATGAACCTGACATAATAAATTTCATCAAATTGCAAAGAATAAAGTGGGCAGGCCATCTAATCAGAATGGACAATGACCGAACAACAAAAAGGGTCTTCGATACAAAACCTACAGGAACGAAAATGAGGAAGACCCAACCTGAGATGGACAGACTGCCTGGAAAGAGACTTTGGGTACTTAACCCATATTGTACTATACCAACTAAATATGTCTGTAAGTTATTAAAACTTAATCCATATCATTAATATGGTGTAACTAAGTATATAAAATCAAAATTTTGAAAAAAAATATTTTTAATTTTTCAAAAATATTTTATTCTTTGCAATTTGATGAAATTTATTATGTCAGGTTCATTATATAAATTATATAGTTCTAAACTTGATCTCTTCAGCCATATATTATTTTTTGTATTCCTCCAAATATACTTCTAAGGATTTTTGTTGTCCATATGTAATTGGCTGTCCTATAAATAGAACAACGGTCCAATACACTACTAAAACTTAACAAATATCACTTACATTGCATTAGGCTGATTCATAGATCAAATTTGGGGAAATAGTCAAAACAAAGTCCAACATTACATTTTAAGCATACTGTTGTTGGTTTTCCCTTGCAGTTATTGAACTGGCAGTAAGAGAGTAAGTTTATCTTGCAATCTCCAGTTTTTCTGAATAGAATAGACATCTATTTACCCCTTGTTGTGTCCAGGTGTGTGAACAGGTGTTTGAACTGGTTTTCATTGAAAGATAAGAAAATAATATGCGCTACCAATGCAATATCGAATTCATGGAAAAATAATCAGGATTGGACCGTCGTCTTAATTTTAGGGCACCTTTTTTATACTTACAAAATACACATGTAAAATATATTTTTCAACAAAAACTATCAGATACATTATTAGATCTGTTTTTAAACTAAAAGTAACCACCACAATGTTTGAAAAAAATAATAATAAATATAAAATTAAAGACTAAAAAATGACAATTTTTAAGAGGTAGCTGAAAATAAATTTTACAATACAATATAATTTGATATCTCAGTTTTTTTGTTACTTTGCTAAAGTGTGTCTATTTTAAAGGTGTTAAAATAAAATTCATTCAGAAAATATTTATAACTTTATTATTAAATGGAATTTTATTTGCTATCCTATTTATAGGACAGCGGTTCAATATGGGTTAAAGTAAAAAACTGGAAGAATTTAGCCTCCAGAAGGATGTCTTGAAAAAAGCTTATTGAGAAGGCCAGAGCCCATCTTGGGCTGTCATGCCACTGAAGAAGAAGAACAAAACAAATAAACTGCAGCAGATGAGCTATCTCTATGAAACCTTAAATTCATGGAAGCACTGAACTTATAAATAATTAAAATACTTTTTATATTACGAAAAAAAGTTATCGTTGATATCTAAAAAGTTGATGCGCATCTAAAGCTTTTTGGAGTATGGAAATTAGTGCGTATATACTTAAAACATTATTTTCTTTTGTTGTGTAGCAAAATACCCCAGCAACAAGTCTCAAAATTATGAAATGGTTTTCCAATAAGAATCATAATCATAACTTTTTTTTTATCTAGAAATTTTTCTCTTTCAACGTAATATTATGGTGAATGGCAAAGATATTTTGGGAAATTTTCTATTCGCTACCAGTCCATCAAAACGTAATAAATGGAATGGCAATATCTTCATTGTAAACTTTCGCAGTTTGTAGAGTCTAAAAACCTTGGTAAATAGAAGCTTACAGACAGACACACACACACACACACACACACACACACACACACACACACACACATATATATATATATATATATATATATATATATATATATATATATATAATAAGACGGCCTTCAGATGTTGCAGTCATGGCCCATAAAAATGACACCGTTTTAGTTAAAGACGTTTATTAGCAGATAATTGGAGGACGGGTTCCATAGCGACAGGACAAGCTGAGGGGTTAGCTAGCAGTTAGAAGTAAAAGGCCCTTAACACTTGGGTCAACATCTCAGTCAAAATCTGTGGGAAAATCTCTAGGAAAATCTGCCTCCGGTAGCGTGCATCTCCTTTTTGTTTGGAAATTTCCTAAATTGTCCGCTAGGGCATTGTGGAATTACAATTGGTAAGACCCTTTCTTTGAGGACGTAAACTGTAGCTATAATTTAGATCAAGGGTTAAAACGAGGAAAGCAAAAGAACGCGGGTATTTCTGCCTCTGACTTAAGATTTGAAGACCCCTGAGAATTTTCTCGGGATATCTTAAGGGTTTTATACAAAATGCTTATATTAGTTTCCCGATCCAGTTTATTTTTCCTTACATATATATACACAAGTACTGTATATAACTTCAATTTCGCCTTTATTAAATTTTGAGCAGAAGAAAGCTTTACGGTTTATTTATAATGTATCATACGTCACCATAAAGGCATGTCACTAAGTGACGCAACAAACGGTTTTGAAAAATGGTGCATATTTTTTTTTTTTCACTGGTACGTCAGAAAAGAAAGAAAAAAATAAATCACAACATCAATTTTCATCATCTTGAATTATATATTACAAAATTCCAAAGATACTTTTTCCTTTCACGGCTTCGAAATGTGGAACTGGGGGAAGGTCAGATGACTTAACCCCACGATTCAGTTTCAAAATGAAAAATAAGAAATAAAAAGAGAGAGAGGCACTCCACGTTGATAAAAAAAGACTTCCTTAATCCGAACTTTAGCAAAAATAATTTTTCAATTCCCAGGGATATAAAATAATAATAAAGGATAAAAAAAAAGACCCAGAGGGTGTATTCTCGAACAATTGAAAGGCTCCAATCCAGTCAATTTCACCAAAATAGGCAAAAAAAAAAGAAAAAAAAATTAGATAACTCGGCATGGGTCCGAATGTCTTCCATGGAAGCTACCGTCCTACTTCCAGAGCGCATAAAAACGGGGACAATGGGAGACTCCCTCCGCATTGGTTCAAGGTAAGGAAAAAAAACTGACTAAAAAGACGGAAAGGTCGTCAAAAGTCGAGGAATTTTCAGAAGGTATAGGTCAAAATAAATAACCTCAGATGCATGAGATAAGTATACACAGCGGATGAAAATCTCAAGAGTGGTTTTTATCAACCAGAATTTACGTGCCCGTGAAGTGACGAAAAAAAAAGCTATAATGTGCGCAACAGCCGTTCTCACAGGCAGATTAAGGTAATTTCTGTAACGCAGAGAGAGATTCTTAAAACCTTTTTCCATTCCACCCCCCTTGGCTCTTTTTCTCTCTTGCTCTAACCTTGAAATCGATTTTTAAAAGAAAACTGATCTCCGATTATCGTTTTTCACCCGTCAATCTGCACTCGCATTTTGATATTACTCTCTTAATAGAAAAGAAAGAAAAAAAAAAAGTAGTCTAAGTGAGGCTATAAAAAGTTTGAAGTTTTTATCATAAGATTATATCGACGACATTTATTGGGCTAGGTTCGTATTAAAGACTTTCCCTTTTTTTTTTAAAAAAGATTTGTTTAAACTTGAGTTGAATTAAGTTGGTTGTAATTGCCTATTAAAAACTAGCATGTAGCCCGTCATATGACGGGATCAGTAAAATTTTTAATTTTCCAGAATTGTAAAGTACCCTATGAGGCAGGTAAAAAAATGTTCTGTTTTTTGGTTGAGAATTATCTGGTACACGCTCAATTATTTGTTTATCTTCATACTCCTCTAAAGTCACCCGATACTGTGAATGCAGTTTAGAAAAACGTTGAATTCATTTAGAACGATAATTCAAAGTTTTCTTAGCTACATCGAAATTATCGTTAAGTTCTTCCCAATTTTTTTTTGCCAAAAAAAAAAAAAAGTAAAGGAATGAAACTATCATTTCCACTACACCCTGGAGGTAGATAGAATTTGTTGTTAATACCGGTGATAAAATTTGCATTGCAACAAAAAATAATCGATGATTAAATTTAAAATTAAAATCATCACATATGTACCTAATCTATCATTTAAGTCAAATATAAAAGAAAGTTATTTACGTAATATCTAAGTTCAGTGGTAAAACATATGAAAATAATGCAGACGATATTTAAATAAGTTAAAATAAGAAATGATTAAATGAGATGGTTAAAGGAATGACGTCATAATGATAGAGCCTTGTTATTTTTACCGATTTATTATGTTACAAATTTATAAATTTAATCACCTGCTCTTAACTGGGGAAAATAGGGCCTGAAATAATGGCATTAAATGTTAGAAAAGGGGGAAAGGGGCGGATTTCGAATGTTGTTAAGGCGTTTCCACACTATGGTCCACTGCAAGCCATCACCACCGTCTGGAGGGGCTTTGGCTTATCGTGGCCGATGGCGGCAGACGATAAAATAGCCTTGGCGGACGATGGCTTCGGAGGCGGTTTTTCTCCAAAGATCAAAGGCAGCCAGATGCGCAACTTAAGTGCGCAGTAGACACTATGGACGAATCAATGCTCTCATCTCATTCAGTGGCCCAGCGTGTGGATGCGACCCGTGAACCATCGTTCGACGTCACCATCAGGAAGTGGTGAACAACTGGCCATAGTGTGGAGGCTACATTACAATAACCCAAGAATCCAATATAGATGCCTCTATGCATTCCAGGTCCAACCGCTTCATAAATTCGAAGACAGACGAACAGATAACTTAGGTTATTATATAGAGGACATGAATAAAAAAAAACTACAACTATTTGAATCACACGGGTAAATGTCATGAGACGGGGGTAACTATTAAGGGATCATATGACTGTTAAATCAACAAAAAATTCGACTTTTCAGAAAAATTATATGTGAAAAGGAATTTAGTTCTGAATATTAAAAAAATTCGTTTAAAAAAATTCCAATACTGACATAAGTTATGAATAAAAACGTGTCAGCTGTTTACTATAAGTACCATATCGTTTGCATTATTTTCATACGTTTTATCACTGAACTTAGATATTACGTAAATAATATTCTTTTATATTTGGCTTAAATAATAGATTAGGTACATATGTGATAATTTTAAATTTAATCACCATTTTTTGTTGTAAGATAATACTCAGCCTAAAAAGAAACGTAATGAGAATGTAATAACATTCTCATTATAAAAATATCGTTATAAAAATTCAATTTAAAAACTGAAATTCAACGTTCCTTGTACCCTTTTAAACATTCATCGTTATACATACGGCAAAACTGACCCGGACAATAATGGATTAAGTACAGACCAGCCGAATTCAAAGTTCCTATTAAGGATAAACATCATGTTAATAGGTATCCGCACCGCATACCACTGTAATGTGGAGTCAACTGAAATGTGACCCACATTTCCAATTCATCATCGATGTCAACCCCAACTGCCTAATGGATATCGATATTGCGTGCATAACTGCGAACCATGGTCATGTATACAGCAATAAAATTACCATTTTTTTCTCCTTTCTCCACATTCATTTCTTAAGGTTAAGCATCATCATTTACTTTCCTTCAGCATCGCGCTGCAATGTCAAATCGTTCCCAGCTACCTCACCTCAGGGAAATGAAAGTTGACGGTCAGTGTTAAGGTTCGTACCTTCTCTAAATTATAAAACAGGTGGGTAAAAAAAAAAGTGGAAAGGAAAAAAAAAAAAAAAACTTGCACGTCTTCTACACTACGAGGAAAATGTTACAGCAGGAAAAATTAATGGCAAAGAAATGTTTTGATTCCGGCATGTTTCACTATCTCATAAATAAAAGAAGTATAAACAATGGCGTGATTAAGTAACTTCTCCGATAGCATTACGAACATCACCGTTTTTCTTGAGCGCTTTTCCGCCATCATTAATTCTACATTTGGGCAAGGTAAAATTAAAGGTGGGGCTTATGTTTACCTTACTCCTGGGAAAGCTAATTTTATTTACCTTTGGTAACGTTTACAGGTTGGGTACTTGGGAGTGCCGTGGTTCATGCTTTACTACTCAACTGCTAATGAGATCGTGACCTGATATTTTAAGGTACTGGCCTCTAGCCCTCAGTGTTAACCTAAAGGAAAAATATTTCTCCTGCAGGATAGCTCTTATGAATTTTTATAAACAAACTTCATGAAGTGATAGAATAGAAAATATTCTGGCTATGTGTCTTTTATTCATTTTCGAAATTTATGTCGGCTAACCCAGTAATTCTAGCGTCCATTTTTTGGGAACAAATGAATATAGTTTGAAGAATTTTGTTTTCTCGAAATGGGTTTTCCTTTACATCGAAGGTAGATGGCGTCAATCTACTATGGACAATCTACCAAACTTTCGAGTATCTGCTATTTGTAATTTTGCATTTGGATTTATATTTTATGATTTTTAAAGCCTTGTACATAAGTAGAACAAAAGTTACAATTCGAAAATAACGTATTAAATTATTTCATTACCGGTCATGGAAGTTTCCCAACTTTCTTGTACAGAATTGGAAAATTAGATTCACCAAACTGTAAATGTGGAATGATAGGCACCCCTCAGCATTACATGCAAGTAAGATGTAATCTAGTTCCGATGTGTATCAAAAAATACGAAAACGAAACACAGATCGAATATTTTAAAAAAATAGACAATAATCGTAATCATATTAAAAAATTAAAGGAAATTTATAATATATTGAATTCAAATTACTCTTATATACAAAATAAATTTTAAAAATTTTAAAATGAGGGAAAATACTTGTAAAAATAGTAATAGTGATAAAAAAAGTGTTTTAAGTTAATAATTCAGTGTATAACATTAAAATGAATAATGTCGAAAGGTTCTCCCCACCCACTTAGGCTTTTGCATCCATAAACTTCTTCAGTTGGATGTGGGTGTGGGTCATCTAAGTCTAAGCCTTGTACATAAATTTACCTTTTCTGCTGGTACATCGCCTGAAATCATGAAAAATTGCTTTCTCTATTATAAAGCTTCACATTACAATGCTATTTTACATGTGATATCAAATAAAATCATGGAGGGTCATGAAGGATTGGTTTGGTTTGGAGCACTAAGGTCTACTTTTTGCAACACGAGGGCTAATGAGATCGGGACCTACTGCTTAAAGCCGATTCCGAACGGCTACGAACATCCATGCCACTGTGGGATTCGAACCCACGAACTCAGGTTCCGAAGGCTAGCACCCTAACCATTCGGCCATCGTTCGGCAGGAGGGTCATGAAGATTTCATCTCCCCCCCAAATATATATAAATAGAATGTTTAAAGTGACAGCTGATCACTAATAATGACAGGCTGCAATTTTCAACTTGTTTACCGATCATATTTTTCTTACTCTGAGAAGTCTATTATAACATATTTAAGATATTACACACACACATATATGTGTGTGTATATATATATATATATATATATATATATATATTTATTTATTCCTGGCACCTTAAATTTAGAATCGCAGCCCCATTAATTAATTTTTTCCAGAGCATTGTGACGTACTACCTTCTAGAATAAACTAGAAGTAATTAAAATTAAGTCATTGGTTACTGGAATGACATCATTCCTGAAGCCACTCCCCTTCCAAGAGTTATAAAAAGCTTAGCATACAGATTTCGAGGCTTTTCCTTTGAGAACGCGATGTAATATACCATAAAATATTTTCTGTTTATGTTCTTTTTCCCTACAGGGATTTCTGTGTTATTTGGAGTGTCCAAATAAAATACTTTTTTTGTAAGTCTTCATCAATCAACTCGGCTATATTATTCTACAGTATTTTTAATTTATTTGGACGTTATATTAAGTTATGCCATATATATATATATATATATATATATATATATATATATATATATATATATATATACATACAAGACAGAAATCACTAGGACATTAATAAGTAAAAAGCACAATATTTATGTTCAAAAAAGAATAACCAAACTCTGCCACAAATAATTAAAATTAGAATTTTTTTTCTTGTTCTTTTGGTATATGGAGTCAGCCTACTGATATAACAGTAGGCATATATATTTCAGTTCTGTCACATGGTCAAATTTGTTTAAAGAAATTTCTTAATGCAAGTCTTCAATGCGTAGGAATATTTCTCTCATATGTTAATACTGAGCTACGGGAATGCAATATGGTTGAGAGCACTACGGTCAATGTTTTTTGCTACTCAAGAGCTATAAACACCGGGAAATGGAAAAAAAAAAGAATTGTAACGAAAATAATAAAAATATTTCTAACATAATAAGTAGAGAAAGTTTGTTCCTTATACGTTTTGAAAAAATTACACAGATTTCGATTAAATTTTTTATATTAAGTTAAGCAAATTATAAACACCAAAATAATATGACAAGTTTTATGTCTGTAATATATTAGAATAAATGAGGGATTTATCCCACTTTAAAATGAGGAATGTATTGATCGTTTGAACAATATCTATAAATAAAATGTTATCGTGTTAAATGGGACGTTATGCAGTACTAAACAAAGGATTAAAGCCCATTACCAAATATTTAAAAACATGTTGTGAAGACTCCCCTTTGTTCAGAGCAAGCGCCAAATCAGTTGGATTGAATAGGCGTCACGCCCCTGATCGGTCACGTTAATGAATCCTCGGGAATTCCAGAATCGGGACAGCTAGCGAATGAGAATTCAACTAAAAAAACTAGCTGTAACCTTAGCTGGAATTCTCAGGTAACTGGAATCGTAACTGACCAGAAAACGGTTGACGGGATTGTAATTGACCCCCAGGTATAAAAAGACTAGAATTTTGGGACTCGGGGCTTTTCGACATTTTTTTATGTAGGTGCTTTGCTTCGTGGAGGCTTTCGCGTCTTTTGACCGGAGCCAGCTTTTTAGTGATTGCGTTCGGGAGACTCGTAAAGTCTGCTCATATAAGGAGCGGCAGGGTCTCGGATACCGAACGGGGGATAAATTGGGTTGCATTGCACCCTGGAAGAGCCTCCCCATTTGTGAGATTATTTAATCTTTTATTTCCCCGACTGTGACCATTGTGTCAATTCAGTGCCAGCCGAAAATCCTTTACATTTCTACTTGTTTTTGGGGGAATTAGAATTCCGTTGTATATATAACAGTATTTACTCCAGAAAGAATAAAAGTAATTTCCTATTTTATCGTGACTGCGATCCTTCTTCAAGTTAACTCTTCACTCGAGAACATTGAAGCCGTCACAATGTAATCAGTGACATTCTATTAACTGTTCTGCTTGGACTCTTACAGTTTATGTTTTCAATTCAAAATTAAAGAAATTTGCATCTAATAATGGATTTCAAATCGACTACAAACTTGAATACATCCAAAAATACTTTGGTTTGGTTTTAATTAGCCTTTGTGCAACAGAAAAAGTAGACTATAGCGATCCAAACTAAACCTAACATGAATACCAATTTACTTATTAATTTGAAAGAACTCTCATCTCTTTTTTTTAAACAAATAATATACATGGAAAACTAAGTGCAACATAAAAAAGGTTACGAGTGCAGAAATGAATTATTAATTTTTAATTCAACAAAAAGGTTTTGTGACAACCCTAATGCAACCAACTAAAGAGCAAAGGCAACAAAGGGAAGGTCAAACTAAAAAATCACACATATATAGAAGGAAAAAAAAAAGAAATAGCTCACACGGTGACACTCTTAACTGTCACACTGTATGTTTAATCTTTCTGACAGTAAGGAATCAGTTACATATTACGTATTGAACCACTGATTAGCCAATGCCTAATTTAGATTTCTGTTCGTCTGTTTTGACATAGATTTTTGAGTGCGATGAGCGTATTTCTCATGATTTTTTTTATGATTTAGCGTTTATTAAAAATTATTTTTGCAAAAGTAGTTTAAAAATGAATGATTTATCGAAGAATAACCCCTGAAAGCTTTTAAAATGAGCTACGTAAATTTTTAAATAGTATATTTTTCTTTGGAAAAAAAGCTTATTAGAAATATAAGGTAGGAAAACTTCTACGCGAAATAAAATAGGAAAACAATCATTCCGTTTTAAGTTCTTATATACATTTTCAGCATTTAAGATTTTTAAAAATATGCATTTTCTATTTTTTAACACATTGACGGACAATAGGAACAAGTGACGTCCGAAAATTAACAATATATGTTTTTGTAATTTTTAGAATATTAGAAGTATAGTTTTACTCTTTCTTCTTGAATAAACTTAATTTTGATTAATTCACCACCTTTAATATGTTGCGGCTATAACCGTCATGGCGCCAGCGGACTCTAGATACTAAGTAATGGGACGATGGCGGCTATAACAGCAAACATTTAAAAATGTAAATGACAGGTTTAATGACTAAAATAAGCAATTTTTTTGTGTGCAACAAAGTATTTTAGGGAATTTTACACGAAATGTTAGTTCATAATCGAACAAAATAAATAAATGACAAAAAATTTATCATCATTTTTTAATTATTACACCTTATTTTCGGAATGAAAAACGAAATTCAACTGGAAAAATTATTTCCAAATCAAGACACTAGGTTTTTACTTGATACAATGCTATTTTTCTTTATTTATTTAAACCAAGGAAGATATGTTGAATGTTAAGTAATTTGTGAGAAATTTTAGTATACTCTTTCCAAACGCAAATAACATCATTTAACAGCCATAAATTCATAAAAAGAAAGAGATAGCAAAGTAGATAATTAGCTGTTTTATAAAGGGGGTTTAGTGTTTTTAAAGAATTCTTAAAATGCAAGAGAATTTTATTTTCCCCCTATAGGTTAACACTGAGCGAGAGGAATCCAACATAGCAGGTAATAAACCTAGCTTAAGTATTTCTGAACGTTATTTAAAAAAATAAAATAAAAAATATGTTTCTAAAAATATAAAATGCTGCAAAAGTATATAAGAACTTAAAACGAAATTACTGTTTTCTAATTTTATTTCGTGTTGAAGATTTCGTACTTTATATTTCTAATGTAAAGTTTCATTTCCAAAGCAAAGATTTCAAAATATATTGCTTAAAAACTGTACGTACCTCATTTTAAAAGTTTTCTGTGGTTATTCTTAAGTAAAAACTGGCAGTTGGATATTCCTGTCCATTCGAATTATGACTTCAAAAACTACCTACTTGAAATAAGTTAAATAACGAATCTTCGTATAACCCAAATAGTGAAAAACTGCCGCTTTGGTAATAAGCTGTAAAACAGTTTTTCCCTGCAGATTCAAAAGATTATATCCTAAATTCTGTTTGTGCATTTACGAATATATTAAAAAAAAAAAAAAAACTGCATAGCAACTTCTACAGAATTTTAGACGACTTAAAACTTTCAGAGAACTTAAAACGAAATAGTTGTTTTGTAATTTTATTTCGTGTAGAAGTTTCCGTACTTATATTCCTAATGAAAAGTTTCATTTCTAAAGCAAAGATTTTAAAATATTTTGTTTAAAAACTGTACGTACCTTATTTTAAAAGTTTTCTGCGGTTATTTTTAAGTAAAAATATGCAGTTGGGTATACCTGACAATTTGAATCATCATGACTTAAAAAATTACCTATTTGAAATAAGTTAAATAACGAATCTTCGCAAAACCCAAATAGTGAAGAACTGCCTCTTTCGTAATAAGTTGTAAAACAGTTTTTTCCTGAAGATTCAAAAGACTATATCCCAAATTCTGTCTGTACATTTAAGAATATTTAAAAGAAGAAAAAACAGCATGGAAACTTCTACAGAATTATAATTGCAGCGTAGAGGTTGATGAAGTCTTCTATCATGATGCTACCCTAATTGCGGCGACAGTTTGTGAGCCTCCCTTTCAATTCAGCCTCCCCGGGAAAAGAAATCCCGCCAAACGCTTAAACTCTTTCAACACAAAGCCGAATACCACACACAGCTCGTTAAGCGAAATCTTTCAAACCCGTTGAATTGTTAAAGTCGTCGGAGAATTAGTTATCACCACCCCAAAGCACAACTTTAAACATTAGGAACTCGACGATTTTTTTTTTTCGTTCTCTATTTTTTTCTGGGACAATACATGAACACGTTCTTCTATTTCATTTCCTAATGGCTGCGGTATCGGTTCCATTATGTTTCTGTTAAAAGTTGTCGAAGGAGAAAGGGATAAAGTAACGTAAAAACGCACATGAAGCTCAAAATCTTTTTTTTTTTTTGTATTTCTTTGAAGGTAATTACAAGGAGAAATTGGGTCCGGATACGCTTTCTCAAAAGCTTTCTTATAAGCAAAATAAAGCCACGTAATTTAAGACTCAGAAGATGATGGTGAATCTGCCACAAAAAATTTCAGAAGACAAATCAGCAAGAAGAGAATGACTGGAGTTTTACTTAACGAACTTACATCTTCCAAAACCTATAGATCACAAATTTTTGAATATATTTTGAATTATCTACTTTTCGATTCCACTAAAAATGGCCTATGGGTCTTCCTAATCTTTCTCATAAAAGACATCAATAATTAAAAAATAATTGTTTGAACTACAGCGAATTTGTACCACAGTATCAAATGCAAATAATCAGTTGAACAGTTTTATCAGGAAATTTTTGAGCGTTACAGGTATGCTCTGCGCAGGAAGAAGCCTGAATTATATATATATAATAAATGTTTCCTGTAGCCATAATAATTATGTAGCCGCTATTCTTTTTTACTTGCCCGGGCTACTGGGCAAGGAGACAACTAATCAGCTAACAGTAATAACGAACGATGCAATCTGGCCACATTAGAACGGCACAACTCTAATTAAAACTTTAATTCAGAGCTCCTAAAACGGACATCTTTACTAGTCAACGACAAGAGAAAGACACAAAAATCACTCTGCTAGAGGTTCCCCAAGAGCGAAGACATTAAATTGTCCTTCAAAATATTGACGCAAGGCATTGATTGCATTGAAGGCTTCTTTTTCATTCACTTTTTCAAAAGCTTGGAAGATTTCTTCTCCGTCGTCGGAATCGCAGATTTTTTCATTTCCTATAATACGGGCAATAAAACCGTTCTCATTCAAATTTTCTTCGCAGCACTGTAAAGTTTCGCCTACCGCTCATGAGTTCTGCGGACTAAAATTGGCGGTCACTCTAACGAAAAATAATACGCTGGGGGTCGTTGTAATGATTCAAAATTAACATTATTCCCATGGTAAAATAATTGGGACTTTTTAAGATGGTCGTTCTAACGAAGGGGTCGTTAAAAAGAGATTCTACTGTATTACTTAACCCATAAACAACTTTGAATAATACAGCCTGTTTTTATCAGTGAGAAGCTGTAATTTTAATCGAGACCTGCCAACTGCTACGAAAAAAATTGTAGTTTCTACGAATTTAGCAAATAACTACGAACCTACGAAAATCGGTGAAAAATACGATTTTTCGCCAAAAAAATATAAAGAACAAAAAATTACATCGCATCCGAAAAATCAAAATGAATGAATATATTTTCGCAAGCTATATAAGAAAATCCGTAAAAAACTTTTCCGATCAATTTTCGTCTAACTACGGTGCGATACCATACTCTCTCGAAGGTAGAAATATTTGGATTAAAAATTAGATTTTTTTGTCTGATAATATTGGTTATAATGTAATACTATATTTCTGTGTTCTTTCCTCAGTATATTTCTGAGATTTTTTAAAAATTATGATTTCTTACTATAAAAATGTTAAGGTGTGAAATAACCTTTAAATACAACCAAAATAATTCTAAATAAAATACGTCCTCTAAAATATAATTCCAAAAGACAAAGCGCGAGGTTTAATAAAAAGAAAACCAAATATTCCCCAAAAAGAGTAGTGTTAGCCTAAAACATCGATGCTTTATTATTTTAAAACTACTACAATATTTCCCTTAAGAGTTTTGTTTCGTTTACATCAAACTCTTTTCTAAACAACGGAATACATCATACATTTCAGAAAATGATATTTTCCTTTTATTTGCATTTAAGCGAGCGAGAGGTTTAATAAAAAGAAAACCAAATATTCCCTAAGAAAGAGTAATGTTAGCATAAAACATCGATGCCTAATTATTTTTAAACTACTTCAATATTGCCCTTAAGAGTTTTGTTTATATCAAACTCTTTTCTAAACAACGGAATGCATCATACAAAAGTCTTCTATCAAATTTCATAACAGATGAACCTCTAAGAAAGAAAAATGGCAACAACTGTAGCATGTAAAAATACCCTATACATCAACAAATAGATCACATTGGCAACGAGCCCAAAATCTACCATTTGGACAGATTCTCTCTTTTTTCTAACAAGATAAGAGGGATTTTTCTTAATTTCCTTTTCGTCCAACTGGAAAAAGAAAAGTTTTGAATCAATAAGCAACCAACATGACTGGTGACATAAAATTGTGGAAACTGCTAGACCAGCCGTTACCAACTGGCGGCCCGCAAAAGCTTTTTCAGAAAAAGAAAATCTTAGTTCGGTAATTTTTTCATCGATGAAATGAAATTCATTAAAAATCAGTATGGAACTCGATTTTGCAAATTCGTCCTTGTTTTATCTTCTGAGTTACATATTAACAGGGCTGTTGGTTCATTGGTTAATGCAGTGGTTAAAAATTTTTCTACAAACTTTTAAGCTCCCGTGACAACTATGCATTTCTTCAAATTTGACTTAATTCTCGATAACAGTTGATAGCACAAGGTTGAAAAGTAGACAGACATACCAACATTCAGTCTCTTGTGTCCGGAGCAACAGCGTGGTTTGAAATTTTAACATGCTAATTACAGATTATACATAAGTACTATGTTATTGATTTCTAAATTAAAATTAAATTTAAAATGTTTACACAGCAGTAAATTGTAAAAGGTAAATTAAAATTAATGCATTTAAAAATTTATGGATAGCTTTTTTAAATTTAACAACTTATTTTTCAGAGCAGTGTTTGTTATAGCAACATTGACCCTGATTAAAATATTTCCATTTTTTCTATCATCAGGGATTCTGGAGTTTGTCTACTCAAATTTGACCTAAATTCAGTTCGGTTTTTTCGCACAGTACTGAAAACTCTTTAACATGCAGCATTACTATATGGAAAGAGTAATATTCAGCATTAACTTTTACAAAACTTTGTATTTAATTGTTGAATTGTAATCTTTTAGCTGTTTAAAAGCTTTGTTGTTTTCCAGAGAATTCTGAGAAGTTTCCTGAGTTATTAAATTTTCTCATTTCTCCGGAGTAGTTGGCATGTCTGAGTAGATCTTACAATTGCCGAAGAAGTGAACAACACACACACAGAAAAAAAAAAAACAACTTTGTACTGGATATTTAACTTTCTGATATAATAACGATAAGCTTTGAAAAGGATGCCATTTATAACAATGTAAAATGCTAATCAAATATAAAATATATCACCTAAATACACTTTATATTTTATTTAATTTTTCTAAATGTACATGCAATTACAGTTACCTTCACCAAAGTTTATTATACCACTTATGAGATTGTTTGATATATAATAGGATCTTGCTAAATATATGATGATCTAGAACATCTGTTATGATCTAGGTACGCGTTTCACCGGAGTTTGGTTGGGATATGTACTGAACCATGCTTAGCTGCGCCTAATTCTACGTTCTCATCAGTCAAGAAAAGACAGTTTGTGAGGTGTCATAGTGTGACACGACGGGAATATATCACACTTCGTTACAGACAACTTGCTTCGTTAATAGTTAGTAGCTTCTCCAGGCGCCTGCGTATTTTTAGCTTCTGTGCGATTTTTCTTTTAGGAAATGTTTGTTATCTGATTATAAAATATAATTTTTATTCCTAACATAGATTATGGATAGATGATTGAAATCTGGAATTACTATACCGAAAGAAATTAGTGATTATAGTACATCACTAACAGAAATAAAAAAAACAAAACAAAACTTTTTAACTTTTATATTTAATTGTAATTTCAAATTTATTAAAATTCAGTTAAAAAAGATGATATAACAATCAAATAATTGAAAATATAAAATCACTAAAACAAATATATATTTTTTAAATGAATGCAATTAAGTTAATTAAAGTTTTATTAAATAGATGAATATAAATGATTGCAAATTAAACATCATGATCTAGTAATCTGTTAGATCTTTTTAATTTTTGATATATAAAATGCTTAGATTTAAATAGTTCACTATAAATAACATTTTAAGAAAAAAGAAATAACAATCTGTGGTGTTGTGTTTAATCAACTTTTACAGAATACTTTTCGTTAAATATTATTTAATAATTTTTCTTTTAGGAAATAAATCATGATTATAGATTATATTGAATATAACTAAAGATAGTGATTATAGTAAATCAATAATAAATAATAAAATTAAAATTCTAAAGTTTTAACACAATTTTGTGTGGTACATTTCGCAGCGGAATACGTATTTTTTTTAAATTTAATTAAAGTTAAATCTCAATAGATCGAAAATTATTTAATTTTTTAACCAACTTTTCATATTATATATTGAAATATATAAACAAATATACAAATAACAACCATAAGATTTTTGTAAACAAAAAATATATTTTTTAGTGGGTAAATTTATAATAGCATTATAAATATGAAAAATCAAATAGAAATAGTATTATATAGTTTTAATTTTTCCCGTTTTGTGGTTTCGCATCGGTTAATGTTAAAACTAGTTTTTATTTGTCTAAATTTTTAAAGAACCTATGTAGTAGACAAGAATATTCGGCTTCGTTTTCCTGTTTATACCGTTATTTTTGTACCCACAAACAAACCATGTTTTACACTAGCACGTACTAGTACGTGACCCACGCTCAAGTATCAATCGTCAGAAAACGTACAAGTACGTGTCCTGCGCTCAAGTATCAATCACCAGAAAACGTACTAGTACTTGTCCCGCATACAATGTGTTAAGAAAAAAGCCAGGTAAACTAAAAATTCGCAAGTACGGCAAAGAATATCTTACATTTGGATTCTCATGGATTGGAGATAAAAATAAGCCTATTCCATTTTGTGCCAGCCGAACGATGGCCGAATGGTCAGGGCACTGATCGTCAGTACAGGACTTCGTGGGTTTGAATCCCACTGTGGTATTATGTTCGTAGCCGTTCGGATTCGGCAGTACGTCCCGGTTTCGTTATCCCTCGTGTTGCAAAAAAGTAGACCGTCTAAACTAAACCCAAACCGCTTTGTGTCGTTTGTTTTGAAACTCTAATGCAGCCTCCACACTATGGCCAATTGTTGACCACTTCCTGATGGTGACTTCGAACGATAGTTCACGTATTGCATCCACACGCTGGGCCACTAAATGAGACAAACACGTGGATTCGTCCATAGGGTCTACTGCGCACTTTAGTAGCGCATCGGGCTGCCTTTGATCTTTGGAGAAAAACCGTCTCGGAAGCCATCGTTCGCTAAGGCTATTTTATCGTCTGCCGCCATCGGCCACGATAAGCCAAACCCCCTCCAGACGGTGGTAATGGCTTGCAGTGGACCATAGTGTGGGGGGCCTTAACAAACAATTCTAGAACATGATCTATAATACCATTTAGGTATGACAATTCAAAAAATGATATTTTCCCTCTTTTTGCATAAAAATGAGCGCAATGATTAGTAAAAAGAAAACCGAACGTACCTTAAGAAGCAATAATGTAAGCCTCACATATCCATACATTGACAAAATCATCAAAACATCGATGCCTAATTTCTATTTAACTTGGTTTACGAAAAGGTAAAAAGAAAGAAATTCCGTGTACCTTACAGCATCTAGTTAGTTCAATTCCTACCCCATACTAGAATATTCTAATTAACAACGCAACAACGAAATAAATTTGTGAATCTAACATTTTAAGAAATACCTCACAACGTTCGCTCGGAAAATTTGGCGAAATTGTACTTCATGAAAATTAACAGTAAGTAAATTCAATTAAAATTTATCTTCGAACGAATCACCTGGCTACACGAACAGAAACTCTTTTCCTCGCGCTAACATATTTTTTTTCTTTTATTTTAACCGTACCTAAAGGCAGTAACTAATGCTTCAAAAATTTATTACGGGCAAAATAATAGGAAAAGAGCTGATACTCCCCGATTTGTGGGGGTTAAACAGCTATTAAGAAAAGCTGCGGCGCGAAAATTATTAGAGGCAGCCAATAAAGCAGTTTGCCGTATATTTGGCACCGGCAATTCCTTCTCTCGTTTTATTGCCGTAAATTGTCGGGCAGTTAAAATTCCGAGGAAAAACGTGCCACCGTGAAATAAGAGGATGGGGGAATATCTTGGAAAACATTCTGCTCTCATTTAGGGAAGGCGTGTTTTTTCTTTCTTATTTTAGTCTGGAGACCAGATATGACTTCGCTATGGAGAAATAGATTTAAGGGAGAATTATTTGAATGCGGTGGCAGCAGAACGGGTTTAAATTTATCTGGAGTTTTTGGCTGTAAGAAATGCCGATAGCGTTATAATTCAGCTTTAAAATACTTTAGACGTACATTGACGTTAAACTATGAACAAATATTGCTAAAATATTCATTTCTGCTGAATATTTTTTTTTTGTACTGAAAATATAACAATAAATTAATTTTAATGCATATATTTCTTTTATCCTCGAAAAATCATAGGAGAATGATTTTGGGCAGCTACTTTTGGTTTTTTTTCTTCTGCAAAGAGGACTACTTAAAGCTGAATCCAAACGATTACGGACAGTCATACCAAAAATGACATTCGAATTCGCAGATTGATGAAATGCAACGCCCTACCTATTGAGTCATCGTTTGACCGTGGATGGAAGGTCCAAGTATGAGCTATACCCCTTTCCGAAGGGGTATAGCTCATAAACAATATACATATACACAATATACAATAACAATGCGCAATGTACGATAACAATATACAATATACAATAATCATAACCATAGGGGAACCAATTTTTTGGACTACTTCCCCACATTTTTCAGCTGTTTTCCATTCACCTTACGCGATACGTCCATGCTATATAACCAAGGAAGAATTTTATGTCCATGAAGCACATGAATAGATATAGGTCATATATTACATGTAAATAATTAAACCCAAAAGCCCAAAGTGACTATTCCGGTTGGTTCAGCCGATTCCAATACAAAACGAAAAAAATAGCACCTCCTTTAAAAAGCCTTGTAAATGTCCTACAAAATGTGAAATTTACAACTGAAATGAAGTTCCTACAATAAGCACTTGGCATCAGCGTGCTCTACGTCTTGAAAATGACCAACAAAATTTGAAATTTATAACATGCACGCCCTTTCCAAGCTGAAATGAAATTCGTAAAATAAATACTTGGCATCAGCGTCTCTATGTCTTGAAAATGCCCAACAAAATTTGAAATTTATAACATGCAAGTCATTTTCATGCTGAAATGGAGTTCCTAAAATAAACACATGGCATCAGCGTGCTCTACGTTTTGAAAATGACCAACAAAGTTTGAAATTTACAATAAGCATTCGTTTTTATTCAAGTAAGTATATATATCTTGTAGAAAATCGGCCAATCACAAGCCTTATCAAATAAAATTATGCTTGTTTTATTATTTCACGGTTTGTATCACAAGGAAAAGTGAGGTTTGTATCACATTATAATAGAATAATGGTTATATTTTTCTGTTATGTAGAAATTTTAACACATTGTGAGCAGGTACATTTCGCAGCGGAATTGTACCGGGAGCGGGCAATTTGAGCGTAAATTTAGTAATTCAATTAAATCTCAATAGATCAAAAATTATTTAAATTTTTTAACCAAACAAATATATAAATAGAAGTATACAAACAACAACCATAAGATTTTTGTAAACAAAAAATATATTTTTTAGTGGATAAATTTATAATAGTATCGTAAATATGAAAAATCAAATAAAAATAGTAGTATATAGTTTTAATTTTTTCCGTTCTGTGGTTCCGCATCAACTGATGTCAAAACTAGTTTTTATTTGTCTAATTTTTTCCAAAATCTTTGTAGTAGACAAGAACATTCGGCTTCGTTTTCCTGTATATATCGTTATTTTTGTTCCCATAAACAAACCATGCTGTTACACTAACCCGTACTAGTACGTGACCCGCGCTCAAGTATCAATCGTCAGAAAACGTACAAGTACGTGCCCCGCGCTCAAGTATCAATCGTCAGAAAACGTACTGTCCCTCGTTATAATCCCACTATTCCGCGTAACTATAAGTACGTGTCCCGTATACAATGTGTTAATAGACAAATATGCACACTTTTGTTTCAACATAAGTCTTTAAACAATTTTCAACGCAAAGTACTGTATTTAAATAATATAACAACAAAAAATTGTTTAAAGGCATAAAAATGCAGATATGATCTTGGCATGTGCGAACAGCTGCACCATCTCAGCTTTGGAGGGGAACGTGTTAATTAAGATAAGATAGGTTTTTACGCGCCGTGAACATGCCGCAGAGGAGAGCACGTGACACCATCGAAAGAAAAAAAAATAGAATAAAATTCTTGAAAATATATAAATCAAAAATTTCCTAACTGCTGGTACCATCGATATTACGAAAACATGATAGTATCTTCGATGACCTCCCCACACCCCTCTTACAACATACATCGGCCCCAAAAGGAAAAAAAAATTCTTACAAAACACGCAATCATACGTCTTTATAAGCCCCCATCCGATTCCCTTCACGTAGTTCTGGGATCAAAGACAAAAGAAAAAAAAAAGAGGAAAAAGAATAAAAAAGAGAGAATCGAAATATCCAACTGATGCTGGGTTGTCTCACGTCCTCATCACTGCCTCGGAATAAATTCTTCACTTTAACTCCCAATTCGATGCCCGCGAGGGAAGCAGGGGCACGACAACTCAGCAGCGAGGAAACTTTCGCGCCGAATTGAAACAATGACATAATGGATTGTATGAGTAGAATGCAATTACACACACAGACAGAGGAGGGACGTCGGAATTCGGAATGTGGGCTTCGTTAAATTAAGTTTTCGGGCGCATTTGTTGAAAGCATAACGTACCCCCGATGAAAGAACTTTCTGTTAAGTGGATTTTTATTGAAATAGACGAAGTAGTTTTAATCCGGGACTGCGAAATCTCATTAAGAGACGAGGGTATCAAACGCGCAATGATAGCTTCATTTATGGCACGAGGGCATAGACTCTGCTAAAAGGTGAAGCGAGACCGTCAAGTTTTACCGCTCTAGTGCTCAACCTTCTGCATTATTTCCTTTTTAGACTGCTGACTAACAAATGCATAATTTTTAATTTTGAAACTAATATTTGAAAGAGAAAATAAATTTTGAATTGTATAAAATTTATAAAAAACTTAACACCATCTCTTTCTAAACATAAATAAGAAAGCGCTTGTGTGTCTTTTCTACAAAGCCAAACCTCTTATCGTAGAGTTACCAAATTTTGAACACACATTCGTTCATATCACTAGACTGTCTTTATCGATGTTTATATTAGAACGTCTGAATGCTTACTAATTTCTATTACCAAAAATCTTTTACTCCTATTACCAAAAAACATATTTATGTATGTATGTACGTATATATATATATATATATCTACGTATGTATATAAACGTGATGCATTCTTTAGTCTAACTTTAAATATAGATTATTGAAAACTTATGTATAAATTTATATATTAGAACATACATTTACTACATATTTGTTACTTAGTATATACTTAGGTATGTATATATGCATGTCTATATATGCATTCGCATATATACGAAGTTTCTCGCGCCGCTGCAATTGAATCAGCCTCTATTTTTAATTTTAAATTATTTTAATAATATTTTTTTTACTGGGCAATGAGAAGAGTTACATAGTTTGCAGTGGCGTTGAAACAACAGCGAAGTCCATGGTGTAAAAAACTAAAGATTGAAGATCAAGAATAAATCCTAAGCTCAGAAATTAAGAAAGATACGTAGGAGAGGGGCTCATTCTGCAATAGTCTTCTTACATTTTATTTATTAAAGAACTGGAGATCGAAGATGAAAAATAAGTCATATGATTAGGAATAACGCAGGTCACGACTGAGATGGACTTGGACTCATTCTGCAGAATTTTATATTTCTTTTATTAGTGTAAAAAACTGAAGATTGAAGATCAAGAATAAATCTTAAGTTCAGGAATTAAAAAGTCAAGACAGAGGGGCTCATTCTGCAAGAGTCTTATATTTCATTTATTAAATAACTAGAGATCGAAGATCAAGAATAAGTCATACGATCAGGAATAAAGCAGGCCACGACTGAGAGGGCTCATTCTGCAGAATTTTATATTTCATTTAATTAATGTGAAAAACTGGAGATCGAAGATCAGAAATAAGCCATCGTGAGAATTCTTTAAGGGATATCACCGGTCTCTCATCGTGGGAAGCCTAGCTACTTACGATGATGAGGATTTTAAAATTTTTTTACTTAAACGTTCACCTAATAATTTCAGAAATTTCCCATTAATCAAAAAGTTGACGGTCATTCTCCTAGAAACCAAACCATAAAATGTTTCCAAAGGTGAAGCAATTCAGTTATATAATGGAAGTGTTCAAGATGATTTCACCACTATTTCAACATTTGCATTGAGTAAAAAACTGAAAATTAAAGATCAAGAATAAATCCTAAGCTCAGAAATTAAAAAGGCACGACTGAGATGGGATCATTTTGTAAGAGTCTTATATTTCATTTATTAAAGAACTGGAGATCGAAGACCAGAAATAAGTCATCGTGAGAATTCTTTGAGGGATATTACTGGTCCCTCCTTCGCTTAGCCACTTATGATGAATTTTAAGATTTTAATACATTAATGTTTACCTAAAAATCTCAAAACATCTCAGAAATTTCCCATTAATCAAAAAGTTGACAGTCTTTCTCCTAACAAACCAAATCATAAAATTTTTCCAAAGTTGAAGCAATTCAGTTATATACTGGAAATATTCACAATGATTTGAATGTTGTTTTAACATTTGCAAATGCTGCACTTATAACGTTTAGTTTAACGTTTAAAAATGCGATTTCAGATTAAGATACACGGTAAATACCTCGAATCTGGAGCCCCTTTAAATTAGAAGCTCGGACACTGGCTTCTAAGTCACCGTTAATCAAGCCTTACCTCCAGGGAAGCAACTCTTCTCCATAAACGTATGTGGATGAAGTCTCCAATAGTGGACCCAAATGCAAAGAAATGGTATATAGTCTTCATTCAGGATAAAGTGATAATGTCACAGCCTGCTATCCATTACAATTATATAACAACAATGGAAACTTTTAATTAGAGATAGAATATAAGCCAAAACGAAATCAGAATAATGGAATCTCAGAACGCAATTTATTCTAAAGCCACTTTAAGAACTAAATGATTTTGTACAACTTCGGCGTTGAGTAAATACTCAGATATACGAGTTCTTTAAAAGCACGAGTGATAAAAATCGCACTTGGAACTTTCGAACTGCATTTAACGCACATTATCCTAAATATGGGGAGACGGGCTACGATCGGTTTAGCAGATCTTTAAAATGGTAAATTCCTAGTTAAGAGGCAACGTAATCACCACTTAACAATGTAAAATTCGAAACGAATGTGGAAAATGTTTGCTGCCCGGGCATTGCAGTCAGATAATGAACGTGGGGGAAGGTGGGTGGAAACCGATGGGAGTGGGGGAGTAACGAGAAGAGTATGTTAGCCGAAACTTCATTCAACAAGGTTGTTTTGAGATTGCGACAATCAACTCTTATAAAGTTGAGGCATTTATAATTGCTTCTCCAGGGGAATTTACATCTGCTTTGCATTTGGTGTCGATAGAAGGAGACGAAGCGCGTGTTAATTAAAGATTAAAAAGTTGGAAATCTAGCTTGGAGGAAAATGAAATTTTGAGAAGTTAGTTGACAATTATAAAGGGATGTTTTCATTATATGAACACAACCTCGCGGAAAAATTATGCTTATTTTGACTCAACTATGTTCGCATTCATTAATAATAATTAGAATAAACAATTAGAAAATCGATGCCTTCTCAGATAAATAAAGTTAATAAATTATTAACACTGTGTATTTTATAATTAAACGATTCGCAATTTGAAAAGATCTATAGCATTTAGAATCTTAATTAAGTCGGAATTAATTCGAATACATCTCCATTCACCATTAAACGAAAACTACCTGTGCTAAAATACGACTCTTAACACATTGTGTGCGGGTACACTTCGCAGTGGATTTGTACCGGTAGCGGGCGTTTTGAGCGTAAATTGAGTTATTCAGTTAAATCTCAATAGATCGAAAACTATTTAATTTTTTAACCAACTTTTCATATTTTATATTGAAATATATAAACAAATATAGAAATAGAAATATATAAATAACAAACATAAGATTTTTGGAAACAAAAAATATATTTTTTAGTGGATAAGTTTATAATAGTATCGTAAACATGAAAAATCAAATAGAATAGTAGTATATAGTTTTAATTTTTTCGAATTATATTATATATAAACATTTTTACATTATAAAAAAATGGAAGACAAGAACATTCGGCTTCATTTTCCTGTATATACCGTTATTTTTGTACCCACAAAGAAACCATGTTGTTATACTAACCCGTACTAGTACGTGACCCGCGCTAAGTATCCATCGTCAGAAGACGTACTAGTACGTGTCCCGCATACAATTTGTTAAGTAAATAAAACAGTTACGTAAAATGATAGAAATGTTCATGTGCACATCACGCGAAAACTAATGAATGGAACGAGACGCGAGTTCTTTCAATTTTTTCTTAACAGTTCTAGGATTAACTTACACTTTTCATTTTACAGCAAACAAATATCAGCCTTTCAGGGCATACCAAATATGCAAAAACTTCCACGCTACAATTTGCAAAGAGATTTGCTCTGTATCTCAGATCTATCCTTACTGACTTTAACGGAAAGTTGAGCTTTATTTATAGTTTTTGACACAAGTGTAGATTATTCTGGGAAATACTGGTTATATAGCTTTTTCGATGTTTCTTTGGCATAAAAGGTATTTTGTTGCCAAATGGGGATAACTTTCTTGTTCACCATGCCTTGCACCAATTTTTAGTGTCGCCCGTAGAAGACTCAATACTAGCAATTTGATTTTTCCTCCTTCTGAACCAGTGCATTTGATCGCCACAAATCATAAAACGTCTGTCACAAAAAATTACATTTTCCTAAAATAAATTTTCCAACTATATTTTGTTTAATGGAAAAATAATAAAGCTTTATAATAACTTTTTGACTGCGCAAAACACTTGTCTATCCATGATTCACGTATAACTCTGATAGCACTTGTAAAAATTCAATAACATACATGCTTATAATTGGGAAATATTAAATATTAAAATATAATCTTAAAAAAATGAAAAATTTGCCTGAAGTGTTAAATTGTTTTACTTCATTCATCATTAGATTAGTACTGTTGCAAAGAAATAAAGAACAAAAGAAAAGGTTAATTTTAAAACCCAACTCCAGCTATTATTTAGAGCCAAAATGGAAAGAAAAGGTTAATTTAAAAACCAGTCCCAGCTATTCTTTAAAACCAAAAAGGAAAGAAAAGGTTAATTTTAAAATCAATCCAGGTCCAGCTATTCTTTAAAGCCAAAATGGAAAGAAAAAATTAATTTTAAAATCCAGCTCCAGCTATTCTTTAATCTTTTAAAGCCAAAAAGGAAAGAAAAGGTTAATTTTAATATCCAGCCCCAGCTATTCTTAAAGCCCAAAAGGAAAGAAACGGCTAATTTTAAAATCTAGCTCCAATTATTCTTTAAAGCCAAAATGGAAAGAAAAGGTTAATTTTAAAACCCAGCACCAATTATTGTTTAGAGCCAAAATGGAAAGAAAAGATTAATTTTAAAATCCAGCTCCAGCTATTCTTTAAAGCCAAAAAGGAAAGAAAAGGTTAATTTTAATATCCAGCCCCAGCTATTCTTAAAGCCCAAAAGGAAAGAAACGGCTAATTTTAAAATCTAGCTCCAATTATTCTTTAAAGCCCTAAAAGGAAAGAAACGGCTAATTTTAAAATCCAGCCCCAGCTATTCTTAAAGCCAAAAAGGAAAGAAACGGCTAATTTTAAAATCCAGCTCCAGCTATTCTTTAAAGCCAAAATGAAAAGAAAAAATTAATTTTAAAATCCAGCTCCAGCTATTCTTTAAAGCCAAAAAGGAAAGAAAAGGTTAATTTTAAAACCCAGCACCAATTATTGTTTAGAGCCAAAATGGAAAGAAAAGATTAATTTTAAAATCTAAGTCCTTTAGCAATTTAAATGGTTTAACAAGGTCTTAAATTATATTGCTTTTTAATTCATATTTAGTTTATAATATAGAAGTATTGAACTTCTCACTATTTACACCTTTTACATACCCCTTTGTAAATACAGATAAGCTATCAAGGAAAATTGTATAACACTTTCTCTTCAGCGCGACATAAAGTGAAGCAAGAAAGGTACAGCCAAAAAGGAAAGAAAAGGTTAGTTTTAAAATCCAGCCCTAGCTATTCTTTAAAGCCAAAAAGAAAAGAAAAGGTTGATTTTAAAATCTAGCCCCACTTATTCTTTAAAGCCAGAAAGAAAAGAAACACCTAATTTTAAAATCTAGCCTCAGCTATTCTTTAAAGCCAAAATGGAAAGAACAGGCTAATTTTAAATTCCAGCTCCAGCTATTCTTTAGAGCCAAAAAGTAAAGAAAAGATTAATTTTAAAATAAAGCCCCAGATATTCTTTAAAGCCAAAAAGGAAAGAAAAGGTTAATTTTAAAATCTAGCCCCAACAATTCTTTAAAGTCAGAAAGGAAAGAAAGGGTTAATTTTAAAATCCAGCCCTAGCTATTTTTTAAAGCCAAAAATGAAAAAAAAGGTTAATTTTAAAACCCAGCACCAATTATTGTTTAGAGCCAAAATGGAAAGAAAAGATTAATTTTAAAATCTAAGTCCTTTAGCAATTTAAATGGTTTAACAAGGTTTTAAATTATATTGCTTTTTAATTCATATTTAGTTTATAATATAGAAGTATTGAACTTCTCACTATTTACACCTTTTATGTATCCCTTTGTAGATAATGTTAACAAGGAAAACTGTATAACACTCTCTCTTCAGCGCGACATAAAGTGAATTAAGAAAGGTATAGCCAAAAGGAAAGAAAAAGTTAATTTTAAAACCCAGCACCAATTATTGTTTAGAGCCAAAATGGAAAGAAAAGATTAATTTTAAAATCTAAGTCCTTTAGCAATTTAAATGGTTTAACAAGGTCTTAAATTATATTGCTTTTTAATTCATATTTAGTTTATAATATAGAAGTATTGAACTTCTCACTATTTACACCTTTTACATACCCCTTTGTAAATACAGATAAAGCTATCAAGGAAAATTGTATAACACTTTCTCTTCAACGCGACATAAATGAAACATTAGCTCACGGACAAATGGGAGGTCAGTGTAGTGCACGAACTAACATATTTCCTTACATAATTATAGTTCAAAATATTCATATTCATATCTATCGCTGGCTGATAAATTAACTACAGGTGCATATCACACTCTAATCTCTCTGTGGATGCTTTGATGCAAAATGCTATTCAATAGAGATAACTCTTTCAACAAAAGACGCGGTTATTCAGAACTCCGAGAGATAAAACTTTTCTCCCATGACTCCGCTGGTTATAAATATTTCCGCTTTTGCCAGCCAGAGTTAACTGGTGCATTTCCTTTCCCGTTCTTGTTCTATTATGCATGTATTTTATTTTTTTAATGACAGGAAAAATTCAAAGCTACAGGACATAACGCTCGAAGCATTACGAAGTTCAAAAGAGGGTATTTACGGGTTTATGAGTATCATAATGCCGCATAAGAGATTCACAACTCGGATGGCAATACATTATTTAAAGCGAGTGATGCGATGTATCTGTGACCTTAACTGGATAAATTAAATTCCAAGGTCTTAAATTTATAGGTTTAATGTTTTCACGCTCTTAATGCGGAAGGATGATCTTTTTACTTGTTTTATAGTACACACCAATCGTTACCCATCTATATAATGTGTGATAAGACAGCTTTCGAGGTAGAAAGACAACTAAAAGAATTAAATTGAGAAAGGGTTTTGATTTTTTTTGCGGGCTCTAAGGTCAACTTCTTGCTTACAAATGACTAATGACACCGGAACTTCTTGTAAAATAAGATTTTAAGAAAAGCTACACAGGGTTGGACTAACAGTGGATTCGGAAGCTATTGAAAAAAGGGCAGTACGTTACACGTTCGTGCATCAGTAAGATAATTAACCAGTTGAATCACAGAACCAAGGGACTGGCAGGGAGTTGCGTTTCGGTACCAGAGTTCGCAGCCGTTCAAAATCGGCTTTAAGGAATAGGTCCCGGTATCATTAGCTCTTGTGAGCAAAACCATAGTGAGATACCGTACGTAATTTAGTGTGTAATCTGTGAAATAATTTCGCTGGTTTGGATATATATTATGTATGTATGTATGTATGTGTGTGTGTATATATACATACATATATATATATATATATATATATATATATATATATACATAAAATATATACATATATATAGACACATACATATATATACATATATACATACAGACACACATACATACATTTACATATACACACATATATATTTACATATACATAAATACACACACACACACACACACACATATATATATATATATATATATATATATATATATATATATATATATACACACACACACACATACAGAGCAGTTCTTATGGGAGGTATTCTAAATATACATTCAAATATAGGTATGGAGATATTCTAAATATAATAATTTGATATATTACACACACACATATATATGTATGTATGTGTGTGTGTGTACTAGGGTACGCAATAAGGCTAACGAGGCCGGGACCTAGTGAAAGCCGGGAAAGCTGTTTCCCAACGGCTACAAGCATCCCTGTCAACAGTGGGTTCGAACTCACAAACACCGGTACTATCTGCGCCTATAGGGCACAATGTATTTTATAAGATGCAAATATGCATTACTGTTATATGATAGTATTTGTAACGTCTTACATTGTGTGCTGAAATACGACGGTAAAGGTCCACATACCTCAAATTTGTGTATTTTTCCCGTGAAGGCATCGTCCGGTATGGGATAGCTGAAGATTTTCCCCGCCACCGTGGTCGCGTCAGATATCCCCCAGTGCCTCTTGACGCTGTCCTTGCCGTCGAGGATCTTGTCAAAAGCCTGCTGTTGCTCTTGACCACTGTCCAAGTCCCGAAGCAGGAGTTTCACGTAGTTCGTCTCGTCGTCGTCGCTCACAGTGGCAGAAGCCCGGACGATGACCAATAACAGCATCAGGAGCAAAGTCCGCCAACTCCTCGCCAACGGGAGGTGGTGGTGTAACGATTTCGATGCCATTGAACAATGATCTATTCTACAGTGCAGTTTTTTTTTTTCGAGGAATGGCCTCAGAGATTTGGGAGTGTCTATGGTATTTACTTTGGTTAAGCGTCCTAAAAACAAGTCATTTTTCTTCACATGATCACACTCGCGATAGTTGTCCTCGGGAGCACATGACGGTTCTCTTCTTGAGGGTCAAATCTGGAAAAGAGAAGCACGTCGTCAGTGATGCAGACTTATATTTCAACAGAATATAAATGCAACATATGTACATGAAGAGTCAGGATAGTACAAACATATCATCATAATTAACGTCGACAAAACACAAAATGACATTTATTTACAATGTTGTTGTTACTCACCCCCTCTGGTGTAGGAAATCCTAAATCCTACATCAGGTCCAATTAACCCCGTAGCAATATGGGACAAGTCTATGGCTAACGGCAATAGGAGTCTTCGTAATGTAATTTGAATAGGTAACATTTATATTGAACTACCTAACCTATTTTTACAGATAATCTTATATGAATTTATCATAAATTTTAATTAGCTCATATTTGGCTATTTTATATATTTATGGATTATACACTTCAATCAAAATGTATTTCTTAGATGAAATTTATTGATCACAGTTTTCTTATATCCTGTAATCTAAGGTTTATCATGCGTAATTAACACATTGTGTACGGGTACATTTCGCAGCGGAATTGTACCGGGAGCGAACGTTTTTTTAAGCGTAAATTTAGTTATTCAGTAAAATCTTCGTTTCCTGTATATACAGTTATTTTTGTAACCGCACAAACAAACCATGTTGTTACACTAACCCGTACTAATACGTGACCCGCGGTCAAGTATCAATCGTCAGAAAACGTACTAGTACGTGTCTAGCATACAATGTGTGCTAAGAATACTACTCTTTACGCTAAATTCATTAAATAATGGTTATTATGACTCATAAATCAACACAAATTTTATTACTATTGCAATGCTTTTTACCTGCTTTAAGAGTCATGTTCAATTTGTAATGTGGAGTTAAATTTTTCTTTTAATTATCTCCTGATTTCTAGGTATATTTGTGTACATGTAGTGTGTTGAGCTTGTAACTCGAAATTAATATCACTGCGATAAAAGCTAATATATATAAAGCAAATAGCAGTAATACTATTAAAGATCTAACTAATATCACGAGAAAATTTGGTGACTGTCGACATGATGTAGCAAAGGGGAGAGGGTGTTGGGATTTTTATTCCTCATAAGGATTGCTGTATATATGTAAGGATTACGGCATTAGTTTTGATCTGAGATGAAGTGGGAAAAAACCTCACCCATGGGAAATTTTCTACTATGTTCTTGACTGTAGGTCATTTTTCTCTATGGCGAAATTTGACGACAAACATACACACGAACTCTTTTATTTATTAGTATATATTTCAATCTTCCCTCCAATCATTTAAGTAAAGAAACAGCAATACTTCCACTAGTTATAATTGTCTTTCATCTTTTTTTTCCGAGTATTTAATATTATTTTGATCACAACAAATATAAAAAGCAGATTACAGCAACGCTAGTAACAATCTAGATTTGTGCGAAAATTTGGTGACTGTAGGCAGTGGCGTAGCGAAGGAGGGGATGCTGAAATTTTAATCCCTTATCCAGATTGCTGTATACATATATATGTAAGGATTAATGCATTAGTTTTGAGATTTGAAATAAAGCAGACGAAACCCCTGCCATGGAAAATTTCCCTCTGCGTTCCTGGCTATAGATAATTTTTTTCTATGGCAAAATCTGACGACAAACACACGATCTCTTATTTATTAGTATGAATTTTAATCTTCTTTCTTTCCAATCACTTTAGAAAAGACACATAGCAATACTTCCACAGTTGTAATTGCCTTTCATCTTTATTTTCTGAGCAATTAATATTACTTTGGTCACAGCACATAAAAAAAGCAGATCACAGCAACGCTAGTTAAGATCTAGCTTTGGTGACTAAAATTTGGTGACAGTAGGCAGTGGCGTTGTAAAGGGGGGGATGTATGTATATATATATATATATATATATATATATATATATATATATATATATATATATATATATATATATATATATATACATATATGAATTTAAATCTTCACCCCAATCATTTCAGATTAGAAACATAGCAATACTTTCATAATTATATTTGCCTTTTCTTTTTTTTTTTTTCAAGTAACTCAAAATTAATATCACTGTAATTACAGAAAAAAAAAAATCCAATCACAGCATCGCTAGTAAAAATCTATCTTTGTGCAAAAATGTGGCGACAGCAGAATTCCCCATAGGGATTGATGTATACATATAAAGGCTGATGCATTAATTTTGAATTAATTCTGAGTCGCAGTGGAGAAACATACTCCCATGGAAAATTCCTCGTTAAGCCCCGGACTGTAAACCATTTATTTCTTTGATAAAATCTTAGAAGAACACGGCGATACTTCCATAATTATAGTTGCTTGTCATCTTTTGAGAATAACTCGATATTAATGTCACTGTGATCACATAAAATATAAAGAGGATGACCAAAATATCACAAGCTTATTTATTGATACATACAAAATACGTAAATTCAAACTAGGAACCTCGCAAAATATATCCAGAGTAATTTCTTTCAAAACTTTAATGGGGCGAGGGAAGTGGGGGCGGCAGAAAGCTGCATGATCGACAAATCGAAGGCGACAAGGTGAACTCTTTTAAAATCTGAAATCGATTAAATACATACATAACGCGAGGTCGTTCTCAACCATCGATAAAAGCATTTTGATATAATGTTATCGGAATGGAAAATGAAGGGCGAAAATTTTCTTGTCGATACAATAGCTGAAGGATAAACATGCTGAGTGGCAGAAAATTCGTTAAAATAAACTACATAACTCAATTATGACACATATGTTAAAAAATGAATACAATATTTAAATTTTCAGTTAGCTGAGGGAATCTGTGCATATTATAAGAGTCGGATACGATTTCCGCAACTTAACCCTTAATTTGACAAGATGTTTTTTCAGTTGTCTGTATCAGGGTTCCACTCTTTTCCCAGAACAAAAAATAAGGACTTTCTAAGGACCAAAATAACTTTTTATAAAGACCTACTTGAAACACACGACATAACGGCATAAACCCTATCTCCCGATGAACATATTTTAACGATTATGAACCAGACAAGGCATGTTCAATAAATGCCCTACAATATTTCAGAATTAAGTTTTTAAAAATGCCTAAAAATTAATATAAGATAAATCTATTTGACAAAAACTAATTTTGAAATATATATGTACATCTCAAGTTTTTTGAATGATCAAGCTAAAAATAAATTGTGAATAAAAACAATATTATAAACAGTACTTATGGAGGTTTATATATGTTATATATATATATATATATATATATATATATATATATATATATATATACACACTAGCTGATTATACCCGACGTTGCCTGGGAAAGAAGAAAGTTTTAGACTTTTCTATTACATTTAATGCAAGGAAAATTAAACTTCCATAAGTAACTGAAATATCTACAAACACCCATCCTCCATGCTTCGTTTAATTAAAATCTGCAGCTATTAGGAAAGGGCAGCTGACTTTATACTTTAAACCTTTTAAGTATACAAAAGATTATATATTTGTCATAAGAAAACTGATAGGAAAATCACATGAGACTGTGGATCTCATCAATGGAGAAATTGATCGCATTCCAATTTAAAAATTAAGGAGTTTTTAAGGACCTTTGACGAAAATTAAGTAGTTTTAAGGGCCTGAAAAAATGAAAGCGAAAATTAAGGAGTTCTTAAGGACTTTTAGGGATCGTGAGAAACCTATGTATAGACATTAGGATCTCTGTAAAATAAACAAAAAAATATATCATTTTCCATTTTTGAGATAATTAATGTCAGTTGTGGCAAACACTGACAATTATGTTAAATAATAGTTATAAATATACATGTCCGGTGTAGCGGACTTAGCCAAATTAAAGGTTAATTTTTAATTTCTCCGAAAGTTTTTTTTAAGATCTGTATATGCTTAGAAATCAACATTTAAAAAATAATTAAAAATGAATTATTTTTACAATTATAAAATCTAATATATGATACAGAATATTATTTTCACGATTTTTTAAATTATAAAATAAAGAGTATAAAATAAAAACGTAAAAATAAAATAAAATTAAGATAAAGGTGATAAGATGAAGAACTAATAAAAATTTTACATATGCAATTTATCTTTGAAAGAAATTAAATAAATATTGAAGATAAAGGTATTTTCACGATTTTTTAAATTATAAAATAAAGAGTATAAAATAAAAACGTAAAATAAGAAAACAAACTTTAATTTTTATATCGCAAATGATTATCATTATACTAAAAAAACTTAAACGCAGAGGCACAGAAAAAAAATAATGTAAAAGGCAATCGGTCTACAATTATTGACACTGCCGTATGTTTAGGCCATTTTTAATTGTCTATTCGCAGTTAATAAAGTACTCATGTCATAATTTACCACAATTATGAAACATTAATTTACTATAAGCGATACTAATTACGATTTAGAACAATAATTAATACCTAACTTTATTTATAAACTGTACAACAGCTCCGAAACAAATAACAATAAATAAATGACAATTATTCATATTCTAGACTACAAACAGCAGGCTATGCTAAATAAGCCATAAACTACCTGGTCTTACAACCATCTCGGAGTTTTTATGGTATATAAATTTTTCCCGCCAAGAGCCGCTAAATTTTTCAACCAATTTGGGGGATAACTTGCTTCCATCAGTAAAGGTTATCCGTGAGAAAACCTGATATCTGCAAGTCGGTTTCTATGACTGCGCATTTACCTGCAGAGGACTATGAAAGGAGAGTTATTCAGCAAGTTACTCTTCTAAAATACAATTATAACATCATCGTATTGTTACATTAATTTAACTTTAAATAACAGACCGCTATGTATCTATGTATAAACAACGAGGATTTTCAAGGTGTTAGATACAAGTTACCTACGGCAATACCTAGTCAGAAATTGACGCCTTTGATGTGCTTAAACACAGTACAATACATTAATCTTGTAGTTTTACTGCATAGCTGATTTATAATTTTAAGCTTGGAATAGTTTAATATGTTTCAAAAGTGATGTTAGTTCTTGAAAATCCTCCGTCCCGTCAGAATAATGGAGAAATTTTAAAGAAATACGAAAATTCCCCGACTAGAATAATGCAAAGCTTCTAAAGAAATGCCTCTAAGCACTTTTGAACAAGGTACATGGAATGATAATAATAATAGTAATAATAAAAACCCAGTAAAACATTTGTACCTTGTCTCTACATTTATCTGCATGTCATCTGAAATCACAGCAATCATGTACTAACTGATATCTAAGTAGCTTTCGCGGACGTGTCTATGGCTTCACCAAACCTAGTGCAAGGTGTATCGCTTTTTCTTCTTTTAACACAGTAAGATCGGTTGCTTTGGGTCTCATCTTGCCTAATATACCGTAGTAATTAAAAAACGATCGAGCAATGCCGATGTGATTTACTAACGAGAGATTGCAAGGAGAGATGTTTAATTAATGTGGAATTTTAGGTCAATTGTTTAATTATGAAAATTAATTAGGTCATGACCTTCAGGCTAGAGCCCATTCCGTAACGCAGCGTGTTTGGTCACCTTTCAATGAAAAAACGGTGCAGGGGATACAATTGGCTTAAAGAATTACGGGGTCTCAGAACTTTTGATGGTTCTGAAAAAAATTACGGGGTCTCAGAACTTTTGATGGTTTTGAAGAAAAGTACAAAAATGAGCTTTTCATAACAATTTTTTTTTTTTAAATTAAGATCTTTAATTCTTTTAACAAGTTGACTTTTAACATTGCGTCTATAGCCGTCAAAGCGAAGTTCACTATGTGAAATGACAGCAATAGCCGTTTAAATCGAAACGGTCGTTTTAGACACTACGGCTATAGCGGCACAAATGTGCATTTATTGGCATACAATTAGAAGCCTAGTGTCATGTTTTGGAAACAATTTTTTAGTTTGAATTTCGTTTTCCACACACCCCCCTCAAAAATGTGCAATAATTATGAAATTATAGTAATTTTTTTGTCATTCATTTATTTTTGTTTGATTATAAACTAACATTTCGTGTAAAATTCCCAGAAAAACTTTGTTGCACACAAACAAAATTGCATATTTGAGTCATTAAACCTGTCATTTACGTTTTTAAATTTATGCTGTTATAACCGCCATCGTCCCATTACTTAGTGTCTAGAGTTTGACGCCATGTTTCACCTAATTAAAACTAGATTGCCCGAGATTTCTTGTATTATATTAAAAACATTCATTAAATGACTGTTGTGAAAAATACTTTGTAAAGAAAATTTGTTTAAAATTTATTTTTAATATTATATAATAAAGGAGGGCAAGTAACTACAATTATTCATAAATTTATATGTTATAGAAAAAAAAATCCAAATTCTAAGAATTGTGTCATTATATTTCATAATTGTTTTTCTAATTGAAATTAAAAAACAGTCAAAATGACTGCCTGCATGTGAAACTCATTTTTTTTTTTTTTTTTTTCTTTTTTACTCGCATTCTGTCATTTCTAAGAGTGCAGTTATGCATCCTGCAATAGCTTGATGATTTTTTGATTTTTAAGAAAAATACGAGATTTTTTTTTTTTGCAAGCTAGTTTTAGAGTACCTGGGATCTCTAAAACTAGATATTTCTTATTTTAGATCTTGGGAAAATAAGGATCTTTGGTATCCACAATTTATTCCAGTTTTCGCGAATGTTCTGGGCCAACAGCTTTAGTTTTACACTTTATCAAATAAAAAATCAAATCACATGAAAAATCTACATATAACCATTTTTAGCTTTCATTTTTTTATCAATTAGACCAATGCCTTAGTGTTAATCGTCTTCGGAGAGTTGCTGAAGTGTATAGAAACAGGGCTTCGAACCGGAACTGAACCGAAAACCGGAAAAAACCGTTATTTTGGTCGGAACGAAAACCGGAACTGAACCGAAAAAAATATCGGTTTATTTCGGTTCGATATATCTTTCAGTCATTTTGTTACTGTTACCAACTTATCAATATTTTCTAATTTAACGTCAACTTTATAATTATCATTACATGTATACTGCTTCTCGATTTCCTATTTTGATATTTGTTGAAAGAGCGTTTTCAGGTTTGAAATTTATTCTCCGAGACAACAGAAGTAATCTCAGTGAAACCACGTTAGAAGATATATTAATAATTAGAGGCAATTTTCATATGTTAAATAAATAATATATTTTTTACATAATTATTGCAAGGCCAAGTGCACGATGTGAGAGTCAAACGACGAATGTGGGTAATCATGAACCTAGTTGTCAAATGCGATTTTGATAATGGATAACAATGCCAATGCTCGCCGCTCTTATCGTACCTGCTGTTTGTATCAATTCACATAGTGTACCAATTAAAAAAAGAATAAAATCTTCTAAATTTTGATAGAATTACATTTTTTGTTTATGATAGAATTATATTTTTAGTACAAATAAGAATATACATAAAATGAAATTATTCATTTGGAACTGAAACGAAAACAGTTATTTTTGGCGGAGCGAAAACCGGAACTGAACCGAAAACCGTTATTTTTAGCGGAGCGAAAACCGGAACTGAACCGATATTAATTTTTAGTTGAACCGGAACGAAAACCGGAACAAAAAAAATTACGATTCGAAGCCCTGTATAGAAAAGTAATAACTTTTTTTTATTTTATTTTTTTTTTAATCCACAATGGAATCACAGGTGCAATTATGAAGATTTAGCAGTAACCTTAGAAAGACGACTACGACACAAATCTCAGAAGTGCGTAGCAAATACTTAAGGAATAATATAATTTTTTTAGGTCAAATCTAAAAATGTCCAATTTTTAGGGTCGATCGGCCACTCAATCGAATCAGGCCAAATTTCTAAGGAGCTGTACTTTAACCCCTTCCGGTATGATTTAATAATGAAAAACTGTGCATGAAATAACCATTTAATTTTTATTTAAAAAACTTGTTTCATTTTACAATTCTTACATATTCTTAATTAAACTCCACTTTTTACATAGTGTTAAATAATATCAGAAACAGGAAAATTAAGAAAATATCAAAGCAAAACATTAATAAGGTATACAGATAGATTCAAGCTAATGGTACTTTTCAAAACAAAGTGCAAAGGAATTCTTAATTGTTTACACCGCCAAGTAGTCTCACTTTTAATTTGATTCTTGTAACACACACGGCATTTCTTAGTAGGTTTTCTTTTATTCTGACTCATTAATTTGGCAATGACTTGTACCAAGTAAACAATATGCAATAGTGACTTGTGATTTTCACAAGTGATAAAAGTGTTGCCAAATTCAGTACACTAGAAATTTTAAACTAAATTAATTATCATATTTAACAGTAACTTTAATCGCATGACGAGTGTAGCTCGTCGTTGTGCGGTATGGAATGAAAAATTAATGACGAGCTAGATTCGTCATTTTACCGGAAGGGGTTAAGGGATATATTTTTGTAAGAAAAGTGACCAATTCTTTTTTTTTATTTTTAAAGTTTTTTTAAGTGACTATAAGTCATTAAATCTGGAAGAAAAGAAAGAAAGAGAAGAGAGAAAGAGAGAGAGTAAAAAGGAGAAAATGACTCAGATGCATGTCAGGTGATTTTCTCGCATTTAGAAGCAGAAATTGCAGGACATGAATTCACGTCAGTGGCAACCAGGAATACAATTTTTGAAATAACATGAATGCACGCCTGTGGCAACGAAAAATAGAACTTGAAATGACGAAAACCCATGTCAGCGAATGTGTTTATTAGACGTAATGAATTACAAGATAACATTTTCGATGCTCTGCGAAAAGATGAAAAGAAAAAATGCTTTAATTCTAGGCATTACATGCCTTTATTTAAACAATTCCCCTTTGTGGATACAACAAACAGTCATCTAATAAAGGTATATGCTAACTACTGGAAAAAAAAAAGATAAATTAACGGAGCAAATGAAACGTAATTACAGATTCCTTCGCAACACAATGGGGAATTATTTCCTCTCCCCCAAAGAGTAATTGGTTTTTAATCAATTCAGAAATCAGATTCTCTGCAAAAGATTATGGAATTAATCACTTTTAGATTAAAGAACAATTTGCATATGTGATCACCGATAACATATCCATTTTGCTAACAATTCGTTCACGGTATGTTTCCTTTCTGTATTTCTAAATTATCGGGTATAATAATGAGGCAACGGATATGAGAAATTATATTAAACAACAATTTAAGAAAAGATGACGGCGTATTTTTTTTTTTTTTATTTTGCTCTTGTTTGAAAATTTTTTGTCACTGTATAGATATTACTAGATCTAGGACAACTATCTGAAATTAGACAATCATTAAGAGGAAGGTTGCTTAAGTTTAGGTATGGTAATTTCATGGCACACCAAAAAATTTGAATTATCAATACAAATAAATGATAACACATACGGTATGACACTAATAATTTCTATATACTTTGATTTTGGCAATTTTGGATAAAATCCCATTCGCCATACCTTCTCTAGTCGTACTCTTAAAAACAAATCACGAATTAATCAGAAATCTACAATGAAATGAATGGGACGTTACCAAAGTGATTTAGCAGATTATTAGCTTAGAACTATGAAACTTTGTACCATTCCAGGTATAACCGCTTCACAAATTCAAAGACAGACGGACAGATACCTTAGGCTGTTATTATATAGAGGATAAAAACTATATTAAGGTTAATAGCTGGATGTTAAAACTAGAGCTAAATGATATTTGAATTTTAATATTGTGATTTGTTTACCAAATATCAAAATATCAATATGTTCTAATAAATATAATCTTATTATAGAATTGTAAATATAAGTGTGATACATATATCAATGTGTATGTTTATATTATTTTATAGAGAAGTGGTGGTTATCTAGAAACCAAAAAATCAATTTTTAAATCAGAATATATAAATTTAAGTTATAACATATTGTTTTGAAAAAAGAAAATCACATAACATATTATTACTGTTCTTCGGTAGAAAAAAGATTTGTGGACGCGGCAAAAAGAAAAAAGGGTGTGAAAAGATGTAACTTTCTAGTTTGGTTTGGTTTTGAGCGCTACGGTCTACTTTTTACAACACGAGAGCTAATGAGACCGGGACCTACTGCTTAAAGCCGATTCCGAACGGCTACGAACATCCATGCCACAATGGGATTCGAACACACAAACTCCGGTTCCGAAGGTTAGCACCCTAACCATTCGGCCATCGTTCGGCATATAACTTTCTGATTATCTTCAAAATTCATTTATACATTATTTTTTATTTGTAGCTGAAGATGGTTCTAAAAAAACTTTCTTTTTAATTTTCAAAAACAGATTTTACAGGAAATTCTTTTCAAATTTTCGAGAAAAAAAAATCTATAATTTTCGGAACCGACTCACACAAATTTTCAGATCAGAAACACCACTGCTAGATGTATGTCATAATGATACAACAAAACTAACAGGTGCGACGTTAATGGTGGAGATGTAATTTCCCATGATATTCTGCACAGCATTTACAGTCCCAAAATATAAAAAAAAGTAGGGGGAGGTATTTACTGGAAGAATTCTGCTAGGATGTTAAAAAAAATCTTTTGCTCTGTATCAGATGGCTTAACGTTATCAAAACTCAGTGGTTACTCTGAGCGTGCACTTTCGCATGACAGAAAAAACACTCCACCCTACACATGGAAAAAAAAAATCTCGATAACGCCTTGCTATTACACCCTCATCATCATGAGAAGAGGAGATTGTAATTTTTGTTTGTTTATTTTTGCACCCGCCTGCACCGTAATTGTACCACCCTTTTACGACCTCCCCAGAAGGGAAACCATTTTCGCGTTGTGTGGCAATCCGAGGCAATAATCTTTTTTTCAAGTTATAGAAAGCAGGGTAAATTAGGACCGTCCTGAATTTACAAACATATGGCCAAGGGAATATATTTGGCTGATATGAGGCACCAAGGGACAAAGGGGTGCAAGGGAGAAAAAAAAATCTGCGGACAACATATACTGACTTTCTTGTGCATTTTTAAAATTATACATAATTTTTCTTTATTTTGATTGCATGATCAGAATTACCATTTGCCAATTCTCTTCAAGGTCTTTCAAGGTGAGTTTCGTTTCTTACGGTCCTGATGTTGTCCAAGTAAACCTCGAGTACAGGAATCTGATGGTCACGCGCAACGTAAATTTCTATTATATTGAGATTTTTTTAGCATAGATATTTCGTTATAAACCGAAATTTTCTAGATCACAATACTGCCTTACCAGGAATCAACTATAAAAGCACTGTTCACCTGTTTAAAAAAACATAGCTACAGCTGAATATGAATGCATCGACACGTATCTTATTCTAGTCAGCGATTGGCAGTTTAACACTTTCGTGGCAGTGGGAAGATTACTTCCCACCTACACGATCTTACAAAACACACCTGTAGGAAAAGCAAAACCCAATCTAATATATTGGTCTTGCTATTGGAACAATGGGAAAACTGATCCATCTTCTATTTTGCTCTGTCATCTATTGGTCAATCGATTGAATAAAATTAGCAATTCTGTTTTGAAAGTTTGGAAACGTGGAATGAGAAAAAAAATGGCCCACGAAAGGGTTAATATTCGTTGATTTTTCGAACATACAACACTTCCTTTAATCATTACAGAACTGGATGGACAGGCCTTTAAGTTTGTATTATTATTGAACTAAGATAAATAGCACTTGTAAATAATTAGACAGACAAAAAATTATAACGTCATATTTAGGTTGCTAACAAAACTACTTAAGCAAATGAAAAAAGAAGGAAGTAAAGAAAAAAACAAATTTTGTTTTTTATCGATTGGTGCAAACTGCATCTTTTTTTATAAAAATCTTTATTCGTTGTGAAAATTATTCAAATTTAAAATTTGTCCTGACTTTTGAATCACAGAGTATTTAATATTTGTACGTGTACAAGTTTTCATAACTCTAAGTTAATTATTAACAAAAATGTTTTGCAAAGCGTATCATTTCCTTAAAGCTCATTCGGAATGGATATGAACATCCGTGCCATTATCCATGTACTTCTCTACCATGACAAAACATATCTCTTGGATGTAAATCGAAATTTGGAGTAAATCTTCTGGTAAATTGAAAACCCACTCGTGCAAGACATAAGATACCGTGTTTAATGGCACATATACTGACACTATATAATGTTAGTACACTTTTAACCTACTTTTGGAGAAAGGTATAGAGATCTAACAGGAAGTCATATAATTTGAAAGGTCTTAAAAGTTTAAAGCCCCTGATTGAAATTAACAAAATATAATATATGATGTAAAATATCTTTTGCACTACCAAACATTACACAATAAATAATAATTGTCCTCTTTTCTTCACCTCTTTAAGAGCAAAAAGCAGAGTGGAAGACCATGATTTATTAACTTGTGGAAGGTGATCTCCAACAAGCATAAGGCTATTTGCACTTTTCGGTGGACGACCACAATTAGGCCTTAGGTGAACGTTGGTTGTCACTTTTATAAAACAGGAATTTTTAAAATCTTTTAGAGCGGGACGCATACTGCTGCATTGGTGATCAAAGGATTAAATGCTTCAGTTATAGATAGACAAAGTTAAACGCTTATCGATATAAAATATTTTAATGATTAGTGATTGACAGATATCAAATACTTCAAAATTGGGCTTTTACAAATGCGATAATATTTGGAAAGCCTTGATTTTTTTCAAGCGAATTTTCTTGGCCGTAAATGAATGGTTACAAGATCGGGCTTATCTTCTTCCATTTCTACTTCATACAGCGATCGAACCACTATCAGTATTTCCCTCCTCACGTCTCCCATCGAAAAAAAAAAGGAGAATAATCTTATTAATGATAATGCTCCAGTTATATACTTACTCTACTTCTTGGTATTTTAC
>CM063510.1:56058338-56148338 GCA_032207245.1 Pardosa pseudoannulata | reverse complement strand
CTCCCACATTGGAAATAATAATAATAACATATTCCCAACGAAGTCCCTTATGCTTGATATCATCGTCTTAGTTCATTGGGATAGTTTTGGATACTTTGGAATACCATGGAAGCTGTAATTGAAAGACCTGGTCATTATTACCCGTTTTTATGGAGTGCTAATACAGGGAATTAAGTGTTCCTTAATCCTCTTCATTCTGAAGAAAAGAATATAAGATTTATCATAATATATAGTTGTAATTGAGTATGTAAGAACCGAGATAACTTTCTCATCACATGTACCACTGTCCTTTGGGAACAACTACTCATTTCCACCCCCGAACATCACGAGGTGAAAAGACCTGGTTGAAGAAACTCAATTTAAATCGCTATCTACTTCAAAATGCAGCCAAATTGAACTTCTGGCTCTTGGAAAATCAGAACATCATGCATTATGCACCTATAAAAAGTTCTTAAATAAATCTCTTGGGAAACTAATAGTTTTATACCTTTCATTAGATCGGCTGCACACTCTTGAGAATGTTCAAGTACATTGAAGAAGAGATAGATCTATTATATGCAAGCATTTAACTTGCAAGTAGTACAATATGCAGCATAAAATTGAACCCTGCTTCAAGTAGCAAATTCGGTGTTCAAAGTCTAATGTACGCATTATAAGCAGGACAAATCTGATTTTCAATTATTTCATAATCCTAAAAGAATGATGCAAGTGTATCCCATGTTAGTTCGGTCTTTGGAAAGTTTTTGTCATTTTAATGGATAGAGACTCGCATAAATGATAAGGATGCTACGACAGAACAACCTTTCAGTAAAATCGTCATCTGTGGGAAGACTATCTTTGACCATCTACTCCTGCTAACATCCATCTGGGGCCCACACCCCCAAAGCTCGACAAGGGCTGACAGCAAATGAAGTGCCTCATGGGATAATAGATATGAAGGCTCTGTCAGCTGTTAGCAACAAAATACCAGAAACAAAAAAGTAGCAGATGGGCAAAACCAATAGTGGTATGATGATGAACGGATTAGGATGATATACGCCTACCTGATTATGATGAGTAAGCGAAACGTTTCACTAGCATGTTCATCAATTACAATAGATCTAATACCCTTAAATTCATATAAACAACACGTTTTTTAGTACGTACAAACTAGTAATTAAATTGCTGTTACTCACTTCCTTGGTGTAGAAAAGCCTACACCAGGTCCAATAGACCTCGTCGCAACATGTGACTGTCCATGGTAATAAGCAGCTTCATTTTGAGAGAAGAATAATGAGGGCTAAAAACTAGTGATTAAATTGTACCCATTTCTATAATTAGAAGCTTTGAAATTCTAATACGTTATTTCACAAAAGCTATTGGCTACTAAAAAAAAAATCGGTTTAAAGCTCCAGAACTTTTTTTCTGAATTGTTTTTACTGGGGTTTACGACACTGGTTAAAAATATACCTCGCTATAACTGAGTGCACCATTAAATAGATTTCTTAGTAGAGATTTTGCATTCGTTTATACATAATAACATTGCCACAATAGCTCAGTTGGCAAAGGCAACAATCTCTTAACTGAGAGGTTGTGGGTTCATACCCGAGCCGGCCTAAGGTCCACTGTGTTCGTTAAAGGTGACTGGGGCACGTAAAATAGGTTCGTGGTCACAATGTCCTTAAGATCTCAATTAATACCTCTGGAGGTGGAAGGCCAAGTCTATGGGTCTTCTGCTTGGTTCCTCCTTCAAAATTATGATGGCCCACTTGAGAGAAGTCATTCTGTCACCTTAATGATGCTCATTAAAACGAAAGGCGCACCAATTTGCCTTAATACGAGCAGCCTGTGCAACGAGCAGGCTAAATCGTGCTTGGTCTGACCAAGTGGCATAAGTCAACAACAACAACATCATAACATTACATTTCAGGCGATTTCAAAAATAGTAGACATCTTAAATCCTGTTATTCTTAAATAAAAAAAACCTACTGTACTACAATTTTATGGCATTACAGGCTTGCAACTGCTGAGGTATTTACTTTCAAAAAGGTGAGAAAAGTGACAAATAATACAGAATAAGTGACTAAAAATTGTCTAAACATTGAAAGAAAGCGATTTCTTTCTCCTCTTCATTACAGATGCTATTATTAAGATTTTTCTATTTATTTTAACTCTAAATCAAACGATTCATGCAAGACATGATTTTAGCGTCAAATACAAAAAGGTTACAAATTTAGTTTAACACAACTCGACATTGCTTTTTATCCAAGAAAATCTATAAATTAGATTTGAATACATACAATACATTAATTTTATAATCAGAATTTTCTGCATATATTAATGATGTTTTGAAATATGTACATAGCTAGATTAGAGTATCTAAACAAAAATTGTGAAGAAAAGGAAAAAGAGAAATGTGCTTTGACGTAAATTACTTTAATGTATTAAATGCACATTTCAGTACAAATGTAGATTTCAGAAACTTTTAAAATCACTAAATTCTGGAAACCATATGACTAATTACATTTTAATAAGAAAAATAAGATTAGAGCATCACATTTTTGGTCTTTTATTAAACTATTTTGTTATTAATTCAGATTTTCTTTTTTCTACAACAGACTTTTGCTGTGATACACAATGAAAAAAGTGACTGTTTACTTTGAGAAAAGTGGCGGAATTGCAAGCCTGCATTATCGTTCTTTCATAGCACGCAGATAGAAAAATTATTTAAGCTGAATATTATTGTGATTACATGTTTGAAGTATTTTCTCAGAAGTGATTTAAAAATTCAATTTATTTTCAAATCAAAGAGCGATACTTGTTGCAAAAGTTAGAATAAAGTAGACATGCTGTTAGATAACTTTTTACGTAATTTTCAGGATGTCGGTAAACAGGATTATATGAGGGCTAGCCCGTCAATCATGAGATTTCTCTAAGTGAACATGTAATAGCAGCAAGAAATAGAAATTTACATCTAAAAAGACATGAAAAGATATATAAAAATGGATTTCTGAGTCCATGACACTACAGAGGTTTGGTTTGGAGTGCTACGGTCTACCTTTTGCAACTCGAGGGCTAATGACCTACAGCTTAAAGCCGATTCTGAACGGCTACGAACACCCATGGCACAGTGGGATTCGAACCAACGAACTCCGGTTCCGAAAGCAAACACCCTAATCAATCGGTGATCGTTAGGCAACACTACAGAGGAGAGAGTTTATGGATAGAGATATACGATATTTTTTTTTATCGGGGACAGCCGTTCACAGCAGACTCAATTGGGGCTGAGTAGCTTTCATAAATCCTAGGATTAGAAATTGATCTCAACAGTCAACAAGTTTTTCTAGCAAAGCTGAAGGTTAAAAAGTATTTTATTTAATTTTAACAACCTATTAAAAGATATTGATAAGTTAATATTGATAAGTTACCTTTATTAAAATATACCCCGTAACAGGGTTCTTACTGTTTTTCTAAAACAAAAAATTAAGGACTTTCTAAGGAACGACATAAACCCTAATTTAATGATTATGATCCAGACAATGAAAGTTCAATAAATGCCTTTCAATATTTCAGAATTAAGTTTTTAAAAATGCCTAAAAATTAATAGAAGATAAATCCATTTGACAAAAACTAATTTTGAAAAATGTACATCTAAAGCTTTTTGAGTGATCAAACTAGAAATAAATTGCGAATAAAATATAATATTATAAACAATACTTTCTGAGGGTTTAAAAATTACTGATTGATATATATATATATATATATATATATATATATATATATATATATATATATATATATATATATATATACATATATATATGTATGTATGTATGTATATACATATATGTATGTATGTATGTATGTATGTATATGTATGTATGTATGTATGTATGCATGTATATGTATATATATATATATATATATATATATATATATATATATATATATATATAATATATATATATACTAGCTGATTATACCCGGCATTCCCTGGGAAAGAAGAAAGTTTTAGACTTTTCTATTACATTCAATGCAAGAAAAATTAAACTTCCATAAGTAACTGAAATATCTACAACATCCCACCCCAACCTCCATGTTTTGCTTAATTAAAATCTGCATGACTGTTAGCTATTAGGAAAGGGCAGCTGACTTTAAACCTTTTCAGTATGCGAAAGATTATTTATTGGTCAAATAATAAGTAACTAAAAAAAAAACTGTCCCATAAGAAAACTGATAGGAAATCATGTGACGACGGTGGATTGTGTTGATGGAGAAATTGATCACATTCCAATTTAAAAACTAAGGTGTTTTTAAGGACCTTTGACAAAAATTAAGGAGTTGGGCCCTTAAAAATGAAAGCTAATTTTAAGGAGTTCTTAAGGACTTTTAAGGACCGTGGGAACCCTGCGTAATTATTGAAAACAGAACTGACTATTTTCTAATAAGTACTTGCTATGTAGGGAAAAAATAAAAGGAAAAAATTTAAGAATCTCTGGAATTCCGTACATTTAAAACTTTGCGACCATCACGGTTCACAAAACACACTTCGCTCAAGCTCCTCCGACGGAATACAGATATCAATTTCTACTTCTGTTACTAATCACAAAAGAAATGCAAGAATAAAGTACCCGAGTTTGTTTTCTTAATCTATAGTTCCTGACGGTTCGCTATTTCGGAAGAAAATAGAGGATTAAATGCGAAAGTCTTTTTTAACACCATTGCAACTTCACGAATAAGTAACGGCGACTTAAAAAAAAAAAAAAAAAAAAACTCTTTATATAAATCAGTTTTCAACTTCAATATTTCCGGGAAGTTTCCCCCCACCCCCTCGACCAACTCAGATTAATACCAAAAAACTTTTTACATTTCGCCGCGCTTTTATCTCTCAACTTTTCAGGAAAAACTAATCTTTCAAGAAGATTGAGGGAAAAAGGGGTTGGGGTGGGGGGCGCCACACAAAAAGGAACTTCAAACACACAGCCGCTCTAATGCTTCAACTTTGATCCAGTTTCTGATTTCAACCCTGATGAAGTTTGAATCCCTCCTTTTTCTGTTCTCCCTGTTAGCAGCAAATCGGCCCTTTATTTCCCCAAATCTAACCATTTATTCAACGCTAGGTGGCGCTGTTATTGTTATTGCTTCTACAATGGAACACACGTCCCGGTTATTATTTTTCGCAGAAAAAGGAAGACGTTGATGAATCGGTGCTTCTATTTTTTTATAAATATATATTTCTTCCTCTCCCCCCTACCCTTTGGTGTACCATTTTATTTATTTTCGATATTTACCGGCACGTGACTTACGCGAAACAGTTCAGGTTACAGAGAAAATGTAACTCCAGAGTTATTTCAGAAAGATAAAAACGACCAGAAACGTATTTTTAAACGGGGACAGACAGAAAGGTTTAATATAAATCACAGAAAAACGAAAGATGATTTTAAACCGGAGTTATTTTTCTTTCTTTTTTTCTTTTTCGTTATTTGAAAGAGTCTTTACGATTCAGTACAAGGTAGAGTTGAGATTTTTTTTTTTTGCTTATTTCTTTGTTTTTCCGTCTCCCAAAAATGCAGCGACACATGTTTGTGACAAAATTCTTAGCCACATTTCACAACACAAATGGGCCACGAATAATACCAAAGCGAAAAAAATATTTTATGTCTTTCAGAATTTCCGTACAAAAGGAATGAAACTTTTGTCAAGCACGAATTTCCAAGGATTTTTTCCTCCTCTTTAACGGTAATAATTTAAACTTTTAAAAAGTATTCTCTAAAATATTTTCTTTTGCATGTTAATATAATAAATACATTTACTTTTAATTTGAAACGAAAAATGATATAGTTATGATTAGTCGTTACCCATAAAATATTATAATGTAGCGGGTACAATTACGCCCCTCTCCTTTTTTACGATAGGTGGCGCTAGAAAGCCATCGTGTGTGTGTTCTTTTATAGTGTCAGTAGTCTAAGTGAGTGTGTTTTTGTGCTCTTTGTTGTTTTGTGTTTTGTGATGTGGAACTTTGCAAGAAAATAAAATGGTTCCTAGAAAATAGACTAAATTATTTTCTAAACGTCTTTGATGTAAGAGTCTCGTCCTTCTACAGTGGCGCCCTACGTGAAATTTTGAAAGAATGGAAAAGTGTCATCCAGACACATGCCATGATTCTTCCCTTCCTGGGAAATAGTAAAATTCTGTCAAAGTATCTATTCATCTCGACATGTGTTACCCTAACACGATGTGAAAATTTTTGTGTGTTTCTTCTACGGTGATTTTTACCGCTTTCACCAAGAATTGTGTGCTTCAGCTTGTGTGTGCTTTCGTTTCAGTGAAAGTTCCGTTTTCAACGAAATTGATTCTTTCAAGAATTTTGTGTTGCATTCTCGTAAAAATGAAATATCCATAAATCTGCGTTCTGAAAATCATCTTTATAATTAAATGTATTACTACAAAGTAAAATCATAACGTAACAGCAGTTTTGTTTTCGGTCGCATCTGGAATTCAAACGTCTCTTCTACCTGGAAGTAAGCTGAAAAGTTCTTTCCCGCTTAATTATCGTTTTGTGATACCTTTTTATGTCTGTGGAACTTTGCAAGAAAATAAAATGGTTCCTAGAAAATAGACTAAATTATTTTCTAAACGTCTTTGATGTAAGAGTCTCGTCCTTCTACAATAAGGTGATCATCATTGACATGAACGAAACATTTTCTTTAGTTTAGAAATATCACTGGGTAAAAACAAAAAAATTTATAAATCTCATTTTTCCGAGTTTAAAATTGTTCAATGATGGATATAATTTTTATCTAGTTACGAAAACTACAAAAATAAAGGTAATATTGAAATATATTAAAGATACCATAGGAAAAAAAAAATCCTACTTACTAGAATAAGAAAAATTCAGAACCATCGAAAAATTGATTAAAATTACCTATTCAAAAAACTATCAAAAAAGAAAATAGTTAAAAATATACGAGTATAATGAAATGAAAATTTTAATAAATATTAGTTTCTACAAAATTACATTTACTCTACATTTTTTCCCCGGAAAAATATTTAAGACTTCTCCATATTTTATACCTACAGTCCATTTAAACACATGCATACTATTTCTTAAAGAATTTCTCAAATATTTCATAGCTGAAAAACATCAGCAGTTTTTTTTATCTTCATAAAAAAATAAATAGTAAAAGAAACAAGAGTTTAGAACGCCTATAATAGTATATTAAAAGAATTATCCAGAAATGCATGAATTTCGAGAAAAAAAAAAATCTTGGTATAAAAGTCCCCCCCCCTCTGAATTCTCAACTGTTTAAAAAAAAAGTTCCAAATTTTAAGGTTTTTTGTTTTTGTTTCAGACGCTACGTACGGTCTATTATTTTACTACATGAGGACTAATGAAACCGGGACCTACTCCTTAAAGCCGATGCCATCAACGGGATTCGAATCCGCGAACTCCGACACCGAAGAGCAGTGCCCTACCATTCGGCCATTGTTCGGGCCAAATTTTAAGATAATGGTAAAAAAGATGCGAGTATGAGGAAATGGATATATATATATATATATATATATATATATATATATATATATATATATATATATATATATATATAAATATTAGATTTTACGAAGTTTTTATTATTCAACACTTTTATTCGGAAAAAAATATTTAAGACTTCTTCACATACAGACATAATTACATACATACACACGTACACAAACATTTATGCAAGGAAAAGTACACTAGATCGTGAAGCTAATGTAGGTATTTTGTATAAAACTCCAAGGACGGCCCTGATTAAGGCCCGAGAAAATTCTCAGGAGTTTTCAAATCTTAAGTCAAGGGCAAAAAACACCGCGTCCCTTTGCTTTCCCCTTTTTAACCCGTAACCTAAATTGACCACTAGGGCTATAGTTCACGCCCGCAGAGAAGGGGGTCTAACCAATTATAACTCTATATTGCCCTAGAAAATTCCCAAACTAAAAGGAGATGCACGCTATCGGAGCAGTTCGGTTTGGTTTGGAGTGCTACGGTATACCTTTTGCAACACGAGGGCTAATGAGACCGGGACCTACAGCTTAAAGCCAATTCCGAACGGCTACGAACATCCATGCCACTGTGGGATTCGAACCCACGAACTCCGGTACCGAAGGCCATACCCTAACCAATCGGCCATCGTTCGGCGCTATCGGAGCAGATTTTCCTTGAGATTTTTCACAGATTTTGACTGAGATGTTGACCCAGGTGTTAAGGGCCTATTACTTATAACTTCATGTTAGCTGACACTCAGTTTGTCCTGTCCCTATAATGAAGTGGGAACCCGTCCTAAACCGTTCTGGACTTTCCAGATCTCAGAGAACACTGATTTCTGTATGGATGTGTGTGTCTGTGTGTCATGTATTCTAAGAACAAAATCACGGAAATTATTGTGAAACTTTTATTGATTCTCTTGGAAAACATTAAAACATCTAGAAAAACAGATTAAAACCGAAAAGGGGCAGAATAATATTTGCATTTCGGATTTCTGGAGAACAGAGGCTTCACTTTCCATTTTGTTATTACAGATGTCCCAAGCAATGATTACGCGATCGTCATACGATATATTTTCGATTCCTCACAAGTCTGACTTTTTCACCGATCGAGGGGTGAATAAATTAGTTGTACGACCCGGGGTTGAAAGATCGTTTTTGTTTTGTCCCTCGGCTGGCATGGAAATGACGTCAGGCGTTTCATTAAATCCAGCCCAAAGGTCAAATTCTGCGGTTGTTCTGTAACAGAAGAGCGTTCGGAACTGGATAACATTCGATTTTATCGGAAGAATGTAAAAATAGTAAATAAAACATGTAAATATTTATAACTGATCATAAAGCGGAGTGAGAGTATCTTTTGCTTGCCGAACTAAACAACATTCTTAATTTTGTTACACTTCTTTCAATATTAATGATAATGTTCTTTTTGGGCTTATTTGCATTAGGAATATTACGTAATGGAAGTGAGTATCAAGTGACCTGGAATAAGCGCAAATAACGTCACCACGTCTTTAAGTTTTGTTTCTATTGACGAAATAAATGCAAAGAAAAGTAAATTAATAATAAAAAAAAACCCGGATGTTTGGTTATTTTTTAACTTACTTAGTATGAAATGACACGGTCGATTAAAACTTTTCTTATACACAGTATAGAATTTCTCTTTAAAGTTCTTATTTTTCAAATATGATTTTACTAATTGTGAATTGTTCGTAATTTAATTTTTACAACGCTGTATAAACTAAACACAACTAAATTAACTGAAAACCGCGGAGCAAATTGTCAAACATTTATTCTTCATAGGCTTTGAATATTTTTTTAGCATATAGTTTGCTTAAAATGACACAGTCAGATTTTAATCGGTCCTACAAAGTACACACTTTTTTAAAGCTCGTGTTTTCAAATATATAAGCTTTGAATAATTTTAGTACATAGTTTGCTTAAAATGATATAGACGATTCAAATCTTTAATACAAAAAATACAGATTTTTTTTTAAAGCTCGTGTTTTCAAATCCATAGGCTTTGGATATTTTTTAGCACATAGTTTGCTTAATATGACATAGTTGATTAAAATCTTTCCTACACAAAGTACAGATTTTTTTTAAAGCTCGTGTTTTAAAATCCATAAGCATTGAATATTTTTTAAAGCTCGTGTTTTTTAAATAAGATTTTAATAACTAATAGAGAGTTGTATGTAATTTGATTTCTACAGTACTCTATATTTATTTTCTTAATAGAGTGCTGTAGCTTTGGAGCAGGAAGAACCGGAAGTTATACGATCTGATGTTATGTAATAACCCCATTAAAAGTAAAATAAATGGGCTATCATAAAATACATAAATATTTTAAAATTAAACATAAACTGTAATTGTATAATAATTATGTATGATTTAATCTTGCATCTAAGGAAATTTTATGAATTATTCAGATATTTTCACAAAACTTTAAGCTAGTTAAGCAATGCTAAAACAAATTTTTAACTCATACTGAAGCTCTTTAGATTTTGCGGTGCCTAGAGCATTATTTGCGGATAATTAACTACCAAGGCGAAAAAAACATGCACATAAGCATATATCAGACCACTTACGCATATCTGAAACAAAATAAATTATTGTAAACTGCTGACGTTGAAACAAATTAATAGCTAAAAATGAATTAATGCCTCGTAAAAATGTAATTCCATTGTCTTATCGCGGACGATCTATAGCTGTAAATTTTAGGTTTCTAGCTAGAGACAGAAGGCAATTTATTTTGCGGGGAACGAACGATATATTGAGAAAATATTTTTATTTTTAAAAAGGGAACGCACACGTGATTTTCTATAGCAACCGAAATTGCCGAAGATAAAATAAACAAGCAAATATTTATACTTTTCTTAAAATGACAAAAGGTTAAGAGTGAATCGAATGGTTTATTAATTATGCAACAATGAATGTATTTGTTTAAGATAAAACAGGAGAAACAGATTGTGAACTGCAATATCAGGTACAACACGAAATGTTGAAAATATTTCAGGTATGACCGTTTTCAACATTGTGAAAAAATTGTCTTTATGGTAGCAGTATTTATATCCAATAGAGGCAATACTTTTAAATGCTAGGCCACTGGAAGCCATTAAGACTATGAAGATGGAAGATGGCTTTTAGTGGTCTAAGGTTATGGACGATGAAAGTGGTGATTGCGCAGAATGGCTTTGGGAGTGGATTTTTCCCAGCATGTGCAACAGAAGTGAGCAGTAAGTGGCCCATTCGCGTCCATGGAGACTGCGTATCTAGTAGCACAGTGTGTGGAGTCAACTAGCAACGAACTACAGTTTTGCTACACTAGGGCTAATGAGACCTAGACCTTCTTAAAGCCGATTCTGAATAGCTAAGAGAATTATGCAAGTGGTGGGATTCGAACCTACCAACTCAGATACCGAAGCAAAGCACAAAAAGCTATTTGGGAAACACAATAGAGAAAAGGCGGCTATTAAGCTTTGCTAAATAGTCATGGAAATATTGAAGTTAATATGAAAGATGTATTCGAGGAACTGACAAGGAAAAATATATTAAATTTCTCTATATACTTTTTAAAAATCAAATTTGAAATTTTTCAGTGCTGTTTTATGTATTCCAACTTAATGTACTGCAAAGTAAAAATGATTAATAAAATAATTAAAACCGAATTTCGAATTCAGGCACATTTTCTATTTCATACAGTTTAGAATTACATATCGAACTTCGTGAAGCGGTAACAGTTTGGTTGGTTGACCCCATCCCAAGACCAAATTGTGTATGTGCGCATGGCCACAATTACAGAATTGACAACTTTTAGTTCACATAAAAATGTATTTATCCGTTTTTCGAGTAGTGCATGATTGTTAGTACAAAAATATAGAATGCTTTATTGTTTTTTAGGGTTTTTTTCCAGAAAATCTTCGAATTATTCAGAAACCATGATGGATTTTTCTTTTTTGTTTCGAAATTTAAGAGCCCGATCTTTTTTTAACTGCGAGTGCAAGCACAGATTAACCAATTGTTCCTTTGACCCTGGTACCAACCAACTACAGAAGAAAGGAAACAATGCATACCCATCTCGAATCAAATAAAAACTCATTTTCAGGACCACCCTGTAGATCCCCCCAAACCCAAATGGCATCAAATAAAAATTTAAAGAGGCCTTTTTATGGTCGGCTCAAATAATGCATCTCATTTACGAAACAAGGAAGCCCTGACCGGTATGTCTAAATTGAATGACTCATCCAACTCCACGGGTGTTAAATGCCGTCTCTTCCGGGCACACTGCTGAATACTACTTTAAAATCAAATTTGAAATTTTTCAGTGCTTAGTTTTAGTGCTGTTTTATGTATTCCAACCCAATAAGAGCAAATTAAAAATGATTAATAAAATAATTAAAATGGAATTTTGAATTCAGGCACATTTTCTATTTCATACAGTTTAGAATTATGTATTGAACTTTGTGAAGCGGTTAAAGTTTCGCTGGTTGATCCCCTCCCAAGGCCAAATCGTGTGTGCTCGCTTGGCCACAATTACAGAATTAACAATTTTTAGTAGACATAAAAATGTATTTATCCATTTTTCGAGTAGTGCATGATCGGTAGTACAAAAATATAGAATGCTTTATTGTTTAGGTTTTTTTTTTTTTTTTTCAGAAAATTTTCGAATTATTCAGAAACTGTGATGTAAATTTTTTCCTCCTTTCTTTCGAAATAAGAGCTCGATTTTTTTACTGCGAGTGGAAGCACAGATTAACCAATTGTTCCTTTGATCGTGGTACCAACCAACTAAGGAAGAAAGGAAAACAATGCATACCCATCTCGAATCAAATAAAAACTCATTTTCAGGACCACCCTGTAGATACCCCCAAACCCAAATGGCATCAAATAAAAATTTAAAGAGGCCTTTTTATGGTCGGCTCATATAATGCATCTCATTTACGAAACAAGGAAGTCCCGACCGGTATGTATAAATTGAATGACTCATCCATTTCTGCAACTCCACGGGTGGTAAATGCCGTCTGTTCCGGGCACACTGCTGAATGCATTTTTAAAATCAAATTTGAAATTTTTCAGGGCTTAGTTTTAGAGCTGTTTTATATATTTTAACCAAATAAGAGCAAACTAAAAATGATTAATAAAATAATTAAAATGGAATTTTGAATTCAAGCACATTTTCTATTTCATACAGTTTAGAATTACATATTGAACTTGGTGAAATGATCATAGTTTGGTTGGTTGACCCCATCTCAAGACCAAATCGTGTGTGCGCTTGGCCACAATTACAGAATTCGCAACTTTGAGTCACATAAAAATGCATTTATCCATTTTTCGAGTAGTGCATGGTCGTTAGTACAGAATTATAGAATGCTTTATTGTTTTTTAGGTTTTTTTTCCAGAAAATTTTCGAATTATTCAGAAACTCTTATGTGATTTTTTCCTCCTTTGTTTCGAAATTCGAACCAGATTTTTTTTACTGCGTGTAGAAGCACAGAGTGCTCCTTTGACCCTGGTACCAACCAACTACTGAAGAAAGGAAAACAATGCATACCCATCTCGAATCAAATAAAAACTCATTTTCAGGACCACCCTGTAGATCCACCAAACCCAAATGGCATCAAATAAAAATTTAAAGAGGCCATTTTATAGTCGGCTCATATAATGCATCTCATTTCCGAAACAGGGAAGCCCCGACCGGTACATCTAAATTGAATGACTCATCCACTCCCAACTCCACGGGTGGTAAATGCCGTCTCTTCCGGGCACACTGCTGAATTTTCAAGAACAGAAAACCCGCATGTGACGGCCGGCCAGACAGCAGACGCGTGCGAGAAGAGAATCTAACGGAAATCTGCAATTTCTGCGGCGGCAGCTGTTTGAGAGAAAGGGGGAACAACACACAGGCAACAACTTTCGCTTTGCAAAAACCCGAAAAAAGCATCCGTGTATTAAGTAAGGGGAGGAAAAAAAAAGAGAAATTCTGCTTGCTGGAAACAAGAGGCCTCCGAGACTTGCTATAGCTGCGTGAGTGTGTGTGTTATTCGGTGACTCAGAGAGCAATAAACGAATGTCAGTCATCCGTGGCGGAAGATCCGGGGAAAAACATGATCGTTAAGGAAGATATCGCCCAAAAGGGCAGCAGAGAGAGAGATAGTGTAAATGTTGGACGTTCTAAATGTTACATCATAACTTTCAGACTCGAGATGAAAAAGGAAAAAAAAAATCCTTCCTTCGTTAAGTTATGAGCCTGATACTGGCTAGAAGTCTTCAAATTTCTGCAGCTTGTCTTTCAGCAAGAAGAAAAACTTGGGTTCCAGAGATGAATGCCGCTTCTGTATTATCGAAGGGAACAGAAAGAAAAACTCTTTTTGACAGCTCCGCTCCAGAGCTTTCGAGAGGACTCCGTAGTCTTAAGTTCATACCGTAAAAAGTTAATAAACCATAGACATACATACATACATATATATATAATAAGACACATTTCACGATGGATGGTTGCAGCCATGGCCCATAAAAATGACACCGTTTTAGCTACAGACCTTTATAAGATAACGTTGGAGGACGGGTTACCACTTCATCATAGGGACAAGACAACTGAGGAGTCAGCTAGTACGATGTTATATGTAAACGACCCTTAACACCTAGGTCAACATCTGAGTCAAAATCTGTGGGAAAATTTGCCTCCGACAGCGTGCATCTCCTTTTTGTTTGGAAATTTCCTAAATTGTCCACTTGGGCAATGTAGTTCTAATTGGTCAGACCTCTTCTCTGAAGGCGTAAACTGTAGCCCCAGTGGTCAATTTAGGTTACGGGTTAAAAAGGGGGAATGAAAAAGGACGCGGGTATTTTTAGCCCTTGACTTAAGGTTTGAAAACCCCTGAGAATTTTCCTTGCACGCACACACACACATTCATTCATTATGGAATGCCGCTGACGGGCTATCACATGTATAAGACATACATAACAAACCTGACATTTGAAACACAACTCATTTCCTGACAAACAAGACTCGTACGTAAAACAAAATTAAATAAATGCATAAATCAATATTATGCATTTATTTATGTTTATGTGCAAGTAATTTTATCACATATTATTAATTTTTGGCGAAATTTTCGTCGCTTGGACTGATTAAGCAAGTACTGCATAGCAGATTCCTAATGCAAAATGCCATTCTATTTTTTCACATGAATATGCATCTTTCTCTTATGGTGATTTGTAACAGACCATATCAGATCCCTCTAGCTCCATGCTAACCTATAGAAAAAAACTATTCTATTTCTAGGGAAGGGGGTGCATTTAAATTCTTCTTTAAACTTATTTTGCCACGTGACAGAAGAAAATTCTCTGTGACTAATTTTTTTGAAAAGAGCCGGATAATATACTTAATTTTAAATTATCCAGAACTTTTGATCTAATCTTCTTTTGGTGCAAATAATCACATTAAGCCCCTCCCCCCCAAAAAAATGGCTACGCTGGAGAATTTTATGCTCTTTCATATAGTAAAATTTGTTTAAAGAAGTCTTTAAATGTAAACCGCACAGAAATAGTTTTCTCCATCTAAATAACATGGAACCAGATCATGGTTTCCAAGTTATATGATCTCGAGAGATAAATTGGAAATTTTTCGCATGATTGCAGATCATGCTTACACAATTGGCTAAATTCCGTACAATTCTGCAATTATAACTGAGGTACCAACATCAAATAATACACATAATTTAATTTAAACAAAGGTTTTATCATTCTAATTGCTTAAAATAGTTTGAAACCTTTTGTTATATAAAATACATTTTGATGGCTCATGACTGTTTATAAGTTTTACATGTAATAATATTCACGAAAAAGGAGGAAATAAAAATAAATGAAAAGTGTTGCGGCACACTTGCCGCAGGTTGGAAATTTAGGAGGAATCCAGTATGGCCTAAGGACTTACTCTGGACGTTGAGAGTCGCACATTCGTTGCGACGTCTCTTTGACGTTAGCTTGCGGACATTATGCGAGCAAACGATCAAGCTGACGTCATAACGAACGTGCGAACCGACTCGCAAGGTCTAGAGAAAGCCAACTAGTATCATTTACTTCAAGAAAGTTTTAAAGCTTGCTGCTGGGTTCATTTTAGAAACCTCCGTTCTACTCGAATTAAGAGCCAATTATAAAATAAAAGCATTAAAATCGTTTGAAGAGGTTTCCAGGAAACCCAAGGATGAAGTAAAAAATATATCTAGGAAGTGACTCAAAGCAAGTAAACAGGAAGACTAAATGTATTCTTTTGCAATGACAGACCGCTATACTATATTTTTAGAGATGAGCATGACTAAATCAAAGAAGCATCAGCAACTTCAGTATGGATCAGATCCAAAGTGAAACTTGTAGTTGTTTTCCCTGCCTTTGAAGAATTAATAGTTACTTATTCTTATAATTACAATTACGGCATTTAGTAGTCTGAATACAAAATGTTTAAAAATGTTCATACATTTTTAAATAATTTATATACATAAAATAACCAAGAAAATGTAGGGTTCACACTTCGCGGTTTTTGAAGGGTGCCGCGCCCTGCCCCTTTTTTTTCTTTTCAAATTTACATAAATTCTGAAATTAATTAAAAACTGAGAAAGTGCCTTTTTACATAAAAGATGAAATTTAATTCTAAAAAGTGGCCTTTCATTTAACACTAGATTGCCCAAGGCAGTCATTTTGACTGTTTTTTAATTTCAATTAGAAAAACAATTATGAAATATAATGACACAATTTCTTAGAATTTGGTGACTTTTTCTATAACATATAAATGGGTTTATTAATAATTGTAGTTATTTCCGCCCTCTTTTATTATATAATATTAAAAATTAATTTTAAACAAATTTCTTTACATATTTGTTATTTTTTCACAATGCAGTCATTTTGACTGTTTTTGGGCAATATAGGTATACAAGAAATCTCGGGCAATCTAGTGTTAATAAAAAGTGCCCTTTTTTAACAAGTCCCCCCTGCCTCTTTTTGAAAACTATGTAAATAGAAATACATATTTAACTTCTAGTTGGCATAAAAAAATTAGTTACTAATTTATAAATTTCAAAAGTTATTTTACAAGTAAGTGGATTTTTATTGTTTTTACCTGGTGTATATATTTGATACCTTGTTAAAAATGTATTGCTTTATATATTCTATTCAAAATTTATATAAGGTCGATATTATATACTATATTATATTCTTATTATACAAGTTCTATATTTTGTTCTATTTCAAAAGTAATTTTGCATGAAAGTGGATTTTTATCGTTTTTACTTGGTGTATATATTTTATGCTTTGTTAAAAATGTATTGCTTCATATATTCTATTCAAAAGTTATATGTTCTATATTATATACTATATATTAATACTTATTATATAAGTTCTATATTATAAATATATAAGTTCTATATTTTGATCTATTTCAAGAGTTATTTTGCACGGAAGTGGATTTTTATTGTTTTTATTTAGTGTATATATTTTATGCTTTGTTAAAAATGTATTGCTTCATATATTCTATTCAAAAGTTATATAAGTTCTATATTATATACTTATTATATAAGTTCTATATTATATACTTATTATATAAGTTCTATATTATAAATATGCAAGTTCTATATTTTCATCTATTTCAAGAGTTATTTTGCACGGAAGTGGATTTTTATTGTTTTTATTAGGTGTATATATTTTATGCTTTGTTAAAAATGTATTGCTTCATATATTCTATTCAAAAGTTATATAAATTCTGTATTATAAGTATAAAAGTTCTATATTTTGTTCTATTTCAAAAGTTATTTTGTACTGAAGTGGATTTTTATTGTTTTTACTTGGTGTATATATTTTATGCTTTGTTAAAAATGTAATGCTTCATATAACCCAAAATAAATATTTTTTTTTATAAATTTAGACCTTTATTAATGGTTTAACAAAAATTATTCTAAACAGAGCAGAACTTTCCATTTTATAACGAATAAAAATCAGGCTGTTATATAACAACTTTTCTACTCGAAAGGCATTATGTTCCATCAAATTTCATATTATTTAAAACTCTCAGGAGTCTATTATAAAAAAAAACAAAAATAAAGAGAAGAAAATTTTGATATTTTCGAAAATAATTCTGGAACAACGAACTATCCCGTACATAGTTCTATATCTCATTGACTTGCAAATTGCAGAGTCATAGACACTAAAAAAGTAAGAAACCGTTTTATTTGGAATGCTCGTCCACAAACATTGAAACAATTCCGAAAACTGCACTTCTTCGGATGGGTGTAGTTTTGCAATGTTAAATTAACCGTAACCAAAAAAGAAACTTAATATTCCGCCGCTCAGACAATTGCCAGGCATGAAAAGTTGGGTTATTTTCCACCATTAGAGAATTTCCTTCCCCAGACGCATTTTTGCGGTTAGGATTGAGGTGATGGTTAAGTTTACAGTTTATTTTTCTTTTTGTTTGCTCATTTTAGACTAAGTGTCACGAAATGCAAGGTGTTCGTTCTTAATTTTCCGCCAAGCTTACAAAAATAGTAACCTTAGAACAAATTGATAAATTACGGGAAGCATATATTTTTACGGCAGTTAATTCATTTACTAAAAGCTAAATACTCTATATACAGGGTATCTGCCAAAATAAAATTTTTCAAATCCATGACTTTTCATGAATTTCCCTGATTTAGCAGATCATTTTCCATGACTTTAAAAAGCTTTTGTTAAAGTATATATGAATAAAACTTCTGATGTACATACAAATAAAATATATGCTTTTAGAGAAATTACAGGAATTTTATCATAAAAAACTATAAACTAACTTTATAAGTGTTAATAAACTCACATACATAAAAATAAATTGGTCTATCTACATACCTAAGCAATTTTTCAATCAAAATGTTTCCAATTTGAATTCAGGGTACTTTGGTATTATCCAGGTGACCATGAATAATAGCCAAAAATAACCCTATAATGTTTATATACAATATCCCTAGAGATAAACTTATATTTTGTGCAAAATTATATACTATATATTAATACTTATTATATAAGTTCTATATTATAAGTATACAAGTTCTATATTTTGATCTATTTCAAGAGTTGTTTTGCACGGAAGTGGATTTTTATTGTTTTTATTTGGTGTATATATTTTATGCTTTGTTAAAGATGTATTGCTTCATATATTCTATTCAAAAGTTATATAAGTTCTATATTATATTTATATAAGTTCTATATAGTATATAAGTTCTATATTATAAGTATATAAGTTCTATATTTTGATCTATTTCAAGAGTTATTTTGCATGAAAGTGGATTTTTATCGTTTATACTTGGTGTATATATTTTATGCTTTGTTAAAAATGTATCGCTTCATATATTCTATTCAAAAGTTATATAAGTTCTATATTTTGTTCTATTTCAAAAGTTATTTTGTACGGAAGTGGATTTTTGTTGTTTTTACTTGGTGTATATATTTTATGCTTTGTTAAAAATGTAATGCTTCATATAACCCAAAATAAATATTTTTTTATAAATTTAGACCTTTATTAATGGATTAACAAAAATTATTCTAAACGGAGCGGAACTTTCCATTTTATAACGAATAAAAATCAGGCTGTGTATAACAACTTTTCATCTCGAAAGGCATTATGTTCCCTTAAGTTCCGTATTATTTAAAACTTAATTAGTCCATTATAAAAAACAAAAATAAAGAGAAGATAATTTTGATACTTTCGAAAATAATTCTGGAACAACGAAAGATCCCGTACATAGTTCCATATCTCATTGACTTGCAAATTGCAGAGTCATAGACACTAAAAAAGTAAGAAACCGTTTTATTTGGAATGCTCGTCCACAAACATTGAAACAATTCCGAAAACTGCACTTCTTCGGATGGGTGTAGTTTTGCAATGTTAAATTAACCTTAACCAAAAAAGAAACTTAATATTCCGCCGCTCAGACAATTGCCAGGCATGAAAAGTTGGGTTATTTTCCACCATTAGAGAATTTCCTTCCCCAGACGCATTTTTGCGGTTAGGATTGAGGTGATGGTTAAGTTTACAGTTTATTTTTCTTTTTGTTTGCTCATTTTAGACTAAGTGTCACGAAATGCAAGGTGTTCGTTCTTAATTTTCCGCCAAGCTTACAAAAATAGTAACCTTAGAACAAATTGATAAATTACGGGAAGCATATATTTTTACGGCAGTTAATTCATTTACTAAAAGCTAAATACTCTATATACAGGGTATCTGCCAAAATAAAATTTTTCAAATCCATGACTTTTTACGAATTTTCCCTGATTTAGCGGATCATTTTCCATGACTTTAAAAAGCTTTTGTTAAAGTATATATGAATAAAACTTCTGATGTACATACAAATAAAATATATGCTTTTAGAGAAATTACAGGAATTTTATCATAAAAAACTATAAACTAACTTTATAAGTGTTAATAAACTCACATACATAAAAATAAATTGTTGTATCTACATACCTAAGTTTAATCATATAGCAATTTTTCAATCAAAATGTTTCCAATTTGAATTCAGGGTACTTTGGTATTATCCAGGTGACCATGAATAATAGAAAAATATAACCCTATAATGTTTATATACAATATCCCTAGAGATAAACTTATATTTTGTGCAAAAAATCTTAACTAATTTTTATTAAAAAATAATTATTATATTAATAAAATTTTAATCTACAATTTAAGAAAAAACCAGAATAATATACATTTACCCACCCATTAAGCTTTCTTGCTTTGAGTTTCCTTGGCGAACAAATTTTACTTGGCAATAGGGTCAATAGGATAATACATAAATACCAAACGCAGTAACTTCAGCTAAATGACAAGTAAAAATAGAATTAAACAATTCAATGCATTTGTTTTAATCGGTAGTTTAGCGGATCCATGACTTTCCATGACTTTTACTCATTTTACTTGAAAAATCAAGACTTTCCATGGCAAAATTAATCCATTGTCTAAATCCATGATTTTCCATGACTTTCCAGGTGCGCGGAAACCATGTATATAATAATAGCATAACTGTCTGTCCGTCAATTTATGAAGCGGTTGTACCTGGAATAGATACAGCCATCCATATTTGATTTTTTTATTTTTTTTTTTGAGTTAGGGTTAGCAAAGTTCAAATATAGTTCGAAATCCACCCCATCCTCCCTTTCCGAGTGTTTAATGGTATTATTTCAAGCCGTATTCTCTCTCGTTAAGAGCAGGAGATTAAATTTATCATTTTGGATATCATTCATATATACCATCAAATAATCACTGTCAATATTAAAACCTCTGCTGTGTAAAATAGTAACCTTAGAACAAATTAATAAATTACGGGAAGCATATATTTTTACGGCAATTAATTCATTTACTAAAAGATAAATCCCCTATATAATAATAGCCTAAGTTGTCATTTTGGATATCATTCATATATACCATCAAATAATCACTGTCAATATTAAAACCTCTGCTGTATAAAAGAGTAACCTTAGAACAAATTGATAAATTACGGGAAGCATATAAATTTACGGCAGTTAATTCATTTACTAAAAGCTAAATACCCTATATAATAATAGCATAATTGTCTGTCCGCGAATTTATGAAGCGGTTGTACCTGGAATGGATACATCCATCCATATTGGATTTTTTATGAGTTAGGGTTAGAAAAATTCAAAGATAGTTCGAAATCCACCCCATCCCCCCTTTCCGAGTGTTTAATGCTATTATTTCAAGCCTTATTCTTCGTCGTTAAGAGCAGGATATTAAATTTATCATTTTGGATATCATTCAAATATACCATCAAATAATCACTGTCAATATTAAAACCTCTGTTGTGTAAAATAGTAACCTTAGAACAAATTGATAAATTACGGGAAGCATATATTTTTACGGCAATTAATTCATTTACTAAAAGCTAAATTCCCTATATAATAATAGCCTAAGTTGTCTGTCCGCGAATTTATGAAGTGGTTGTACCTGGAATGGATACAGGCATCCACATTAGATTTTTTTTTGAGTTAGGGTTCGCAAAATTCAAATATAGTTCGAAATCCACGCACCCCCCCCTTTTCGAGAGTTTAACCCTCCGAGTGGTACACATCGAGGAAAAAAATCTCCAAAAATACGCTAAAGTTTCATTGGGTCAGTGACCATAGTGTTCTATGATTTTTTACTTGACCCTTTGTCGACTAGATTGGAATACGGGAAACCCACCCTCGTTACTGTCGTTTACTTCCGGTTATAAATAGATATATAAATAGACATTATAGATTGTTAATTTTTAATACACATAAAACTCGTCAAGTCTCGAAGATCATCCCATAAGAAATAATGGGTTCTAAAAGTACAAATAAAAATATTCTTTAAGAGAATGATTTCTATCTTTTTTACGAAAGTCATCCAAGCTATTTAAGTGGTGCAATTAGAGATACATCTGTTACCGCAAACGAAATACTTCGAAATAGAGATTTACAAAGCCATGAAAAGCTATCAGCTTCTCTGTGCCTCAGGGATTAGGTGTGCAGTTCCTAAACAATCGACCTGACCCTCCTACCTCAAAACTCCATAGGGGAAAACACTGGCAGAAATGTACATTACATCCATTTTCGGAACGTTTTGGAGGTCGAAAATTGTACGTGACAACCGCTTTGAAGACATCATCGGTTTGGCGGAATTGTACGTGCGAACCGCTTAGAGGGTTAATGCTATTATTTCAAGCCGTATCTCCTCCCTCCCGTTAAGAGCAGGAGATTAAATTTATCATTTTGGATGTCATTCATATATACCACCAAATAATCACTGTCAATATTAAAACCTCTGCTGTCCACCCTATCACGTAATATGACAAGATATCCATCCAATCACGTAATATAACAAGATAAATTAAAGTTGGTAACTAATATATGTTCAGTAAAGTTTTTTTTAAATATTAATTTTATATTTTACCTTGTCCAAAACTTTTTGAAATAATTCTAAACTTCTTTGTATTTCTAGTTCTAATCAACTTGCTTTCATTTTTGCTTACATTTAGACTTGAAATATCTATTTTTTCAATTCTCAGGCTTGCAACTGCTGAGGTACTTTCAAAAAGGTGAGAAAAGTGACAAATAATACAGAATAAGTGTGACTAAACATTGAAAAAAAAAAGCGATTTTTTTTCTCTTCTTGATTACAGATGCTATTATTAAGATTTTTCTATTTATTTTAACTCTAAATCAAATGATTCATGCAAGACATGATTTTAGCGTCAAATACAAAAAGATTAAAAATTTTGTTTAAAACAACTAAACATTGCTTTTCATTCAAGAACATCTATAAATAAGATTTGAATACATACAATACATTAATTTTATAATCACAATTTTCTATTAATGATGTTTCGAAATATGTACATAGCTAGATTAAAGTATCTAAACAAAAATTGTGAAGAAAAAGAAAAAAAAAAAAAGAAATGTGTGCTTTGACGTAAATTACTTTAATGTATTAAATGTACATTTCAGTACAAATGTAGATTTCAGGAACTTCATTACGACTTTTTAAAATCACTAAATTCTGGAAACCATATGACTAATAACATTTTAATAAGAAAAATAAGATTAGCGCATCACATTTTTGGTCTTTTATTAAAATATTTTGTAATTAATTCAGATTTTCTCTTTTCAACAACAGACTTTTGCTGTGATACACCATGAAAAAAGTGACTAAAAGTGATCAATTGTAAAATAAGTTATTAAAGGTGAGAAAAGTGACGGAATTGCAAGCCTGAATTCTATAACGATAAGGTCTGATTTTTCCAGATTTATTTATTTTCCGAAGAAGATATAGGCCTACCAGGGCCACCTATTCATTGAAAAAAAAATGTATAATATCTACTTTCAGAGTGTGATGGAAATGATAGTTTCATTCCTTTACATCTATTAATTACTGTGGCAAAAAAAAATGGGAAGAACTTAACGATAATTTCGACGTAGCCAAGAAATCTTTGAATTATCTTTCTAAATGAATTCAACGTGATTCTAAAATGCATTCACAGTATCGGGAGACTATTATAGAGGAGTATGAACATAAACAAATTATTGAGCGTGCACCTGATAATTCTCAGCCAAAAAACAATTTTTTTTAACCTGCCTCATAGGGTGCTTTACAATTTTGGAAAATGAAAAATTTACTGATCGCGTCATATGACGGGGTATATGCTACTATTAAAATAATTAAACGGAAGAATTTAAACAGGATTCATACTTAGTTGACAGGAGAAAAATCATTATGGGTAAAGAAAAAATACCCCTACTGTCACGCCATCACAGCAATCTATTATATTCTATATTGCTTTTATTCTATATTATACATGTGCATTGCAGTACTTAGCAAACTTTTGGAATACACTTATTGCATTTGCAAATTTTACTGATTATGTTTAATTATTACAATGCAGATCAATGGAGAATATTACAATGTAGGATATAAAATCAAATAAAGGTAAAACATTTATTCAGTTAAAAGTATTCCTATTCAAATTGTAGGATAAAATATTTATAATATACATGCCTGTAAAAATAATCAGTAAACCCCCTTTGACATCAGGACCCTCTTTTACTTCCTTAAAGGCCTTCACTTGCCTCTGAACCTGCTACCGCCCCCATGAAAGGCATCAGCGCCCACTAAAGGGCGGTACCGCCCCAGTTGGGAATGAATGGGCTATGCTATGAATTTACTAAGAACCCGTATTGGTAGGGGGCGGCTAAATATTGATAAAGGGCAGACAAACACTATCTTGCACGCAAGCGGTAAAGATCTCAGAACATGGCACGGGGCACACGTTCGAACTTCAATTAATCTTGTGAATACATACTGCTCATAATATTTCTCATTATACCTTTGTGCAATTAGATGACCATAGTCATCAACTGAATTAACTCAATATTTTTTAATAAAAAATATAAATACCCTTTCGTACATCATTTCTAAACTTAACTCACACAGGGCGTATTAACGACAAGCTCTTTCACACATAAAGAATGTCTGACAGCTTTCTATACCCAGAAAACCATTCAAAGGAAGAAAAAAAATGGCCATACTAGAAAGAGGGAAAACACGTGACGGGACCGCATTTCTAATCACCCATTACAGCGAAATGTGTCTTCTTTATTTTCTTAAAGTGGCACATAACAACTGTACCAATGTACAAAACACTTCGCAAGGACAATTAACAGACAATGGAATACGAAATGACAAATCGTCAACGGCGAAGGAAACACGGGATACACCCGGTACTGGTTGGTACGCACACCTTGACCTTTCTAAGCGATGTAATCACAGTGTTTCCTATTTACTTCCATCTATTTTTTTCTTTCTGCTTTTTTTTTTTTAACATACTTCTTTTTGTCAAAGGTAAAAAGAAAAACACAAAAGGGGATTCTTTGGGGGAGTGGTTACGATTCGGTTTTCTTTTTGAGACATCATGTCGGTGAATGCGCGAGTTTCAAAAAAAGTTTTGAAGATACACCCAAATGGAGAAATAAACAGACAAAAAATTAATAACTTTCCCTATCATCCATAATTCATACATCGTCAAACTACAATCAAATATAGATTAGTAGTGAACGCCCGAAAGGGACAAAAAAGAAATGAAATTCAACAGCCCGTTAGTTTTAGGGGACTTCGATACAGTCCTTGACAGGTGTATTGATAATTCCGTTGTAAGGATAACATACCAAATTTTATCCACCTTAATCTTTGAGTTTTGGAGTCAATGTGTTGAGCCACACATACAGACTGTTCCATAAGGGCGTGTCGTTTATTTCTCTGAAAATACAAACGAATTAGTTAAAAATACATTTGCACCGTGTACAGAGTTTCCGCCAAAATAAAATTTTTCAAATCCATGACTTTCCCTGACTTTAGAAGATTATTTTCCATGACTTTAAAAATATTTTGTTAAAGTACATATGAATAAAAATTCTGATATACATACAAATAAAATATATTCTTTTAGAGAAATTACAAAAATTTATGATAAAAAATACTTTATAAATGTTTATAAACTCATATATATATATATATATATATATATATATATATATATATATATATATATATATATATATAAATTGTTGTATCTACATACCTAAGTTTAATCATATAGCAATTTTCTGAATGCAATCAAAAAATTTGCAATTTGAATTCAAAGTACTTAGGTATTATCGAGGTGACCAAGAATAATAACCAAACACGATAACCTTATAACGTTTATATATAATAGCCGTAAAGATAAGCTTATATTTTCTAGAAAAATCTTAACTAATTTTTATTAAATAATTATTATTATATTAATAAAAATTTATAATTTAAGAATAAACCAGAATAATATACTTATACATTTACCCCCCTATTAAATTTGCTTGTTTTGAGTTTCCTTGACGAACAGAAAGGAAATTCACTTGCAGAGGCATTTCTTGGTTTTTCTTAATTGGTAGCTCAGCGGATCCATGACTTTTACTCATTTTACTTAGAAAATCATGAATTTCCATAACAAAATTAATCCATTGTCTAAATCCATGATTTTCCATGACTTTCCCTGACTTTCCAGGTGCGTGGAAACCGTGCGTGTGGTAAGCATATTAAAATGAAATGCATTTCACCTAATAAGTGGTCCAGTCCCCATTATTATCGATTATGCAAGAATCACTTTATCATTCGATTTTGACGTTGAGTGGTTTTACCCCTTTCCCGAAGGTCGTCAACATTTTGTACCGCTTTATAACGAGCTACCCCCTTCTTGATGAACGACTCCGACTTTCTAATGTACCGGGCTGCAGCTGCACAAGACATTTTTGGTCCTTTTGGATGGTTACACAGAAACACTACCTCAAAACGGTTCGCATACGCTGCACTCGTTTTGGAGTTGTTGATTTAAAACAAAGCAAAACAAATCGAATAAAAAATATAACCATAAAGCATTCTTCTCTAATGTTTGAAGAACACGTGCAATTAAGTCGGTATCTGCGCGCAATCTATTAATCAAGTTATGAGCGACACGCTCTGATGGAACAGATTGTATATACTATTTGAAAAGTCACTTTTTACAAATCAGTTTTTAGCAGGGTTGGAAAAAAAATCATGATTTTTTTTTAAAAGAAATAAAAAAAATCAGATTTATTTGATTTAAATCAGATTTTTTTTTTATTTAAATCGGATTTTTTTGATTTTTTTCTGAATACTAATTTTAATTGTTGTTTTTATGTTTTTTGCAATATACATAGAATAGTTTGTTATAAGAAGTCACATCTTATCTATCTAGTATATTCTACACATTGGTTACCTAAACTTAAATATATAAATTTTAATCTAAATACATTCTATTATTTTGTAATTGGATAGTGCAAACTCAATAAGACGTCAATTAAAAGAACAAATTAAATATTCTTTTAATGCAAACTATTTATTTAAAAAAACAAATCACAATTATTTTAATATTTTTTTAAGTACCGAATTATGGATTTAATTGTTTCAATAAAAACACTAGCTTTGATGATTTATCCACTCCTCATTGGTTACGAAGGCTAGAATGAACGATACCAAAAGAAGAAAACTGCCTTTCCATTCCAGCAGATGAAGCCACGACTATTGTTATTTGGTAGACAAACTGGATTTCAGTTCTCTTTACCTCCCATTACATAAAATGAATTCCACCAGTCATAATCAATCATTGTACTACCCCTGCTACATATTTTCACTTATTTACTTATTGGTATTACTGTGCTGACTGATTCCCAGTTCTCTTGTCTTTGGAATATAGGTTTTGAAAGAAGTGAAAAAAAAAATGATTTAAATCAATGATTTTTAAAAAAAATCAACTGATTTAAATCATGCCAACCCTGGTTTTTAGATTATCAAAAAATTATAATTTTCTTCACTGTATAAAAGTAATTAAAAAGAATTGTAATTGTATTTGTATACAGCTTTTATTTTAGCAATATGACTACGCAGAATTCAGAACAATATAAATAAAGAAGAAAATCCCCCGATACAGTCCTTGATAAATTTATTGCTAATTCTGGTATAATCTTTTTCATGTTTTGATATTCAGAGGATGGTGAACGATAAAATACGTTTAATAAAAATTATAACTCAGAGATACGAAACTTCTTATGCGTATAAATTGAAATATAAGTAAATTAACCACATTAAATTTTTATTTAAAAATATATGCATGTGTTTAAAAATTATTTTTAGGAATCTTTCTTATTTTTTAAAATACTTTTAGAGACTTGACTTGTTATAGATTCTTACAAGACGTTTAGCAAACACTCCTACTGTGCTTCAACACATTGTATGCGGGACACGTACTAGTACATTTTCTAACGATTGATACTTAGCGCGGGACAAGTACTAGTACGTTTTCTGACGATTGATATTTGAGCGCGGGTCACGTAGTAGTACGGGTTAATGAACAACATGGTTTGTTTCTGGGTTCAAAAATAACGGTATATACAGGATAACGAAGCCGAATGTTTTTGTCTACTACATAGATTCTGGAAAAATTTAGACAAATAAAAACTAGTTTTTGCATTAGTCGATGCGGGACCACAGAACGGGACGGTGGATTAAAAAAATCAATTTCGATTTAAAATTAAACTTTTTATTTATCCTTGCGAAAATTATATATATATATATATATATATATATATATATATATATATATATATATATATATATATATATATATATATACACATATATACACACACACACACACACACATATATATATATATATATATATATATATATATATATATATATGTATATATATATATGTATATATATATATATATATATATATATATATATATGTTTATTTGTCTATTTATATATTTGTTTATAGATTTCAATATAAAATACGAAAAGTTAGTTACAAAATTAAATAATTTTTGATCTATTGAGATTTAATTGAATAACTAAATTTACGCGCAAAACGCACGCTCCCGGTTCAATTCCGCTGCGAAATGTACCCGCAATGTGTTAATGTAAATATGGGTATCCGTTTCAAACTTATTAAAGTTATTAAAACTAAATTTAAATTTGGAAAGCGTTAATTTTTTAGAAAAATTCGACGTACAAATAAAAATATTCCCTTCAAATTAATTATTCACTTTGTCAGCAAAATAATATTTTCAGAGTGTTAAAAAAATTTAAGTATTAATGAGGTAAAAATAGAAGAAAAAAATTAAAAATTAATATACTAGGAACAATTTAAGAATTAACAAAACATTTTGAGAGTTCTTGAGGAATATATGATGTGTAGAAAGAAAACATGATTATATATTTCCATTTATTGAATGTGCAGATTAAAACTAAAAAAAAATTTATAACAGCATCGAATTAACTTAAAGCCATCAATGTATCCTGCAAAGTAAACGATATTCTGATAATTCACACAGGATTCCTAAAGATAAGATTTTATTTAGAGGTACTATTTATTTCTAAAGTTACTTAGAGAATTTTAAGACCGTAATATTTGGATCCAACCCCTTCTCAGAGCAACTGTTAAGAATTAATCAGGAACAAAATAGTCTTTGTAAGATAAGATTACCTAGACAGTTGGTAGGCTTGTGGACGAATTCGACTGCATTTCGGATTCCCGTGACCATCTCCAATAATCCCAGACGCCGTGAGCTTAAACTTGGAGAAGCAGGAGACTAACAAGGTCCTGCGGGACAAGAAGCCAAAGATTACAGATATCGCGGGATTTAAGATCGATTTAAGACAAACGTCGGTAGATTTGATAAAGGGCCCGTTCTAATTCGAGCAGATGGAAGGAGGGGAAGAGAGCTACAAATGTCTGCAGCGCGTTTGCTACAGCTGCTAAGAAAGACAAAGAGGCCCTATATCTCTAATTAAGAATATATTTGAACCTGTATTCCTAATTAAGACGGAATTGAAACTGCGCCTAATTTAAAGGCGTTTAAACGATACTCTGACTTGTAGTTTTGTCTGAAAACCAAATATGCACGTAACACGCAATCTAAAGACTAAAGAAGACAACCAAAAGGGAAATGCAGGAATCTTCAACCAAGCCCTTAGCAGAATATGGTGTAACACGTTTTTCGTAAGCTGAGGATGCAAAAGTACCGACCAGAAATTAAGGACATTCCATCATTCCCCTCCTATTTTTCTGTTCTTTTTTTTTAAGTGAAAGTTCATAAAAGATAATTAACTCAAACTAGCTTACTATCCAATAATAAAACTTTAAGACTCCTTCGAGTCCAACAAAATCCGAAGATAGTCTGCAGAGAGCAGAATACATTTTTTTCTAAGATCTTTAGATTATTGGAAAATCTTGAGACATTTTTGAGGATTAAGAGAAGATCCCTAGAGATACAAATTAAGTCCTGGTTCCCGAACTTATTCATCATTATGATCACGAAATAAATACGGTTCTTGATATCGAACTCTGCATGGAAGGCTTACACCCATCTGGTCGTGACTACAACCTCTTGAGGTCTCTTTTACAACATTACATAGATTGTACTGTCAAAAAATAAATGCGAGAAATTTGTAAAACTAAGTTTATTTTTCTTCTAAATTCGGTGTAGAAATTTATTCATAGTCAAAGAGATAACGTGCAAGCATTTCGAAATACTTTAATTCACCTTGGCAGTAGGTTTGCCAACGTGCTTCAGCGTAGAGGTAAGAATTGTTACAGCAGCATTTTTATTTTATATAAAGCCCTAAGCTCGTAAAAAATCTTAACTTTTTATGTAATATAACACCATGCGCTTAGTGAATCTGAAAATGGCTAACAGCCATGTTTAAAATGTAATTGTTCGAGAAACTGTTTTATGTTCCAGAAAATAAAAGATTTTTTTCCCTACGACTCTACCCAATTTTCATCAGTTCCTATGCCTCTTGGATCTAATACTAATTACGTGCAGTTGTACAGAATTACATAAGATACTAACTGCAAGTACCTGGCTTTGCCCGGGTTTAAAATAAGGTTTTCTATAGGAGCGTACAAAATTTTTTATTTGCATGCAATAAAAGGGTACAGTTTATCTTAAACCAATGCCATAGGCAACATTTTTGGCAGTTCTATTTGGAGTGTGTACAAAAAGATTTTCCTCTTTGCCCACTCCGGCTACATACAACTGTGACATTAAGCTTCTCAACCACATCATTTCTGCTTGGCAGAATTGCTCTGTGAGAAAGCCAGTCCTGTTCCTTGAAGTTTTGCTGTATGTGATATTTGTTGCAGTATTTGCTTGCAGTAAAGTAAATATAACAAAGAAGTATTGCGTTTACTTACCACTTTTGTTTAGTAAAGTTTTCTCTAAAATATACCCACGGCTCAGAACAGACACATTGTAACGTACTGGGAATATAGTAGGCGAAGCCGTCAAGGAAACAGGCTCCAAACTATTTAATCTTGATTAAATATTTTATTCAATCAAATAATTTATGTGCAGCTATGTACAGATTCAGTAGGATGCTAACTATTTGGGGATCTCGTGCAGAGATGATATTCACACAATAAGGATGCATGGGATACCGGATACAGTATGGCTAGGGCTTCTAATCACAGGAATTGTTCGCTACTTAGTGTCGGTAATAAACGCCGACACTATCACCTCCGGTTGACGATTAGCACAGTCGGCTTTCACAGCAAGGTTAGAAAGTTCAGAGTGCGTATCACGCTGGGGTTCGTGAAGGAAATCTCAGGATGCAAGACGATCCAAATTCGGGAGGAAAGTCACTCTCGGCTACCTACTTCTATGTAAGAAGTAAAATAAAAATTAGTAAAATAACGGGAAAGGAATTCCCAAGTCGAAGGTCGACTTTCTAGCAACAGAGACGCTGGCGGTCTCTAAACAAGCAAACTCCAGGAGCGGAGATACGAAGCTACGAAGGCTCTATCAGGTAGAAGCCTCAAGAAGAAAAAAAGCCTAATTTTTAGTACTGTCACCCTTCTTTTATAGCGGCACCGTTTTTCTTTCCGCGATTCTTCGGAAACCTTCCAGAACCAGGGTGATGCAATCTTGCGGTCACCTCCCGCCTTGGATCAGCTGTTCCGTTTCCATATGTGGCCGAAAAGCCGTCTTCAGATCAGCCGACCCAAACAACTTAATTGCCTTTTTCGCTACCGCTAATGGGCGACAAGGTGCACTGTAATTATTTACAATCTTTTCACAGAGTCTTTCCATTCAACAGACTTACAAAGCCTAGACGATCTGGCTCCAGCACACGGACAGTTTTCAATTAAGTTATTTTAGACCACCCGGTTCTATTTGCCGCTAATCCACGGCGAAAGGTCACCTTCGGGCTCCTCGTTCTTTAGGGTCATGTAACGGATCGTTACAACATGGAGCACTACTTTTGGTTGGAGGAGGCCAGAGTGAGGTTGGGGTGGAACGAAACCTGTTTAAGAACCTTCCCCATGTAATTTTGTGTAAGTGTACCAAATTTCACGTTATTTGGTTGTCTGGATCTTGAGTTATAAGGGAACAGACAAACAGACATCAAATGCGTCTTATATATAGAGAGATATTACTAAAAATTATATCTCTGCATGCAAACATACAATTACACAATTCTTTAAATAAATTTCTATTTAGGTGTAACACATAGTCCGAAACAATAACGGCGAATCTGTTTGAAATGAGACTCCTTTTTACAAAGCAAATGCTACATTCCAAATCTCCCAAAACACATTATACAAATATGGCTCTTTCAAAAACGTACTTAAAGCTATTTCAAAACGATCTCGAGGGGAATATTTCGCACCCAAGTTGGAAAACAAAGCGAGGAGTAAGGAGAAACTTTACGAACTGCAAAAGTGTTGGAATGTAAATTAGGTGCGTTTTGTGTTTCTATTTTCCACATTTAAAAATGAACGAAGGGGCTACACGTATACACGAATAAGACATCAAAGAAAAGTGTTTTAATAAAAACATAAACTAGGGTACATAGTAACTTAAGAATAGTCCATGCTCCTTTCCATAACATGATACGAATGTTGGACTTTAAATCTGTTAATGTCGCTATGTAACGTACATTTTATTACTCCTTAAAAGTTGAGGTATTTATTTAAACCTAGAATACTATCCTTACGTCTCGGAGATGTTCTGTAATTAAAATAATGAACTGTTAAAAGTTTAAAACAACTTTAATGTGCTATATATCATTTCTTAAAGTGAAAGGGTATGTATTACAGTCGAACTTGTTTATAACAAGAACAAAGGGACTGTAACATTTACTCGTTAAATCCGAATGCTCGTAATAAACGGGTCCTTAATCAGGTGTACAACCAGAAGCGGGGGGGGGGGCTTGGGAGGTCAAATGATTGAGTTTACTTAAAATTTAATTAATACTTACTTTAATTACATTAATTAAATTAAATACTTTTCTTAATTTAATGACAATTAACCTCCCCAACCAGCGAAAAATTTCTAGTTGCACTACAGTCTTAAAGGAAAGAAACAATAAACGGAAAGAAAATAAAGGAAAAAATTCTTACCAAAACATTTATTTTTTTCATTAATCTATATATTTAAAATTGTAGTTTGTTAGCTTTCCCTGAACTCGTTCCCTGTCTCTTTCCTGTACTATTGTTCTTCGGACAAGACTCATCGTACGGAAAACATCATCACTGACATCCCTCGCTTCAAAAAAGGTCTGCATTTTTTCAGCGATACCCAACATATTAGAACAAGTTGGGGGTGGTTCACTTTCTTTATATTCATCAGTGTTCTCATCGCTTTAGTCATGTTTTTTCGCTGAATTCGCTAGTACGTCAGCTACAATATTTTCGGTGGTCAGTACATCTCAGCTCATGAGATCGTCGTCGATGGATACATAGTTTTGAAATTCTTTGGTCATTTCCAAATTTGCATCTTGTATGAAATTGTCAAGCTCTTCTTCCTCAGTGGATTGACCATCTTGGAGTGCTTAAATTTTTATATAATTATTTAAACATTTAAATAGAAAAATATTTACAGTTAAAGCAGCATCATATATCAATACCAAATTAATTACTGATATGCTATTCTAATGTAGAAATATCGGCAGCAAGTGGTTTTTATTTTACCTTCTACTTAAACAGTCTTGGTTAAAAACCTGCTCAAAACGATTTTTAGAATAACTACGGGTAAACGGTAACAAAGATACAAAATGTAGCAAACAGCTACAATTTTATATTTATTAATATTTTATTTATTAATATTTTATTTATTCTTTAATATAAATTATAAATAATAATTACATAGTCTTTATTTATATTTATTCTTTGTTGCATAAAGACGACGATAGAAGCGTAAAGAATGAAGTAAATTTTTTTATGGGTAATGCGTAAAAGTTGGAAGATATGGAAAACAAGTATAGCAATTTACAAAATTATTTTTTATTTTCATATAAAAAAGAGAGCAAAAGGGTTTAAAAAAACGCAGTTGCGGTGTGAAATTTAAATCAATTTCTTCAGAATTGTCAAACAGCGACTCAGGTGGTTGATTTACAAGTTAGTATGTCGTATATCCCGTATATAATAATAGCCTAAGTTGTCTGTCCATCTGTCCACGAATTTATGAAGCGGTTGTACCTGGAATGGATACAGAATTCAAATTGGATTTTTTATGAGTTAGGGTTAGCAAAATTGAAAGCGAGTTCGAAATCCACTCCATCCCCCCTTTTCGAGCGTTTAATGCTATTATTTCAAGCCTTATTCCTCCTCTCATTCTATACTAAATTCATTCTTGATAGGATGGCAAGGGCGAAGCATAATATTTAAATTTCTGGACTGTTTTTACTCGACCCTCATATACTCTAATTAGTTCCCTCACCATGTGTAGGCGTGGCACGTTTGGTAGAGTGTCTGCCCATTTGATCATCGTACTTCTCGGGTTGGCGGTTCTGTCGCAGACGCAGCATAATTTTTCTAAATGTCTAATTAATTTAATATTTTCTGCTTTTTCTTTTAAATTCTTATTCCTAAAGTTGTTTTATTATTTTTAAAATAAATTTTTACAATTTTTTTCAACTTTTTATGATTTTTATTTTAATAAATTCACGTACTGTTGTACGGATGTCCCTGGTTACATAAACATTTCATGTGTTGTATCCTTAAACTTCCTACACGTAATGTAATAATAGCCTAAGTTATCTGTCTATCTGTCCTCGAATTTATGAAGCGGTTGGACCTAGAATGAATAAAACATCCATATTGGATATTTGATGAGTTTGGGTTAGCAAAATTCAAAGCGAGTATCTTTTCCTAAACTATAGATCCAATTCTACAATAAATTGGTATGAATAAGCTTCGTATCACAGCAAAAAATACTGTCATCTTTAAAACGTTCGAAATCCACCCCGTTCCCCCTTTTTTTAGCATTTAATGCCATTATATCAATCCCCATTTTAAGAGCAGGCGATTCAATTTATCAACTAATAAATAATAATAATTTTTTTTTCTAGCACTATGACGTCATTTCTTTAGCCATCTCATTTATTCATTTATTTTAGATTATTTAAATGTCTTTTGCATTATTTCCATACGTTTTATCATTAAACTTAGATATTACGTAAATAATTTACTTTTATATTTGGCTTAAATAATAGATTAGGTACATATGTAATAATTTTAATCGATTATTTTTGTTGAAAGATAATTCTCAGAAAAAAAAAAAAAAAATCCAAGGTTTTTCTAAACTGTAACAGCAATTTACGGTTTTTCTAAACTGTATTCTCAGTATCGGGAGACTTTAGAGAAGTATGAAGGTAAACAAATTATTGAGCCTGTACCAGATAACTCTCAGCCAAAAAATAAACCATTTTTTACCTGCCTCATAGAGTACTTTACAATTCTGGAAAATAAAAAAAATTTAACTGATCCCGTCATATGATGGGCTATATGCTAGTATCAACAACAATAATAAAGCGAGAATAAATTGTCCATTAAAGAAGCTGCAACTTTTGATAAACCAGTATACCACACTACCACCAATTGCTATCATATGTACTGGCTATGATGCCTAAGCCGTGTAACCGTGTAAATTTCCGAAGCAGCTTAAAAAGGACCCAGTGACACCAATGTGGCACAAGCACTGACAGTCATGCATAATTCATCCGAGGACATCCAAGTGATCTTACAGGGATAATGTTACACGCCCTTCCCCTGCAGGCGGCCATGTCTGAAGCAGAAGAAAAACTTCTCCAAGAGTTAAGTCGTGTGGGCTGGAGGGTGCTGTCAAAGACGTAGGGGGAAAAAGAAGGAAAATAAAATTAATCTGTAAGCTTGGCGAAAATATAATAAAAAAATTAATTCAGAGCTAGTGGGGAAAAAAATCCCTGAAAAGTAGGTGTCATTGTGTCTGTTGATGAGATATTAAGAAAAGATTGCTCGTTTAATACGAGGAGAATGGAGTATGCTTACAGTCACGCAAACAAGTGGTTGATAAATAAAATACATTTACGCCCACTAGTTAATGAGAATAAACATATTAATCAAACGTCAAAACGTAACAGAAGTAAACATAAAAAAATGTAACAACACATACATTAAAAATAATTCTTAAAATTGCGTTAGCAATAGTTGATATTCGAATATATTTTAAGGTAATTTATTGCAACAAGAATTGTACATGTATTGATTGAACACGGAAAAACTGCTTTATGCCAGTTTCACAGAAAATTCAAGCAGACAGTCGAGCCCCGTCATAAAGAACTTGAAGGGATAACAGATTCTGTTTGCTGTGTCTCAAACATTAAGAAAAATGTCAGATCTAGCAAAATGTTTAACGCATTAATTATTAAAATAATTCAATGGTGATAGAATTAATAAAAAAATCTTAATATTTTTAATTGTCTAAAATCGATTATTTTCGAGGTTAAATTCTATTAATTTTTTTTAATAATTCATCAATTAATAATCGATTAAATTGGCAAATAAAAAAATCTTACTAAGAAAATTTTATAATTTTTTGGTCCGATACAATTAAAGATTCAAACACATTCTCTTTTACTGTTAATAATTTCCCATGTTTTTTTTTTTTTTAAATTAGAGATAAAATACAATTTTTACAAATGCAGAAAATCTTTGAAACAAAGTTTTACCACAAAATTACAATAGATGACTGGAAAAGTTCAGTAATAAATGATTTCGGAGGTTCGCTATAAAAAGGATAAATTAGAACTATGATTAGAAATAATGAAAAACTATAGAAAAGCGGCAGTACCAAAGTTTTTGTTTGTTATATGGTATTTTAAATATGGTAATAATAATCCATATACTACTTGAAATGAGAAAGCTAATCTTTTCTACAGATAGCGAGTTATTAAAAAACATGAAAAAAATTTCATTCTAGTAGATTTTGTTTGGTTTGGAACGGAGCACTACGGTCTACTATCTTGCAACACAATGGCTAATGAGACCGGGATCTACTGCTTAGAGCTGATCCCGAACGATTACGAATATCCATGCCCCAGTAGGACACAAACCAACGAATTTTGGTACCAAACATCATCACCCTAAGCATTCGGTCCTCGTTTGGCCATTCCCTCTATTGGATTTACCATATAACAAAGTAAATTCCTTTAAAAAACGTATAAAATTGTTTGTATAAAACACAGGATAAATTTTTTGAACAACTCCATTTTAAATCTTTTTATTCATTATTAATACAGAAACTTGAGCGAGTGCCAAACGATAAATCAAAATCTAAACATAAAAATAAAACGTAAAAGAATAATAATCGTCATTTAAATTATGACGTCATCAGATCAGATTTCGATTTCTCCACACCCTCCTCCTATAATAAAGGACAGTTAAGGGGCTCCTTAGCCATAAGGCCTTATCCCCGGTCTAAAGGTAGAAAGTAATCGAGGTAAATTTTGAATTTAGAATAAGGAGTAATTTAGGTTGGTCATTCTACAAGAAGCAGAACTTTTTGTTTCAAAATGAATCGAAAAAAAGCTGGAATACTGAAGATTTTAAGCTTCAAAGGGTGTTCGCTTAAAAACGTATGAAAGTGTAAACTTTGATCATACGCAGTAACGTAGCGAGGAGGAGTGGAAAATGGGGTTATAATACCCCCATTAAATTGCTGTATACATATTATATATATATATATATATATATATATATATATATATATATATATATATATATATATATATATATATATGTGTGTGTGTGTGTGTGTGTGTGTGTGTGTGTGTAAGGAAAATTCTCAGGGGTTTTCAAAACTTGAATCAAGGGTAAAAATTCCCGCGTCATTTTCCATTCCCCTTTTTAACCCCTAACCTAAATTGACCACTGGGGCTACAGGTTACGCCCTCAGAGAAGGGGGCCTGGCCAATTATAAACCTACATGACCCTAGCGGACAATTTAGGAATTTTCCAAATAAAAAGGAGATACACGCTGTCGGAGACAGATTTTTCTAGAGATATTTTCCCACAGATGTTGACCCAGGTGTCACTTGTCTTGTACATAGAACTTCATGCTAGCTGACCCTTCAGTTTGTCCCTATGATGAAGTGGGAACCCGTCCTTCAAAGTTATCTAAATAAAGGTCTTTAGCTAAAACGGTATCATTTTTATGGCCATGACTGCAACCCCCCATCGAGAAATCAGTCTCATTACATATATATATATATATATATATATATATATATATATATATATATATATATATATGTAAGGCTTGCTGAATTAATTTTGTGACAGGATTAGCTGAAGGGGGAGATCCCCTATGCAAAGTTTCTTGCTAAGCTTCTGAATCTCGGTAATGTTCCAACGCTTGGTTTAGTTTGAAGAGCTATGGTCTACTTTTTTGAAACACGAGGGATAATTAGACCAGGATCTACTTTTCAAAGCTGATTCCGAACGGCTATGAACATCCATGTTACAATGGAATTTGAGCCCACGAACTCCAGTACCGCCCTAACCAGTCGGCCATCGCTTGGCTCGAAGTCTAGTGAGAACAAGACGTAATCTGAACTAGTGAATTAGTGGTCAAGATGATATGTGATTCTTTGAATCGAACATTTCTTTATTCTTGCCTCTCCCCCACGGAAAACTTTTCCCAAAGCCCCTCATCATAAGAGTATATAAGGAATAAAGAGCCATGTAAAAGGAAATATCCAAATGCCAATCATGTTGGTTTTCGATAGAGAACCGAGTTTTTTTTTTTCTTTTCAAAACTGATAGCGTAATTTAACCATTGCGTAATAGAGAAGTAAAGAAATAAAGTGGAAAAGTAATACTTGCTATGTATCCAATTAACTAATGAAAAATAACTTTTTTCATTAGGAATTTACTATAAATAAGCTACTCCATTTCTCATTGGCGTTTTAATCTTCTTTCCTTATACGCAGTATACTGTTGCTTAATTCTATTACGTGTTTAGAGAAATGATCAATTCCGCGGCAGACGCAGCGCTAGGAGATGAAAAGAAAAGAAGGTTTGATCGGATAATGCGGTAGTTTCAGTTTCCGAATTGGCGACCTCCCACCCACTAAAAGGCATTGCCAAAGGAAATCAATGGGCGCACGCCCTAATTATTGGGCAAAACTTGGTTTTATACTAATGAGGGCTTCTAAGCGGAAGGGGAGATCAATCTGCATCGAACCCATGGGCGGAACGCAATGGGAACGTAAAATAAATTACCACGATAAAGTACCTCATTTAGGAACATTTCGTGTTTTTTGTCAATCACAAAGCGAATTTCTTTTCTCTGGTTTTTTTCCCCCCTGTGTGTACTACCCGTTTGCAGAATGCCTGAATAAAAGCAAAGGCTAAAAAGCTTTTAATTGCGCTTCGAAAATTTTGTCATTTACTTTGATTTTAATGACCACCTTAATTTAATAAATTCTTAATGTGTCTCAGATGAGCGTCGTAAATTAATTTTGATTAACAGTTCTAAGAACTATTAAAGTTTCAAAAGTTTTAATTTTTAAATTATATATAAATATATATCACTATCTATCTATATATATACATATATGTATATGTGTGTATATATATATATATATATATATATATATATATATATATATATATATATATATATATATATATACATATATGTAAATATATATTAAACTGCAATCATTCCTCCATATTTTGATACCATAACATTTATTACATCTCAATTAGTACAACAGTTACAAACTATTATTCTAATTTTTTTCCTCTCGTGTCACGTTTGCATTTAATTTAAACTTAAAAAAGAAAATATGAAATCTTAATAAAAGCATTTTCTCAAACTGTTCCTAACAGTTTTATGAGATTTCGTGTAGTAATGAAAGCACATATATACAATGTATCTGCCAAAATAAAATTTTTCAAATCCATGACTTTTCATGACTTTCCTGGATTTAGCAGATCATTTTCCATGACTTTAAAAAGCTTTCGTTAAAAGTATATACGAATAAAACTTCTGGTGTACATACAAATAAAATATGTGCTTTTAGAGAAATTATTTAATTTTATCTTTAAAAAAATTTAAACTTACTTTATAAGTGTTAATAAACTCAGATACATAAAAATAAATTGTTGTATATACATACCTAAGTTTAATCATATAGCAATTTTTCAATCAAAATGTTTCCAATTTGAATTCAGGGTAATTTGGTATTATCCAGGTGACCATGAATAATAGCCAAATATAACCGTATAATGTTTATATACAATATCCCTAGAGATAAAATTATATTTTGTGCAAAAATCTTAACTAATTTTTATTAAAAAATAATTATTATTGTATTAATAAAATTTTAATCTACAATTTAAGAAAAAAAAAACCCACAATAATATACATTAAGCTTTCTTGCTTTGAGTTTCCTTGGTGAACGAATTTTACTTGGCAATATGGTCAATAGGATAATACATAAATACCAAACTCAGTAACATCAGTCAAATGACAAGTAAAAATAGAATTAAACAATTCAATGCATTTTTTTAATCGGTAGTTTAGCGGATCCATGACTTTCCATGACTTTTACTCATTTTGCTTGAAAAATCAAGACTTTCCATGACAAAATTAATCCATTCTCTAAATCCATGATTTTCCATGACTTTCCAGGTGTGCGGAAACCATGTATATATTACGATTTATGCATAAAAGATAAATTATTGTCATATTTTATGTCTTTTTTTCCCTATTTTGAATTATTAAAAAATTCAATAATTATAACTATTAGAAATTTAGGCAAATTTCTTTATTTTTAAATTTTTAATGAAAATAATGAAAATAACGATATAAACAAAATTAATCCATTCTCTAAATCCATGATTTTCCATGACTTTCCAGGTGTGCGGAAACCATGTATATATTACGATTTATGCATAAAAGATAAATTATTGTCATATTTTATGTCTTTTTTTCCCTATTTTGAATTATTAAAAAATTCAATAATTATAACTATTAGAAATTTAGGCAAATTTCTTTATTTTTAAATTTTTAATGAAAATAATGAAAATAACGATATAAACAAAATTAATCCATTCTTTAAATCCATGATTTTCCATGACTTTCCAGGTGCGCGGAAACCATGTATATATTACGATTTATGCATAAAAGATGAATTATTGTCATATTTTATGTCTTTATTTTCCCTATTTTGAATTATTAAAAAATTCAATAATTATAACTATTAGAAATTTAGGCAAATTTCTTTATTTTTAAATTTTTAATGTAATTTATAATTTCAGAGTAATATATTAATGATTTACGCATAAATTTCAATTTATGATAACACAATAGATATCGCGATATATAAGTGGTAAAAAAGTAACTGCTGAAATGAACAATACCTTCAATTAAGGTATCCGTCTAATTTCGGAGAACTTTTTTCTTTAAACGTAGAATTTATTTCATGTTTTTACATTTTTATATTTATTTTTTATATTATCATAGAGAATTGCACTTAAAAAATTTATTCCTGGAGAAGTTTTTCTAAAATTTCTAATAAATGAAGAAAATTTAGTAAAAAAAATCGGGTTTTTTCAAAAGGTCTAATTTAACAAATTATTTCAATATTTTTTGATGCAACACATTTCTTATACACTGGACTAGTGAATCACCAAAAATCTTTGCTTAATTTACATCTGGTAAAAAATTTTGGTCTTTCAAAATCATACACGTTGAATTTTTAACGAATTTTCATTACCTTTCTATCTAACTATGAGTGTAACATTATTAAAAATTATCCAAATTTAAAGCTTTTAGGTCATTCACTAGTAAATACTATCAAAAGCATTCATAATAATTTTCAACAAAATATTTTAAGAACTTTGAGACATTTCAAGTTTCATTTTATTAAAAATATCGTTCCGAGAAAAACGCATTTGCAGTTAATGAAAGCAATTTTAACTATTAAAAAATTAAAATACATGTTTAAAATTCCCCACACTTTCTTGCTTTAAAACTTTCTAATTGCCAAGTTGCTAATTATTAAAAATACTAGAAAAATGTTTAAACTAATCTTCATGAAAATATAAAAAGTTTTGTCCAAAAAATGCTCTTTAAAAGGCTTTAAATTCACAACTTCCGGTTTGTTTTGACAGCTGGCACTGATGTTTAAACAGCTGTAACTTTTCTTTAAAATGCCGTAGAGATAAAACAAAAACAGATTTAGAAGCCTAAAAGTTGAAATTTTACAATAGAGAAATAAAAAAAATTATAATTTTTGGCAAAAAATGACGTTTTTAACGTAGACGGATATTTTAAGCTATATTAAATTAACACAGACAGCTCCTTAACTGGCTTTCCATCTAGAATGAAGCATTCTTTCAAAATATTCTTAAATGGACCACCTCAAATACGAAAATTAGTCATTCTTCATAAGTCCATAAAAAACACTTAATTTACTCGGGCATCTTCTAAATCAATCACGACGTCTGATAAACACACTCTTAACCAATGACGATGAAACACGTGCTGCATTTCTTATTTTCCTGTACAACCTTACAACGTCCGTTGGGAGAATTTGAACGAGTTATGCTCCCTAACATTTAAAACTCCATAAATCAGTTCTAATAAGCACGGCCGAAGAGAGTTATTATATACGGGATTAAATAGATTGGTTATCATGTCTTTCATATTAGGAAATGGTTTCGGTTGGCGATGTATTTGAGATGCACTAAACTTGCTTTTGTGAAGAACCTTCTAACTCTTTGCACTCATGTAATATAGTATTTGTAGTTACGTTGCACTTGTTTAAATATTTAAATAAGCTTTCAGTAAACTCTAAATTATTTTTCCTATTAAGATGCAAACATTTTATGGTACATTATATATAAATGTGTGTAAGTTGTAAGAAAAATTAAACAATGCCTAAATTTTTCTTTGTTAATAGGAAGTATACAATACCACTCCCTGGGCTAGGAAAAGTGAAAATCTGACAGTAATTTTTTTTACCATAATTATAAAAATAACTCCTTAGTCTATTTAAAATAAATAAAAGAGTTTGGTAAAGAAAAAGTTTGTTTTTATAACTAACATCTAAAACTCTGAATGTTTATTGAAAATTACTCACATGTTTAACCCTTTTAAGGGCAGTGGTTTCGCAGCGAAACCCCCCTATTAATACTTTTTTCTCTGTTTTAAACACATTAATATTTTTCTTTGTTTTTGACACTTTAAACTTTAAATAGATGTACTAATACAATCAATTTATTTCTCTTTGAAATATACATTTTTGAATTTGCTTTACAAGGAAGAATCAAGATTTCGATTTTCGTCATGTTCTCATATGAAAATACTTACCCAAAACATTACTTATAAATTGTTTAGCTATTTATTAATTACATTATTTTAAGGGTAATTATTCCTTGCTCTCCAAATTTAATTAAGAAAGAAATATTTTCCTGCTGTACAAGGGGAGCGTTTCACACTTAAATCACCCTCTCTAAATTTCCCCCTCCCTCTCCAAAGAAAGAAAATTTTTTTTCATATATTTCAAATCTATAAGGCTCATAGATAAAATTTATAACCTAATTGCATTAAATACTAAAGAATTTGTAATCGTGATCTTTAAAGAGTTAAAAAAAAAAGAAAAACCAAAAAGTTTCCTAAAAATAGACTACAAAAATCCATAATCTAAAAATAATTATATAGGAAAATCCTAGTGAACATAGTTAAACTACGTCTAACTACGAAATACATAAAAAAGCAAACTCTTAATAAATATAATCAAAAATGGTAAAAAATAATATTAAAAGAAAAAATAAGTAAATAAATATAAATAGACAAATAAACATGTATAAGTACAAATATATATATATATATATATATATATATATATAAAATATAATATAAATATACATATATATATTATCATTTTCGAAAGGATAAATCAAAAGTTAATTTTAAATCTAAATGGATTTTTTTTATCAACCTTCTCGTTCTGTGGTTCCGCATCGACTGAGATAAAAACTAATTTTTATTTGTCTAAATTTTTCCAGAATCTATATAGTAGACAAAAGCATTCGGCTTCGTTTTCTTGTATATACAGGGTATCCGCCAAAATAAAATTTTTCAAATCCATGACTTTTCATGATTTAGCAGATCATTTTCCATGACTTTAAAAAGCTTTTGTTAAAGTATATATGAATAAAACTTCTGATGTACATACAAATAAAATATATGCTTTTAGAGAAATGACGGGAATTTTATCATAAAAAACTATAAACTTACTTTATAAGTATTAATAAACTCACATACATGAAAATAAATTGTTGTATCTACATATCTAGGTTCAATCATATCAATTTTTCAATCAAAATGTTTCAAATTTGAATTCAGGGTACTTTGGTATTATCCGGGTGACCATGAATAATAGCCAAATATAACCCTATAATGTTTATATACCATATCCCTAGACATAAACTTACATTTTGTGCAAAAATCTTAACTAATTTTTATTAAAAAATAATGAATATTATATTAATAAAATTTTAATCTACAATTTAAGAAAAGACCAGAATAATATACATTTACCCACCCATTAAACTTTCTTGCTTTGAGTTTCCTTGGTGAACAAATTTTGATTGGCAATAGGGTCAATAGGATAGTACATAAATACCAAACTCAGAAACTTCAGCCAAATGACAAGTAAAAATAGAATTAAACAATTCAATGCATTTTTTTAATCGGTAGTTTAGCGGATCCATGACTTTCCATGACTTTTACTCATTTTACTTGAAAAATCATGACTTTCCATGACAAAATTAATTCATTGCCTATATCCATGATTTTCTATGACTTTCCCCGACTTTCCAGTTGCGCGGAAACCATGTATATACCGTTATTTTTGTACCCACAAACAAACCATGTTGTTACACTAACCTGTACTAGTACGTGACCCGATCTGAAATGTCAATCGTCAGAAAACGTACTAGTACGTGTCCCGCATACGATGTGTTAAGAGTGCAACATTGAAAAACGGCGACATTTGAGTGAAATCGTAGAACCTATTATTTCGACATACGAGTAAAATGAGCTTTAAAAAATTGAGCTGTTGGGCTGGAATTGTTTTTATACTAGAGGCATCCTTTTATCGTAAAATTAAACAAATAAATATTTGCATAACTTTTTGATATCTCGCAATGGACCAGCTATCCGGACAACTGTAAAGTACTTGTGATACAATACCAGATTCCTATCGATAAAAGGGGTTTTGAAATATTGGTAGTTCTATTCTTTCTAATATCCATCATGTAGTCATGAAAACTGCCTGGTTTTCAGACGTGCTTATAATCGACATCATCGATTAACAGGATGGTCAGTTAAATTATGGTGGAGGAGAAACATGAAAAGGTCGCCTTTGTACTTGTAGAAGTTCCGATTATGTTGAAATCGCTGTGCAAAAACAGAATGAAAACCGCGAGCAGACACGATAATTACGATGCAATTATTTGCACAAATACTGTGCATAAGACAACGGTTCAGGATTTGAAGAAAATAAATGCTTGATCACGATTTGTGTCACATGAATTTAATAGTGAGCATATAGAAGAACAAAACTGGACAAATCCTTCTCAAATTGATAGAAATCATTGACAAGAACACAAACATTAAAAAAAAGTGTAATAACAGGTAACGGATAATTCTATGCGTGTGATCTAGACACGAAACCGTTGTAATACGCTGGGATTGGTTGAAATTCTCTAAGACTAAAATAACACTGCATCTCTATTATTAGAGGAAACGCTTGTTGTCTTTTTCTTTTAGATTATAGAAAGGAGGAATTTGGAGAATTGGGAAAATGATTACTGGAAGAATTTATTATTCAATGTCAGACTGTGACTGGTGGTTGATGAGGCCATTTCAAAGCGTTTCCTAGAGAGGATACAGTCAGAACTGCTTAAAGTTGGAGATCTTTCAGCAGCATTACAACGCACCAAGTTAAAAGAATATTACTGTCCAACAAATTTTGACAAACACAAATAAGCAACCTTGTTTAACTATCTAATTCACAGCAGTTGTCATTGGATGGTTGCTTCATATTACCCAGATTGTAGTCAACGCTTTGAATCAAGTCTGGAGGTAAAGAAAGCCTTAATTACACACCTGAATGCATTTTTAAGGAATTCTACAGAGTCGTCTCTCAACTGTGGCATGCAGTGGATTTGGGAAGTACAGTGAATACTGCACATTGGTACAATACAAATATCAACATCAATTTGTTACAAATGATAAACTTTAATAAATACCTATTAATAATACGCACATAAATACCTATAAGCGTTCATTTGTGAAACTGTATAACATTGAAAAAAAATTACATGTACAAATTTGTGATGCAGATACAAGAGGTTTTGAAGATTTCTTAAATGTACCTAGATATACCCCATAAATGCAAGCATACACTGCATTAACTATCATTATACCCCAAAAATAAATTGGAAGACAAAAATACTCGATTAAATTCTAAACTAAAAAAAAAAAAAATAAAAAAAATAAAAAAAAAATTAAAAAAAAATAAAAAAAAAATTAAAAACTGCCGTTTGAAACTGAAATTATAAACGTCAATAAGATCTCTATTAAATACCGCACTTAATTTCTATCTACACAATTTAGCAAAGAATTCACTATAGGGAACAAAACAGACTTTAGCGCAGTATTATATTCTGTATTAAATATTAACATTACACTGAGCTTAACAAATAACGAGGAGAGGTTAAGAGAGTAATACAATTTACCTAAAAGAGAGCCTTTTCATGCCATTTATTCCTTCAAAACCGATGCGCACGTCATCAAATGTCAAAGGATGGCAAACCCAGTATGCAAAGTATTATTTAATAATCCATTAGCGCCCAACGACCTATTTATAGACGAGTTAAGCTTTGCAGGAAAAGCAAGAGACCTTGGAAAACGGTGGGAGAGCATTATGAATAATCCTATTCTTATTCAAAGACACGCGTATATTACTCGTCGAAAAGATGTTCAATAATGTACCTCCACTAGAATAACCGAATTTCATTTTTTAAATACGGAGCAAAGGATAGAATAAAATTAGCGGATCGCATTAAAATATTTATCAAGTATTTTCTAGGACTGAGACGGAGTTAATATGGTAATATGCACGTAATTTAAATGCTGCAAGTGGTTTTTATTCGAGGGGAAAATTTTAATTATTTACATTTAAAATCGAAGATTATGTTTTAAAGGAGAACAACTGAACTTATTTTTGCCTGTAAAACATAACTGCACGTTTTAAAAGTCTTTAAACATCTCATTCATATCTAATATGAAAATCAAAGAAATAATATTTGAGAAGTATTATGCTTAAAATGATATTCTAAATTATGTATAAAAAATAACTTCAACATAATCCCATTAAGAATAATGACATTAATGGGAGTGAAAAGGTTAACACAGCATTATTTTCTAATTGATATTATTCAAATACACACACAAAAAAAGAATAATACAGGAATGCAACTATATAGAAAATAACGAGCTTAATTTGTAATATCCCAGGGCAATTTTAAACTCTTTTTATTCTTACACAGACACACACACACGTGCATACGTGTGTGTGTGTGTGTTAGGTTTGAAAGTATAAAATTAATAATTTAGGAGTTTAAAAGCAGAAAACGCAGTGCACTCTTTAATTCAGGCGCACAAAACACTAATAACTCCATATAAAAGCGCTTGACGTGTCAGAATTAGGGGAGAACGTCTTGAGGTACGGTCGCTAATGAATCCACGCTGAGCAAGGCTCTTTTGTTAGCCTCTGCCAGCCAAATGATCGATGCCATGTTTGATGGTTGGCTGTAAAATTGTACAATAGTCATGAATAAAGACTATTGTACATAAAGACTAAAGCCATTATCAAGACATCATCGGCTTGTTGACGTGTCATAGGCTTTTCATTATATATATATATATATATATATATATATATATATATATATATATATATATATATATATATATATATATACATACACACACACACACACACAAACAAGGCCGGGGCAGTGAATTCATTTTTACGTGATAGGGTGAATGAATATATGGAACCGGGGAGGTAAGAGAAAAAATATGAGGAAAAAAGTCTGTACCGACGTAGAGCAGTAACTACTGCAATTGGATTTTAACTGCATTTAAAAAGTAAGAGGGGGAACACTTTAATGCTTTATACCATGCAAACATTGCAAACGAAAATTAATTTAAAGCATTGTTTGATGCAAAGAATCACATGTAATCTTAACCATTCATGGCCTGACCAGCGTAAAAGCTTACGCAGACCGCATTGGAAGTGCATCTTATGTGTATATGACCACACTGTATGCATACATTTTAGTATGTATGTATGTATGTATGTATATATGTATGCATGTATGTATGTATGTATGTATGTATGTATATATATATATATATATATATATATATATATATATGCATGTGTGTGTGTAAGGTTTAGAAATGGGAGTTATAATTAAAAATAGTTGGAACTCATTAACGATAACGTAATAGGAGAAACACACACTCTCGAACGTGACTATACAGAATAAAGAAGCTGACACGGAAGTAGACAATAGGAATTTGCTTAGGTAGCAACGTCGAAAATGACAGTTCTGAGCGGGAACGCGGGCTGATAACATCTTCCACGCTTGTCGTGGCAAAATATGAGAATAAAGGATATCTAAATGGCATAGCCAAGAACAGACGAATTACAATAAAGAAGTTTTTACATACGAAATCGAATGTGTCTTCCATGCCTTAACCACTCATCCGTGGCTTATATATATATATGTGTGTGTGTGTGTGTGTGTGTGTGTGCGTGTGTGTCTATATATACATACATAATAACAAACATTTGAAGTGAAAATTAAAATAAAACCTTTTATTATTATTATTCTCAAATTAACGATAGAACAGTTAAAAATTGATAAAATGTGTATAAATATTTATAATAATAATAATAATAATAATAATAATCAGTCGAATAATATGTTTTTTATAATAAATGCGATATTTGTATCAATAACATTATTCGTGAATTCCACAACAGGCAGAGAAATTTTATTAACAGGTTGCCATTTGGTAACCTCTAGTCTAGATTACATTCATTTCCCCGAACCTTCTGGGTGAGCACACGAAACAATGCGTTGACACGAGATTCAATAGGAACAGAAAAAAGATCAAAATAACCTATGCACGAGGTTCCCGAAATCCGTTGTAAAAAACGTGCCGAAACCTTCTCCGATTCTGAAGACCCGCTTGAGAATCAGCCGATACGCACAAACACGTCGTGCAGTGTTTGACTTAATAACAGGTCGCAAGCTTACTTTCTCACCAAACAATGGGGGAATGTTTATTTCGGTATTTATTTATTTATTTTTTTAAGAAACAAAGTAAGAATCTGGCGCAGGTGAATCACGCCGGAAGTTTACGTGATGAGGGGAATGAATTTACGGGGCCGGGGAGGTTAGATGAAAGAATTGGCATAGAACCAGTCTGTACCGGCGACTCCACTACGGCGGTTAATGAGCCCCAAGCCGACAGTACTAGTAAACAGCTGGAATACAAAGGGAATCAACAAAGAGAGCGAAACACGAGTCTTCTTTTTTTAAATTTTAACCTTCTATTTTCCTTCCGCATCCAATTAAAACTTACGCGATTTCGAGTTCATGACTTCCAACGTTTTCAATGCGAATGAATTACATGCGTTGAATGAATAAACTTTGAAACCAGCTCATTCAGATAATGGACCGTGTGGTAAGCATAGATAATAAAGTTACAACTACGTTTACACAGTATTGTAAATTAAAAGCTATAAAAGCAAAAGAAATGCAATAGTGACTGACATAATCGTCTGAAGAATTTCCGCTACTCATAGGTATGCTGATATTGTAGTCTAAATTAGGGTTTCTCAAAGGGTGTTCCGACCCTCCACAGAGTCCTGGTGAAATTTCTAAACATCTTCAAAATTTTAAAGAGAGTTTTCAAATTCGTCTCTAATTTTCTCTTAATCCCTTACATAGTATCCCCTATATAATAATAGCCTAAGTTATCTGTCAGTCTGTCCTCGAATTTATGAAGCGATTGGACCTGGAATGTATAGGGTCATCTATACTGGACTCTTGATGGGTTCGGGTTGGCAAAATCCAAAGCAAGTCTTTAAAACGTTCAAAATCCACCCCTTCCCCCCTTTTCGGGAGTTTAATACCATTATTTCAAGCCCTTTTCCCCCCGGTTAAGAGAATTTAACCAATTTATCTCATAATAATTTTTTCTAGCATTATAACGTTTTTCCTTTAACCGTCTCATTTAATCATTTCTTATTTTAAATTATTTAACTATCGTCTACATTATTTTCATACGTTTTATCACTGAACTTAGATATTACGTAAATAATTTTCTTTTATATTTGCCTTAAATAATAGATTAGGTATGTATGTGATAGTTATTCGCTTCGATTTTGTTGCAATGAATATTTTATCTTCAGTATTAACAACAAATTCTTTTTGTAAACAGTCAACGATGTATTTCGACGGAACAATAAAACGAGTGCATTGCAAACAATCGTGTCGTTATTGCTTAAATACAGCGCACTTACACAAAAATTGGTTTCCTCACCGCAGATTTGATATTTAAATAAACAAAATTGCGCTGACCAGATTTGAAAAAGAAAATGCATAATAGCTAAAATTAACATACAAGTTTGAGGTAAGAGTTAAATAAAATAGTAAAACTAATGAAAGAAGAAATGTGATCGACTAATACCACGAAGAATTTCAAAAGAATAAACATTGTCTATACTTTTTTTGAAATTTCTTAATTTTCTCAGAATTTTTAAAGATTCACATCTTTATATTAATCGGTAATATGATCTATAAATAAAATCCTTAATTTTTCATATCAGTTTTTGTCTTTGTTCGTTAGAAGCGAAATTCGTACTTAAAACTGGACTTAGATTACCTCGCTTTCGTTCGATTAAAATCCATTTTTTTTTTAAAATCCTAGCTCGAAGACTTTGTGTTCAATTTAAATAACATATTGCATAACGTTTTATTTGTTGAACATCTTAATTACTGTAACAAACAAGAGGATTGTGGGAATGCTTAAAAGCCTTCCATTGGCGATGCCAAAGCGAATCAACTTGTAATTTTATAGTTTTAAATTTAATCATCGATTATTTTTTGTTGCAATGAAAATGTCATCACCGGTATTAACAACAAATTCTTTTCAATGAGTAACTAAAATGGAACTGCTTGAAGCCCCTTCAGAACTTTTGCGAATATCCAAACTAGCAACGTGATTCGAACTCCAGCATCGAAAGACAGTGTTTGTTTGTCTAGCTGTTTGAGGGCGCTATGTTAAATTTATTATTACTAACTATTAATTAATAATAATAAATTTAACATAGGGCTATTTAACTATACGGCACTCATTAGACGGGGTCATACCGCCTGTTTATGCTGTGTCTGTACCTGCCATAATGGTTTTTTCCCGCCTCATGTTAACCAAGAAAACGTAAAATTCTCTCTCTCCGCCTTACATCTTAAGAATTCTCTAAAACATTATATACCACTTGATAGAAAACGAAATTATCTGGGATGATAGCCTTTAAAATTATTGTCATTTTAAAATTTTTGTCAGAAATTTCAGTCCATTCTCTTTCAAACGCAAATAAACACATTTTACATATATAAAGAAAGAAAAGAAAGCACCCTTAAGAATTTGTTGCTTTATTACCTGACTATTAATTTTTAAACTATTTTTAACATATTGTGTGCGGGTACACTTCGCAGCGGAATTGTACCGGGAGCGGGTGTTTTGTGCATAAATTTAGTTATTCAATTAAATCTCAATAGATCGAAAATTATTTAATATTTAACCAACTTTTCGTATTTTATATAGAAATATATAAACAAATATATAAATAGAAATATATAAATAAGATTTTTGTAAACATTTTTTTTAAAGGTTAAATTTATAATAGTATCGTAAATATGAAAAATTAAATGCAGTGGCATATAGTTTTAATTTTTTCGAATTATGTTACATATAAACATTTTTACATTATAAAAAAATGAAAGACAGGAACATTCGGCTTCGTGTTTCTGTATATACCGTTATTTTTGTACCCACAAACAAAAAATGTTGTTACACTAACCCGTACTAGTGCGTGTCCCGCGCTCAAGTATCAGTGGTCAGAAAACGTACTAGTACATGTCCCGCGCTCAAGTATAAATGGTCAGAAAACGTACTAGTACGTGTCTCGCATACATTGTGTTAAATTGTGAGCCAGCCAGTTGGAGTGTTTGTGCCCCCATTGGTTAACATTGAGCCAGAGGAATCCAATATGGTAGTATAGACTTACCTTAAGCCAGCAGTATGACCTGGACTAATGATTAACGTATAGTTAAATACTGAACGTAAAACACAAATTTAAACATCTTATATAAGTTTGAAACACAGGAAGATGATTTCTGGGTTATATACCCCTTCCCAGGAATGTAAATTTTTCATATATTTAACATTTATAAGGTTTATAGATAACATTTATAAAAACATTCTAATAATAATAATAATAATAATAATAATAGGCATGTAAAGAGAGCTCTTTTTTTAAATCGTGGTGTCAAAAACACAAACACATATATTTATATACAAATGTGAGAAAATGATGTTTTGGAATGAAAGCAATAAGGACCTGTTTTTCTGCAAAACACAATTTCTATAAAAAAAAGTTTTTTCCCTCTAACATCCAGGATGTTATTGAAATATCACAACCAAAATGGACAGTCAAATCCCCTCTTTTTTTTAACACAGGTGTGAAACTAAATTAGTTCTGATTCATCGTATATTCATAAGTCTTAATTGGAAAACTGCAATTATCTTTTTTTTCCACTCCTCTCTATATGCTGGGCGTTCATTCAAGTGCTTGATGAAATAACCTTTGGCAACAAAAGATAAAACAGGATTTCCAGATGTGAATTAATCAGCGCTTCATATGCTACAGGAAATGATGAAAAGTTTTAAAAACAAATGAGTTATTCGTACAGACACGCAGGTAGATATTGCAGCAATTAAATGAGTCCGGTTTTAGTTTATTTACGCCCTGTTTAGTATAGCGGACAAACATAAGGGGTTTTAACTGCAAGTGCATCTGTTTGCAGACAAGAAAAGCTGTTCTACCTTGAAATTATTTTTAAGTTTTATTCAATTTTTCTTTCATATCGCACAGAAAAAAAATATCCGATTCATTATTTTGAATCTATAGGGCTCTCAGTGAGTTTACGCATTTTTATTATAAACTACTTCATATAAACTACTTCTATACTTCTGTCAGGATTGTTTGATTAAGTCAGAAATCTCCAAATTTTTATAGACCACCGCTAAATTTACAAGAAATTATTTTTCTTGAATTCTTCGTCTACCAAAATATTTACTTGTACCAAATATTAAAATTATGTTGTATATAATCTAAATATCTATCTACCATATAAATAGTCAGTAGAAATAATAATCTATTTTCGAAATAACCAATTTGGAAATACACGTTACAGATTACAATAAAATTATTTCCTTCCTCTAATACTCTTTTTCTCTGTACAGCAGCTCAACTTGGGGGACCAAGGCCTACGGTGCCAATTTTTCGAGACCAAATTTTCTGGGGTACGAAGCATATGTCCCAGTTAGGTGGTCAACCTTATGCGGAACCCCCAGTGTTTAGTTCCCAAGCATGTTTGGTCTACAGATTGTCTACCCACTGAAGGGCCGAAAAGCTCAGTCAACCTTTCCCAGCCCTGGAATCGAACCTCAGATCCGTATCGTGATAGCGCTACCCCAACGCCACTGCGATGCCACCCTCTCTAATACTTTCTGAATTTTTTCCGGATGATTTAGATGATGATCGTTAAATTTGGCCCTATATTCTTAAAATTTGCAAATAAAATTATGATATATACGACAATTTTACACCCTATATGCTTCCAATCCGAGTCATTATGTAATGGGACAGAATAAAAAATATTATTTATTAAAATTGAAATGCTTGCACAAATATCAGACTTATTTTTAAAAAATTGTGTTCCGGAAGTGAGTGTCATGTGACTTAGAATAGGGGGCAATAATGTTGCCAAATTGCCGAACTTGGTGCTATAATTACTTTATTAGTTCACCTTACACAATAACATAGTAGATTCAAGCCTTCTTTTTTTATACATGGTATAGAAAACGAAATCTGGGAGTACAAGCAGGCTTGCCCCACCACCTTTTGTCGAGGTACAGTACACACACTTTTTAAGTAGGGATTTCTAGCGTAAAAAGACTATCAATAATCCCTAAGCACATTTGATCACGTGATAAAAAATACCCATGTTAAAAGAGAACGCATTTACGAATTACCGTGCAAACCTCAACGTAATTTATGAACAGAAGTTATTAATTTAATATTAAAACATATAAATAAGGGATCTTCATACTACATATATGTAATAAGACGGACTTCACAAAAGAGTGGTTGCAGTCATTGCCCATAGAAATGACACGTTTTAGCTAAAGACGTTTTTTAAGATAACGTTGGAGGACGGGTTCCCACTTCATCATAGGGACAGGACAAACTGAGGGGTCAGCTAGCATGAAGTTATATGTAAAAAGGCCCTTAACACCTGGTCAACATCTGTGGGAAAATCGCTAGAAAAATCTAGCCTCCGACAGCGTGCATCTCCTTTTTGTTTGGAAATTTCCTCAATTGTCCGCTAGGAGTATGTAGTGTTATAATTGGTTAGACTCCTTCTCTGAGGGCGTAAACTATAGCCTTAGAGGTCAATTTAGGTTAGGTGTTAAAAAGGGAATGCAAAAGGACACGGAAAATTTTAGCCCTTGACTTCAGATTTGAAAACCCCTAAGAATTTTCCTTACACACACACACACACACACACACACACATATATATATATATATATATATATATATATATATATATACACACACACACACACACACACACACATATATATATAATAAATTTCAAAAACCCAGACAACCCCCTGATCAAGGTTTTTTCAACACTCTGCATTGATAACAAAGTTTGTAGTCATTTTAAACGAAGGTAATTGTTGGCAAGAACTTCTTTACAAGATTTCGTAATATCACTGATTTTTATCCCAAATTTCATTATACATAAAAGCCTATAAACGACAGTCATTAATATACTTACACACAAATCTAAAACTATAGAGAAGAGTACATTAAAAAAAAGTAAAAGTTATTTAATTTTCTAACTACCGTTAAATAACCTGAAGGTCATATTACCCGTTCTTTAACAGACCTGTCACATATAATGGCGGTAAAGATACATTAGATTACTATACGATTACAGAAACTGCCGGATGAAATTAACGCCGTGAAATTTCGTATGCAGGGCACGCAAACCAGAAAAACTGAATGAGCTGGGCAGTACTGAAAATAAACTCATACACACTAATTACTATGCAGTCGTATGATCAAATCTTTATTTTTTTCCGAGGAAAGGAAAAAGATTTTGTACCAGTGTTGTGCCATCGTTATTTCAATCAGCAAATTACATAGCGAGTATAACAGGCGATTACATAGCAGCGGGGATAAAAAGAGATTAGAATTCCTACATTGTTATCAATAACAACAAAAAAGTGTTAACTATTTGTAGAACACTGTAATAACACCAGAAGAATTTTTTTTGAAAATGTATATATACAGACAAATGACTCATGCTGTATGTCATTTTATTAAGGAGTCTGATTCACCATTCGCCTTGATTTTTTCCTTTTGTTTCCATAGAAACAAAACAAAACTCAAAGTCAATCGTTGTTATTAAAATAAATCTCCATTCTTTCTGAAGAAAAAATATCAAGCAGTGTGGGCTAAGCAACTGTTGTACCCCATTTTGTTTCTGGAACTAAACGATGTGTAAAGGGTGAAGTTTTTGTGGTACTTAATACACTGCCGAACATACATACAAGGTCAAAGATGTTAGAGTGGTGAGTTTCTTTGGCTAGAATTCCACGAGAAATTCGATAATGGCAAGGACATTAGCACCTGTTACACCCAAAGAACAGGTAAGATAAATCGTAGGTCTAGGTGTCCAACCTCTGGTAGGTAAGCAGAGAATAATGAAAAAACACTCTTAAATATTGGTCATCCGAGAGTGACCAATATTTGAGAGAATTCTCCATCATGAACTCTTTTCACCCGTTATGGTAGGTAGACTTTGTGAAACACTAAACATACACATACGAAGTGCTTAAATAGCCCTTTCACGGGGGGGGGGGATCTCATACCTTCTAAAACAAATCCCTACAAGCTGTTTTGACTATCACAAGATTCTTTAACTTTCTATATAATCAAGAACGTTTGTTTGCATGTATCGCAACTCCGTCTACATTTTGTTGCGATCTCTATGAAATATTGCACACCTTTTTCACGGCGCGAAGGTTAATGCCCACTTTAAACTTCACCAGGACTTTAACGAACAGGGGCATTAATTAAAACCTGTTGTTGTTGTTAATGCCACTTGGCCTGGTCAAGCCAAGCACGTGATTCTGAAGCCACACGAATTAACTTCTTCACGTGCACGCTCGAGTTAACTCGATAGCGCTAAACTGTCCAAACTGTGCACACTCGAGATAATTCGAGAGGCGTTGTACTTTATGTTGCTATAATTTTTATGCACACTCGAATGCAATCGAAAATTGAAAATAACAATGTGAAAGCAAATTGTATAATATTACAATATTCGACTCTTTTCTGCAATGCTATCAAAATCCAAAATCACAATAAAAATTTAGATTATTTTTTAATTTTTGTAATTTTCTTGTCAAGACAACGTTTTAAATTGCGTTTTATACGTTAAAAAACCGTTTTTTTTGGCCGGCCTTAAAAAACAAACAAAAAACTGTGCATTAAGAGTTTAAGGCGAAGGGATGCACTTTTCGTTAGGCGAGCAACGCTAGAGTAAAAAAACGACTTTGCTCAAGTCTTCATAATTTTGAAACAGGGACGAAGCAGAAGACCCCTAGGCTTGGCCAGCACCCCCACCCTCTCGAAGAAGTATCTTTTGAGAACTTTGAGGACATTGCGAGCAAGAATTTATGTTACGCGTCCAAGTTACCATTAACGAACACGGAGGATTTTAGGCCAGTTCCAGCCCTGAACCCACAATTCTCTAGTTATGAGATCGTTGTCTTTGCAGACTGAGCTACCGCAGCTGAATTAAAACACATATATGGTGCTAATTTCGCTTTAAAGTGTACTTTTCCGCTATGTTCAGCAAAATGACACACCCAACAATGTTTGCCGAGAGTTTCGGAGACTTTTTAAAATTTCAACCAGTACGTTCTGGAATAATTTAAATAAAAAATACGAACTTAATCGTAAGCACGTTTATTTCTTCGTCACTGTGTATATGTTTGAAAAACGAAAACGAGTTTCAATATTTTTTTTATGACAGGTTGTTTTTGAAATATTTTAAATTATTCTGTACAATTTCGTAATTATTCTACACGGTATATTCTTACATAACTGAAAAGCCCAGAATTTCCTTTCTCAAACCATGTAATTATATATAAAGTTTTTCTTGAGTTTTTTAAAAAGACAAGTTCAACTTAAACTTGTAATAGCGTGAATTTTCTTCCGAACGAAACAAATGTGTTTTTCGACTAGACATTGTTAATACCTATAATTTTTTTTATTCCAAACAGAACAAAAAGGAAAAAAACTAGTAAATCAAAAATCAGCTATTAGTATGAATATTTTTCGGCTCGAAAGGTACTATGCCTCTTAGTAGTCCTGAATTTCCCTTAAAAAGTTAAGAAAGGTGATATTCCTTACTATAATAAATCACAAATTTTAGAAACTAATACTCTTATATGTATCAATTTCGTATTATAAGAAACAGTTATAATTCGTAATACTGTTGAGAAGAATTATTACAATTTTTTTTCACCCCACAAAACATAATTAGCAATAGAAATTCAAATCACGTACACACACAGCCTAATTATAAAGCAGATATGGCCTTTACAGTTTAAATACACAATGAAATAGGATACCTGAAAATAGAGATAATCCTTGTAACGCTACCATCCACGTATGGGCGGGGTGAGACACCATTGAAACCTAGGTAAATCGTTGGCGGTAAACAGCTGCAGACATATTTACAAATTGCATGAATGAAATATAAAGATAAAACCAGCAGCGTGCTCACCTCTCACCGATATTCAGCGCAGATAGCGGGGAGGTATATCTACACAGAGGGCAGTAGCCAATGCAACGGCGCCAGTTGTTGACTCAGTTTATCTAAACTTTCTCATGGACTTTCAATGTCTCGAAATTACTGTACCTCCGTTTCAAACCGCACGAAAAGAGAGGCAATATTATAGATAGTAAAATGGCATTTCCAGAAAGCAGTTACTGCACTGAAGAGCCGGAAATACGCTTTTATCTGCGGGATAAATGGTCCAAGAGTAAAATGCTGTCTCTTTTTTAATGCCATGGGAACTAATGCTGTTTCGCGCCTTAAGTACCTTTAGGTGTTTGAAAAAATAGATTAAAAAAATACAACTACGTAAATGTTTACGGTTTGCCTTGCTTTATCGTAAATGTAAAGATTAGTTAGTTTATTTAAACGAGGGGTAACCTAAACATCAGATTTTAGTATACGGTGTAAACATTTTCAAAGGTATGTTGCTTAGTTTGTGTTTGGAACATTTAGACGTATTCTGAAAACTAATAGAAAAAAACGACACACATCAAAACAATATATATATATATATATATATATATATATATTATCTTTTCCTCTACAGATTTGTTACTGTAATAAAGAAAGAAAAGCCGTAAAGGTTTATAGAGTTTGTCAAGCTTTACTGTAAATACAAAGATTAATTAGTTTATCCAAACGAGAAAAAAAAATAAACACCAAATTTTTGTCTACAGTTGTATAAGATATATTTAATTTGTGTTATGAATACTTAGAAGCATTTTGAAAAAATGATAAAAAAAGACAAAAAAAATGAAACAAGTACGTAACTTATTTTTCAAATGGAGATTTATTATTTTTATTGTTTTTAAAAAATTAAATAAAAAAAAGTAGAAAGGATTTTCGGTTTGAAAAACTTTAGCGTGAATGCAAAGTATAGTTAATTTATTTAAACGAGAGGTAAACTAAATATCAGAAAATGTAATAGTAGTCGAGTAGTTTGCCAAGTTCTACCGTGAATGCAAAGATTAGTTAGTTTACTTAAACGAGAGGTAAACTAAATACCAGAAAAAGTCGTAAGGGTAGTCGAGTAGTTTGCTAACATATATCGTAAATGCAAAGATTAGTTAATTTACTAAAACGAGAACTAAATACCAGAAAAAAGTCGTAACGGTAGTCGAGTAGTTTGCCAAGTTCTACCGTGAATGCAAAGATTAATTGTTTACTTAAACAAGAGGTAAACTAAATACCAGAAAAAGTTGTAATGGTAGTCGAGTAGTTTGCCAAGATCTATAGTGAATGCAAAGATTGGTTTACTTAAACGAGAGGTAAACTAAATACCAGAAAAAGTCGTAAGCATTGTCGAGTAGTTTGCCAAGATCTACCGTGAATGTAAGATTAGTTAGTTTACTTAAACGAGAAGTAAACTAAATACCAGAAAAAGGCGTAAGCATTGTCGAGTAGTTTGCCAAGATCTATCGTAAAAGCAAAGATTAGTTAGTTTACTTAAACAAGAGGTAAACTAAACATCGGATATTTGTTTAAGGTGTAAAAGTTCTTAATTAAAGTATATTTAGATGGTACTAAGAAGGAATATTTAAATGCATTTTGAAAATGGATAGAACTAAAAACGACTCAAAAAACATTACTACCTTTTCAACTAAAGATTCGACTAAAGCCGTTCTGAATTACCAACTGACATTATTAAATGGCTAAAAACTAAAAGAATGAATTGGATAACATCAATATTTTTATATATATTAGGTGAAAATAAATAAAACATGTTTCAGAATCCGTAAAAATTTATTGATTTCTAATGATTATAAAAATTTAGTTTGCCAAGCGTTATTGTAAATGCAAAGATAGGTATATCTTAACAAAACATAAACAAAACATCGGAAATTTGTCTACGATGTAAAGGTTTTAAGATATATTTATTTTGTGTCACGAACGTTTAGACCCATTTTTGGGACAGAACAACACACACTAAATTTAACGAAAATCGAACAGTACATAGCTATCTTTTTAACTGGAGATTAGAAAGCATATTGTAATATGTTTTTTAAATAGATAACGGCAAAATTTCAAAGAGCCATTCACAAATAATGGAGAAAAAAAACTATTAACTGATAACTAATCAGTAAAACTACGTCTATAAATTACGACAAATCCGAAACTAATGCATTATATTTTATCTTTAAATATTACTCGCACGTCAACAACAGATCTTTAGATAACTATGTAGGAAGGTTTTTTTTTGCCGCACTAACAAAAAGTATTTATGTTCGATGGCTTATATTTATCTGAATGAATGATTTACTATTTTTAGCGGGTTTTCTTTAAAAAAATTTACTGAGCTAGATGGAATAAGATATCACCACTGGCCAATTAACTTAATTCATTATATTCTCTCGTATGTTTGGTTTCGAGCGCCAATTCAATTCGAGCGCCAAGGTCAATTTTTTTTCACGGCGAAGGCTAATTAGACCGTGATTTACTGCTACTGCTAAAGGCCCCTCCACACTATAGTCCACTGTTTGAGGTGCAGCTATGTTTAGGTTAGCGAAACTGATTTGCTCGCCGCACTCACACGTTGTGGGTTGAATGCCCAAGTTTTTTTCGCAACTCCAAGAAGCGTGTGGTGTGGCCAGAGAAAATAAGTGCACTTAAACTTCACCAAGTTTTGGGGAATTGTGATTGGTCTCCAGGAGGCGATTCAGGACCATCCTTGGACTCCCGGTCCTTCTGGGCAGTGCCGGGAAAGGACGCATTGTAAAAAGGACAATGGAACAACGAACAGGATAATGGAAAAATGGTAGGGTTGCCTGAGTCGAAAGAGGGAAGGTAAAGAATGCAGCGTTCTCTTGGACATTGGTAATTTTTTTTGAGGCGTAGCACATGGAGTGCTCCTTTTACTTTTTAATTTATATATGTATTTTTTTTGCATACTTTCTTGTCGTTTCTTCTAATTTTGAACATTGTAATATAGAACAGGGGTACTATACTATAATTAAAAGCAATGTAAAGCAACTTGGGGTTATCAATGTCTTCGAAATGACAATGCAATGTACTACACCACAACACACTGCACAATTACCACTGTGTGGAGGGGGTATAGCTTATCGTGGTAAACGGTGGCAGGCGATAAAATGGCCTTGGCAGAAAATGGCTTCGGAAACTTTTTTTTTAACGAAACATCAAAGATAGCCAGCATACGCTACAGAAGTGTGCATTAGATACAGAACGGATCCACGGGCTTGGTTCATTTAGTGTGTAGATGCAATCCGTGAACCATTGTGCCAAGGTCTCCATTAGGGCGAGCACTGCAGTGATCAATAATGGGTTATAGAGTGGAGGAGCCTTAAGAATATCTACGCCAGAAGTGAGATTCTAACGGACGGACTAACAGGAAATTAACCCACATTCATGACAACCTAGGTGTATAGCAGCCACAAGACTAAAAGTTAATGGGAATGTTCGTCCACCTAACTCCATCAATCCCGTCTTTATAGTCTCCTAGTCAATGGTACAAGGTTAATATTTCAGACTTACATTCTTTTTAATGCAATCAGTATAAACTAAAAAAAAAATAATAAATGTAACTATTTAATTTACTACTTAATATAATCAAAATAAATTAGCAAATAATAAATTTCTAAATACATTTAAAAGTTATATTTAATAAATGCATGTTTTTCATTCAGTATATTATAAATTTCCTTCACTTTTTTATTAATTTTTTACTCTTATCAGTTCTATTAAAATATTGAATCTAACGCAAAGACTTCAGTACCGAAGAGCAGAGCACCTTTTTCATTCCTATAGTTTAGTATAATACCATTTACAAAGATCGCCAAAAATCAAAAAGAGCCAACAAATATGTCAATGGGTAGGTTAGTTAATAGAACGACTATTAATGTTTTACTTCTGCAGGATGTATTCTACCCTGGTATGCTACTTATTAAATCCATCTTACGGGGTGCATATTCAGATTGCAAGAAAAAAAGATTCGCTAAAAAATGCACCAATTAATACGGATTCATAGCAAACTAGATATAGTGTTTATATTTAACCTCCTGGCATGGATGTTCGTATTCGTTTGGAATTGGCTTTAAGCAGTAGACTTCGGTCTTATTAGCCCTAATGTGGTAAAACTGTAGACCGTAGCGCCTCAAATCAACCAACAAACATTCTATATTTTTTTATTCTATTTTTGTGCAATGTACTACTTTAATATATTTTTGAAGTAGACTTACAGAATTTTCAAAGTTTACTATTTACGTACATTACAATAAATGTAAACCTACAAGATAAAATAATAATAAAAAAAATGGAACATTTATTTTATTAATAGGATTTGTCTCAATTGGCAGGATAAAAAAGAAGCACCTACTGACACGGCATTATAGTAATTATATATCACCATAGTTTAGCTACAATTCTGTATTGGTTCTATTCTAAATAATTTTAGAGTAATGCATCTACTTTTGCAGTGTATAACCAAAGCAAACTTTCTGGATAAACTTATTTCATTTTCAAGTTTTACTTTTTATGTACATTATAATATGCGCTAATGTTATAAAAATTAAAGAATTATACTACGAATTTGGTTAATATGACATGAAAATAAAGATTACTAATAACTTGTAAATGAAAATACATGCAATAAACAGATATTGTAGAAAGTAAGCTGTAATTTATTATCAAATGAATTTGATACTAATACTATTATAAAAATGTGCTATAATAATTATGCACAAGGACGGAGAAGGGAAAAAAACTGTCACATAATTTTAGTTTAAAAAAAATCAGTTTTCTCAATCAAAACTGTAAAAAGTATTATTTTGTTAAATAAATAAATAACTATACAAATTTTAGCATTCATTATTATTATGATTTAAAATAATAATTATAATGGTACTAAGCTTTAAAAAATATTTCAATATTAATCATCAGAAATCAAAGCTATTCTTATTAAGCGCATTGTAAAAAAGGTTGAACCGGAAAACAGACCTTTGGATACGAAGGGTTATAAATAAATATGCTACTTAAACTGAATGCGACAAATGAAAATTTAAAAAAATTAAAAATAGAAAGAAAAAAATACATACCGTTAACAATTGAATAATCGATACAACTTTAAAACAACTGTAAATCTGAAAAAAAAAAGACAAAAATTTAATACTTGAAAGCAAAACACATGCATGACAGTCATCTACATATACATGAATTGTGGATTATTAACCATCTGAAATGTGAACTTTTACGTTCACCAACCAGGGTGTTCATGAAATTAAATTTGAGTGACTCTAAAAGCTACATTTGACGCTTACGTAGGATGAGTGGGATGCCGTTCAATTATATTAGAATATCCAACATAATTGTTGATGCAGACGTTGATTCTACGCGAGGTAATTATACTTAACCAGCCTGTTTAGTATACGAGTTTATCAACTCGATAAATACCGCAAAACCACATGAGCAGCTTCAGCGTGCTTTAGACGCCTATTGCTATTCAGATGCATCTAGAACGGCGGTTTCCAACATTTATGCTACTAAAATTCCCTACTTTTTTCGCACCCCCTATCTCTTATTTTTAATAGTTATAATACTAAAGTAATATTTTAAAGCAGTATTAACTTCATTACCAAAAAATACTGAAAATTACTATTAACAGAATAATAACCAGGCTTCATATCACACAAAAATGTAAATTTATTTTTATATTAAATTACAAATTAATCTACAGCTACCACAACAAAAATTTAATGCAAGGATTATCGATATTTATTGGCAACGTACTTATCAAATCTGGGGAGCATTGTACAGAGTGCTACTTGCAACTCTTTTTTGACTATTATTCTGGCTTGATATTTGGTTTTCATTGCAGTCATTACCAAAAAGACCATTTCGTATAAATAAGATGTTACGTATGATAGAAGCACATGCACTGCTACAATCCCTAATTTTTTTCGCGCTCCCTATCTTATTTTTAATAGTTGTAATAATAAAATCATATCTTAAAGCAGTATTAACGTCTTCACTAAAAAATACTGAAAATTACTATTAACAGAATAATAACCAGGTTTGCTATCCCACAAAAATGTAAATTCATTTTTATATTAAATTACAAATTAATCTATAGTTAACACAACAAAAATTTAATGCAAGGATTATCGATGTTTATTGTCACAACGTTTATCAAATCTGGGGAGCATTGTAGAGAGTGCTACTTGCAACTCTTTTTTGACTATTATTCTGGCTTGATATTTGGTTTTCATTACAGTCATTACCAAAAAGACCATTTCGTATAAATATGATGTTACATATGATAGAAGCACATGCAGTGCTTTGCAGCTGCAAATTCTAAGGTTTATTCAAAACTGATTTATGGTTTCACTTTAAAATTTTTGTTTTAGTAGGCTATCTATCACACGATAATATATGTTTTCCTTTTCCGATGGTCATCATCTCAAATTCGTCTTTTTCATTGTTGATAAAGGGATTCCGTATCTTTAAAAGCTTTGAGAAAAACATGTCTTCAATAATTTGCAAGCGTGCTTTCAAATCTCGGAGGAAAATCAAAAGTTAATCTGCGGTTTAAATTGCACGAGCTATTGTATCAATTCCGAACGGTTATTCCAATACTTGTCATCCGAAGTGTTTCAACCGTATACATGCTCATGTGCAAAACTAAAAACATATCACCTAAGTATTGATGTCAGCGCGAAATTTTCGAAAACAACCAACTTTTGACATAACTGAAATTTTGTGGCCGCGTAAACTATTCACGAAAGTGTCTTTTTCAACAATACAACGTATAACAGGAATAATTCCGTAAGAAAAATGAAATACCATTTGAAACGGTATATCAGAGGGATTGATATTTCAATACTGTTAATTCGGTATTAAAGAAATATTCATATAATACGTATTACGGCTGCCCTAGCGTCAAGTAGCACTCTAACAAGTACTTTTTGCTAAGTCAGTCGAGATATATTTCGGTCATAACGGTTTGTTTGGTTAACATCAATCATTTTTGGTTAGATTAAATAAAATTAAATAAAATACGTCCAAGGTTCCGTTTTGTTGACTTCTGGTGATAACAAAATAACTCCTGGAATATAAAACCATCTTATTTTTTGTTATTAAAGCCATCTATGGATTGAAGATTACAGCTTACTATCATTCAAGAAAAACGGAATTCTTAATCTTCAAAACCCTTTATTAAACCGTAGTCTTGTTTTAACATACGTATCAGACTAGGGCAACGAATAAACATAAAAAAATTCAAATTGCAACATTTGGGAAAAAACTACGAAAATTCTACAAAAAGATTAACATTATTAACTGCAAAAAAAAAATCAACAGAATCAGTGAGATAACTCTCATTTGGTTCAAATAAATAAAACTTTTTTTAAAAAACAGAGTCCTGCAGTATTAAACCACTGGAATTGGATAACAAGACAGACTGTAATTAAAATAGGCTTACTTGGTAAAATCTAATTTTTCATCTATAATTTATTTCATTTTATTTTATTTTTTTTAAAAAAGAGACTCAGGTTTAGAAAATAATTCACCTTGAAAAAATCTTCATAGGAAACCTTAGTTCACTTTGGGTTGTATGGACAGTTACAATGATTATGATGATGAATAAAACACTTTAATAATTGAAAAAACGGGGAAGATTTGCGTTTTAATTTTACATAAAGACTCACACTACAGTTACTTAGTACTAAATACATAACTTCATTTTTAATTTAATTACAATGGTATACAAGTGCTACATAAAACATACAGAAAAATATATAATAACTAAATTTAAATTAAAAGGGCCCACATTCTAAATTAGAAATTATTAAAGTGCGGTCGTTGAATAAATGTTTGATCAAATAAATAAATATTATTATACGAGTTTTTATCAGCTGTGTACTACTTTATATTTATCGGTTGTGATAATACTTTTAAATGTACTAAATATAGATATTTTGATTTTGTATTAAAAAATTATATTTGAAAAATCTAATTGCCAACACCACTGGCAACTTGCCGTACTAGCACTATTAATAAAATTACTTAATAAAACTATTATAAAAATGTAGTCTTACCCATTGCAATACACCATAAAGACAAAACAAAATTGCATAATAATAGTGGTACCTATTTGATGGTAATAAATATGTAACTAGCTATAGTTAATTTGTTTTTGTCCACAATGTTCTGCCCGCCAATCCACTCATTACATAAATAATTAAGAAACTCGACTGCGTACGGCAAAGTTGGGTGATTCCTCTTCTAGATAGAAGCATAAACTTATCATTCATATCATCAATGGCGACAAGGAAGAATTTTTTGCAGTATGTAGTACAGAATGTAATAAACGAAGAATAGTCCAATGGGATAAATTAAGATTAATGCTTACAACGCACAATAAACAACCATGGTATACGGAAGATAACCCGAACTTGTAACTCCATGGTGACAACACACTCGGCGCTTTCAGCAGAAAATCATTAACGCCAAGCACACTGTTCACCAAAGACAGAGTACATGTCATTTACGCTTACTATTATGGTAATTAAGGGTGTTGCAATAATTCAAATCCATGTCACAGCAATAAATTGCTATCCCCAGTTTGAACTGTTCGCAAAATGCAATTATGCCCGGCATTGGAATTAATTTATCAATTATCCAGTGGATATGCAGCTCGAAATCCATCGTCATTTTAATTCTTATTTTTTTAAAAAAAATGACGAGAACGCCTATTAAACTACACACGTTTTGTGCAGCACTCGATTTAAATTTATTTAATTTGGATGTAAGTCATGATCTGTAAACCTTTAATAAAGTGGACAGTTATACAATTGCTAAAATATTACTTTTAAATGATATAAAAATTATATATTAAATCAACCATAAGTAGAGTTTAAGTGCTGTCAGTTGGTGACTGCTGATATTGTTGATATTTACTACATTGAGATTTTTCGTTACATCGAGCCGCGGTAGCTTAGTCGGCTAAGGCATCGATCTCGTTAACGAAGTGTTGTGATATGGAGGGTTGAGCCAGCAAAAGATCCACCATGTTCATTAATGGCGACTGGGGAACGCATAATAGGTTCGTGGCAGCAATATCCTGTAAGTTCCCAAACGATATCTCTGGAGGTGGCATGCTGCGGAGTGGAGGAGTCTATGACTGAGAACTGGAGGAGACCAAGGCTGAACATTGGAGGGCTTATGGCTAAGGACTGGAGGGGTTAATGGATGAGGACTGAAGGGGCAAAAAGCTGCGGACTGGAGGGGCCTAAGGATGAGGGCAGGAGGGGGTTCTACTTAGTGCCTACTTCTAAATTATGAGAACCCATTGTGTTTGTTTAATAATAATAATTTTTCGTTATGTATAGTGCAGAATGCAATAAAAATGTGAGGTGCACACTATACTCGGTGTAAACTCAATAGGCACTTCAAGGTCACTGATTTTTCCCCGATGACCAACTGTAACTATGGTAACGACAGTGGGAGAATGACATTACTCTTTTTTCCCACTGTGTTAAGAGGTGTCATGCATCGTGTGGGCTCTCCGTGCATGATGAAAGTATGTTTATTTAGACTATACTTTGAAAAATACTTAATACTTTACACAAAATTTTATGAGTAATTTCAGACCTGTTCCTAAGTTCATAAATTTAAGATATAATCCTATTTCATAAAATTACAATTAAAAAATTGTATGTTATATTCTAATCCGTAAGATTTAAAACATTCTACTAAAAAAGTAATTTTTTTTCCACACACAGTTGTATTATTTACAGAAATAATATCGTAAAGATGACTGAATATATCGCTAATTTTAATGAGTAATTAGTTATAATTTCTCACTATTTTTCTTTATATTTGTATGATTCTTTAAATTTAAATATCAAAAGTATTTCTTAATAATTAATTTATTTAAGAGAATATAGTTCTGAAATTCCTTAAATTTAAGTTGTATGTTAATAAGTATATTATGAAGTTATGTGGACCATAGTAAAGTTTCTATTCCAAAATTGTACTGTATTAATTGTTTTACGATTTTACAAGAATTGAAAGAGGTCTTAATGCAATAATATTTTGTATAATTTTATTATGTATTTAAAGATTTATAGTCTCTTGATACATTTTTAGAAAGTGAAAATTTCTTTAGAAGGTAGAGATTCATAATGTTTTAGTAAGAATTCTAAATTAAAAGGAATATTTGTATTTTTACAAAAACATCTGTGATTTATTATAACCATTTTATACGTATTGTTAAACTTTTCTTTATGTAAATAGTTAACGCATTTATGCACAACTGAAAATTTTGACTTATAATAATAAAGCAAGTCGTCTGAATGTATTGGAATCAAATCCTCAACTGAAGTGCTGAAAATAAATGTGAATGCATAGGCTTCTTGGTCGCTACCATAGTAATTGATGACTGGGGAAACGAGAAAGTGTGACCTTGAAGCGCCAATAGATTTTACATGGACTATAGATGTTACGACAGCCCTAAAACACAAAATTTCAATACATACGTCTAATCATCTGAGTTATGCCTAGAAGAGTTAATGGCCGCTAAATAGAAATTTTTCGGCTCACAGAGTGAGGATTGCAATAAAAAAGGAAGGAGAACAGCTAGACGTTACAGCATCCCTAAATATAAAATTTCAACATTCTACGCCTAATTATATTTTGAGTTATGTGACATACGTACATAGTACAGACGTCTCGACGAAATCTAAAACTTCGTAAAATCAGTTCAGAGCTGATCAAAATAGATATATAAAATTTCAAAGTTAAAAGTTTCTTGTACGTGCATACACACCAAGTGTTTAAAATAAACAAAATGGCTTGAGGCATGGTAAAAACTGCCATTGAAATCTGAAGACAGAAAGAAATAGAGAATAGAAAGAAGGTAGAAAATATAAATACGGTAAGTTGTAGCATTATAAATTGTTATAAAAACCAAAAAGAAAAAAGAAATTATGAATTATATACTGCATTAAATAACATGCAAAATATTCTTTTAAATACAAATAATATTAAAAAGCATTATGAATTAACAAAGAAAAAAAAGAGGCAGCAAAATATGCTAAAACTTTTACTGAAATTAATTTTTATTTGTAACAAATAATTTAAAATGTTTAAATATTACGTATTTAGGTGCTTTTTCTTTCTTTCTAAATAGGAATTTCGTTCATTTTCTATTAGAAATAATTCCAAAATTTGATCTTTAAATAATTTTCTTTATTTTAATTTGGGCTTCTCCCCGACTTCTGATAAATATTATACTTTCTTTGACCATTTAACGATTTATCGACTTCCCAGGTTGCTGGAAATTCTACTACATGTTGTAATACAAGTTCTTTAACCGTAGAACCAGTTTTTCCTCGATGTCAAGAATCATGCTGGAAAACAAACATTAAAAGTCTGTAACTTATTAAATAAAGAGTCAGAGATACAGCATTTGAAAGAATTATTTAGTATATTTTATTATACCTTTTTTTCGTATGTATGCTTATGATAACATAACATAACATTTCATAAAAATATTTCTTTAATAAATGAACTTTTGTTTAAAAAAATTAAATCTTTTCCCTACATTTAAGTAAAGGAAACATATGGGCACAGAAGACAACTCAACCGTACGATTGAATTTAACGTAACCGCCGAGTAAATAACATAAATTTAATTCTTTTAAATCTTGTCGTATACAGTATTATATTTAGCGCCTCTGTTTAATTCACACTCCTATGAAATCCCTATCCTTACTTCTATGCTTTCTATTAAATGTTTATAACTACAGGTAAGTTAAGTAAACATTTTCTAAAAAAGTATTTCAAAAATCATCTTCAAATTTTCCGTATAGGTTAAAAACATGTCATTTAAGAATAATAAGTATTTTTCATTTTATTAAAAAAGGAATAAAATTAAAAATATATTTACTGAAGTATTCGCTAAATTCTATAAAATATTTGAATACATTTATGTATATCGTCTATCATATCACACTTACATTAAACATTTTAGATAGTTATAAAGAATTAGCTATACAAGCATGAAAATTTTCACCTTTCTAGCTTTAATATTACATGTTATCGCACTTTAACTGCATAATCATTTTCACCTTTTTAATCTATTCAAAACTGCGAAAGAGTTAGCTTTTTGGAATGTTATTGAATCAAATTTTTATTTAACAATTTAGCGGAATTTTATGAGTAAAATATATAGTAGAGATAAATAATTTTTTTTATCGTACAACCAAATGTTTAATTACAAACAGAGCTGTTAAAGCTTGATAAACTTTATTTTGTATCTATCTACCATTCGAAAAAATAAGACTTTTATATTATACTGTATCAGCTACCATGTAATAAAAACAGTCATTCTTTTAGAGATCGTGCAATCTCATCCGAAACATATAATAAAAAATAAACTTCTAAACCTTTAAGAAGAGATTTGATTTTTACAAGCAAATAAATTTCACGCCATTCAATTTTTTGATACAATTTACTAAATTAAATACAAGAAGTCCTGTTAAGACCTAAAATTTTATTTTGTATCTATTTACCCTTTGAACAATCAAGACCTTTATTATATTGCATCAGCTACCATGTAATAAAAACAGTATTCTTTTAGATATCTCACAAATCTCATCCGAAAATATAATAAAAAATAAAACTTTTAAACCTTTAAGAAGAGATTTGATTTTTACAAGCAAACAAATTTCACGCCATCCAACTTTTTGATACAAGTCACAAAATTTAATACAAGAAGTGCTGTTAGACCTGAAAACTTTATTTTGTATCTATCTACCCTTTGAACAATCAATACCTTTATTATACTGTGCCAGCTAAAATGTAATAAAAACAGTATTTTTTGAGAGATCTCGCAATCTCATCCGAAACAAATAATTAAAAAATAAACTTCTAAACCTTTAAGAGATTTGATTTTTAAAACCAAATAAATTTCACGCCATCCAAATTTTTGATGCAATTTACTAAATTAAATACAAGAAGTGTTGTTAAGATTTGATAAACCTTATTTTGTATCTATCTACCCTTTGAGCAATCAAGACCTTTATTATACTGTACCAGCTACCATCTAATAAAAACAGTATTCTTTTAGAGATCTCGCAATCTCATCTGAAACAAATAATAAAAATAATGAAGAAAAACTTCTAAACCTTTAAGAAACGATTTGATCTTTACAACCAAATAAATTTCACGCCTCTCCATTTTTTGATGCAATTCACTAAAAGAAGCTGAAACAAAAGCCGTTCCAATTTCTTTTTGCAGAAATATTAAATTTCATACTTCAATATCTATCTAGATCAAAGAACAAAGAGAGATGGATTCTGATAAATTCCATTAAAATACAATTTTATAAAAGAAAATGTTTTGGAACAGTATATGTGATTTGATAGTATTTCAAGATCCTATATATGCTTGTGAATGGAAAAAAAATATTAAAGCAATATTTTAAAATGACGAAATTATAAAATATTGATTGTACAACTGTTTATTGAGACTCACACTTAAGGCAGATAGTAGAGGAGCGATTTATTTCCTCTATTAGTAAGAATATTAAGGTATTGATTTTTGTTGTTTATTTTACAAATGAAGAGTGCCCAAACCGTGTTATGTTCGAAAGGTGGTCGAATGGGTAGGGCGATGCTCTTTGGTACCAGAGTTCATGGGTTTGAATTTAAATCTTACTGCTGGCATGGATGTTCATAGCCGTTTAGATTACACGCTTTAAGGAGTAAGTACACCGTAGCGCTTCAAACCAACTAACCAACCTGCAAAATTTTGCTCTGAACAAAAGTTACAAAATCTGCTGACCAAATGATACTCAATATTATTCTTCCCTGAACAAATCTCACAAAATTCCCTGACCAAATGACACTCAATATTATACTTCTCTGTACAAAACTCACAAAATCCCCTGATTAAATGACACTCAATATATTTCTTTGAACAAAACTCACAAAATTCCCTGATCAAATAATACTCAATATTATATTTCTCTGAACAAAACTCATAAAAATCACCTGACAAAATGACACTTAATGTTATACTTTTCTGACCAAAACTCACAAAATCTCATGTCAAAATGACACTTAATATTATACTTCTCTAACCAAAATTCACAAAATTCCCTGACCAAATGACACTCAATATATCAGATGTAATTACATATAAATAAGGTATTATTTATTGCCAGTATTAACAAAATTATTAATTTAAAAGTATTAATAACTTACAGTCATTTATTCCAATAATGTTTTTGGTTGATTTTTATATAATTAACATAAAATAAGCTTTAAAAATAAATTTAGCTGTATCACAACAAATTGCTATGAAGACTTTTTAAAAAAATTACTAAATAATATTCATTATATAACTTGCCAAAATCTTTCCGTTAATATGCAAATAAAAGAAAATGCACTACGAATTCGCAAAGAAAACAATATAAATATGCTTAAACTTTTAAGAAAATTAAACCTTTATTTTTAACAAATAATTTAAAAGGTTTAAATTTAAAGGTTTAAGACGTCTTTTTTTCCCCCAGAGAGTTTAGTTCATTTTAATTTCTTATTTTAATTCCGCAGCTTTTCTAATTTGTATATTCTTTTCTTCTAATTCCTTTGTGTTTTTTTTCGCTGCATTCTTCCAAAAATAGAAATAATTCCGAAACTTCACTTTCTAAATTATTCTTTATTTAATTTTGGGCTTAGACTTTTAGAAAATATTTACGAGTTTCCTTGATTTTCCAAGTCGCTGAGTACTCTTTTTAAAAATCTTAGTGTACTAAAAACTTTACTAAAAAAAAAACCTTTAATATACATACCTTAACACATTGTGTGCGGGTACATTTCGCACCGAAATTGTACCGGGAGCGGGCGTTTTGTGCGTAAATTTAGTTATCCAGTTAAATCTCAATAGATCGAAATTTATTTAATTTTTTAACCAACTTTTCGTATTTTATATTGAAATATATAAACAAATATATATATATACAATTATATATATATATATATATATACAAATATATATGTAATATATACATATATATATACATATATATATACATATATATATATATACATATATATATATATATACATATATATATACACACATATATATATATATATATGTATATATACATATATATATATGTATATATATATGAATATATATATATATATATATATGTATATATATGTATATATATATATATATATATATATATATATATATATATATATATATATATATGTATATATACATATATATATATATATATATATATATATATATATATATATATATATATACATATATATATGTATATATACATATATATATATACATATATATATATACATATATATATATATATATATATATATATATATATATATATATATATATATATATATATATATATATAAGTTCTATCTACTAGACACGTAACACCTGGGTCAACATCTGTGGGAAAATATCTCTAGAAAAATCTGTCTCCGACAGCGTGTAACTCCTTTTTATTTGGAAATTTCCTAAATTATCCGCTAGGGTCATGCAGGTTTATAATTGGTCAGGCCGCTTCTCTGAGGGCGTAAACTGTAGCCCTAGTGGTAAATTTAGGTTAGGGGTTAAAAAGGGGAATGCAAAAGGACGCGGGAATTTTTAGCCCTTGATTTAAGTTTTAAAAAACCCCTGAGAATTTTTCTTACAATATATATATATATATATATATATATATATATATATATATATATATATATATAATCATTTTCGCAAGGATAGATAAAAAGTTAATTTTAAATCTAAATTGATTTTTTTAATCAACCTTCCCGTTCTGTGGTTCAGCTTCGACTGATGTAAAAAATAGTTTTTATTTGTCTATATTTTTTTCCAGAATCTATGTAGTAGAGAAGAACATTCGGCTTCGTTTTCCTGTATATACCGTTATTTTTGTACCCACAAACAAACCATGTTGTTACACTAACCCGTACTAGTACGTGACCAGTGCTGAAGTATCAATCGTCAGAAAACGTACTAGTACGTGTCCCGCATACAATGCGTTAATGATACAAATCAATCGAATCTGTATTTTATATGACCTGAAAATACGAAGCTTCATCAAGAGCTGGAAATATGTTTTAAAAATGGCTTATCTTCTACAAATATCCTATTATCGCCAAAGTTTTTTTTTTTTTTTTTTTTTAAGCAATACATTTATCTAGAAAGAAGGCACATATTTGTGGACACGAACCGATAGCGTAGGGATAAGCAAGATGGATATTGCCCAGTTCAAAAGTTCAGCTAACTCTGACTTGTTACAAGGGACGAAAAGAAAAAGAAAAATACAACCAGACTTTGAAACTATTAAAGTCTAAAAATTAAATTAACTGATTTAAAACAAGGTTAGAGAAATGATGATGAAGCAACGTAGAGAAAAAAATAATATGAAATCTGAAGCAGTTTGAAAATTTTCTGGAGAATACTATTTATTAAAACAGCAAATAAAAATCGAAGTAGTCATCGGGATAGTCACTATAGTTGCTTTCCTTAGCGTTTCTAGGAGTTTTGAATGAAAGAACTGCAGTTAATATGAAATAAAGAAACAGTAATAGGCCTATTGAGTAAAACTTTCACCTTTTGATTTTCTTCTCTGAATACCCTTCTCTATTCATACTGTTACGAATTTCGCAAGTTGGCATGTATTTTTGCCGTATACTGTGTATTATAATGGGTAAATCATGTATTTGGCGAGATATTGGCTCGTAGGCGATGTTTTTGGCGACTAATTTTTGGCGCCAAGTTTGGCGATTTATTGCCAAATTTGGCGACTTGGTGACTTTCTTGGCGACCGTTTGTACCTAGTACTTTCTAGAATATTCCAGTTTCTCCCGAGGGGGCCGATCCTGATCGAGGTTCAGTTAGCTGAGAAATTTGTAGAGGTAAAGACCTACGTTGTTTGGCGCTAAGAGTTTTAGTGAACTATCACCTGTGCTAGCCAGTTCTCGCCAAATACATGATTTACCCATTATAATACACAGTATACGGCAAAAATACATGCCAACTTGCGAAATTCGTAACAATACGTATATCAGGTGATTACAGTAAGCAGTAAAATATATTTCTATTTAACTCGCACCTTCAGTTTTTGCCTTAAATTTTTGAAAGAGTGCGCATTATTCACGATTAAAATATTGCATTTTTTTTCCTTCGCATTATTATTATTCTGTAATCTGATAAATGTACATACAAAAAGTTTAAAAAAAGGGGGAAATCCTTAACTTGCAGGAGAGTGTGTAGAGAGCTTGAGATTTCTCAGGTAACTAGCATATAGCCCGTCATATGACGGGATCAGTAAAATTTTTAATTTTCCAGAATTGTAAGGCAGATAGAAAAATGGTTTGTTTTTTTGGTTGAGAATTATCTGGTACATGCTCAATAATTTGTTTATCTTTATAGTCCTCTAAAGTCTCCCGACACTGGGAATGCAGTTTAGAATCACATTGGATTCATTTAATTACAACGGTGTGGTTATATATAAAACACACATACACACGAACGAACAAACTTATTAATTTTCAAAGATATATAACTTAAATTCTAGATATTTATTAGTCCGTGAAATAGACTCCTAGACTTTTATGAAAAAAATTTGTTGTTAATACCGGTCATAAAATTTTCATTGCAACAAAATATAATCGATGATTAAATTTAAAATTATCGCATATGTACCTAATCTATTGTTTAAGCCAAATAAAAGAAATTTATTTACGTAATATCTAAGTTCAGTGATAAAACGTATGAAAATAATGCAGAAAATATTTAAATAATTTAAAATGAGAGGGTTAAAGGAATGACGTCATAGTGCTAAAAAAAAAAATGATATTTTTACCATTTATTACGTGATAAACTTAATCACCTGTGTTTAACCGAGGTTTGATTTTAGTTTGGAGCGCTACGATCTACTGTTTTGCACTCGAGGGTTAATGAGACCGGGACCTACTGCTTAAAGCCGATTCCGAACGGCTACGAACATCCATGCCATAGTGGAAATCGAACAAACGAACTCCAGCACCGACGACCAGCGCCCTAACCAATCAACCTGCGTTCCGAGCTATTAACAGGGTATCTGCCAAAATAAAATTTTTCAAATCCATGACTTTTCATGACTTTCCCTGATTTAGCAGATCATTTTCCATGACTTTAAAAAGCTTTCGTTAAAGTATATATGAATAAAACTTCTGATGTACATACAAATAAAATATATGCTTTTAGAGAAATTACAGGAATTTGATCATAAAAACTATAAACTTACTTTATAAGTGTTAATAAACTCACATACATAAAAATAAATTGTTGTATCTACATACCTAAGTTTAATCATATAACAATTTTTCAATCAAAGTGTTTCCAATTTGAATTCAGGGTACTTTGGTATTATCCAGGTGACCATGAATAATAGCCAAATATAACCCTATAATGTTTATATACAATATCCCTAGAGATAAACTTATATTTTGTGCAAAAATCTTAACTAATTTTTATTAAAAAATAATGAATATTATATTAATAAAATTTTAATTTACAATTTAAGAAAAAACCAGAATAATATACATTTACCCACCCATTAAGCTTTCTTGCTTTGAGTTTCCTTGGTGAACAAATTTTACTTGGCAATGTGGTCAATAGGATAATACATAAATACCAAATTCAGTAACTTCAGCCAAATGACAAGTAAAAATTGAATTAAACAATTCAATGCATTTTTTTTTCATCCGTAGTTTAGCGGATCCATGACTTTCCATGACTTTTACTCATTTTACTTGAAAAATCATGACTTTCCATGACAAAATTAATCCATTGTCTAAATCCATGATTTTCCATGACTTTCCAGGTGCGCGGAAACCATGTATTAACCGGGGAAAATAGGGCTTGATATAATGGCATTAAACGCTCGAAAACGGGGGACGGGGTGGATTTCGAACGTTTTAAAGACCTGCTTTGAATTTTGCTAACCCTAACTCAGCAAGAATCAAATATGAATGCCCCTATCCCTTCCAGGTCCAAACGCTTCATAAATTCTATTATTATATATACTATTATTATATAGGGGATGCTTAGGTCACTGGATTCCACCCCTCTTGTGAGCGTTCACAAAACATTTTATGAGAGAAATGGTAGGAGCTCCTTAATATCGGATAAGCGTTACTGAATTAATGAGGAAAGCATTGCTACAATCTGATATCCCCGACTTAATAGGGAATGATCTCGCGAAAATAAGCGGCATGCCCGGAAACCTTGCTCTAATAACGGCGGTAATGCAATGAGATAGGACAGCACTAAACGCACTCTCTATAATTAAGATAAGCATCACTCTCCTAAACGCATATCTCTACATCTCGCTAACTGCACTGAAAAAGGACAAAAAAAATTCTCCACAGAGACCAAATCAATACAGCATAAATTTAGAAAGGCTAAACATGTACGACATAAAATGGAAAAAAAAAACACGATGTAAATTCACAGTCATGGAGTTTAGAAAACAAAACAGTGAAGAAATAAGGGGAAAGGGACAAAAAACAGAGAAAAATCAAAATATGCAATAAGACACACACATACGCGAAAAAGAAAAACGTTGTATATCATTTACATTAACATCACATTACGTTCGAAAACACTGTCACTCCCTACTATATAACGTAATTTACAGCGTTTAAAGAAATTTTCTTTCATACAGTAATGATGATGACTTGAAAACTAAAAAAAAGTTAGACGAGAAAATACTTTTTCTAGCGTTAAGCCGAGTAATTTGTTTCGCTTGAGCAGACATAGAATAAATTATACACAATGCCAGAAACGGAGAAAAAAAAAGTTAACCAATTAAAACACTTAATGGCACTTATAACTACTAATTTCTGGATTAAACTGTAAATATGTTTTAAAATAAAAACCCTCTATCACCAAACACTCTAGAGTTCATTACATTTTTAAAAACGATCTGAAAAGATAATTATTAAACATACACATAGAAATAACTTGAAATATTTATTTAGTAGTAGCATTCCCCGCCCCCCCCCTTCTAATGGTACCACTTATGATATTTAATATTGGATATTCAGGCTTGCAACTGCTGAGGTACTTTCAAAAAGGTGAGAAAAGTCACAAATAATACAGAATAAGTGACTAAAAAGTGACTAAACATTGAAAAAAAAAAGCGATTTTTTTCTCTTCTTGATTACAAATGCTATTATTAAGATTTTTCTATTTATTTTAACATTAAATCAAGTGATTCATGCAAGACATGATTTTAGCGTCGAATACAAAAAAGGTTAAAAATTTTGTTTTACACAACTCAGCATTGCTTTTTATTCAAGCAAATCTATAAATTAGATTTGAATACATACAATACATTAATTTTATAATCACAATTTTCTGCATATATTAATCATGTTTTGAAATATGTAGATAGCTAGATTACAATATCTAAACAAAAATTGTGAAGAAAAAAATAGAAATGTGTGTTTTGACGTAAATTACTTCAATGCATTAAATGTACATTTCAGTACAAATGTAGATTTCAGGAACTTCTTTACGACTTTTTAAAATCACTCAATTCTGTATGTAAACCATATGACTAATTACATTTTAATAAGAAAAATAAGATTAGAGCATCACATTTTTAGTCTTTTATTAAAATATTTTGTTATTCAGATTTTCTTTTTTCAACAAGACTTTTGCTATGATGCACCATGAAAAAAGTGACTGTTTACTTAAAAAGTGACTAAAAGTGATCAATTGTAAAAAAAAGTGACTAAAGGTGAGAAAGTGACGGAATTGCAAGCCTGGATATTTTAACAAATTTATCTACTCAAGATATATTATCATAGAATATTAATGTTTTAACCCGCGAGGACGGGTTGTTTCAGAAATTACGCGAGAATGCGCGCCGGGATTCGAAGGTGCAACTTTTCTGAGCAAATTACCAACAAAATTGCATTTGATGATGAACAGAAAATTTGTATTGCCAAATATACATTATTAAAAGTTTAAAATATATTTCGGATTACTTGAAATATTAATTTTTTAAATTATTTTGGAGTGAAGATCTTTTTATTAGCATTTCGAAAGTACAAACGTAAGGCTAACACAAGTTAAGAACTTAAATCACATGAAATATATTTCGGATTACTTGAAATATTAATTTTTTAAATTATTTTGGAGTGAAGATCTTTTTATTAGCATTTCGAAAGTACAAACGTAAGGCTAACACAAGTTAAGAACTTAAATCACATCAAATATATTTCGGATTACTTGAAATATTAATTTTTTAAGATTATTTTGGAGTGATGATCTTTTTATTAGCATTTGGAGAGTACAAACGTAAGGCTAACACAAGTTAAGAACTTAAATCACATCAAATATATTTCGGATTACTTGAAATATTAATTTTTTAAATTATTTTGGAGTGAAGATCTTTTTATTAGCATTTCGAAAGTACAAACGTAAGGCTAACACAAGTTAAGAACTTAAATCACATCAAATATATTTCGGATTACTTGAAATATTAATTTTTTAAATTATTTTGGAGTGAAGATCTTTTTATTAGCATTTCGAAAGTACAAACGTAAGGCTAACACAAGTTAAGAACTTAAATCACATCAAATATATTTCGGATTACTTGAAATATTAATTTTTTAAATTCTTTCGGAGTGAAGATCCTTTTATTAGCATTTCGAAAGTACAAACGTAAGGCTAACACAAGTTAAGAACTTAAATCAAATCAAAAATATTTCGGATTACTTGAAATATTAATTTTTTAAATTCTTTCGGAGTGAAGATCCTTTTATTAGCATTTCGAAAGTACAAACGTAAGGCTAACACAAGTTAAGAACTTAAATCACATCAAATATATTTCGGATTACTTGAAATATTAATTTTTTAAATTCTTTCGGAGTGAAGATCCTTTTATTAGCATTTCGAAAGTACAAACGTAAGGCTAACACAAGAACTTAAATCACATCAAATATATTTCGGATTACTTGAAATATTAATTTTTAAAACTATTTTGTAGTGAAGATCTTTTTAAAACGTAAGGCTCACAAGTTAAAAACTTAAACCACATCTTTATATTTCGTCTTTATTATTAGATATTGGTGTATGTCTGCGACTGTCTTCCTTGATGACTGCATATTTCGTTTTTGTGCTTGCTCGCCTATTGTTACTGAAGCAGGTATCGTGAGTTCGTTAAATGCCCGTCTTACCGACAATTAAACATATTGCAACGATTATATACTGGACTACTTTTATTATTTACAATTATTGAACATATGCAAAATTATACATCATTAAAGGAACATCGATTTCTGGCTGAACCGTCCCGAGACTACCAAAAATGCCGAGCGGCCTGCACGCGTCTCTCTGGGTTTCAGCTGTCTCCTCTCATGTCCGTTCTCTGCCGACCAAAGTGGAATATTCCCCCCTCTTGGTCAAGCTTTCGCTTCCCTTGAAAACTGTCCCTCTTCTACTGTGCAGCTGGCACGGGCGGGGGGAGGGGGTTCACCCTTTCCCCTCCTGGTGAACTTTCACCTCCCTGGGGTAGGGCTTTTCTACCCTCTCTGGGTTTGTCCATCTTCGGCCGCTCCTTATTGCCCCCCCCCCCCCCAAAAAAAAAAAAACACGCAGGTGTCTATGTCGCACAAACACGCGTCTTAAGTCTAGTATTACATCATTTTAATCAAATAACGACGTATTTTTGATAGGTTTTTTTCCTCCGACCACAAACACTAAAACTGCAAAAGTGTATGCGCATGCACTGGGTCTATGGTGCCCGAATAAATTAAAAATATCTCTTTCTGAGAAAAATATTCAGAGAAAATTTGCAGAAATGCAAATTATTGGGGTCTAGAAGATCTATAAGAAAACTACTGTAAATTTGGGAAGTTTATTTCTATTGGTAATCTTGTGTAGAATGTTTTTATAACGCTCGGGCCTCAGAGGCCCGGCGCGTGTACTCGCGGGTTCTCTTTCTGAGAAAAATATTATGACAAAATTGCGGAAATGCATGTTATTGGGGTCTAGAAGATCTATAAGAGAGCTACTGAAAATTTGGGAAGCTTATTTCTATTGAGTGATCTTGTGTAGAATGTTTTTATAACGCTCGGGCCTCAGAGGCCCGGCGCGCTCCCTCACGGGTTAAAGACGTTCGCAAATTTTATTTCTCATTATTTTTAATGAAACCAGTTGTTTGATAGTTTGCAATAAAATCTGGATAAATTGAGGGTGGATTATCTAAATATATGGTTTTAAAATTATTTGAAACCAAGAAAATTGTTTGAAATCGGAAAGAAATTGCAGAACATGTAAGGAATTTAAAAATGCGGCACTCTTTTCTCTATACAAGTTAAAAATAATGGTTATTTTTTTATGGTTACCGCTTGCTTCTACCCAGCCGAACGATGGCCGAATGTTAGAGTGCTGCTCTTTTGTACTGGAGTCCGCGGGTTCGAATCCCGCTGGTGGCATAGATGTTCGTAGCCGTTCGGAATTGACTTTAAATAGTAGTTCCCGGTATGATTAGCTCTCGTGTAGCAAAACAGTAGACCGTAGCGCTCCAAACCAAACCTTGCTTCTACCCTACTACTACAGTTTATTATTTTTTTATAAAAAACATTCCTTATTAAAACTTATATTACATACATTTTTATTTATTCATCTTAAATTTGTTCGCTCTTCTTGTTCTGTACAAGATATACCACGCCAGTACTCGTGTTCGAATATTAAGAACCAATAGTTAAAGGTTGATGTTTAAAAGTAAAACAAATTTTAAAAAATGCAATGTAAACAAGAAGTAGAATGAATTACAATGTAAGAGGATAAACATAAAAATTTATTACTAATGAAAAACGGAGGAAAAAAACAGGAAGTCGTTTGTCACTTAAAGATAAGAAAAGATGTAACAGTTGTATCAAATGAGAATGATTCACTCACTCTGCAATAAAAACGGTATAACGTTATGCTTGACATACATAACTTGAAATTTAATGCGTGCATTGACATGAAAAAATCACGAAATTGGATGCGTCCGAAAAATACTATTTAATTTGGTTCAACTAAACAGCTATGAACAAGTTGAGAAAGAGAACGTTTTATTTTGAAATGTGGATTATTTTGAAAACCTTTTAACTGACCCAAATATTGTCACAATATTTCAGTCTATCAGTCTCAAATACTACCTCGCATGAAATTCTCTGTGCGAGATCACTGTTATACTGAATATTGATGTCCAATGAGCTTCTTTCTGATATAATGATTTGTGGATGCAACTCTGCTAGGTGAGAGGGTGTATATCTTGAATATTGTAAACAAATCAGAATCGACGAGAGTGCAGCAATTGAGTAATCTAAAGCCTCCTCTACACTATGGCCCATTATAGACCACTGCAGCGCTCGCCTTGATGGCGACCTTGGTACGATGGTTGCATCCACACACTGGACCACTAAATGAGACGAGCGCGTGAATGTGTTTTTATTGCGCATTTTAGTAGGGCATGCTGGCATGCTTGACGTTCAGGATGGTAAAAAAAAGAGAGAAAAGAAAAAGAAAAAAAAAACTGCTTACGAAGCTATATTATGACAAGGCCATTTTATTGTGTGTCACCGTCGACCAAGATAAGCCATACCCCTCCACACTTTAAACATTATTATCAGTGGTAATGGCTTGCAGTGGACCATAGTGTTTAGGGGTCTTAATAATATACTGCACAGCGTTCGCCGAAAACATCTCTTGACGACTTAGACTCGTCAAAGTCTAACATGGAGCATGAAATTGAATGACAACCCCACATAGTCATGTTCCTATTAAATTGAAAAGGGTATTGTTATCCAAATAAAAATTGTTAACCGACAACGTTCTGAAAAGACGAATATAAAGTTCCGTCTCAGAAAGTTCATAATAGTGCTGCGAAATATGGAGGTCTGCATGTCTTTTGTATCTAAAAATACTAAATTCCTGTTACTCTATTTAACTTGGTCTTTCGTTTTGAGCTAATGTTCAGGATTTTCCTATGTGTTTCTGCGGCAAGAATCCTTCAGGAAATTAAACTCTTGGAAGTCGAGCAGTTACACTTTCTACAGGCTGTTTAAGAGTCTTTAGCAATTCTAATAGATTCCCTGCAGTTTATGAACTACACACTCGGCAACATGACGCAAATAACTAAGATCTCCCACTTCACAACATTCCAAAGATTTTTTTCTTCGAAGAAAAGAAGCAGTCGTGGAGTGGCGCCTCTAGCCATAATTTCTTTTTTAACAATGAAAATAAGCGCAGGTTGCTCAAATCACCCACCGGAATCTGGGAGCGGCTTTTATATTGCTGTACTTGTAGCATTCCCAACAGTCTCTTTTCCTATACTATTCATGTGGTCACCGACAAATCGTACAAATTCATCAAACTAATGGTTCACGTCGTTTGATTATTACATATTCGTGATTTCGGGTTTTTGATCATGCTTAGTTAAACATTTCCTTTTTGTTTTTTTATCTATTAGATTTTACATTTGAAAGCAGAAGAGCATATTATTACATTAAAGCATTTCATTTTTGTTTTTTACCCATTACAATTTACATTTGTATAACAGAACTGCGTATTATTACGTTATATCAGAGGTTCTCAATTTTTTTCGCCTCGGAACTCCTGGCATATGCTCAAGGAACTCACTTTAAGGCCTGGTTTGGAGTGCTACGGTCTACTTTTTGCAAAATGAGGATAATGAGACCGGGACCTACAGCTTACAGCCGATTCCGAACGGCAACGAACTCCGGTACCAAAGGCCAGCCCCCTAACCAATCGGTCATCGTTCGGCCTCGCTTTAAGGATCACAGAGGTAGAGGATTGGTTAAAATTCGAGATAAATACAAGGTCCGTTTTCAGCACGCTTAGACAAGCGCGGGAGAAGGTCATTTTTTTAACGTTAAAGTATCATCAAGCAATATTTAAGAACTAGTATATAGCCCGTCATAATGACGGGATCAGTAAAATTTTTGATTTTCCCGAATTTTAAAATATTCTATGAGGCAGGTAAAAAAATGGTTTGTTATGGCTGAGAATTATCTAGCAAGAAAAAATTATCGATTATATTTAAAATTATCACATATGTTCCTAATCTATTATTTAAGCCAAATATAAAAGAAAATTATTTGCGTAATATTTAAGTTCAGTGATAAAACGTATGAAAATAATGCAGACGATATTTAAGTAATTTAAAATAAGAAATGATTAAATGAGATGGTTGAAAGAATGACGTCATAATGCTAGAAAAAAATGTTATTTTTACCTATTTATTATGTGACAAATTGATAAACTTAATCGCCTGCCCTTAACCGGGGAAAAATAGGGCTTGAAATAATGGCATTAAATGCTAGAAAAAGAGGGGGGATTTCGAACGTTGCTAACCCTAACTTATAAATGCCTCTATCCATTCCAGGTACAACCGCTTCATAAATTCGAGGACAGACGGACAGATAACTTAAGCTATTATTATATAGGAGACTCAAAATTCTCACGTAATTATTTTTCAATTGCAAATAATCCCATTAAAAGTGATAAGGAGACAGTACAATTTGGTACCAAAAGTAATACTTGCGTTTTACGTTTGGATTTGAATTGACATTTCTGAAATTTTATAAGTATTTTTTTTAAAATGGCTTAATATATTGCAAATTATCTGCTTTTAAATAACAAAATATTTGTTAAAACAAATCACTCTCTTTTTAACTCTAAATAAAAAACTCTCTTTTACCGACAAATAAACGTCATTTTTATTGTAATACCAACTTCAGAGAAAACATTCTAAAGTCTAATAACAATAATAATAATAATAATAATAACGTCGCCAATTTTTGAAACACAAATTTTTAGAAAACATAAATAATGTAATAGTCACAACTAGTAACTATAGTAACCAATCACAAAATATAATATAAAATAAAGGGGAAATATTAAGAGTCAAAATATTTTACAATATTTGAAGCATTCAATATACACTAACCAAAATTATGAACAACCGATTATATCCCAGACGTGATAGAAAAAGAGTTTTAGTTATTCTGTTTTAATCTAGAACATTAAAAAGAGCGTTGGAGCTTGAATCATTGAGTTCGCGAAGCAGCCATTGGTCTACGCAATTAAAAAAGTCACTTGTATGCCAAATATTAGATGTGTGTTGTTATTTACGAGAAATATTTTTTTGCCATTTTTACTTGTAAAAAACGATGTGCGTTATACACGATTAAATACAGTATATAAAAAAAATTGTCTTTGCCTTAAACTCAAAAGAAGAAAAAAATAGGACGAAACTTGGGGAAGGGAAAGAGGGAAAATAAAATAAAATAAAGAATATAGGCAGTTGGCGCCTCTCTGTTTACGAGTAAAGGAGCCGGTGGAGCCGAAATCCTAACAATATGGCTCATGATCCGTGTCCGAAAGCCATCAACTCGCAGGATATGGCACAACATTTCTCAAGTATTGTGCCTGAATTTGGCGAGGAGGAGGAACTCGAGAGCTGTAATGGCGTATAACTCAAAAATGCTTATTTGACAGTGACAGAAAATATACCCCATTCCATGCAATGTATTAGGAAGCAGGGAATAAATTTTTTTCCTATATATATTTGCAAAATTATTACCAACAACAAAACTTCTAAGAGCAGCTAAATTAAGAATAGTACAATTAGAGGAATATTCAAGTTTTGTGAATTAATGAATATCCTCTTTTTACTGTTACGTCAACAAATATGATGTAAGTTCATCTCATTATATCCTGATGAACTTTTGGATTAAATACGAGCCGGCGTATGACGTCGTTAACTTACACATTTAGAAACAGTAATTTTATGCATAATTTACAAATTGAAATGTAAACAAGACACATGATTAACAAAAACCATAATAACATGTTGAATGACATAGGCTCAGAATTATTTTTTAATGTGTGATAGAATTGTTTGGTACTTAAATTTGGGTAGTCCGATGGTCAGTCAGGCAGAGGACGGAAGTAGATCTATGCTGCATTTGGTTATGACTCATTTCTATTAATTTTAGGTCCCTAGCTGTTTTTTCAATAAGTATTATTTCACAAATCCATCTACATTAATACCGCAAATAAGTGGATTTAAAAAATAAGCATGAAAGCGAATAAGTTAGAATAAATTTGGCGAAGAGCCGCAGTTATGCAGACATGCCAACATTCAGACACCTGTGTCAGGAGCAACACAATGTTTTTAGATGTAACATGCTAATTATACGAGTGTGTAATTTATATACATTATAAAAAATACAAAACAACAAGGCAGATTATAGATAAGTATATATCTTATTGGTTTCTAAATGAAAATTAATGAAAATTAAATTTAAACAGCAAATTAAATTAAAAATAAATACACATTATAAACAGAAAAGGGTAAATCAAAATTTATGCATTTAACAATGTGTAAGTAGGTTTTTTAGCTATAACAGCTTATTTTTCAGAACAGGCTTTCGTCTAGCAACATTGACCCTGATTAAAATATTTACATTTTTCTATCATCAGGAATTCTAGAGTGTCTACCAAAATTTGACTTAAATTCAGTTTGGATTTTCTGCACAGTACTGAAAACTATCTAACATGCAACAATACTGTGTGGAATGAGTAATTTATTCAGCATTATTTTTGGCAAAACTCTATTTAATTGCTGAGTTGTGATCTTTTAGTTGTTCAAAAGTTTTAGTATTTTGGCACTCTGAAGAGTTTCCGGAGTTGCCAATTTTTCTCATTTTCCGGAGCAATTGCAAGGATAATCCGGAGTAGTTGGCATGCCTGGTTATGCACCGGGCTAATATGGAAGTTAGCAGTACCTCAAATCGGTTTTGTGAAAGGCATTGGTCTAGGGCCTGAGATGGTCTAGTTCTCAGCGTACGAGTATAGGCCATATCAGTTTTTAGTGTACGGTGAATATTACTATTCGAGCGAATGTAAGGTTATAGTTAAAACAGAAAAATTCATACACAAATATATTGTTATTAAAAAAAAATAAAACTATTAATTAAAAAATCGGTTCTAAAATATTTTTTTACGCAGCACCCTTGTTGGAATAATAATAATAATTGTCATAAGACTAGATAGAAACAACTCGACTTAATTTTTTTAGAGTTGTGTTCAGTTGCTTCTAGTCTTATGACAATTATTATTATTATTATTATTTTTATTCGAACAAAGGTGTTGCGTCAAAAAATATCCTGTTCTGTGTCGTGTTTTGCAATGGATTGTAGTCGGTTAAATTTCTTAATAAATATAATGTCTTAAAGGTTGTGGTGATACTGACTGACTTAAGGCTCACACTACATGATATAATAATAATAATAATAATAATAATAATAAAAATTTCGATATACAGTTACCCTCAAAGCGGTTTGAGAATGAAGGAAAAGAAGTGAAAACAGCAAAAGTTTAATGATCATTTGTCTTTAATGCGATGAATGAAACAGTTCCGAAGAATTTTATTCTAGATTATTGCCGCGGCATACCTGGCATACGCTTGCAGCACCCAGTTTGAGAACTAGACTATATATTTAAAATTTACTACCTACATACAACTCAAAACATCCAAATAATTAAGATGAAGCAAATTTGGACAACAGCTTTGTTTTAAAAACCTTTCTTTCCTTAGAACTTAAAAAAAAAAAAAAATTTTTAAAGATGAAACTGAAAAACCTCTCAGTTTATTTTCCATACTTTCGAAAACATAAATCCTCATTTTTAATTGATCTAACGACCAAATTTCAAGCGCAATAAGGAAAGAAACTCTTAATTTCTTAATGCATTACGTCTTTCCAGAATCATGACTATAGCGAAAAAAGTTTCCAGATTCTCACATTTACGTAAACATCCTGAATTTCAGAAGCTATGTTTGTAAAAGATTGCCGGAGACTTTTCAGATTCAAGACGGATAATATCTCTTCCTGGAAATAAAGAAAAAAAAACCCACTAAGCTAGTGGTGGTAGCTATATGTTTCCTTTTAGTACTCCGAAAAAAAATCAATCGGGAGTTCTTAACGATAATCTTTCAATCCCTTAAGTCTCTTAAAAATCCCATTTCATCTATCCTATCAGTCATAAGATGCTCGACTACCCAGTAACTGGACTGCTTGGGAGGCACAGAAGGTTTGCGTCATACACGAGACAAGCTGAAGATGTTTCCACTCTTGAGAGTTTAAAAGAGAAGGGGGGGGGACTTGTATGATGCATGGGAGGTTTGTGCAGATTATAACTGAAGAAAAGTGATGAATTTATCTGTGTGTGTTTACATACATAATATATATATATATATATATATATATATATATATATACACGCACATATATTATATTACACACACAGACACACACTAGCACTATATTTTCGCATAGCTACTTTGCACCTAGAGTTCAATCAGTGCAATTAAGGTTATCTCTAATGGAAGGTTATTTTTATTTTGAAATTTAAATTAGTTTACCTTCTAAATAAATTTTTTTTTTTCATTTTAGAGAATTCTAACAATTTTTTTCATTTTAACTACTGCCACTCATGCAAATGTTTAATTTTTGCATCTTTAGGCCCAGGTTTGTCAAGTCAACTTTATGTGTACTGTGTTGTCATTGTTTTGCAACGTGAAGGCCATATTGCCCTGTATACTACCGTAATAAATTAGTGTGTTACGATACTTCAGTGTTATTCATTGTCCACACATGTAGTTAACACCTTGTCTTTTGGTCTGTATACGTCACATTTTCTAACCGGACTGGTATCTTCAAGAAAGAAATAGTTGCCATGACTTTTGCCCCAACCATCGTGTGTGTGTGTGTGTGTATATATATATATATATATATATATATATATATATATATATATATATATATATATATATATATATATATATATATATATATATATATATATATATACATATATATATATATATATACATACATATATATATATATATATATATATATATATATAATTTTCGTAAGCAAACGTTTAAATTTTTGCATTTCACACTAATTTTACTCATCCCCAGTAGTCAAGTCCAAATTAATGTTTATATTGTATCAATTTATTGCGAACCTAGTGATTGTTATTGAATTGAAAACAATGTGAACAGTAATTCTTAAATTTAAAAACCCAGTCGATACACACTCGATGTTGTACTTGCTGTAAAAGAAAGATTATGTCGAATTCGACTTAGCATTGGAGCGCAAAGGGTCATAGAAATAGAATAACAATAGTTCGCACCTTGAGTTGGACGCCGAAATAATTCTCCTGTAATAAAATGGTAAATGTTGTATGGGCAAATGCTTTGTGGTTTGGAGGCAATACATTTTTAATGCTATTTAAAGAAAGTCAATTTCTTTCAAGAAGATACATGTATCCAAGCACTTTCGGATATAGCCAGAAACATACGTCCAATTTTGATTACGATTGGATCATTAGTTTTTTCGGTTATACCGGACAAACATAAAACACCCTTCTTTGAATATATATCTTATTCTAAACGAATTTGAAGTGGAACTTAACTGTTAGAGTAAAACTCTACACAAAAAGAAATATATGGATAACAAGTATGTTTTGTAAATATGTCTAAATGGAGAATATTCTTGACCACTGCAAAAACCAAGGGCGGCTCATCTGATTTGCGGTGTGAATAATTCAAGATGATGTTGAAGAATGTCTACTGAAATAGCTT
>CM063510.1:56013338-56053338 GCA_032207245.1 Pardosa pseudoannulata | reverse complement strand
GTTAACATGGGAATAAAATAGGACAGCAATACTTTAACCTCTCACGCCTATCTTGTTTACATCGACAATTTTTCAATGAAGGAAAAGTTAATTAACTTAAATAATAACTCTAATAATAATATATTAATAATATATTAAATATATTAATAATACTGAATAATTAAATATATTAATATTTAAAAATTAAAAAGTATTTAAAAAATTGCTTTTATTTAACGAAACAAATGCACTAAAAGGGAAAAAATATTTTTAAAACAGCCGAACTTAAATAATAACTCTAATAATAATATATTAATAATACTGAATAATTAAATATATTAATATTTAAAAATTAAAAAGTATTTAAAAAATTGCTTTTATTTAACGAAACAAATGCACTAAAAGGGAAAAAATATTTTTAAAACAGCCGAACTTAAATAATAACTCTAATAATAATATATTAAATATATTAATTAATAATACTGAATAATTAAATATATGAATATTTAAAAATTAAAAAGTATTTAAAAAATTGCTTTATTTAACGAAACAAATGCACTAAAAGGGAAAAAATATTTTTAAAACAGCCGAGCTTAAATAATAATTCTAATAATAATATATTAATAATATATTAACTATATTAATAATACTGAATAATTAAATACATTAATATTTAAAAATTAGAAAGTATCTAAAAATTGCTTTTATTTAACGAAACAAATGCACTAAAAGGGAAAAAATATTTTGAAAACAGCCGAACTTAAATAATAACTCTAATAATAATATATTAATAATATATTAAATATATTAATAATACTGAATAATTAAATATATTAATATTTAAAAATTAAAAAGTATTTAAAAAATTGCTTTTATTTAACGAAACAAATGCACTAAAAGGGAAAAAATATTTTTAAAACAGCCGAACTTAAATAATAACTCTAATAATAATATATTAATAATATATTAACTATATTAATAATACTGAATAATTAAATATATTAATATTTAAAAATTAAAAAGTATTTAAAAAATTGCTTTTATTTAACGAAACAAATGCACTAAAAGGAAAAAAACATTTTTAAAACAGCCAAACTTAAATAATAACTCTAATAATAATATATTAATACTATATTAACTATAATTATAATACTGAATAATTAAATATATTAATATTTAAAAATTAAAAAGTATTTAAAAAATCGCTTTTATTTAACGAAACAAATGCACTAAAAGGGAAAAAAATATTTTTAAAACAGCGCATGAAAGAGGAATTATGTGAAAAGCTCCTATATGAAAATTGTAAGGTGCTGGTTTAGAGAAGAATGTGAGGAAATTCTATAGGGCTAGTGTAATGGATTACGCGACTAAAAATAAAAGCGTGGATGAAACTGAAATCGGTGTCAAAGCATACTTTCAATACAGATAATTGTATAAGGGAATATTTATAATAAAACACTAATGTGATAATTGTTATATACTGACGTAGATAACCTTTTATTCTGTCATACAATACAATTTTTGTTTAAACACTTCCTTCATTAAATCTTCTATCAGAACATTTTTTCTCCAAAACATTTTCACCTAAATGACCTGTACCCAGCCACATTACTAAAATTAGGAAGGCGTAGTAGCATAACAGATGGGAACCGCTGATATATAGCTACGTCAGCATGAATTTGAAATGAAATATTCATTCTAGAGGTAGCGTTCACTATAATACATATCTTGGCATTCCAAAGAGAACAATAAGATCGAGGGCATAGATACACGGTATTTAAACAATACTGCATTCAACAATTCAAACTACCTTGCTAATTTGATGAACAATTTATGTTTTATTTCAAACATTATTCTTCTTTAATGCACGGATAATCCATAAGATTCAGAATCATTGCTTGCACAATAGCCTATCAATATAATAAGTTTATATCCCATTGTACTCTATGCAGTGTTAGTTTTTTTGTGAAATGAAAACGTGCTACTATACTCTCTCCCTCTCTTATATACTAGCTATCTCCTTATATTTATAATGACTAAGTCATTTTTCGGCTCATCTGCAATAGCAAAATTGTGACGAAAACATGTAACAAAATTTTACTTACTATTACCTTTGTTTAAAATTATATAGTCGATTATAAAGCCTTCTTTTACATAAGCTTCATGCATACATACATACACTTACACACACACACACACACCGTCTGATCAGATTTAGTGTTCATAAAAAAGTAAATTGCTGTTTAACTACTTTACTTTTTGTCTTCTCTGGAAAATACAAATGCTAGCATGTATCGTATTTCCGTATATACAGGGCACCCTTTTTTTTTTTTAAATTTTAAGGCAAAAAACCCTGGTTGCATGTTGTACACAGAATAGCATTTACTGCATTAGGTGTGTGTGTGTAAGGAAAAGTAAACTAGATCGGGAAACTAATGTAGGCATTTTGTATAAAACCCCTAAGACACCTCGAGAAAATTCTGAGGGATTTTCAAATCCTGAGTCAAGGGCAAAAAACCCCGCGTCCCTTTGCTTGCCCCTCTTTAACCCCTAACCTAAATTGATCACTGGGGCTACAGTTCCAGCCCTCAGAGAAGGGGTCTAACCAATTATAACCCTATGATGCCCAGGCGGCCAATTTAGGAAATTCCCATACAAAAAGGAGATGCACTCTATCGGAGGCAGATTTTTTCCTTGAGATTTTCATACAATTTTGACTGAGATGTTGACCCAGGTATTAAGGGCCTTTTACTTTTATAACTTCATGTTAGCTGACCCCTCAGTTTGTCATGTCCCTATAATGAAGTGGGGACCCGTCCTCCAGCGTTCTGTTAATAAAGGTCTTTCACCAAAACGGTGTTATTTTTATGTGCCATGACTGCAACCACCCATCGTGAAGTCCGTCTTATTACACACACACACACACACGCACGCACGCAGACAGACAGACAACACACACACACACATATATATATATATATATATATATATATATATATATATATATTGTACTAATAAACCTCAACCGCTTAACAGCTTCTTTTGCCCTATTGAGCCTTTTATGTAGGCATTTTTGATAAATAATTTTCTGTTAAATTTGGAAATAATACATTTAAACTAATAATGGAAATGGATACAAATATTAAATCTATTAATTTATGGTAAATTTCCATTTACAGAGAAAAGAAAATTAGAGTAGAGAACATTTTAATTAAAGTCAGCTTTCCCCCCGAATAACTCACCCAAACTGAGAAGGACACTTTACAGGATTCCTTTCTTGTTCCTAATCTAGTGAAGATATTTCGATTGTGGTATGTTATTTTATCCATTGGACTCGTTCCCTTAGGTCTTCCATAATTAATGCTGAAAGCGAGGGTTTGCTAGTAATAAAACACGTTTAAACCTTTTTACAGGGTTCCAAATCAGGACGACATTGAATTAACCAAATAAGTTAAATGTCTGTTTGGATTTCATTTTGAGTACTTCTTGTATTTCTAACTTAAAAAAAAAAATTTTTTTAATTTTTAAGTTATATGGTATGCATGTCGTATAACCAAGTGTGCGACAGGGGAATTGCAATCGTGGTCAGATGGTGTGATAAAGTAACTGAAACTGGTTCACTGAAGAAGATATTTATTTCTGTATTCCAGGGTTGGCATGATTTAAATCATGATTTAAATGAGTTGATTTAAAAAAAAAAATCATTTATTTAAATAATTTTTTTTCACTTCTTTTCAAACCTATAGTTCAAAGACAGGAGAATTGGGAATCAGTCAGCACAGAAATACCAATAAGTAAATAACTGTAAATAGATAGCATGTGCTTTCCAAGAATTTAGGGGTTGTTAACAGAAAGTGTGTAGTAGGGGTAGATACAATGACTGATTATGACTGGTGGAATTCATTTTATGTAATGGGACGTAAAGAGAGTATTACAGAACTTGAAATCCAGTTTATCTACCAAATAACGACAGCCGTGGCATATCTGCTGGAATAGAAAGACAGTTTTCTTCTTTTGGTATGTATTGTTCTTTCTAACCTTCGTAATAAATTAGAAGTGAGCAAAGCATCGAAACTAGTATTTTTATTGAAACAGTTAAATCCATAATTCGTTGCTTAAAAAATATTAAAATAATTATGATTTTTTTAAAAAAATAGTTTGCATTAAATATTTAATTTGTTCTTTGAATTTACATCTTATTTAGTTTGTACTATCCAATTACAAAATAATGAAATGCATTTAGATTAAAATTTATATATTTAATTTCAGGTAACCAGTGTGTAGAATATATTAGATAGATAAGATGTTATTTCATATAACAAACTATTCTATGTATATTGGGGAAAAAACATAACAATAATTAAAGGTAGAATTTAGAAAAAAATCAAATAAATCTGATCTAAATTAAATCAAATAAATCTGATTTTTAAAATTTTTTTTTTTAAATCAGGATTTTTTTCCAATTTTGCTCTACTCAATAGGATGAGCTTGTACTTTATTTTAGGCATAGGACGAATTGCGAGACCTCTAACGTAAATAATCTAAACTCTAAGAAAATCTCCAAGACATACCTAAGAAAATCTCTGAAAATCTGCCTCTGACAGCATGCATGCCCTTTATGATCATAATTTCCTAAACTGGACGTAGGACTCTTATAAAGTTTGAATTGATCACACCCCTTACTTGAGGGTGTGAAATATAGCTACAATATTCAGTTTACAGTACATGTTAAGAGCGGGAAAAGCACACAAGGCTTCTGCGACAGAAAAATTGAAAACCCCTGAAATTTTTTTGGAGCCGTAATGAGGGCTTTTGACTATAAATTTACTATGGTACTTTATATATCAGGTTACTGTTTCATCATTGACACTATATTTCTTAAAAGGGTGTCTTGGGGAGGGGGGTTATAGGAAGTATCTACTGTTCGCAGATTTAACTTTCTCTTCCTTAACCCCTTAACGCGCACGCTCGAGTTAACTCGAGCGCGCTAAACTGGCCAAACTGTGAACACACGAGATAATTTGAGCGGCGTTGTACTTTATGTTGCTATAATTTTTCACACTCGATTGCAATCGAGAATTAAAAATAACAATGTGAAAGCAGAAAAAATAAAACAATCGTTTTATTGATATTTATCATTTACATGAGATTGTAAGCTATAACACTTACTTATTCAAGTATAAAATATATTTTTTTTTCTACTTATCACTTACGACTTATCTCTTCTTTGTGAGCCTGCTTTCCGACAGCGAATTCATATTCAGGTTCTGACTCGCTCATTTTTCAATGTATATTTTATTAAAATGTAATGTAAAATAAAATACAATTGTTAACTATTTTATTACTAAGCTCTGGTTTTAAAGACATCCTTGACTCGAGGCGTCACTTTATATACTTTATTCTTGAGATATGAAACATAAGGGTTTCATATTTGATACCTACCCATCAAGGGATGACACATCATACTGTCAATTGGTAGATTGCCTACCAATTGAACAATATACTCTTTCGACAACAAGAATATTCTAAAAATTAGAAATCATATCAATTGTTAAATATATCCAATATACTCAAATTTTGATTATTTTTGTAATTTTCTTGGCAAGACAACGTTCTAAATTGTGTTTTTTACATAAAAAAATTTATTTTTTTGGTCGGCCTTTTTTTTTTTTTTTTTTTTTTTTTTAAAGGCCGTGCATTTTAAAAAGACTGTGCATTAAGGGGTTAAACACACATATACTTATATAAGGATTAAAACGCAAAGTGACAGTTAATCAACGGTAACGGATAAGGGCGTTTACACATATTAAATGGCTTTTATTTCTTTCCATTTTCGTTAACATTGGAGCATAATCGGTATTCTTTCTTTTGGTACATAATCAGTATTTTTATTTAATATATGCTAAGAAAGTAAACATTTAACCATCCTCGAAAGGAAGTAAAAAGAAAATATTTCTTTACGATAACGTTCTTTCACCATTTATAAAGTCTAATTGGAAATCCATCCCAGATAGAGTGGAACGAAAATATCGAAAAGTAAATTAGCCCGACCGGAAAAATTAATATTACCCTTAGAACTCCCATCATTCGATTAGGAACACATTAATGCCGCTCCAATCCCGACATTCCTATTGCTTCAGACAAAGTATCCGAGCGAAGAAACATTCCAATAAAGAACACTGACTGTAATGCAAGACAGTCATCTCGCCCCCTTACTCTACCCCCTTTTCCATTTATATTCCCAGAGGCTGTCTGAGGGGGATACGAAATCATACAAATCTTCGGAAAATATGAGAGAGAGAGGTTGGAGAACACGAGCCGGCTAGACAATCACTCCCGAGTGATCTAGACACGGTAGGAATCGCATAAGGGAGGGGGGAGGAAAAAGTAACCGAGCAGCGTGTTTGCAAAGGGGTAGGGGGGGGTGAAAAGAGAATCGATCTGCGGTGGAGAAATGGTCGTAATATCATTCTGATGCATATGAGAGAAGAAAAAATAACAGAGGAGGCAACCGGAGCGAGATCTTGGTCGGTTAATTAAATGGATGAAACAGTTAAGGAATTATGGATTCCGACCGTAATCAATTTTTAAAACATCCGTTTTAAAAGATGCTCTCTCTCGTGGAACAATGGAATTTGTACAGAGATGACATGGAGCCCCGGAGTTACTTAAAAGACGAATGGAATAAATTCCATTAACCCTTCGCTTTCTCGCTCTCTCACTCTTCCTATATATACAGGACAGACCGCAGAATGGAATTCCGAAAATTATCCAAAATATTTTGTGAAGCGCAGAGAAAGCGGCGTGTTCGGAAATTCGTTCGTGGAGAATTTAGAGAAGCAATGATGTGGAATACGAAAGATTTTCTTGGGCGGTTGAATTCTGAATATGGAACACATTAATTTTTAATCGATACAACAGAATTCAGCATTTATGCTTAAGAAAAAAGAAGTAGGGATACAATTTTTATTCAGACATAAGCAAGAATACCGTAAATGCCGCCGCGTTTGAAAGACTGGCCAGCTTAGACGAGTTTAAAAGTTGAAATTTAACTTCTACGGCCTATCTAGAAGAATTTTATTTTTCTTGTTACTAAGGGAAAAATATTTTTTTTTATCTGGACGTTTTTCATGCGTCTCTATTACACCATTTATTATTTCCATACTGTAAAGTACAATATTAACTTATCCATTCGGTTACCGCCCGGCTGGAAAAATAAAAGATCTCGTCAGACTGGTGTTATAGCCTGACCTGTTTTGAGAGACTTTTTGGAGAAACAGGCAATAAAGCAAAGAGAAAAAGGATTATCAGTGTCAACATTTAGCACTTTGAAAATGGATATATCATACAGACAGCGTCTTTTAATTTGACTTAGAAAGAGGGCATACGATATATGAAATTTTAGATGGGATATTTATAGGGTATTTTTTATTACAATTAGATGTAGTACTATGTATAAGTAATTTAGAAGGCATTGCATATACGATATTCCCGACTCCAATAGGTTAAAATTCGACCTCAAGCAAAAGTATTTGCTAATAATATAGAGAATTAAGAACTGTTTTAGCGTCAAGCTTATCATCTGCTGAGCCTAATTTGCTTTTAGCCATATACATCTAAGCGTTACGCACGTAATTTTCTGCATGGCCTATGATGTCTTCCACCGAGTGTGCGTGTGTTATGACGCGATTTACATTCATATAAAAAAAATCTTTTATTACAAGTACAACTGTAATAACCATTTAATTAAAAGTTTCGGATCCAAATCTAATTGCCAAACAAGTGCACACCCGTTTGAAGACATAATACGTATGTAGTACACGCTAGGCTTATTCAATGAACTTTCACTTTTTGTGGGGCAGTTATAACGTGTAGGGGGTATATGCCCGGGTGGCTTAACTATCCGAAATTACGGTACATAGAAAAATAATCGAAACAACCTTTTTGACTTTGTACAATTTCTTGACATGTGGGGAAAGTAGCTCCTTATTATTAATTTCAAATATGTCAGTCGGACAATGGCCAGGTAAGGTAAATATAACAATATTTAAGTTCGAATAACATTTCGAGTATTCTTAATGTGCGACAATTTTTTAATATGCTTTAAAAAGTAGATCCCAGTCTAGTCAATCATCGTGTAACTAAAATTTCACCGTACAGTTGACAAAGCTTTATCTATAAAGATACTTCGTACAAATAACAATAAAAAGTCAGATCAGTAATATGTTAAAGGCTTTGGAAATATAATAAATTTATCTAATCTTTTACGTAATTAAAGACTAAACAATCGATATAGCAAGACATTGCTACTTATTTTTAAGTGACAGAAAGATCCAAATAACATATATTAGAAATTAAAGACTGAAACAAGATCAATAACAAATAAGGTATCGAAATTTTAGTTTGTTTACTCCAGCTGGTCTTCTACTATGTGCTTTTTCTTCCAAATATTTAATATATTTCTAAACAAAAATCAAAAATACCGGATCCAATTAAATATTTAAATTTAGTAAGAGATAATATTTCTTGCTACACCTTAAACCCCAGGCGTTATTATTCGACTAAATTTTAAAATCTTTATATCCTATCTGTATAATGGATATTCTATACGCAAAGTCACAAGATTTTATTCCGCTAACCTAAAAGACACCTTAAACTCTAATCCTATCTGTATAATCGATCTTCTAAACGCAAAGTCACAAGATTTTATTCCGCCAACCTAAAAGACACCATAAATTCCAGGCGTTATTCAACCAAATTTTAAAATCTTTATATCCTATCTGTATAATAGATCTTCTAAACGCAAAGTCACAAGATTTTATTCTGCTAACCTAAAAGACATCTTAAACTCCAGGCGTTATTCAACCAAATTTTAAAATCTTTATATCCTATCTGTATAATAGATCTTCTAAAAGCAAAGTCACAAGATTTTATTCCGCTAACCTAAAAGACACCTTAATTCCAGGCGTTATTCAACCAAATTTTAAAATCTTTATATCCTATCTGTATAATAGATCTTCTAAACGCAAAGTCACAAGATTTTATTCCGCTAACCTAAAAGACACCTTAAATTCCAGGCGTTATTGAACCAAATTTTAAAATCTTTATATCCTATCTGTATAATGGATCTTCTAAACGCAAAGTCACAAGATTTTATTCCGCCAATCTAAAAGACACCTTAAACTCTAGGCGTTATTGAACCAAATCTTTATATCTTATCTGTATAATGGATCTTCTAAACGCAAAGTCACAATATTTTATTCCGCTAACCTAAAAGACCTAAAACACCTTAAATTCTAGGCGTTATTCAACCAAATTTTAAAATCTTCATATCCTATCTGTATAATGAATCTTCTAAACGCAAAGTCACAAGATTTTATCCCGTAACTTAGAAGACGCACGCACAAAAAAAAAAAAAGTTTTTTACTTATAGAATACCTCTCTGTCAAAATGAAAAACAAAATGGGCAGTATGCACGGAAATGAGATATTTAAAACCTCCTAAACGTAGGCGAAACCCACCGAAAAAAAGGGAAAATTCAGTGTTTGGTGGGAGTCAACGGAGTTGCAATTTCGACAGAGAAAGCAAATTAACAATGAATGCAATCCAGGGGGAAAACAAAAATAAACATGAATTAAGAGCGCTGGGGACACCGGAACGCTCTAGGCAATTACCGGGCGGCCAGGTTTTAAGTACGTAGAAGATACTCTCTCTCTCTTGCATGTTTTACTCAGTTTCTTTCCATCCGATAAATGCGAATTTGAAAGACGAGAGGAGAAGCTGAGAGAATGAAGCGTCAGGTAAGCCGAGGGAAAGTTATTTGATAATTGAATTTTTCAGAAAATCCACCAACAAAGTTTGAGGTGAATGTAATGGTTTTAATTTCAATCAGAAGAAAATATAAAGCGTATTTAGGAAGAAAATTTAGTGAAGATTAATGAGTTTTAGTTCTACTGAATAATACCCGAAATAATTATACCAGAATGGGAAATAATTAGAATTGTATATTTTTCCGTATTTTAATATTTACATATAATTTTTTTAACGTGCAGTGGCCCCGAGCTGACTTGCGGAAATTAGTTTGCCTCTCCAGGGTTCCCACTGTTTTTCTAGAGCAAAAATTAAGGACGTTTTAAGGACTTTCTAAGGACCAAAGTAACATCTTATAAGGACCTACTTGAAATACACGGCATAACGACATAAACCCTATTTCCTGAGGAACCTATTTTAATGATTATGATTCAGAGAAGGAAAGTTCAATAAATGCCCTACAATATTTCAGAATTAAGTTTTTAAAAATGCCTAAAAATTAATAGAAGATAAATCTATTTGACAGAAACTAATTTTGAAAAATGTACAACTAAAGCTTTTTGAGTAATCAAACTAGAAATAAATTGTGAATAAAAACAACATTATAAACAGTACTTTATGAAGGCTTAAAAATGACTCGGATATATATATATATATATATGTGTGTGTGTGTGTGTGTGTGTGTGTGTGTGTGTGTGTAATGAGACGGACTTCTCGATGGGGGGTTGCAGTCATGGCCATAAAAATGATACCGTTTCAGCTAAAGACCTTTATTAAGATAACGTTGAAGGACGGGTTCCCACTTCATCATAGGGACAGGACAAACTGAAGAGTCAGCTAGCATGAAGTTCTATGTACAAGACACGTAACGCCTGGGTCAACATCTGCGGGAAAATATCTAGAAAAATTTGTCTCCGACAGCGTGTATCTCCTTTTTATTTGGAAATTTCCTAAATTGTCCGCCAGGGCCACGTAGGATTATAATTGGTCAGGCCCCTTCTCCGATGGCGTAAACTGTAGCCCCAGTGGTCAATTTAGGTTAGGGGTTAAAAAGGGGAATGGAAAACGACGCGGGAATTGTTACCCTTGATTTAAGTTTTGAAACCCCTGAGAATTTTCCTTACACGCATATATATATGTATGTATGTATATACTAGCTGATTATACCCGACGTTCCCAGGGAAAAAAGGAAGTTTTAGACTTTTCTATTACATTTAATGCAAGAAAAATTAAATTTCGATAAGTATCTACTGAAATATCTACAACCCCCCCCCAACCTCCATGTTTTGCTTAATTAAAATCTGCATGACTGTTAGCTATTAGGAAAGGGTAGCTGACTTTAAATTTTTTCAGTATGCGAAAGATTATTTATTGGTCAAATAATAAGTAACTAAAAATTAACTGTCCCATAAGAAAACTGATAGGAAATGACGTGACGACGGTGGATCGCGCTGATGGAGAAATTGATCACATTCCAATTTAAAAATTAAGGAGTTTTTAAGGACCTTTGACAAAAATTAAGGAGATTTAAGGGCCCTTAAAAAGGAAAGCTAAAATTAAGGAGTTCTTAAGGACTGTTAAGGACCGTGGGAGCCCTGCTCGCATTGGTATAATCCTATTAAAACCTTTATTCTTTTTAAAATAATAATTTGCTTAAGACAGCAAAATGCAACATTTATCATCAGTCAGCATTTAAAATTTGCTTACAGACAGCAAAAATGCAACATTTATCATTATTATCAGCCGGCAAGAAGTGATTATCAAATTTCTCCTCAGTAGCTCATTGAATTAAAGAGATACTCAAGCTGCATGCATTCTTATTACAGTAGAAGCACTTCCACAAAAACCTCTTCATTTGAAAATAAAAGATCATTCACTAACAAATGGTGATCAAGTAAGAAAAGTACTCAAGAACTCCCGGACAAAAAGCCGGTACTACTTAAATCAAAGAAAACTGTCAGATGAAAAAAAAATTATATCACCGAGACACTAGACAAAGGGATAAAAGAGAAATGGAAAGTTCAGTAAAATATGAGCAAAAATCCCCCCTCATCACTCAACACCACGTCTTGTAAGGTCCTAGATGCTATCCATAAACGGGGCGTTGACAGGCAAAAGCTCTCAAAACTTGGGCCCCACCCTCAAAGGACGGCTTTGTTGCCAAACCGCGGGTGCGAAATACCAGCTGTGACAAAGGCAAACACTTTGAGCCGAATAAATGTCGCCTCTGTTTGGCCAACCATACACAATGCTTTCCTCACTTTTTTCTCTCTGTCTGAATATCTCGGCGAATGATCGGAAAACGGTTATTTAGGTACTTTTGTTCTGCCCGTGTTTTCTTTGTATAAGGTTTGTGTTTGGAATGGGAAGAAAAATGGATTAGAGAAATCCGGCAAAGTAACATCCATCGGTGAGAATAACAGAAGAGTTATTGTGGTATTACAAATGTGCTTTCACAATCCTTGACTCCCCCCGCCGCGCAAAGAAAATAAAAAGAGGTTAAAAAACCAACGGGGGAAATTTATCTACATGATTTGCCAGTCCTAATAGCTGCGCCAGAGAAAAGAGAAATTACGACCTAAAAAGTGAGGAGAAGAGTTGTAACAAATGATTTATCAAGGTGGGATTGGCACGGAATTCATGACATTTATCTTTGTAGAATAAACATATATGGAAAAAAAGTTGCTATATTTTTATGACCATGTGCATATTTATCTCAACTATTAGTATTCTTCATTAAACATTTAAAAATACACATATCTTCCAAATGGTGTAGATTTATGCCATCTGGGGCTGAAGTAAAAAAATTACCTCCCGGGAGAGAGGCCAAATATGTCACTCCTCCATCTATAAATATTATTATTATAGAGAAAAAATTTTAGAGAGAGGAAAATATTAAGCTACAAAGACATATTGTATCTCCAAACATTAAACGTTTTAGAAAACAGAAAAAATATTAATTGCGAATACATGTTTTGACATCTTACATTAACCCTTTTCCTGTTCCATACATCAAATAAATGATTCACACATGTAATTCTTTATACGTTTGTAGACCTCATGTGATATACGATGAACTAAGCTTTAAGCGGAAAATAATTTGGGATAGTACCTCAAATTTAGCTATATTTTTCAGTTAGACATATGAAATTTAAAGCTTTATATCAAATGTACATCAAACAATTATTCCTTCCTGTCGAACGATGGCCGAATAGTTACGGCGCCGGCCTTCGAAACCGGAGTTCGTGGGTTCGAATCCCACTGTGGCATGGATGTTCGTAACCGTTCGGAATCAGCTTTCAGCAGTAGGTCCTGGTCTCATTAGCCATCGTGTTGTAAAAAGTAGACCGCAGCTCTCCAAACCAAAACCTCTCTTACGGGGATAGGCAAAAGATTAATAAATTATTATCTAAAAAATGTATTTTTACTTAAAAAAAAAGTTTTGTTAAACGAAAATTATAAGTATTATCAAAAACTACTGACTAAATCAAAGCAATAAAAATTTTTTCTCTGAATTTAGCATCATCTTTAAAAATAAAAAAATAATAATTGATTATGACTCCTATATATTAATTCAATAGTGCTGCTCGGGGTGGATACCCCCTTTGTATACTCAACGCCTAGTATTCATAGCTGGGTGGAGCGGCAACAATCAAGAAAAAATCCAAATCTATTTCCAAAATTCCAATCAAATGAAATCAATTGAAATCAAATTACAATTCCAGAAGGTATGAAGATACTTAAAAGTTAAAATTTTAAGTTGTCAACCCTCGTCACTGCATCACTGTTGAAACGTGCAAAGAATTGTCCTTATTATTTATATACAGACGGTATCCGATCTTCTACCTCAGCCGGGTGACAAGGCAAAAAAGTTTGGGAAACACTGCTTTATCCTACGCCACTGTATCTCCAAAAACTTTTAATATTTTGAAAAGCGACAAACCAAAACTAATATCGACTTAAAAAATAAAATAAATTAACCCCTTAATGTGCACGTTCGAGTTAACTCGAGCGCGCTAAACTGGCCAAACTGTGCACATTCGAGATAATTCGAGCGGCGTTGTACTTTATGTTGCTATAATTTTTCATACTCGAATGCAATCGAGCATTGAAAATAACAATATGAAAAAAACAATCGTTTTATTGATATTTATCATCTACATGGGATTGCAAGCTATAACACTTACTTATTTAAGTATAAAACATATATACTTGTTCTAAATTCAACGTCCTAAATTGTGTTTTTTTCCTTTAAAAAATTGATTTTTTTCGGCCGGCCATTTTTTTAAAAACACTGTACATTGATGGGTTAATGTCATGGAGTTTGTATTTTCGTTAGACAAAAGCTACTGTCATTCTGACAGATAGAGGTTCGTATCTTGAAATTTAATCACGAAAGAAAAGTATCAGAGGGTTATTTAATGGTAAACATGTTGGCGTGCATTCCATTAAACATAATAGACAGTAAACAAAATTATTTTCAAACCTTATTTCAGCGTTCAATATCTTCATCTAAAATATGCATTGAAATAACAATTTTAGTACTTCAATTTTAAAAGTTTGAAAGGAAACAACCGTTTTTATGTTTATAGGTTACTTTATTATGTCAGAAAAATAATTTTAACACCTAAAATTTAAATGGAATACTAATAAACGGTATGCCATAAGCCGCTGATATTTTTGCTTACTATAAACATATGGTGCACGAACTTATAGATTCGTTTTTATGTATTATAAATTTAGACCGCTCTAGAGAGTTTTTTTAAACATACGTACCAACTTTGTACGATGAAAATTAGAGAGGGTTAAAGAGGGGAAAAAAGTAACATATTCACACACAATAAAAGTTATTTTTCTCTTTTTTATTACAAGACTGCTATGAAAAATAGATGAATATTATTAACTATCCGTACTGTTTAAAAAAAAAAAAAAAAAAAAAAAAAAAAAAAAAAAAAAAAAAAAAAAAAAAAAAAAGAGGTAACATATTTACGCACAATAAAAGTTATTTTTCTCTTTTTTATTACAAGACTGCTATGAAAAATAGATGAATATTATTAACTATCCGTACTTAAAAAAAAGAGGTACAATAAAAGTTATTTTTCTCTTTTTTATTAAAAAAAAAAAGAGGTAACATATTTACGCACAATAAAAGTTATTTTTCTCTTTTTTATTACAAGACTGCTATGAAAAATAGATGAATATTATTAACTATCCGTACTGTATATTCGCATCACATAAACACAATTTCGATCAACATCAACAATATTTTTCTAAAAAACAGAAATGCACGTACTCACTATGCAATGAGTACATGTACAAAATAAAGGATATTAACGAGATGTCCAAGGAAGAGCAATGGTGAGTGTAGGGAATTTTTATTTATAGAAATCCTTATCATAGGGATTTTTTTTTAAAAAGGAAAAGCCATTAAAATCGCTTTAGCAAGGATTTTTTTTTTTAAAGCATAGGGTTTTAAAAATAGAAATCCTTTCTATAGAAATTTTTTCTCTGATTATCGTAACAGGAGATTTAGGAATTTTCGGGAGTTTGACAGAAAATTCGGAAATATTGGCAGCTATGTTAAAATATCTGATAATATTAAAGAAGAATTCTAATTCTTCGGAAAAATAGCGAAGATATAACAGTTATTGCATAAATAAAACAAAATCTTACAAGGAAAGTAAATCAAAATAAGTACTACTTTATTAATGCTCAAGATTTTTCCGGGGCATTTTACGATGCATCAAACACAAAGAAAAATGAAGTCGGATGTAATTAGTCAAAGTCAACAGCCGTATTTTAGTGAAACGACCTTTTAGCATTATAAGAACTATAACATAGAACCCACTATCCAGAGTTGGAAGTATTGAACAACGTGAAATTACAATTGACACGTGTTAACTAATGAGCTTTATATCATGACGTGAAACTGAAATGTTCCCAGCTGAATATTTTAATAGACTTCTGGCGATTATAGATCGGGGTGAAGCACCTCTACCACACTACATGAACATTCTCAAGTATATATAAAAAAGAGGTCACATGTCAAGTTTGATAACATCAAATTGAGAAGGTTCAACTTTTCAATTGTATCATCTCTATCGGAAGAATTAATCAAATTCTTAAATGCTTGGGAAGGTAAATGATCTTCCAAGGTCGACAAGCCAAGATGAAACAATGAACGGGGTGGATCATAGGTCGCCAGACCCGAAGGAAGTGAAATTTTTGGTCACGCGATCAACTTCACATCTGATGGTTACCGCCGGGTCAAGAACAGCAATTATTTCCACATAGAGAGCACAATGAACGGTAAAGGTGCTTACAAGAACAGTGATAACTTGAGTCATGCGAGGATTAAATAATTATTCTTTTTAAACAAATGCATGACCCGGAGGACTTAAGATCAGTGTCAAATAGTTCCTTTTGCATAATATCAAGAGAGTATATGAGGAAAAGCAATTCATTTGGAATTTTCAATCTCAGATTAATTGTCCTACAGAAGTTATACTCGTGTTCAGTATTTGAAAAACATGGAATGATTTTAAATATTAAAAAAATCAAATTTTTGTAAAAAAAAATTAATTTTAATTGAGAAAGAAATGAATGTTAGGAACTAACAGCCGTTCGCTGGTTGATTGTACTTAGAAAAACCTATAAACTACTGGAGAAACCTGTATAAAGGACATTAGAAGTTTTGAGCTCTATAATTTTTTTTTCTCACATCTAGAATAAAATCGCTAGAATACTATCTTTAGCTTTCGAAGAAATAGTTTAAAACACCCCGAAATCATTTAACCACTAACTTGTGACCTTACAGGATGGACTTTTATTCCTTGGAAAAGATTATTTACGTATCAACATATAATAATTTTTAAAGTCAGTCACGAATTTAGATAAAGGGTTATTCGGCAAAAAGAATTAAAAAACAGAACTTTAATGGTATATATCTGTGGATATGAAACTGCCTAAGTTCATTTGCAGTTGTCTATACTTCATGGCTTTTCTTAGTTTCCACAGTTGTTTTGGTTGTTTCAGAATAGCAACAAGAAAAAGGATACGCGCGAATGACGCATGATACTGGGTATAGGATTTAGAACAGAATATAAGATGTTTTATCACTGGGTTGCTTGATGACGAATTAATTATCTTTTAATGATATTTGTTTTATTTAATAAATGCTTTTTGACAGTGTTTATAATGACTTGTGTTTTCGTGTCATCTTGACTCTCTAAATATTACATATAAGTAACTAAAATTTTTCCAATTTTTAACGACTAGCATCATTTTAACGTTAATAGCGTACAAATAATTTCAATTCTACAAAACAGTAAATTTCGTCCAGGGCAATTTTAAATTTAGTTATTAATATACCCAAATCTATAAAAAAATTTTAAATAAAAAAAAAATTAAAAATTATTTGTACCGGTGTATTTTCCCACGATGGTCAGTACGTGCATACACAGCTGTGGACTAAATTTCCAAGAAGAATTTAGGTGCAGCTGTTGACTTCGAGTTTTAATGGGGACCCTTGAGGAGGAGTTATAGTTCACGGAGTGGCGCAAGTGAAACGGTCAAACCCAGCCAGGGATGTAGCCGTGAGATGTGGGGGTAAGGACTAAGCAATAATGTCAACTTTCACCAAAGAGGCTATTTTAATGAGCCCACCTGCACACCTGAAGGGGGTGAGAAAATTTCACAAGTGTAGCAAAATCAAATAATTGCAGGTCATGTTAAAAACCAATCAAGTGATGTATTAATTTGTAAATATTCTACATAATAAATGTTTTAGTTTAAATATTTGGTATTTTCCTTTAATGCCATAGCGTGTATTTTACTGTGTTTCCCCTTTGAGAACGAAAACTGGTGTTTATGTTGTAAGTACATCACAACGCTATTTTCTCTTAACAACAGGAAATTGAAATTCCAGAGTAAAACATTTAGGAAACCTTATAACCGTATAAAATAAAAGCTACAAATAATAAAAGTAGAATCTATTCAAGTTTCTTGTTAGTTAATTAAAAAAAAAGGGATAAAAAGGAACTTACTTCTGTTTAGTTTATCCTTTCCACTGTAATATATCTGAAAAATAAAAGGAACCAACAATTAATATAAAATTATCACCAGGTAACAAGGTACAGAAATATTAAAGACGGTCTTAAAATTAATATATAGACATTAAGATAAGCTAATAAATCATGTAGAAAATTACTTTGACTTATAAAACTAGAAGAGAATGAGCACATGAAAGCGAAGCAAACCGTCAAGTAAAATACCAGCCTCCTAAACTGGCATTCGAACGTGTGAAAAGTGGTTGATGCAACAAAAGGAACTAACTGGGAGTCGTAAATTATTAGGATGACCTACAATGACACCTTTACTCTATGAGGTTAATAGAATACCCACATGGGGTCCGACTCAACAATATCGTCGATTATCAAGATTCATCACAGGTGTTTTCTGTTTTTTAGAAATTCCAGTTTCGGGTAAAAGAACTAATAACCGTCAACGGAACCTGTTAAGTGTACCATAAACTACTGGAGAAACCTGTATGAAGAACATTAGGAGTTTTGAGTTATATGATTTTTTTCCGTTACGTCTAGATTAAAGTCGCCAAAATACTATCTTTAGTTTTCGAAGAAATAGTTTAAAATACCCAGAAGGCATTTAACCACTAACTAGTGACCATACAAAGTGGATGTTTATTACTTGGAAAGGATTTTTTACGTATCAACACCTTATAATTTTTTAGTCAGCCACGAATTTATATAAAGGTCTATTTAAACTAACACATTATTTTTTATAAGGTCAAATAGATTAAGACTTTGGTTATAGCTCAGTTCGCATAAATAATGCAGTATGTAGTAATGATACTAAGTATCTTATCATAAATATTCTGACGTATCCCGGTAATATGTATTGCCAAATTTGTAATCTATAGAAATATTTTAACCATACTAAATTTATGAAAATAACGAATAATTTTAGGCTACTCTGTTAGTTTATAAACTTTATGAAGTGTGAGTATTTTTTAAGTTTACAAAGCTTGGATTTAAGGACTATCCTCATTTTTTGCGTCAGAGGAGCAATCAAATTATAAGTCGCCTAATTTTAAAGAAACTTAAGATAAAGAAAAATATATGTCTTTTATTCTAAACCATGAAATACCAGTAAAACAAGTAAAATAAAATTATATTATTTATAAAAAAAGAGTTAGATTATTTTTTTTCTTCCCAGGGGTCGTGACAGAATTTTACACAAAAGGAGATCTCGAAAATAAAAACAGTTTTCACACCACTGGGCTATGTGAACCAATGGATATAAATTATACTGGATCTGTCTTCTGTATTCAATGGTTTGAAATATTGTATTCTAAAATATAAGTAGTCCAGAAGCTTCAGTTCAAAAAGCCTGCTATTGTAATATATATATATATATATATATATATATATATATATATATATATATATAATATATATATATATATATATATATATATATATATATATATAAAGCTTCTTGATAATTTAGATTCAGTAGAGTAATAAATGTAGATAAAAAAAAATCTGATGTGAACACTACATGACTTTCTTGTTTCCCTCTTAAACTAGATATAATTTTTTTATTTTGATTGCATGATGTTAGCAGAATTATCACTAACACATTCCCCTTAAATTTAGCTTCGTTTCTCAATGTGCAAGTAATGTTTCAGTAGAGCTCAAGTATTGCCTTCTGACCACGGGCTCACATAAAAGCGAGTGATAGGTTTCCGGTGCGACATCGACGAATGAGAGTAAAAACAAAGACAATGTTGCGGCGAATGAAAAACGTGCTAGTAATAAATAACTAGCATTTCACTTTTTTATAGTGGCATCACTTGGTTGTTGTATTCATGTTTTTTACTTGTTCTTTACTTTGATTGTAGTTAGATTGAAATAAGTACTTGTGTTGAAATTACTATCTCCTAATATCTGGTGCCGAAACCCGGGAAATAGCTCCAACCGGCAAAGCTGATAGAATAACTCAACTACTTAGACAACGGAAATGAATACTTTGAAAGATGATTTTTAACGTGGAATATATATGTACTCGCTTAACAACTGCTTTAGGTGATATGAAACTCAGAGAAATCGAAATTCATAATTTTCTTTCTGACGAAGAATTTGAAAAGGATAATAAGGAGTGTGAAAACTACATAGATACTGTTGAATCTGCAATTTTCAAAGCACGAAAAATTATTCTGAAACATCTTTAAATCGTATGTGGAAAAATCGTCAGCATTTGATGGACTCCTTTTGGAACAGATGGCAAAAGGAATATCTGATGGACTTGCGTACATTTCATCAAGTGCGGAATTCATTTGAAACAAATAAGATCCGGAAAGGGGATATTGTCTTACTACAAGAAGATGTTCGACCTAGCCACACCTGGAAAAAGGCCCGTGTTGAGGAGTTAATCCTTGGCCGCGACAAGAAAGTTCGTACTTGTGTACTACGCACCAATGGACGCACTATTACTCGACCTGTGCAGCTGGTCATCCCCCTGGAGGTTGACCAGGGTGGGGAGGATGTTGCGGCGAATGAAAAACGTGCTAGTAATAAATAACTAGCATTTCACTTTTTTATAGTGGCATCACTTGGTTGTTGTATTCATGTTTTTTACTTGTTCTTTACTTTGATTGTAGTTAGATTGAAATAAATACTTGTGTTGAAATTACTATCTCCTAATAGACAACAACTACCCATCAACATGTCTCTCCAAAGTAATGCCTCTCCTCTACAGTTAGTGTCTCCAGCAGAAGAGTCTCAGAGTGAGTCTAAAGCTTCTACGAGTAAGTGAGAGCCTTTACTCTCCGTCAACATAAGACTCTTCGCCTCTCTCAGAAAGCAATGTTGATTAATGTTTATTACTCTATAAGATTTTGTAATTAACATCTCTTAATTGGCACAGACACGTTTAAGTAAATACGTATACTGTTGTAATTATTGTCTTATATGTGTAAAGTATAAATACTGTTTACATATTTAAAACATTCCTGTACCCGCATACACGCAAATTCCTAGGAGTAAATCCTACTTAGCGGTTTTTCAGCTTTCGAGGAAGTTTCTGGCCCCCGATTAACCGCGAAAAACGAGGGATCACTGTATTACTGAGTGGAAAGAGTAATATAGTCAGCATGATTTGATTGTTGAATTGTAATCTTTTAGTTGTTTAATAGTTTTGTTTTTTTTCCGGAGCAATCTGAGAAGTTTCCCGAGTTATTAATTTCTCTGATTTCTCCGGAGCAACTCCGAAGAATCCGGAGTAGTTGGCATGTCTGTATCAATTACATATAGATTTTCCTCATATAGATACTTTATTATAAATCTAAATTTTTAAAGATTATATAATACTTCCTTTACTTCGCACAAGGAAATACAAAATATAGCAAAATGGAAGAAGGGAAGGAGGGAGGGAGAGATGAAATATCACAACAGACAGACGCTATGCCTTATATCAGATCTAAGGTATAACAAAGATCTTCAGTAACCCTAAAGAGCTAGGCATTCCCTAAACACTTTAATTCAAAACGTCGTAAAAAAAATCACCATAAAAAAATTTCCCTCCTTATTCCATCAATAATAGATAAATGGGTAGAGACCAGATGCTAGCACGAGGAGTAGGGGGAACAGACCGCAGCGCAGAACTAAAACATGATCGCCCGGAGGTCACGTTCCAGTCGTTTGACACCCGTGCCTTCCTGTGGTATCGTGCACATGATAAATGGAACTATTTTCCCGAATCATAATCCTCACTCAAGAAAAGTGACTGCAGTAGATGGATTGGACACGGGATGGAGATCGGATAAGGAATTTCTGCGTGCCCCACACACTCGTATTTAAATTACAACAGACGTATTAAGTTAAACATTTTCGGGCATGTTGCATAGTTTAAGAGTTCCTATGGATAATTTCGATGAGTTGTTATTGTTTTTTCAAACTACAGTATAAAAACAGCTATGCGAAACGGAAAATTTACGCCCACATAGCAGAATAATGTAGAAAAGGAGCAAGGAAAAGAAATCCTTCTGTCTTTCTTCTCTTTTTTGTTGTTGTCAACATTGCACGAGACGCAAAAACTGATGCCTCCATTTTTTTAAGTATCACCGCATAACACACACGTGCCCGAAGTGCAAAGGAAAAAAAGCAAGAGTGAATATAAATGCTGGCTTATTAGAAGGATATTCTTTGTTTATATTACTTGCTCACAAATAAACTTGATCGAAAATCAACGAGTATTCACTCGTAGGTATTCTCGTGTTCTGTAACGTAAGGATATCCCCTTACGTTACAGAACACGATTATCCCCTATATAATAACAGCCTTATAGCCAGTTTCAACAAAGTCGATTAACGGATAACCGCGATTAATCTGTTTAAACGGAGAATTGCGTCCCACCATTGTTTTGGTTTAATTGTTTTGGTGTGCTACGGTCTACTTTTTTTGCAACACGAGGGCTAATAAGACCGGGACCTACAGCTTAAAGTCGATTCCGAACGGCTACGAACATCCATGCCACAGTGGGAGTCGAACCCACGAACTCCGGTACCGAAGGCCAGCACCCTAACTAATCGGCCATCGTTCGGCCCGCCATTGTTGGTGCCATAGGTTAATCACGGTTAGCTGTTAAACGACTTTGGTGAGACAGATCCTTAGTTATCTGTCCGTCTGTCCTGGAATTTATGAAGCGGTTGGACCTGGATTGGATAGAAGCATCATATTTGAATCTTGATGAGTTAAGGTTAGCAAAATTCAAAGCGTCTTCTTTAAAACGTTCGAAATCCACCCCTTCCCCCCTTTTCGAGCGTTTAATGCCATTATATTAAGCCCCATTTTAAGAGCAAGCTATTAAATTTATCAATTTATCACATAATAAATAGGTAGAAATAACAATTTTTCTAGCATAATGACGTCATTCCTTTAACCATCTCATTTAATAATTTCTTATTTTAAATTATTTAAGTATCGTCTGCATTATTTTTATACGTTTTATCACTGAATTTAGATATTACGTAAAAGATTTTCTTTTATATTTGGCTTAAATAATAGAGCAATTGATCACAACATCACGAACTACTATAATGCCCCTCCCATTCATTTTTATCTTTTACAACAGCCAATAGACAAACAATAAACTGCCCTTTCGTTTGAAACTAAAGCCAGAATTGTCATGAATTGAGATATGTCCTGCTGCTTGAAATCACCTTATAGATTAGGTACATATGTGATAATTTTAAATTTAATCATCGATTATTTTTTATTCTAATGAAAATTTTATCACCGGTATTGACAACTTTTCATAAGTCTAGGAAGTTCCGTAAAATAGAAGAAGTCTATTTTACGGAATAATTAATATCCAGCGTTTAAGTTATATATCTTTGAAAATTAAGAAGTTTGTTCGTCTTTTATACGTAACCACACGGTTTGCAATCGATTCGCCAAATTTTGGACAACATTAATATATACCATCAAATAATCACTGTCAATATTAAAACTTCTGCTGTCCATCCTATCATGTATTATGACAAGATAAATTAAAGTTCGCATAAAGATGCAATAACTTTCATTTTTCCCAATAAGTTATCCATAATCCAAACAGCACATAAAGTAATTTAGCCTTACTTCCAAGTATAGCGAATACAACTTATTATTGAGCAAAGAACAGAATGAAAAAACAAAAGTTACTTGCGAACAATAGAAGACTGATAATTTCGCTTAACTACAAGAAAAAATGTACTTATTTACACTCCAGAGCCCAAATAAAAAAAAAAAATTACAGTACTCCTTTTATCCTTTTGTTAATCCCCTATGTAAAAATAGCCTAAGTTGTCTCTCCGCGAATTTCTTAAGCGGTTGTACCTGGAATGGATACAGATCCATATTGGATTTTTCATGAGTTAGGGTTAGCAAAATTGAAAGCGAGTTCGAAATCCACCCCATCCCCATTTTCGAGCGTTTAATGCTATTATTTCAAGCCTTATCCTTCCTCTTATTCTATACGAAATTCATTCTTGATAGGATGACAAAGGCGGAGAGTAATATTTAAATTTCTGGACTGTTCCTACTTGAACCTTCATATACTCTAATTAGTTTCTTCACAACGCTCAGGCGTTGTACGTTTGGTTATATCTGCTCACTTGATCGTCGTATTTCTTGGGTTGACGGTTCTATCCCCGACACAGCCAAACTTTTTTTTAATGTCTAATAAATTTAATATTTTCTGCTTTTTCTTTTAAATTCTTATTCCGAAAGTTGTTTTATTATTTTTTTAAATAAATTGTTACTATTTTTTCACCTTTTTATAATTTTTATTATTTTTATTTTATTAAATTCACGTATTGCTTTACGGATGTCCCTGGCCACATAAACATTTCATGTTTTATCCTTAAACTTTTTCTCTTAATGTAATAATAGCCTAAGTTATCTGTCCGTCTGTCCTTTATGAAGCTGTTTCTGGAATGGATAATCCATATTGATTTTTATATTTTTTGCAAAGTTCAAAGCATAAGTTTTTTCCTAAACTAAAGATCATTATTCTTACTTGGTATGAATAAGCTTCGTATCACAACGAAAAATACTGTCCTCTTTAAAACGTTCGAAATCCATATTTTGAGCGTTTAATGCCATTATATCAAGATTTTAATGCAAGCGATTAAATTTATCAATTTATCACATAATAAATAGGTAAAAATAACAATTTTTTTAATATTTCATTTTTAACCATCTCATTTAATCATTTCTTATTTTAAATTATTTAAATATTTACTGCATTATTTTCATACGTTTTATCACTAAATAACTTAGATATTACATAAATAATTTTCTTTTTTATTTGACTTAAATAAAAGATTAAGTACATATGTGATAATTTTAATCGATTATTTTTGTTGAAAGGTAATTCTCCGCAAATAAATAAATAAATAAATTTTATCTGCCTCATAGGGTTCTTTACAATTCTGGAAAAAATTTACCGATCCCGTCATATGACGGGCTATATGCTAGTAATAAATATAACGTAAGCACGCCAAATAACGAATCAATGTACTTATAATCTCTTTTTATTCATAGCTTAAACAGTACAAAAAAATTAGTGAATGAAGATCTATTTTTATCTACAAAATTACATAGTTTGAAAAAAAATATGAGCGAAACCGATGAATCTTTCTATCTTTCTCGGAAAAATAGCGAATCTAAACGATAAAAATAGTTTAGTGACATGCTGGTATAAAATAGGGAAGACGGCAGCAAAGACTTTCTTATGCCAGTATCAAGTGACTTGTACACAATATAATAAACACCCGATTCGCCGTTTCTTTCAATATAAGATACAAAAGGACGTAGAACTAAAATTTAAGAAACGGAAGGGGCCTTTTTTCTGTCAATACATGACACAGAAACGCAGAAAAGGAGGCGAGAAACGAACTTTTTTTCTTTTACTTTCTGCATGCAAGGGAATGTATAGCAAGCGAAAAGAATATTTCCAGCACAAAAAAATGAGGATAATAAACAAGAGACATTTTTTCTTCTTTTACTAACATTTAGCGATATGGGTACCAAAGGAAAAGTTGTTTCTTTTTTATTCTTTATTTGTCTGCGAACGTTAGTTATGCATGTTACCCAAACTAATGATTTTTTCTACCTTGGACAGGGTTGGAAAAAAATCATGATTGTTTTTATTTAAATCGGATTTTTTTTATTTTTTTATGAATACTAATTTTAATTGTTGTTTTTATGCTTTTTTGCAATATACATAGAATAGTTTGTTATAAGAAATCACATCTTATCTATCTAGTATATTCTGCACACGGATTACCTAAACTTAAATATATAAATTTTAATCTAAATACATTCCATTATTTTGTAATTGGATAGCGCAAACTCAATAAGATGTCAATTAAAAGAACAAATTAAATATTCTTTTAATGCAAACTATTTATTTAAAAAAAAAACAAATAACAATTATTTTAATATTTTTTTAAGTATCGAATTATGGATTTAATTGTTTCAATAAAAACACTTGCTTTGATGCTTTATCCACTCCTAATTGGTTACGAAGGCTAGAATGAACAATATCAAAAGAAGAAAACTGTCTTTCCATTCCAGCAGATGAAGCTACGGCTATTGTTATTCGGTAGACAAACTGGATTTTAGTTCTCTTTACCTCCCATTACATAAAATGAATTCAACCAGTCATAATCAATCATTGTACTGCTCCTGCTACATATTTTCTGATAACAACCCCTAAATTCTTGGAAAGCACATGCTATCTATTTATACTTATTTATTTATTGGTATTACTGTGCTGACTGATTCCCAGTTCTCCTGTCTTTGGAATATAGGTTTTAAAAGAAGTGAAAAAAAATGATTTAAATCAATGATTTTTTAAAAAAAATCAACTGATTTAAATCATGCCAACCCTGACCTTGGATGCAAGTATTTAAGCTTAAGAAAAAATAAAAGCTTTCATACTTATCATCATACATCATACTTATCATCAATTTAAATAGGCATATTGCGCTGCTTCAAAAATCACTACATTCTCACCCATCCAGGGTTGTAATTTTGACCAGGATACTGGATAAAAGTCGTTTTGACAGTCCAAAAGTGGTCAAAATTGTTAAAAATAGTTTTAAATGGTCTTAATTTTAATATGTATCTTTTGTAACAAATGTACTTCGCCACAGCACCGTGCTGCCACCTGTACAAAAACAAACACACACGTAAGAGAAGACTTCCCCCAAAAAAGTCAGTTGGCCTTACGGACTTCAGAGGCGCTGCAACACTTTGACCTCCCCTGGTTCTAATTGTGCTAACTATTTTAATTATGTATATTTTGTCTGTTTGACTTTTATTTTTTCCTTTAATTGTTTTGTGTGCAAGCTAAGATTTTATGTAATTAAACTATATTTTGCACTGAAAAGATGTTTTCATTGAACCCCACCCTCACAAATATAGCTCAGCCACACTTTTGTAATTATAAGTGACTTGTAATAAGCAATAAAAATAGTAGTGCAGTTAACCCTTAATTTGACAAGATGTTTGTTTTTTCAAATATTTTTTAATTTTAATTTATGTTATTTTCCCATGTCTGTATATACATTAGGATTTCTGTAAAATAAACAAAAAAAATTATCATTTTCCATTTTTGAGATAATTAATGTCCGCTGTGGCGAACACTGACAATTATGTTATATTGGTTTGGTTTTGGAGCGCTACGATCTATTTTTTGCAACACGAGGGCTAATGAGACCGGGACTTACTACTTAAAGTCGATTCCGAACGGCTACGAACATCCATGCCATAGTGGGATTCGAGCCCACGAACTCCGGTTCCGAAGGACAGCACCCTAACCATTCGGCCATCGTTCGGCATTATGTTATGTAGTAGTTATAAATATACATGTCTACATGTCCAGTGTAGCGAACTTACCCAAATTTAGGGTTAAACAAAATATTACACTAACAAGTTCATGAGATTTAACATGCTTATACATTACAATAAGAATGTTTGAAATTTAAAAAATGAACCATGCACCAAGCAATGAAGAAGGTTAAAGGCATTAACATAAAATTTGTTGAATTTACAATACATCTAATGAACTGTTGTGCCAGTTCTTCATCTATAGAAAGATTGTTTTCAAAGTTTGGAGTGATCCAAAATAAATTACAAAATCGTTTCAATTTAGAGACAACTACAAAACTTGTTACCTGTAACCGTTTTTTGGATTCAACATAAATTACATATAAAACAGCTTGCATAAAAAAATAAGAAGTAAAACATTTTTTTGTATCTTGGTGTTATGTTATATGTCTTTTGCTGGTGTTTTATATAATGATATTTTTAACAAATGTAACTTGCTTTTACGATAGTCTAGTAAACTATGTTCGATTAGTATTAAATATATTGAAAAGTGAATTTTAGTGGTCAAAACTAGTCAAAATTGATATTGACCAGGACGTTAAAACTACTGGTTTAAACCCCCATGGTTAAAAACGATACAACCCTGCACACATCCGAAAGTATGCATAATTTGTCTCACAGTGAATAGTGGTTGTTTTAAAGAATAATACAGTGTAATGAAGGACACTTTTTTTTTTTAAAAAAAAAGCACAGAAATAGCAGCACTTTTCTAATGAACGTATAATTTTTTTATGTCCACCCAGTAATTATGAAGATGGATAATTTTGACATCGATAATGAGGTAAATTTTACTTCCTTTTTGTTCCCACATCACGAACTCTTTTTACAAGTGAAATGGATATAAGGTATAGACAATAATAATAAAAAAACACCGCGAAACTGAAAAAAAAATTTTGGACATGACCATATAACTAATTGTGTATTCCGAAAGACTACAACAAAGTTATTTTGCTGAAAAACTTTTACATCAGAAGTCAAGGGGAGTTTAACATCAATCATAATTACAAGCTATGCGATGACGCCATGCTGTTAATTCTTTAAAATGGTTCGAGTATGATTTGAATACAACAAAAAATAGAGCAACTGGAAACAATTAAATGTATCTTTGGTTGGTTTGAAGATCTAAAATGAATTTCTCAAAGTCTGGAACATGCTGCTAAATAGCACTTACAAATACCTATGAATATTTTTTTAACTCTAAGATTCAAACCCAAGGAATATCGACTATAATATCAAAGAGAAGCATCCTACTGCTGCATTCATATATCATACAGTTTGCTGATACAGCGAAAGTCAACTGTTTGATGCTTGACGCCAATTAAGACTACGACTTTAAATAATTTTTTAAACTTCTCAAACTCTACATCATGAAGCTTTTGGACCACCAGTCAGCAAATGTTAGGCCAGAAGTATTATATAACAAATTTTATATTAGCAAAATCGATGAATTTAAAAGGCGTGCAAAATACGTAAAACTGTTAGATTCGATACTTCATACAAGATTTAAGACAAAGAATAGGTTTCATGCATTCACCCAAACTTTTAAAGTTGTGTAGCATATTTCTTAATTTTATCTAAATATATATATATATATATATATATATATATATATATATATATATATAATATATATATATATATATATATATATATATATATATATATATATATATATATATATATATATATATATATATATATATATATATATATATATACATATATATATACATTCATACATATATATATATGCATACATATACAAATATATATATACATACATACATATATCTATATATGCATACACATACATATATATACATACATACATAAAAATGAGTGCATTTTCGAATCTGTGAATATATGTTATTTGTATTCAATAAACATCCCCACAGTTTACTGCGTCATCGTTAGATTTTTCAAATCATTCTTTGGTACAATGTTTTTTCATGGTACTGTGAATATTAAAATCTCCACCGACTGTGTTCCGATATTCCCTTCATTAACGTATATACTCGTCACTCGATGATATATGGTAATACAAGTGTCGTCTTTTTTATTATAAAATACAATTTTATGAACTTACTTTTTTTTTTCTTTAATACATATTTATGTACGCTCGAGGAAACTCTCAGAGATTTCGGCTAGTTTTCAAATAAATATAACAACAGGACGGCATACGTTAGATATGAGAGCGAATCCAACATAACCACAATCCTCCTAGTTAGGTATTTAAAAGGAGCAATTACTAACGATATCGGATATTTGGGGGTAGGAATGGAAAAAGGGCGCAAGAGCTGCTTTTGATGCCGTGCAGGTGGCACACACAAAGTTACTGTAGTAGTGTCGCGGTGGCAATTGCCAGACGTGATATACAAGCCGGGGGTTGTTCCGAGTCACTAACTCTTAAAAGGAGGGTAAGTATGCCATCAAAAGGAGGCAGACACTGCATGTTTTGACTGCTATTGAGTCACCCCAAAGAGAAACGTGATAATAATAACGCCAAACGGCAACGAGAGAGAGATGAAGTCTTCTCGAACAAGGCAGCCATTTTCTTTCTTATTCGCCAGATATTTCAGATGTGCGCAAGGTCAAGGCAGCGCCCCCGCCAGAGTCCAAGATTTAGAGGGATAGATATTTGATACACCGATAATAGGCCCTTGACGCTTGAAGCATTTCTCCGGAGGCGAGATAAGGATTGCGCAAGAAGGCATTCGAGAACGTGTATATAGATCATCGCCAAGTGAAAGTCTCTGCAAGACATCATTTCCGTATTAGGCTTGGATAATCGCCATTCCGCTACCGTCTCATCAGATTTAGTATTCATAAAAAAGTAAATTACTGTTTAATTACTTCACTTTTTGTCTTCTCTGGAAAATACAAATGTTAGCATATATCGTATTTCCGTATGTACAGCGCACCATTTTTTTTTTTTTTTTTTTTTTAATTTTAAGACTTTAGGTCAAAAAACTCTGGTTGCACGTTGTACGCAGAATAGGCAGCATTTACTGCATTAGGTAACCACATGATCAACATATATGTATATGTCAGGTCTAAAAAAAGGAGTAGTTGTAAATTACGTGAGTTATAAACGATTTTAAAAAGGGAACTCTTTTATAATAATAAAATAAATGAAAAAGACCCACGCTCGCGTAAGCTTTTAGGATATACCGTCAGACGGAAGCATTTTGGAAGACTTTAATGAGTTTGCAAACAAATAAGTTGCAAACTCATCAAAGTGAGTTGGCGCGTGGACATGGAACTGTGAACACACTCTAAGCGTGTCTTCGACGAATAAATGAAAATGGCGCAAGTTTTGCTTAAATGAAAAGATGATTTAATAAACTTATTATTATCAAGAAAGACATTCGCTTTAACACTCGATTACGATATATATATATATATATATATATATATATATATATATATATATATATATATGTGTGTGTGTGTGTGTGTGTGTGTGTGTGTGTGTGTGTAAGGAAAAGTAAACTATATCGGGAAATTAGTGTAGGTATTTTGTATAAAACCCCACAGACGGCCCGAGAACATTCTCAAGGGTTTTCAAATCTCAAATCAAAGGCAAAAAACCCCGCATCCTTTTGCTTTCCCTTTTAAACCCTTAAACTAAATTCACCATTGAGGCAACAGTTTACGCTCTAAGAGAAGGGGGGGGGCTAACCAATTATAACTCTATATTGTCCTGCGGCCAATTTAGGAAATTCCCAAACAAAAAGGAGATGCACGCTATCGGAGGCAGATTTTCCTAGCGATTTTGACTGAGATGTTGACCCAGTTGTTAAGGGCGTTTTACTTAAAACTTTCTGTTAGCTGAACCCTCAATTTGTCATGTCTGTAAAATGAAGTGGGAAACCGTCCTCCAACGTTCTGCTAATAAAAGTCTTTTATTAAAATGGTGTCATTTTTCTGCGCCCGGTCTGCAACCAGTCATAGTGAAGTCCGTCTTATTACACACACACACACACACACACACACATATATATATATATATATATATATATACACACACATATACATACATATACTAAGAAGATTGACATTCAAGAAAGAAAATTAAAACTGGAAAAACATTACTCAATTGAAATATTGTCGGGTCTGTATATCACTCCTATTAAACTATGATGTTGTTTTTTATAAAAGTTTGAATAAGAACATAGAATGCTGCTTTTTATATGAAGTTGGTTTATTTGAGATAGTATTTTAAATTATCATGCAACATATATCAACAATCCGTTTATCAAGAATATATTACATAATACTGAGCAAATATATATATTTGTCCAAGACTGGAATATCCGGTAACAGCCAAACTTGATGAAATGATAACATCAAAGAGTCACTCACAATAACTTTTCTATCTCCTTGGTGTCCATTCTAAGAAAATTTTATTCTAGATCTCTCCCTTTTGTCACAATAATACAGAGGGGAAAAAACCCAAGGAAAGCAAGCAACATATACGAACTCTATACGTCCAGTGAATGAAGAACATTTGAATTGACAGGTATTCGAGAGCTGTCAAGCAGACTACTTTATTAATCTGGATACCGTACCACCTAGAGAATTTTCCATCTCCTGTCGTCATAGAGACACTCAAAAAAGAAAAAAAAAAGTCCCAGGTGTAGCCTTTTTTATTTCTACTCTTCTTTTCCATCTTTGGCATCTTGGCGAAGTCGACAATATATTGGAGATAGAACCATGAAATTTTGGGAAGCAGGCAAAAAATATTTCACCGTGAGAGGAACATCAGATATTTTAGGCAAAAAATGAACGAAAGAATGAAATTTTGGAAAGATTTTTGCAAAATACTATTGGAAAATATAAGCGGAAGTTTTTACTGAAAATATGGACCATACAGGATGCTGATATTTCATGAAATCTATTCATACGAAAACCTCTATCAGTAAGGAAGTATTTTAGTTATAAAGTTATGTTATTAGTCAACTTTAACACATTTTAAGAGTTTATACGACACAGTTTGGATCTACAACAAGGATACGCATTTTTTTTTTCGGAACGAAAAAAAATAAAATAAAATACCGAGACAAATTTACTTTACAATGTTAACAAGTATAAAAAAATATTTTCAGATCTTCATTTTTAACAGCATATTTTCTGAATGAACTTCACGTTTTTTAGAAGACATTTTGAAGTTGAAATAATTTACTAATATCCATAATAACCCAAACAAACACAAACAACACTTTTATATTATTATTATTATTATTATTTTATATTTTCACCACAATTACCAGGTTTTTTTTCAGTATGAGGTTGTTTCCAGAAGAAAGAAGAGGGTAGACACTGATAGCATCTGCTGCTTGCGGGATATATTCTGAGCGACACGAGACAAAGGAAAAGCGACACCATTTTTGCGAGACCGACGACGAGTCCAGAGGAATCTCCCACATCTACAAGCGATAAGTTGCATTCCGTAGGCATTTATTGTATAATCACATTTAATCAAGACATATTAGTCAATGTGTGTTTTATAAATGAGTTTTAATTCCTTATTCTTAAACACTAAATCAACGTAACATTATTCCCATAATGAGTTTCACAGAAGAAAAAACTACAGAGCTGCGATTTATATTTATTTATTTTTCAAAAAAGGTTTCGCGGTTGCCAGTTGGTCACCCCCATTACGAAGTGTTGTTTTGATATTTTTAGCAGTTTGTAGCAGGCGAATGAAAACTATCGGATATAGAAGGCTTGGAGTCGCCGTACAATTAATTGTACCTGCATCTTTAAATGTCTAATGAAAATACAATTTAAATTTAAAATTAAATGTTTAAAGGAATGATTGATGCAGCACTGAACCACCGTCCGCAATATCTTACTCGTTAAAGCTCTGGCGGTAGAGGCATGAGTCACTCGACAGTAATATAACTCACAACTCCATTCAAAGAACGAACTTGTGTATATCTCTAAGGTAACTTTCGAGCACACAAAGCGTCTGTTCAGAGATTGTGGAAACTGATATGGAAGCACTCGAGAGAGAGAGAGAGAGAGAGTGGCGGTGAGGCGCTTGGGTTACCCCATTCTTGCAGTTGGAAGTTTTCAAAACCCGCACGACTGTTTGAGGCTCACGTGACGTCAAGCCAATTGTGAGGAATGGTTCCGGTAGATACGAAAGAAAGATAATCCCGCAATTTATCTGTACACGAGTTGAGCAGATACGGAATGGCGGTAAAAAAAAAATAATTCTGCACCGAAAAATGTTAAAAGAATTGAGGGAGAGACGAAAGCAATTGTCGACTTCAGAAGCAGCGTCGCGAGTCATTACAGAAGTGTTTCGGAGGGGAACATTTTTGGACGCGGTTGGCACACTGTTTATTAGCACAAAATCACCCGGATAGAAACTGTTGTCTAAACACGTAGCTGAAGCGAGCAAACCGATTTATCAAAAAGGTTTCGGGTTTTCCTTACTGCAGATGGCAACATCTATGTTTTTTCTTTAACATTAGATATGCTTTTGTTCACTGAATATTCAAAGAATAATCAGTAGAATTTGAATAAATAATTTATGGACGATGTTTGAGAATTCCGTAACGTTCCGTACCGTGATCCAATTACTTTTTTAAATTACCAATAATTGCAGTGGTGATGGACATTTTTCTCATCTCATATAACGTTTTGAAAAAATTATGATCACATACTGCTTATTAACAACTTACTGCTGTGCTTATAAAAGCAGGTTCACATACTACTTATTAACAAAAAAGGACTTGAAGGACAAATAAGAGATTTGAATATAGAAATAAGAGATTTTTTCAATTTTACAACTCCTCTTCAACCTCCACTCAAAATACAGTTTCTTTAAAATTAAAGAGTTTTTTGCTGGATGAGATCCCGCCTACCCTCCCACATCCCTTAGGACAAACTTTCTCTTGGTATTTTCCAATTTTTTTGTGAATTTCTTTCTATTAACAATTAAATTTTACTTTTTAAAACTTAACTTTTTAAATTAATTTTACAATTTACACTAAATCACAAATTTGTGATGAAAATCACACTCAGTTTATTTAATTTGTGATTAAGTGAATGTTTCAGTCTATTTAGTATGAATGTTATGTGTTTCCTTTGTGTTTTCTTTGTTAATTCAATTAGATTTTAAATATTCAATTTTTGTAAAATTTTTCCTCAAAATGTTGTTTTTGTTTATGTATCAATTTGTTGAGTTACGATCCCCTCGCCAGATTTCAAACGCCACGTTGCAAGCACGCCACGCACGCAAGCTGCAAGCACGCCAATTTCGCCAAATGTGGTTGAAGCACCAACAAGATCCATGATTAGAAACAGGAGAGTGGGCTAAGAAGAGGAGTTGAAAAAGGATAAAAACTAATGTCTAAACACATGGCGGAAGTATGCTCACTGAATTTTCCCAACATTTTGCTTTCCTTATTTGAAGATGGTAACATAGAAGATTGTTTGCCCAGATATTTTTCTATATGCGAATATTCAACAAGCAATTAGCAACCCAGTGAAATTTGAACAAACAATTTATCTACCACATTAGACAGTTTTGGAAAATTCCGTTTTGTAATTATGTATTTTTTTAAGAGCACCAATAATTACATTTCACTGCGGTTTTAAACTTAAATAAATAAATCAGCTAGCGCCAAGCTGATATACGACGCAAAAAGGCGACTCCTTAAGGAGAGGGGAGGGCAAATGCAGCTAAATCAAAACACCTAGAAAAGAGCTTGATTTAGAGCATTACGGCCTACTATTTTCCTAAACGAGGGCTAATGAGGCCTCATCAATACAACCAATTTAGAATTGCGGCGAATGTTTATACCAGAAGTGGGTTTCGAACTCACGTACCAACAGTTCTCTACCCATTCTGCTATCGTTCGACTTTCAACACGTGGCATTTCGAAAATTTACACCATTCAGAAAAAAAAAGAAAAAGAAAAAAAATACCTAAAATCAGCCTGTACATAGAAACTGTGCAAAATACTTCTCTCATTTCATAAAATGTTTTGGTGAAAATAAATTTCAATTAAAAATATTAATAAAACGAAGTATATAATAGCGAATTAATTTTATAAGGTACAACAGAGATGAGTAAAGTATCATTAAAAGAATAGTGTCCTTAATATTAAATCTTATAATACCACACAAATATTTTGAAAACATGCGACGTAACTATTCACATTTGCCTGGAGATATAGGGTGAGATAGTTTTCTAATCTATGGCAGGAGAGTATGAAAATAATGCCTAGCGGAGAAACAAATTAAAGTGGGACTTTATTTAAGAGAAAAAAAAACACCCCACCATCTGTTAAACAAATAAATACAGCATCGCTGCTTCAAAAAACGCTCTCAAACTTTTTGAATCTTAAGCATTTAATAACAGCCCAAGTGACTGCATAAAATCCACCAGACCATAAAGAGTACACGGCACTACATTTCTTCCGGTTTGCGGCGTTTTAATTATTTTCCTATCCAGCTATAACACTGAAATATTTTTTTAAACTCAAAATCTAAAACATAATAAGCCAAGGAAGGAAGAAAAAAAAGGTTTTTTTTTATAACAAAACTCTTTAGTTCAAATCTTAATGAAGCGTGTTCTCGAAAAACTATATAAAAATAAAACTTGTGACGATTTTTTTAAAGATATATTTAATATATAAGAGATACGACACGTAGTAGAGAAATTCTTTTATTATAGCGTCTTAACTAAGAAAAACAGTCTTTTCAGAACGTTTCATGACGGCTCCATTTTATACCACAAAAAGCGCCACCTACCGGACACCGATTGTAACATTTATTCGGCTTATTAAGATCCATTAGTTACACTCAAAATGTCTCTTAGCTCTTAACCATTAAGATCCTTTCTACAGGATTCAAAAAAGAGCTTTTTTTTCCTTCACCACCCGCTCCTCTTTACTGATATCGCGACGAATTTTATTTCTTTAGCTTCCATGCGACAAATGAAAACGAGGGACTGAAAATTAATTTATTGGATTTTTTATGAGATGGAAAAAGCTTTCTTTTTTCTTGGTTTCTTGCCATCCACGTGTTTTGTTACAAGATAACAAGCAATATCAGATTACAGGGAGGACGTTACTTTAGAATAGAAGCTGGAAAACTCTCAACGAGATTTTTTTTCCAGTTAATTTTCCTTTTCAAGAAATTAATTAGGTGAAAGTTGGCAACACATTTTCTTACCCAGAGGACGGAAAATCCAATAACAATAACGCTTTTGTAAGATTTGTTTTTAAAAATATCTTTCAACATATCTGTCAATTTCTCATATGAGTATGTTTGAATAAGAATCACGCCGCATTAAGGTGGCAACAGCCGGTATGACAATTGGTTTAATAATACTGCTGTAAGTTAGTACACGACATTAAAAAAAGTGCAATAGATAGGGAGAATAGCTAGATATGCTTTAAAGGCTGAAACAGATGTCCCAGCGGTCCAAGAGGTAATGGTTAGGTCAAGAAAATCTGAGGTTGGCTGTGAAACCAGTCTTCAACGGCTGCTTGGACCTCATTATCGTCTAGAAATCGCTGTCCTTTTAGAGATTTCTTGACCAAAGGCATGCTAGTCACAAGGTGAGCTGTAAAAAATGTTCTGCCGTCAAAAATTGCAAAACTGTACGTTGACATCTACTATATGAACGATATCATTGAAGTTTCCATGCTATTACACAAGTACCTGTCGAAATCTAACGATATAACGTGTTTTCCCGTTACTCAGTCCTTTGTAGACATGCGTAGTCTTATGTATCGTAACACACTGGAGAAAAGGCAACCCTTATGCGTATGTATTTATTGTTCCTAAAAATCACACGTCTTGCGACAGACTCCCTAAACTTCGAACAGCTATTCTTTGATACTAGGGCCATGCCGTAATAAGATATGGAGAGGTGGCTATATTCTGCAGCACTGTAACGGTCTTATCACATGTCAACATGTGCATGTTGAGAAAGCAAAATATTCAGCTTAGGATACCATTTCTCGTTGAATAATAAGCGGATTTCTTGCGAGAGAACAAAATTTTTTCAACCAATTAAAAGTCTTATTGCACGCTGACTTGAACAAAATAAATTGGGTGAAAATGTCTTGCCGTAACACAAGAAATCTGCACATTCTTGTGCGGAAAGGAATCCTACAGTGAATCTTGCTTTTTCAACACGCACATGACGTTGTGTGATCAGGCTTTGAGAGAATGACATCAGCAGCGAAATCAAAACAAGCGGCGGTATTTAGACGATTTGATTGCGGTATTTAGACCCAAATCAGACAATCTACTGCACGGTTATTGCATACCGTATCCGCGTGTGCATCAATTTATTAAAAGGGGTGAAAACAGACTGTTTTTTGGAAAACTTCCAGCAGAATTTTATAGTTTAGGCTAGTTTAAACCATTACGGTCTATTTTCGCAAGAGGAAATCTGGATTTTGATCAGAATCTATTATATAAGACGATTTAAAATAGATAAGACTATCCATTTCGGTAACTGTCAGTGGAGAAATGGGATAAAAATACAAGGAAAATATACAAGTGAGGCGATTCTTAACCCAGCATGGTGTCGGTGAGATGCAGCATCCACCATACTCTCACCTTGAACGCGCGGACTTTTTCCTGTTTCCTAAGCTGAAAAATTCGCTAAAGGGAACAAGATTTCAGGATGTCGAAGCCATCAAGAAAACTGTAACGTCACTATTAAACAGGATTCCAAAAGATGACTTTAGAACTTCTTTCCGAAATTTGTACAGCCGATCACAGACGTGAATTACGGCTGATGGGGTTTACTTTGAATCATATTAAATGGTTATGTGTTTAACCTTTTTTTCTACTGAGTTATTCCATGAGTCCTGGAAATTAATAGCCGGAACTTGTATTTCGAAATAGCTGTTGGTTAATAACAGTACTTTCAAAATAGATTTTGATTTTCTATCGTGTTGAGGAAAGTAGGTGGTGCTCAACTATCTAGTCATCTAAAGAAAAATGAATTCCTTTTGGTGCAAAGAGAAAAATACCTTCATTAGTATTTCAACCAAGGGTTGACAATCTACGGCCTCCGCTTCCATGCGAAATGAAAATATTTTACATTTTGACTTTCTTCCCTAAAGACAATATATATATTAACTTGCGTGTCTAACTATGAGTGCAGTCTGCGGTCTAGGGGGTGTCACTACACAAAGAGGCCCTCCTTGAATGAAAGTTTGCCAACAATGTGTAAACAAAACGATTTATATCCCAAGTCAATCGTAAACAAGTAGTCATAAAACATTTTAGAAGAATCGACAAAGCAAACAGCTCTCACATCATACAATATTTATTATCTTGTCATAAAACTGAATTACGAGAAAAATATGAAACTGATAAATAGCAAAACGCAACATAAAAGTTCCCCAATGGAGAAATTATTTACTCATGAGATAAAAAAAATCGATAGTTTTAACCACTTTTTCATTAAAAAAATACGCATAGAAGGACGAGGAGGGGGGAGAACATAAAAGGAAAGCAGAGCTGTTTTCAGAAGAACAAATCAAAAATTTGCTGCAGGTGTAGAAAATGGCCAGAAAATGTAAGGAAAATGTGGTTCCAAAAAGCTACTGATCAATATTCGAATTGCATAGAATATATAAGAAACCGAAAAGAAGAGAAAGGTAAAAAGCAAAGTAAGAAGAAAAAAAAAAGAAAAAGGTAGAGAGTTCGGAAAAACTCAAAGAAATGATAGCAAAAAATAATAGAGGGAGAAGGGAAGGAGAGATAGAAAAAAATGGTAGTCCATGTTCTTATGAAAAGACGGCACACGTCAAGAAAGTAAGGAAAGAAAAATATTATAGGAGAGGAAGTCTTAGTGGATCGATTGAATCAATCCAAGGGAGCAAAGAAGGTGCCAAAAAGAAATTAAAGAAAATCTCACGGAGGTAAGGAAATGGAAAGACAGGCAGGGAGAATCGTCAAAAATTGCGGGAGGCGAAAGTGGCAACAAGGGAGAAACGCGAACGACTCTTCCCCCCATCAGAGAGGCCAGACAGGAATTTTTCGAAATGTAAGATAAAACGGTTAAAATTTAGATTAATGGAGGCAGCAAGTCCTCAGGCATAATGAAAACACGGAAACTGCATTAATATCGCGGGAGATAGTTATTTCTTTCCGACAGACATACGTATGACTGAAAAAATATAAATTTAAATATTTTTCAAGAAAAAAGGACACAAATTGATTTTAACATGAAGGGACGATATCGGGAATAAATGAGTTTATTTCTGTCGGCTCCGATAAAGGAGGCAGGTGTAATGAGTCGTGGAATATTTATAATATTTTGAGAAGATTAAACGTGTATGCTATTAGTCTTCCCGAACTTGAGACGTATATTCAAGGGATTTAATGATAATAAAAGGAAAACGCATTAACACTAGATTTACGGATGTTGATCATATACCTATTTTTACTGAAGTAGCCAATTTGACTCATACAAGAAAATTGAAGTTTTTTGCAAAGAAAGCAGTTCCAAATTAATTTAGATGAACTGTTTATTATCAAAAAATTCATGGAAAACATTTTTACATATAAAATGTGTTTTTGAAATACATTTTCAGCAAACATTTCTATTACATTTAGCACAATGGTTTCTACATACGTTTCTTTTGCATGATTGTAGAACTTGACAATTCTTCCGTGCGTCAGTAGCATAAATTTCTGTCATTGAAATGGAAGTGTTCTCGACTTATTCTTTATATTCACTTTATACTATACTTTATATACTT
>CM063510.1:55963338-56008338 GCA_032207245.1 Pardosa pseudoannulata | reverse complement strand
AAATATACATATATCATATACACACATTTGTAGTAGCATCGTTTTTTATAAATAGAGACGGATGTAATATTAAAATAAAAATTAGAGGAGGTATTTATTGTGAGACCGGTCTCATTAGCCTTCGTGTTGCAAAAAGTAGACCGTAGCACTCCAAAACCAAACCAATTCTTAGATATTTTAAATATGATGAAAAGAAATTTAAAATCTTTAAACGGCTTTACTTAATTATTTATACATTTTTAAATAGCAATACAATTTTATTGCCTTTAATATTAATGTCAAATTAAAAAATGTATAAAATTTCTCAAATTAAATTTAATTTTTAAAGTAATATCATTATTAAGTATTTTAAAAATATTATACTTTTTTTTCAAATTAGTCACCAATTTAATCGAAAAATATCACTGTGATTTGATACACAAGAAAGTATGCATCTCTGAAGAAAATATTTATAATACCTTGAAAATACATAACCTTCCCCTCCCCCGAGTTATTTATTAGATAATTATATGCTTTAGATATTTATATGTTTTTCGATATTTATATGCTTTATAAAATATTTATTGTACTTGAACTCTGTGATAATACTCGAAAATTAGCAGTTTTAAAAGTTAAATAGCAGTGGTTAATCAACAATCCTTTTAAAGGTATAGATGTATTTTTATATACTTTAATTGTTCTAAATTAGTAATATTTAAACAAAAGCAAGCATTTACTATCCGATAAATGGTCTTCACAAACCCATAAAGATGATTTATATGATAATTTGGGGTTTAATTTCTCATCCCTTTTCATCGCAGTTGTCCAGATTTTACGTGTATGTGGGTCTTTCGGGACGCTGAAAAATATCTTCTCATTGCAATTAGTTGTTGTATTTTTACAGAGTGGCACAATACAATATTTAGAGTATGATTTTTTAATGCCAGACATAACAAAAAAATTTCTATTATATGCGATACTTTACACAAAAACAAATTTAAAAGTCGCCTTTTAACATGTAAACAGCATAGGCGCTCGGTGTCTACATGAACGATGACGTCACAAACTCGGCGGAGAAAAAGTATCGTTTTTGAGAGACGTTAAAGAGTCCGCTATAAAACCCATTAGAAATCACTCATTAGGCCCCCAAATGAAAGAAAAATAGCTACTGTCCTGCTTACTTTTTTGTCTTCTATCGTTTAAAATCAAAATTAGAAAACGTGAAAATTCCTCATTACTGTAATAATTTTTAAACCTATCCCTGAATAAGAAAGTCTTTGAAAATATACAAAAGGTTAGATACAGAAATTTTTCACAAAATTTAATTTTTAAATTTAAAAATGCCATAATACCTATAAAATGAATGCTTATTTTATTTCGAACATTTTTTTAAAATTAAAAGTACATGTCTACGACCAACGTTTGCGAAGAAAAAAGCTGGTCAAGGTTTTTACTATCACGCTGTATCACATATTAACACATTGTGTGCGGGTGCATTGCGCAGTGGAATTGTACCGGGAGCGGCCGTTTAGCGCGTAATAGTTATTGAGTTAAATAAATCTCAATAGATTGAAAATTATTTCATTTTTTAACCAACTTTTCCGATTTTATATTGAAATATATAAACTAATATATAAATAAAAATACATAAATAACAACCATAAGATATTTGTATACAAAAAAATATATTTTTTAATGGATAAATTTATAATAGTATCGTAAATATGAAAAACCAAATAGAAATAGCAGTAAATAGTTTTAATTTTTTGGAATTATGTTTTAAATAAGCATCATTTATACATTATAAAAAATGAAAAGAGCAATCATAAAACTAATAATGTAAAAACTAGTTTTTATTTTCCTAAAATTTTCCAGAATGTATGTAGTAGACAAGAACATTCGGCTTCGTTTTCCTGTATATACTGTTATTTTTGTATCCACAAACAAACCATGTTGTTACACTAACCCGTATTAATACGTGACCCGCGCTCAAGTATCAATCGTCAGAAAACGTACTAGTACGTGTACCGCGCTCAAGTATCAATCGTCAGAAAACGTACTAGTACGTGTCCCGCGCTCAAGTATCAATAGTCAGAAAACGTACTAGTACGTGTCCCGCGCTCAAGTATCAACCGTCAGAAATGTACTAGTACGTGTCCCGCATACAATGTATTAGTACCACAAATGATGTAAACAATTGGATTCGTATTAACTTCTGTTCCATTAGAATTATCACAAAAGTAATGGCATCAACATGTGAAAAAAAACTTGTAAATTAATACAGAAAAAAAATTAAAATGTTTGAACTTTCTATATTTTATCCTCCATAATAACGATAAACCTCTTTTAATTCCAAAGCAAAATGGCAACTTAATTTAAATTCAGAGAGAGCTCGACTTCTCCAAAGTATCAATACAAATCCCAAACTTCCTTTTTTTGTCAAAAGAAAATTACTCTACGGAATCTACTTTACCAAGCGGGTAAAAAAAAACCGCTTAAGAGTGAAGAATGGTCTTTATCAAAAGAACTTAATTTAGGTTGATGAATTAATGCAACACAGCAATTTCGGAGGCACGCTAGGATTATTTAGACAATATTTCTGAACGAAAATTACTACCAAATTGAAATTGATTTTGTAATTATCTGGGTCTTCGCAAGGATAAAAACTCGAGTCATTATCCCTTAGTTGCATTGCATTCGATATTAATATGAGACTACATAATGTATGACAAAAGTTCTCCTTTTTTATATCCTCAAACGTTTAATGGACTGATTTAAGTCCGTGTTTATCAGAATTCGACACTGGTTTTGTTTAAGGGAGGACTATCTATCTCAAGCATGTTTTGGTTACTAATTGAATAGTAGTAAATGTCAGCAGATGTCAGATATTACCTTTTTATTTTAATGTCCAAAGTCCTTTTCAGTAATGACTTCGTGTTTTGTTTGTATAAAATTAAAAATCGTAAAAGTAATATAATAAGTTTTTATAATAGGTTTTTTAAACTATTACATTTTTCATCCTATGCATTTATTAAAAATGCATTACTTATGCCTATTGTGAAAAAGAAACGTTGGCTTAAAGAGACTAGGTTGCAGCTTTATTATATAATTTTAGCTGAATATTGACATATGGGGTCGTGGTTTGGTTTGAAGCGGTATGGTCCACTTTTTGGTATACGGCAATTCAGAACGTTTTTAGAATGTATGTATGTATGTATATATATATATATATATATATATATATATATATATATATATATATATATATATATATACACACACACATAATCTCAATGGGTGGTTGCGGTCATGGCCATAAAAATGATACCGTTTCAGCTAAAGACCTTTATTAAGATAACGTTGAAGGACGGGTTCCCACTTCATCACAGGGACAGGACAAACTGAAGGGTCATCTAGCATGAAGTTCTATGTACAAGACACGTAACACCTGGGCCAACATCTGTGGAAAAATATCTCTAGAAAAATCTCTCTCCGACAGCATGTATCTCCTTTTTATTTGGAAATTTCCTAAATTGTCAGCTAGGGCCATGTAGGATTATAATTGGTCAGGCCCCTTCTCCGAGGGCGTAAACTGTAGTACTTACTGAACATTTCGAACGAGTGATTATGAGACTGGGACCTACCTCTGAAAGTCAATTCCGAAAGATGAGAAACAACACCGGAATAAAGTCTGTGTTATAAAAGGCAATCACATATCTGATCGACTATCTTAAGCCCGGGCTTTCATTGAAATATTTCTTTTAACAAACTTTAACATGTGATAGAATGGAAAATTCTAACTATGGCTCAATTTTCAAAGATTGAAAAAAGCATTTAGCCGAAGTTAGGGCTCTCTGGATGTAATTCGGTTGGCTATTTTGGAGTGCTGCGGTCTACTTTATGCTACACGGGGACCTGCTGAATAAAGCCGATTCCAAACACATGCCTAGAAACATACCAATAGAGGCGCTCGAACCCGCGTTTTCGAAACACTGAATAGCAGAGCTCTATTGATTCAGCCAAAACACCAGAGAACTCCTGCTGTGTGGAAAAGATACCTCAATGAAACGAATGTGCCGAATTATGACAATGATAGGGCTATCTCTTTGGTAGAATTAGTGGGTTCGAATCCGGTTGCTGACATAGATGTTCGTAACCATTTGGAATCCGCTTTAAGCAGTAGGTCCCGATCAGATTAACCATGGTGTAGCAAAACAGTAGACCACAGCTGTCCAAATCAATGAAATCCAAGTACTTTTTAAAATATCACTCATCTGAATGGCACTTTTGTATCCGAGTGATAGATAGGGAACTGACAGTGAATCTACGAATAAAGACCAAATACACGGGCGTATAATTAAACTCTTGATTAAAGGGTGAAAAAAAAAAGGAATAAAATGCCCGAATCTCTTAAAATATTATATTAAGATAAAGTACGAGAGCAGTTAAACAAGGTTTCTTTGTTTAAATTTTAACGCAAGAGCTTTTCAATTAAAATTAACTTATTGACAACAGATGATTTCAACTGTCAGAATTAGTTGACGTTAATTATAACTAATAAAACAGCCAAATGGCTTCGATTCTGGCGAGACAAAGCAGCATGTATTCATTAAATTTTTCCCCCCAGCAACAACCCGGACACAGACACACAAAATAAAATATAATAAAATAAATATGAACAACGACATAAAAATCTTTGGAGATATGCGTTTGATCCATTTTTATTCCAATTTTTATATAGTATTTTGACATCTCTGGTCATGCTTTATGCTGGTCAGATGATGACATAGTATTGATATTCACTGCTACTACATACAGGGTATCCGCCAAAATAAAATTTTTCAAATCCATGACTTTCCCTGACTTTAGAAGATTATTTTCCATGACTTTAAAAATATTTTGTTAAAGTACATATGAATAAAAATTCTGATATACATACAAATAAAATATATTCTTTTAGAGAAATTACAAAAATTTATGATAAAAAATACTTTATAAATGTTTATAAACTCATATATATATATATATATATATATATATATATATATATATATATATATATATATATATATATATATATATATATATATATATATATATATAAATTGCCGTATCTACATACCTAAGTTTAATCATACAGCAATTTTCTGAATGCAATCAAAAAATTTCCAATTTGAATTCAGAGTACTTAGGTATTATCGAGGTGACCAAGAATAATAGCCAAAACGATAACCCTATAACGTTTATATATAATAGCCCTAAAGATAAGCTTATATTTTGTAGAAAAATCTTAACTAATTTTTATTAAATAATTATTATTATTATATTAATAAAAATTTAATTTATAATTTAAGAAAAAACCAGAATAATATACTTATACATTTACCCCCCTATTAAGCTTGCTTGTTTTGAGTTTCCTTGACGAACAGAAAGGAAATTCACTTGCAGAGGCATTTCTTGGTTTTTCTTAATTGGTAGCTCAGCGGATCCATGACTTTCCATGACTTTTACTCATTTTACTTAGAAAATTATGACTTTCCATGACAAAATTAATCCATTGTCTAAATCCATGATTTTCCCTGACTTTCTGCGTGCGCGGAAACCGTGTACATAGAAGTAGACTGTTTAAAAAAAATTTGGAAGTGCCTAACGATGGCCGAATGATTTGCAGCTTTTTGGAAACGGAGTTCGCTGATTTGAATCCCGCTGCGGGCATGGATGTTCGTAGCCGTTCGGAACCGGCTTTAAGTAGTAGGTCCCGGTCTCATTAGTCCTCGTGTGCAAAACAGTAGACCATAGTGCTCTAACAAACCTAAAGAGCCTGGAAGGGCTAAGCAAGAAGCTGGCAGTGTGCTAAAATATAGTGTTTCTATTTTACTTGAATTATCCCTCATGTTTCTTTAGCGTAGCTTAACACTGCGTTGAATTTTATCGAAATGACAACACTGTAATAAATTTCAGCAACTCTTTGGAAAAAAAAAACTTTTGATTTATATTAGTTCTGTTGTGCTATTCATAGCGGAAAATGAATACATTCTAGATGTAAGTTGTAACTATAGCACACACCCTGGATTACGAATAGAAAATAACAACAATATGACTTGTTTGCGATTTGATTTATTTATTGTAAAAAATTTTATTAAAAAAAAGAGAAAATGAAGCACAAACAAAATATTTTGTTTTTATATTCATTTCTCCAACAAATCATACTTTTCTTTTGCAAATTGGGTACAGTGGGATAAAAATATGTTACTCGACAATAATACGTACTGTGTTTCCCGTAGGGAAAAAGTGAAATAATACATATTTGCTTTAAAATTTCAAAAAACAGAAAAAAATATTTGCCATTTTAAAATTTATTGCACCTAGACCTTACTTACTATATTGTTTTAGAAACATGCTACTTTTACGATTGTGGAAAATTCGAATAATCTGTCTTTAATATACTTTTTAAAAATAACCGTATAAATATTATCCGGATAAATATTAGTAAAAAAAGAGAAAATGAAGCACAAACAAAATATTTTGTTTTTATATTCATTTCTCCAACAAATCATACTTTTCTTTTGCAAATTGGGTACAGTAGGATAAAAATATGTTACTCGACAATAATACGTACTGTGTTTCCCGTAAGGAAAAAGTGAAATAATACATATTTGCTTTAAAAATTCAAAAAACAGAAAAAAATATTTGCCATTTTAAAATTTATTGCACCTAGACCTGACTTTACTTACTATATTGTTTTAGAAACACGCTACTTTTACGATTCTGGAAAATTCGAATAATCTGTCTTTAATATACTTTTTCAAAAGTGCAGCAAAAATTAAAAATAAAATTGCAATCCGCGAAAAATAAAAACATAATTTAATTAATACATTTATTTGCCGCGTTCTCGACGCTTTTATTTTTCCAAGACTTTTTAAAATGTGTTTTTAGAGTCATCTTAATTTATTTTACATTTTGACCATAATTGAAATTCAAAATTTTTAACCATATTCTGTTCTTTCTGTCCTTAACTAACTCTGGCTTTTTATGTTTAAAAAAAATCTCCTTTTAAAATGTTGGGTTAATAGCTACCTACGGCAAAATTAATGAAATTTATTTAAAGCAGCTGCAAAACATCTAGAAAATTTTAATGAGTTTAGTGGAAGGTAAATTAATGTGTACTTTCAAGTTAAAGTTAATTTTCTTCTAAGCCACTGGGGAAAAGAAAAAGTCTTAAAAAAATACTTTTTAAAAATAAAATCGAGGATTGGAAAAACTAAGGTAAATTTTTAGGAGTAATTCTGAAGAAAAATCTAAGCATGTATTAATTTTAACTGTACTTTTTATAGTTACACATGCATTTCACACAACAGTCTGCATTGGATAATTATCTACAGTAATCAATATGACTATTTTTTCCTGTTTACAAAAACAGAAAAATTGTTCCTAACTAGAATTTATTTAATGCTTACACGAGACTACTGAAGAATTTGGTTTCCCTTGGCAAATTGGGCGAAAATATTGGCGATATTTACTAAAACATAAACGTAATCCATCCAAACATTGTATTTCTTGCTTTTTCTGGAGACTTCAGTTAACGCACAGTGCGCCATCGTAATAGAATTTATATATTAATAAAGAAAACGACTTTAAAACAACATTTATATTTATGGGCAATTAATCTCTTACTTTACAAACGCAAAGCTTAAATTATTTTTAAAATCAGCCATAGGGAAAAATAAATAAACATACTTTAAAAATAATTTAAAAAATCGATAAATTAATTAACTTACTTTGTGTTTATTAACATAAAAAATTTTACTTTTATGTATTACACACAATGTTTTTTAATACATAAAAGTTGCATTTTATATATTATGAACGTAAGAATATAATTATTTTCTCATTTTTTCAAACAGATTTGATTATAGATTTTTATGTTACTAAAAAAAAATTGGGCAAATCTTTTTGAAAATGCGAGGAAAGAATTAAAAATTCTATTTTAGCAATACATAAAAATTGACAAATTATAAATTGTTTAATTTGAAAGTTTATTTGAACCGTCCATTCATATTTAAATTATTTTATAACAGAAAAATAAACCGCATTTTTATTAGAATTATATTAAAAATGTTAAAAAACATAGTGAAACATTAATGGTTTATTATATCTAAATTTTTTAAGCATTGCGCACTTTTAATATATAAGAAAAGAGTGACACAAGGAGAGTTCGATGTAAATAACATATAAATTATAATGTAGATACAGATTCTTTGTACACGGTGAGATCAAGAGAAAATGTTAGGCGACAATACTCAATCCATTATCGCCAAGTTAGCAGGTGTACCCAATTCTTCAGTCAACCCTCTTACACAAAAACATTGTCGCCAAAATTTGTTCATATTTCACTTTAAATAATTATCTACACTGATATCAAAACAATATACGATCAATCTTATTAAGGAAGCTAATTGTGGAGGATAAATCACAGTTATATTATTAGCTATTTCTGTAAATTACTTTAAATTCTAATCTAAACATTAGAAATTAATGTTGTTGTACACAACAAAATGTTATTGCGCATAGATTGCTAAAATATTTAATGTAACTTACTTTTATATACGAAATAATTATGGAATAATTACTACTGCCATTAGATTGATTTAGATGTATTATATAAGGACCTTAAACCCTTTTTTTCATTACATTACAGTCAAATATGTATCTAATACTATAGGCTACATTGAATATTTACCGATAATAATAAATATGATGGTTTTCTGTCCTTAATTCAAAACTGACTTATTTGTTGCTAACTTAAATATCTTAAACATTCACGTACATATAACTAACACTACGCTGTAATTTCTTTTAATACTTCACACTTTAAATAATTTTCTACACTGCTATAACAATGTTCTTGCCAATTTTATTTGGAAAAAAATAGTGATTAATAAAACAAAGTTATATCCGTGCAAATATATAAACTTCTATATCACAAATACTTAAATACTTCATAATGTCTTAAATTTTTCTATAATTAGCCCTTAATTTGACAAGATGTTTTTTCAAATATTTTTTTAATTTTAATTTCTGTTATTTTCCCATGTCTGTATTGACATTAGGATCTCTGTAAAATAAACAAAACATATATATTTTCCATTTTTCAGATAATGTCCGCCGTGGCGAACACTGACAATTATGTTATATAGTAATTATAAATATACATGTCCCGGAATTGGCCAAATTAAGGGTTAAAAAAATTATATTTCATTATTTTCCCTCTTCAAGCTATCACCGTCTATCTTTAAACTTCGCGAAGTGAGAGCTACCTATAAAAATAATTACGAAATAATTAGTTTTTATAGTCTTTTGGGGATGTAAATATAACATACGGATTTTCAACTTTAAAAAAATGGTTACATCACTTAATAGAAACGCCACGAAAGTCAACACAAAATTGTGATAACGGCTTTATAGTTAATTTTTTAGGAAGTAAACGGTAGTGGTTCAATTCATCTTTGAGGCAGTTGCTGATAATTCACAGTTACACAGCTGTGTACATGTGTATGACAGCTTTTTATGATGTATCAGTCTCCTTTCTTAGGTTTCACCTTGTGCCGTTAGCATAATGTGTGTCATGGCACACACTTTTTTTTTCGCTTTTTGCGAAGTAGGCGTATCGACACCCACTTGACGGATCAATGTCTTTGATTTTTCGAAAAGAAGCCTCGCCCTGGACCCTTTGATCTGGGCTAATAAATTCTGGCCGCTTGAACAATAAATAGCCACTTAAAAACTTAGATACATTATCTGCCCGACTGCATGTACCCCTTCCTATTTTTTTTTTAAACATTCAGAACGCCTTTTAAGTTATAAGACATAGGTACAATAGATAAAGGAGTCATGATTTTTTTTTTAATTTAGCGTTAAAAAAGCGACAACAAGACTCTAGGTTTGTTGACTGGGAGTGTTACTTCAATGTTTTCCTCATTCAGACTGGACTTATTTTTGTTAGTAGACTTCGAATGGATAAAATTACCCTAGGCAGTAAGCGACAACAAGACTCTAGGTTTGTTGACTGGGAGTGTTACTTCAATGTTTTTCTCATTCAGACTGGACTTATTTTTGAGAGCAGACTTCGATGGGATAAAATTACCCTAGGCAGTAAGCGACAACAAGACTCTAGGTTTGTTGACTGGGAGTGTTACTTCAATGTTTTCCTCATTCAGACTGGACTTATTTTTGTTAGTAGACTTCGAATGGATAAAATTACCCTAGGCAGTAAGCGACAACAAGACTCTAGGTTTGTTGACTGGGAGTGTTACTTCAATGTTTTCCTCATTCAGACTGGACTTATTTTTGTTAGTAGACTTCGAATGGATAAAATTACCCTAGGCAGTAAGCGACAACAAGACTCTAGGTTTGTTGACTGGGAGTGTTACTTCAATGTTTTTCTCATTCAGACTGGACTTATTTGAAAGCAGACTTCGAAGGGATAAAATTACCCTAGGCAGTAAGCGACAACAAGACTCTAGGTTTGTTGACTGGGAGTGTTACTTCAATGTTTCTCTCATTCAGACTGGACTTATTTGAGAGCAGACTTCGAAGTGATAAAATTACCCTATGCAGTATTCTAATCTAGCCACTCAACTCTGTGTACCTTACTATACTGTCAAGTGTATAGCAGACCTGCCAACTGCTACGAAAAAATCGTAGTTTTTACACATTTAACAAGTAATTACGACCCTACAAAAATCGGTAAAAAACACGATTTTTCGTCAAAAAATATATACAAGAATAAAAAATTACATCGCATCCGGAAAATCAAAATGATTGAATATATTTTCACAAGCGATATAAGCAAATCCGTAAAAAAACTTTTCCTATCAATTTTCGTGGAGCTGCGGTGCGATACCATACTCTCTCGAAGGTAGAAAATTTTGGACTAAAAATTAGATTTTTTGTCTGATAGTATTGGTCATAGTGTAATACTCTATTTCTATGTTCTTCCTTCAGTACATTTTTGAGATTTTTTAAAAATTGTTATTTCTTACTATAAAAATGTTAGTATGTGAAATAATATTTAATTACAACTAAAATAAATCTAAATAAAATACTTAATCTAACTTTTTATGAGGGGTTTTCATTTCAGAAATGTAAATAGATGTATATGATATTTTGAAAATGAAATATTGTTTATTTGAAATTTTATATGGAATTTTAGATACTTTAGTAGAACTGATTGGTTTGTTGGAGTAGTAAACATCAGACATACAATCATTTAATATGCACATTGTGTTATAGTACGTGTGCGATTGCCCAGGATTTATGGTTTAAAAACTTGCCATCCATTCCACCTCGCAAACTAGTGTGCTACTATTTTCAATATTCAACAGTTGGCAAGTCTGGTATAGTCATACATTTGACAACTTGTCGACTTCTACGGGTGACGGATCTATGACATTCTTAATTCCACTCCAGAAAAAAAAAAAAAAAACATTCCTCACTTTTCATCACGCTTAAACATCCATTAACAAAAGAAGTAATATTAAGTCACTACTTTAAAAGTCAATATTTTATCCTTTGAAATCCATAATTGGCTGTTGATGATTTTTTTTCCTTCTTGTTACTAGATATAGAATTCTTCAAGTGGCAAGGACAACAGATTACCTGCAGTAAAAAATTGAAACAAAAGGAACAAAATTTTTAATCAATAAGAGTAATTTCCGGCAAGAAAATTTTGAAATTTTTTTAGCCGTCTGGTAGGTTACAAAGAAAAGACATAATTTGTATGCTTAACCTATCTTTGTCCAATGTTAAATAAACAGTAATAAATGCCACGGCGCAACAGCCCCTAGCGGGCCTGGACCTACGGTGCCAATCTCTATTTACGTCACCAAGGGCCCTGGAGTGCGAAGCATATGTTATGGGTAGGTGATCAATCTTACGTGGAATCCCCAGTGTTCAGTTCCCAAGCACGCTTGGTCCTCAGTTCATCTACCCACTGAAGGGATGAAAGGCTAACTCAACCTTGCTCAGCCTGGCGATCGAACCTCGGACTTGTGTCGTTGGATCGCAAAGCGCTACTCCAATGCCACTGGGCTTCGAAGAAACAGTAATACTAGTTTTAATTCTTAAACACCATTTCATTATTTCCACTCTTCTAACTATCTCCTTTATATCATTATTAAAAATCCGCACAAGGTATATACACTTTGTGAAGTGAGAAGTAAGTGTGTTTATATTACTAAAGAAATCTGTGTAAAATACTTCCACACAAGAGCGAGAAATTTATATTAAGAGGATTTGAAGTCATAAATTTCAGGTCACGAATTTGCAATGCTACCTCGATAGCGTATACAGCTGTCACACTGATCAAACATTCTGAATTCATATTGCGTGACAGAATGAAGAGAAAACAAATATTTAAACGCAAACAACAAAATGACTGTTTCTCTATTCTACTAACTATTAGTAAAATAATAAGAACTAACAAGCGCAAACTTTTAGTACTAAATGGATTCATTTAATTATAAAAGGATAATATCTCACCTAAAAACTTTTTCCCCAGATACTAAATAACTAAATTTAAAAATTCCTTATAATTTAGTTTCAAACGTCAGAATTTCTTCTAATACACTATTATAATTCCTTATAACTAAGTTTCAATTATTAGTTCCTTCTAAAGCATTATAAGTCATTTGTAATCAGAAAATGCCGAAAAAGCTCTGAGACAGATGCTCCAGGAGTAAAAAGTGATGAATTGCATAGATTAACAGGGAGATGAGTAAATCTAATATGACGTAGACCCAGTTAATCTTACCTTATACAATTATAATGCATTCTTGTTCTAATAAACTTCAAGGTTCAACGTTTCTTCTAATGTCCTTTGTAATGAGGTTTAGTTTGGTTCGCTACTGTCTAGCTTTTTTTGCAACACGAGGGCTAACGAAAACTTACTGCTTAAAGCCGAATGGCTACGAAAATCCACATTTCAGTGGGATTCGAACCCATGAACTCCAGTTCCGAAGATCAACATCCTAACCATTCGGCCACGTTTGGACTTTTTTTTTTTTTTTAAGTTTGGAGTGCTACGGTCTACTTCTTGCAACACGAGGGCTAACGAGACACTTACTGCTTAAAGCCGAATGGCTACGAAAATCCACATTTCAGTGGGATTCGAACCCATGAACTCCAGTTCCGAAGATCAACATCCTAACCATTCGGCCACGTTTGGACTTTTGTAATCAAAAAAGATCGAAAAACCGTTTTAAACTCTTTGATGGATGTTGTGAAAACAAAGCGTGAAGAACGGTTTTATTGCATAGATTAACATTGCATAGATAAGTAAATCTAATATGACACATACCCAGTCATATTACGCCAATATAACTTCTTTCATTTCTCCTTAATAAATACAATTATAATGAATTCTTATCCTAATAAAGATTCCTTACGGTAAAGCTTGAAAAATTCAGCATATATTTTAATGCATAACACTTTTGTGATAAAAAAAAATTCGAAACAGTGCCTTAAATTCTGCGTAGAATGTTCCGATTGTAAAGAGTGATGAACAGTTTTGTTGCATAGGTTAACATGGACTTAAGGCGATGGTAGACTTTCAAGTTGGCTAAAATCGACCGAAAATTCGAATTTTCGATTTTAGTGAATAGTGAAAGAATATATCATTAGGAATACGGAGCAAAAAGAATTTTTTCATTCCCATCATTTTATCATTACTTATGGGTATAATAAGCTTATCATTATTTATGGGTATAGCAATAATAACTTCAAATGCTGTTTACTCAGAAGTAAAATTTTCATGTATTACAAATGTTTAAAGTACTCCAGGCGCATTGAAAATAGATCATTGTCTCTGAAATTCCAGTATTATTTACGTTAGAGTTTATAAAATAAAGTCTAGTTGAAACGGGTATGTTTTGAAGCATATAATATGTTAGTTATGCATTTTAATTAACCGCTATAGCTGTTTATTCTGCAAAATATGGGTATCATCATCATATTTTTTTTCTCTTTATGTTTTCTAGTAATGTTTATGGAAAAAGCTATATTTTTTGTAAAGTCTATAAGGTATAATTAAATTTTTTTTAATAATATTTTATGCAAAATTGATGCACCTGGAGCATTTTCAATTAAGCTAATTATGAAACAATTAATAATTAATAACTCCAAACCAATTAATATTTTGCCTTCAAATTTTAAAAATATTTATATATTAATAGTACTAATAACATAGTCAATCTTCAAGGAAATTCATTTAAAAGAAAATAAGTTTGCTCTAAAGGTCCACTGTTTAAGTAATTCCAATATGGTGTATATACCTAGCTGTCTGAAGAGAGTTTTGCATTTCATTACAGATCAGTGCTAGCAAAATATTCGTACGAGCAGGGTTGGAAAAAAATCATGATTTTTTTTAAAAAATCAAAAAAATCAGATTTATTTGATTTAAATCAGATTTTTTTTTATTTAAATCGGATTTTTTTGATTTTTTTTCTGAATACTAATTTTAATTGTTGTTTTTATGTTTTTTGCAATATACATAGAATAGTTTGTTATAAGAAGTAACATCTTATCTATCTAGTATATTCTGCACACTGATTACCTAAACTTAAATATATAAATTTTAATCTAAATACATTCTATTATTTTGTAATTGGATAGTGCAAACTCAATAAGATGTCAATTAAAAGAACAAATTAAATATTCTTTTAATGCAAACTATTTATTTAAAAAAACAAATCACAATTATTTTAATATTTTTTTAAGTACCGAATTATGGATTTAATTGTTTCAATAAAAATACTCACTTTGATGCTTTATCCACTCCTAATTGGTTACGAAGGCTAGAATGAACAATACCAAAAGAAGAAAACTGTCTTTCCATTCCAGCAGACGAAGCCACGGCTATTGTTATTTGGTAGACAAACTGGATTTCAAGTTCTGTAATACTCTCTTTACCTCCCATTACATAAAATGAATTCTACCAGTCATAATCAATCATTGTACTACCCCTGCTACATACTTTCTGATAACAACCCCTAAATTCTTGGAAAGCACATGCTATCTATTTACACTTATTTACTTATTGGTATTACTGTGCTGACTGATTCCCAATTCTCCTGTCTTTGGAATATAGGTTTTAAAAGAAGTGAAAAAAAAAATGATTTAAATCAATGATTTAAAAAAAAAATCAACTGATTTAAATCATGCCAACCCTGCGTACGAGTATTATAAAAATGGGAAAGTTCAGTCTCTCTTGAAGTTCCGATACTTTAAAATGTCCTACAACGTTGCCATAAACAAAATTAATATTGGCAAGTTGTGAATTCTGATTACCGAAAGCTTTTTAATGTCATGTTTATTTCTTTTGCTCGAAGAATTTTACGATAAAAAAAGCAAATATTTGATACTCGAAATCCAATTCAGATAGCCAAATAGTTATATTACTCTGGGACATCCCTGAAGTTTACGAATTATATGATATTAATGCGGCGTCACGGGAGAGAGGTTGAAGGGAGGAGGGGGGCACGGTTGTCATGGTTACCACAGCAAAAATGCGTACAAATTAGATTGAACTGTCATTCGCATGTTGCTTTCCTGTTTATCACCTGGTTGTAAGGGAAAAAAAAAGCAATTCTTCCTCTAGGGTCTTTCAAAGATTAGACATCCCGCAAAATTGAATACAAACATTTTATTCCAAATTATTTCACGCTTGACTTTCTCAGGCTCTCACTGTATTTACAAGGAATTTATAAACATAATAAAAAAATAAAGGAAACTACCAGACTTGTACAGTTTCTCTCGTACATATTAGTATCAGCCCTCTCCGAGTCGAGAATTTTTCTTTTCCCCATATGGCAAAATTCCTTGGATTTAGAGGACGTCATGTTTTTTGACAGATCCTACTCTAAGAGGATGTTCCTTCCTCCTTAAATGTATTTTACACCGAAACGGAAAAAGAAAAAAGGAAAAAACATGTTCTTCCCTTACACGTGAAAAATTTTTCGTTTTCATATATTTGCGATTGGAGAGACGTGTTTTTATAGGCTTAAGTAATATTTCATGGCATTACTAGGCTTACGTTTTTGTTGAATTTGAAGCAGACAGAAACCCGACTCCAACGATTTATTTGGTGGGTAAATGTAGTGTTCTTTTTTTCTTTGAAAAAGAAAACTAGATTTGTTGTTTTTTCCAATTACAGGAACAAATCACTGACTTTAAGATTTTTATTTGAACTTTATTATCTGTCGCTGGCAATGAATAGCGTGTTGGGAACTTAATATCTCGGTAGAAAGTGTTGAACCTCTATATTTCTGCAAACGATATTTTTAAGATTGAGACCACAAACAACATGATACATAAATCGTATTTTTTTAAATTGCTGTGGCTAGTACAATAAAGATTTTGTGTTATTTAAGCAGAAGTAACTAAATTTATGTTACAAAAAATCTCTCTGAAGGTACACCAACTTATAAATCCTATATTAATGTATTAGAAATACTTTTTAGTTTCATAAAGGTTTACACACCGACGTAGAATTTTCTGAATAAACTTTACAATCGCGTAGGTTGAAATTTAAAGCTAGCAACAACATATGGTCATCACTTCGAAATAGTTTACTTTTTTTCCCGATGGTTGCCAACCAAGTAGATTTGATTTAGTTTGAAGTGCTACGATCTACTTTTTGCACACGAGGGCTAATGAGACCGGGACCTACAGCTTAAAGCCGATTCCGAACGGCTACGAACATCCATGCCACTGTGGAATTCGAACCCACGAACTCCGGTACCGAAGGTTAGCACCCTAACCAATCGGTCATCGTTCGGCCCAACCAAGTAGAAACAAAATTACTAAGTTCTACGAGCATCAAGTATAAACGAACAAAAAAATAACCTCATTAGTAGCAATACAATGAGTTATAAATAAGTTATTTAAATACATTAGTCAGCATAGATTTTGTATGGCATGTTAGGAAATTAATTGCTTGTGCTAACAGTAATTTTAGGATTTAGACCACAAAACATGTGAAACAGAAAACGCAATTTCCTTTATTGTGATTTCCAAAAGACAAACTTCGCGGCGTTTATGTGTTAAAACTTAAATTTTCAACGGGGACGTTTCTGCCGATGCGGCGAGGTGCGATTGACACATTAGTACCTTATTCATCCTAAACGAGATCTCGTAACGAAACTTCGTTGAAAACAATATTCACGTTAGTTTGAATGGTGGGCATTTTGTCAGCTACAGATACTTCAGTATAAGTAATTGTTGTTAGATTAGTTTAATTAACTTGGAGAGCTACGTAGAGTTACTATTCTGCTAAGGGGTAATGAGATCAAGATTTACATCCTGAAATCGAGTTTCGAACGGCTACGAACATCTATCCCAACATCTTCGGTGTTTGAAACTACTGATTCCAGTATCTATAGACATATATCTATCGTTCATCTAAGTATTTGTTGAAAAATTTTATGTATGGTAAGAGAAGAAAATTTTTGAAAATGGCACCTAAACGGTATAGAAGCCATACTGTTTGTTTTAAGAGTAGTCATAATTCCCCATGCTAACCAAATTAGAGATACAAGAGCAGTAGTACTTGAGGTCAAGAGCTTGTAATTGTGTTGATCTTTTGTGACTTTCACGGCGATGTCACTTGAAATTTAACTTAGTGTGCTTGACATCTATGCAATTTTGGTATTCTTTACGCCATTTTCTTCGAGTACGACTTTTGGCTGATGCCGCTTTTCTTACAATTACGGCATCATTATTTTGTTAATGGTATCAGTACATAGTAAATTTTATGCTATTTAAATAGAAGCAACTGGATTTCTGCTAAAAAATTTCTTAAACGATGTAAACTCTAGAAAGTGTAACCTGTAACTGTAAACTCTAGTAAAGTTATTAAATATATAGGAATTATTTGTTACCCATTTGACAGTACAGATCGAAAGTGAGTAACGGTAATTGTATAGTTTAAGATATTTAAATGTAAAGAACTAATTTAACTAGTTTGGTTATTATACCTCTTTCACTAGTACTGATCTTTAATTCACTTACTTAATCGTAATTATGAATTTTTAAATGACTAATAGAATTTGACGATAGTAAACGGTCTACTTTTTGCAACATGAGGGCTAATGAAACCGGGACCTACTGCTTAAAGCTGATTGCAAACGGCTATGAACATCCATGTCACAGTGAGATTCGAACCCCCGAACTCCGGTTCCGAAGGCCAGCACCCTGACCATTCGGCCCTCGTCCGGCCTAAGATTATATGGATTGACCAGTATAAGAAATATTTTCTTAAGTCAAGCACGTATACTTATTTTCCTTTCCAACTTTATCATGGTAACTATAAACCTTTTCCGTTCAGGGCCTGATTAAAGCACAGGCCGACTGGGCTCCCTAAAATTTGATACTTAATTATTAAAAATTGATTATAAAATTTGGTATTTAATTATTTGGTATTTAATTATTTGGTACTTAATTACCTATGCTTTTTTATTTTATTTTTTATATAAAATCTTAATTGCAAGTGTTACAGTTTACATCCTTGAGGATATACATATTTTTGGCATTCGATTGTACTACAAAGGTATAAAAAATAAAAAAATATAAACTTTCCTACAAAATTATTCGTTTGTATCCTCTTTTATAAACTTTTTTTTTCCCTTGAAAGGAGGAGGGGCGGGGGCAAAAGACTACCAGGCCCTTTGCACAATTTTGCCTTGATCGGGCTCTGTTTGCGACCTCATTGTCAGATAATATTTTTACTAGAAGGGTTATATGGAGCAACCATTGTATAAAATAGTAACAAGCAGTAAAGTTTGAAGGCAATTTAGAGCTTGAACGTGGAGCCAGGTTGTGATGATTTCAAAAAGAGCCATTCAACATTCTAATATTTTCTTGGCGCAAGAAACTTCTTAAACTTATGAAACATTTCAGAAGAAAGAACTTTGCCCTATGTCCGTGGCACTCTTCCAAAATTTTCAGTTATTTAACATAACGTAAAACTGTTAAAGCAAAAGGGAGAGTATTTTAGCCATAAGTTTTATTTCCTTGAGTCAACATTCAACTCAAGAAAATGACACCCCCCACCCACCCAGATTTAAGTAGTTTGGATCTCTGTAGCATTTGATATCCAATATTCATTCGTATGTTTTGATAATTGCGATTTCGTGATTTGTACAGGTTCAAGAAATAAATGTAAGTTAGCATTCACCTTGAAATTATTACACCGCATTAAAATAAAAAGTTACTTTTTCCCCTCTTCACTAAGCAGTATTTTAAGAATACGTGTTTTAAGACGAAAAATACAATACTGCCATTGTAGATGACAAGATATCCTGATAACAAAAACTTTCAGTTTGAAAAAGGGAAATTATAAAATTATCCCACTAAAACGAGAATAATTTCTGCCCCCCCCCCTCTCTCTCTCTCTCTCTCTCTCTCTCTCTCTCTCTCTATATATATATATATATATATATATATATATATATATATATATATGAAATATGGGCAAGACTCATTCTAAATCATAACACAGTTTATTTCTGGTACAGTTTATATCTGATGTTTGTTCACCACTTCCTGATGGTGACCTTGGACGATGGTTCGCGGGTTGCACTGGGCCACTAAATGAGCCGACCGCGTGGATTCGTCCATAGGGTCTACTGAGCACTTTAGTTGCGCATCTGGCTGTCTTTGATCTTTGGAGAAAAACCGCCTCCGAAGCCATCCTCCGCCAAGGTTATTTTATCGTCTGTCACTATCGACCACGATAAGTCATACCCCCTCCAGATGGTGGTAATGGCTTGCAGTGGACCACAGTGTGGAGGGGCCTTTATAATGGTTACGGCATTGGCCTGCCACGCTGGAAGTTTAACGATTCAAATCCCATTTAAGGCTTAGTTGTCATACGAGATAAATGGTCAACGAAATCTGAAACACTGTAGGGGAAAATGCCTAATAGGTAAGTGTTCCGAATTATTAAAAACAGGTACCTTATAGCTCTTTTTCATTATAGAAGAATTGTAATTTCAAACACTACAGGTTGCTATTTATACTAAAGAAAAATTTAGTGATAACATTCATTTGCTATCACTTCGAAATAAAGTAGTGTAAAGTGAAGATTTATATTAGGTATAGATATTAAAATTGGATTTATCTGATATACCTGCTAAAAAGTTAAATTCATGAAAGAGGCATGAGAAATAATAGAATGTCGATCCAAATGAAACAATTATAAATAAATAGCAAATATTCATGGATCGTTTGTAAAGATGCATTTGCTAAAAATATGTCATTCCAAGAAAACATAAAAATTCTAGAAATGAGAACCGCATTGAAATAAAAACAATGGTTTAATTTTTATTTCCATTGGTTATTCAATGTTCTACCCTATCCGAGCTTTCCACCAGAGCAATATCGTATCCCATTATTGCTTAATCATTATGCAAATTTTATCTACGTTTATGAGAACTTTTTTTTTCCCTCTAGTGATTTTTTTTTCGAATCTTTAATGGTTTCTCCCCTTATTTTTTTTCTTTTAGAATTAATGAATCCAAGAAAAAAAAAAGTTCAATGGAGGGGGCATTTTAAAATTAAATGCCTCTTTTCACCTCATGAAATGTGACGAGATATTTATCTTAATAAATTGACTTCGCAGCCAATAAAAGTTTTCTTCAAACATAAGTGGTTGTCTTACGAGGTATTTTAGCGTTGAAATAGAGTTTGATATATATCAGGGATAAAAGCAAGTCTGAGGCTTAAAAAAGCTGATTTTATTGACCGAAACTGGAAAAATGCTGATAGATTTTACTGACCAAGTTTAGTAATTATCAAAAAATGTTAATTTTCGTACAACTTTCCTTTTATTCTGTTATTCTATTAGAATGCAAATTATACTTTTGCTTTGAAATCAATTTGATCATAAGTTAAGTTTTAAGATGTGATGCGGTTGATATCGCATATATATTTTTTAAAAGTCACACAACTTTCCATGGAAAGATGATTGTCATCGCCTCGAGAAGTTGGACTTCTAATAAAAGGTCGTCGTAATTTAGAAAAAAGACTCCCCAGGATTGGCCTGTTAACTCCAGAAGTATCGTTTGGAAACTTGGAGGACATTATGGCAACCAATCTATTTTATATGATTCATCCACATTAACAAACACGGCGGATCTTTGGCCAACTCGAGTACCGATCGCGCTACTTTATGGTTACAGGATTGAGGCCTTTGCCAATTGAGCTATCACGGATCAAGACTTTGGTCAAGTTTCGTAATTTGGTCAAGAATAATAATATAGAAATTATTTGGAAGGGTTTTAATCTGTTTTTAAAGGGAATTATTTGGATTTTAAATAATTTCTCCTAATGTTTTACAAAGACACTGAGATAGAAACACAATATATATCAAATATCATATGCAGTAAAATTATATCGAAATTGTGTAATAAAAACTTCATATACATGTAATGATAAGCCTTGAATATTATTTGTATATTGTTATAGGAAAATTAGGATATTATAAATAATTTACTAATAGATGGCCAAAATTTAATAAATACCAATATAAGTAAAAATACTGAATCTGTGGAATCTACAAACCAAACCTCAAAAATTTGTATAACCACGAGAAAACTGCCCATCTCGCCATACACACACACACTTAAAATTACCAGCTTTTTCAGATGTTTTAAGATGCTTGTGATCCTGCCCTTATTTTCAGATAATTTTAGAATAAGAAAATAAAACTAAAATATTCGAATAAAGCACAAACACCTTCAATTACCTTAATTTTTCACCAACACCTTAATTTTTTTTTTTTTTTTTATCAAATACTGACTTTTACTGATTTTTTTCATATCAGAGATATGTGCATGCAACATAAACAGGATGAACAAGGTCCTCTAAAGTGGAAACCAACCTAAAAATAGCCACACGGTTTTATTTATTTTTTGAGGTGGACCCTCTTTAAAAAAACACTCTAAGGTGAGTGATTTTTATTCCCCCAGAATTTACACTGCAATACATTTATAAATTTTACTTTAGGTCTAGTCTGATTTGGTTTGGATTGAAGAGCTATGGTCTACTCTTTTCCTACACGGAGTCTAATCAGATGGATTTGACTGCTTAAAGCCAATTCCGAACACCTACGAATCACTGATGACATTATGACATTAGTAACTTAGCCATAGTTATGATAATCCTCAGTACGAGTGCCTAAATTTTAAAAACATCTTCCTCATTCAAAAATTTTTTTACCTCAGGCAGCTTCTTGCATATGTTTAGGAACATTTTCTAAAATATTTACGATATTTTTAGATGTTGTAAGCCATAGATTTCGCTCTCAAAATAACTAAATACCAATAGATTGTAGTTTAGATATTAAACTTTGTTTCGCTACACTCAAATTCAATTTATATTAAAAACTGGCCTAAATATGCCTTAGTCAAAGTCGGACAAATCAGAGTGAAGCATCCCTTTCTAAGAGCTGCTTGAAAAATAAGCTATTAAGAATTCAACTTAAATGCTTAATAACTTGAAATTAAATACAACATTTGCGATCAAAAATTTGATAAATAAAGATCAAAATTTAAGTATCTTAACTTAAAAAAGAGAGGAAGGGAGGGGGGGGGATATTCACAAAAGAAACTCCTATTAAAAACTCGAGATATTATGGAAAATGTATACAATTCCTAAAGTACAAAATTAAAATTTTTTTAAATAAAAACTTGGCTTTTTCTTTTAATTTATTTTTTTTAGTTTTTTTTTTTTTAAATTTTAAAGTAGAAAAATCAAACTTGTAAAATTTAGTGCTAAACTAGACGTGAGGACAACTATATTGCTCAGCTTGTGTTTCAAATTTGAGCAAGGAAAAAAAGAAAGACGGATCTATATGACTCATCCGAGTTATTTATGAGGTCTGACTTCAATGTATGCGGGATTCGCACAGCCCTACGCTGCTCTAAAAAGCAGCGAACGAATACAGAACACTGTTTAAAGCATTTTTTATGCTGTAAGATCGGATTACTGTTTCTGAAACAGAATACACTGAGGGAGGTAGAACCTTTTTCCCTCTAGAGCAAATGATAGAGTAATGCGATGCTGAACGCAGAAAACAACAGGTGATAATTTTGCAAATTAGTCACTGCACAATAGGCCCTCGCACATCTGTTCAGAGGAAACCGGCACAGGAAGCACTAATACTGCTGACCATATTTAACAGACAAAAAATGGACATAATGAACTATATAAATATATAGTGTAGTTTAAATTACTGCATTTTTAAATTACTGCAAAACGGCCATAAACCTTGTATGGTGTCTAATCTCCAAAATGGTAAGTATTAATTTTCACCCCATATAAAAGATTAGTAAAACAATGGACAGCTAAAGTACCCAAGTCAATAAACATGCATTGGCTTAGTACTAAATCAACAGAGTTTAAAAGATATGGAATATCTAGGAAAAATTTTCTCTTAACACATTGTATGCGGGACACGAACTAGTACGTTTTCTGATGATTGATACTTGAGCGCGGGTCACGTACTAGTAGAGGTTAGTGTAACAACATGGTTTGTTTGTGGATACGAAAATAACGGTATTTACAGGAAAACGAAGCCGAATGTTCTTTTCTACTACATAGATTGTGGAAATATTTAGACAAATAAAATCTAGTTTTTACATCAGTCGATGCAGAACCACAGAACGGAAAAAATTAAAACTATATACTACTATTTCTATTTGATTTTTCATATTTACGATACTATTATAGATTTATTCACTAAATATATATATTTTTTATTTACAAAAATCTTATGGTTGTTATTTATATATTTGTTTATATACGTCAATATAAAATACGAAATGTTGGTTAAAAATTAAATAATTTTTGATCTATTGAGATTCAACTAAATAACTAAATTTACTCCCAAAATGCTTGTTCCCGGTACAATTCCGCTGCGAAATGTACTTATCAACTAATTAATACTTATCAATTACTTAAAGTCGCCAGTCGACACGTGCAAAAATACACTCGAGTGAAAAATAAACTAACAGTTATTCACTAGGCCACAAACATATTCTCTGTCGGCCATTTTCTTCTCTATGGGAAATGTTTGTTTATTTTTACTTCTCAGTACCGACAACATTCTCTTCCAGCTTACTTTTCTTCCGGAAAAGTGCTAAAAATAAACAGTAGTCTGAGATAATAGCTTTGAAAATAACTTTTTCATTAACAGAGTAGGTGAGAATCTCTTTCTAGGTGTATTTGTTTTGTTCTTTCCGTGGAACTGCAAGTAGGATATAAACAAAGTGCAAAGAAACTAAAGACTTAATAATACTTGGAGAAAATCTCGGCTATTACTTCACGTAAAAAGGATTACACTGTGCCAGTTTCGCACAGTTCCGTTTATTTTAGGAATAGATACTCTTAAAGTAAAATGTTTAACAATAAACCAGGCCCGGGATTACGAGGACTATTTCTAAACTAACTTTTCAGCCGGTGGGTTAATGTGTATGTATGTGCATGAGTATGTGGTGAAAATTAAAAACAATGCATTGTTGTTAAAGTGAGCTTTGTTTTTATACACAAATTAACAATAGAACAGCTAAAAATTTATAACGGCATAATTATAGTAATATTCAGTAAATCCAACAGAATAAAATATTTATTTAAATAAATGCAATATGTGTTTGATTTAAAAAATTCATGTATTCTACAATCGGCCGCCATATGACCAACCCTGCATTAAATTTATCGATAATCAATGTATTCTAATATCTATTATAATATTGTGGTAAGTAAATTATATGCATATGTAATAATAAAATACTATTAAAGTAAAATCCTAACTTAAATGTTTTCTGTTTTTCATTGAAGATCTAGATTCCCTAGGGACAAATTCTAAAACACATTTTTCATAATAATGGCGGCGTAAACTCATTTCCTGGCACCTTGAATTTAGAAACGCAGCCCCGGTGATTCATTTTCCCCGCCCATTGTGACGTAATATATCTTCTAGAATAAACTAGAAGTAATTAAAGAGACGTGATTGGTAACCGGATGACGTCATTTATGGAGCCACACCCCTTCCAATAGTTAATAAAAGCACTGGCACACAGATTTCGCGACTCTTTCCTTTAAGATCACACTGTAAAACTTTTTTTCTGGATTTGTGTATTCAGTGTCATCTTATATTCTAAATAAAAGATGTTTTTGTAAGTGAACGTCTGCATCAATCTACTTGACTACTACATTTATCAATCTCTTTACAGTGATGCCTACAGTAGTTTTAAAAATATATAGACATTATTAAGTTATTTCATATATATATATATATATATATATATATATATATATATATATATATATATATATACATGACATGGACGAGTGGTTAAGGAAAGGGAGACACATTTGATTTCATATATAAAAACTTCTTTATTGTTATCCTTCTGTCTATGGCCATGCCATTTAGATATCCTTTGTTCTCCTAATTTGCCACGAAAAGCGTGGAGAATGTTATCATCCCGAGTTCAAGCTCAGAACTGTCTTTTTTGGCGTTGCTACCTAAGCAAGATTCCTATGTCTACTTCCGCATCAGCTCTTTTACTCTGTATAGTTCCGCTCACCGATTACGTTGTCGTTAATGAGTTCTAACTTTTTTTTATTATAACTCGCTTAAATCTTAACCCCCATTTTTAAACTTGACATGTATATATATACATATATAACGGTGCTTGCAAATTAGTATCTCATAATAAATAATTCAATCATAAATTAGAATGAAACGATTATATTTCGGTTTAAATATGGGATGTAGATAAACTGAGATTGTTTCATCGATACACCACGAACTATTCTTTTATAAATTATTTGTTTCGTTTATAATTTTTATGTATTCCACCTCAGGCTGCCTTTTGCCCGATCATGCATTAAATTTATTGATAATCGATGTATACTATTACTTATTAGAGAATATTGCAGTAAGAAGTAGTATAAATATATATTAAAAAAAACAGAATTTTCAAATTAGTATCTCATAATAAACAATGAAACTGTGAATTATAAAAAAAAAACCCCGATTATACTGAAATATAGGAGACAGATAAACAGAAATTTTTTTAATCAATGTCACGCGAAACTCTTTTTCTTTATTGTTTATAGTTTTTTTCCGGGCACAAGAAAAAGGAGAGGGAGGGGATAATTCTAAAGAGGCTTCGGGGAGAAAATGCGAATTCTAGCTGAAAGACTGAAGAGTCAAGGGTCAACATTTCTTTGAACCTCACCGCCTGGAAGATTAACACGAAATCAGCCTAAGAGGGAACAGTGATGGGGGAAGGGAACACTTTTACAACAAGCCCATAAAAAACAGAGTGCCGGTAACACAACGTAAACAACATCGTTTCTGCCTGACCTTGGTTGGATGGAATTACTTTACAAGAAGAGCGGTGTCTTTGGTTTCCGAAATCCCACCACGAAGCGACGGACTGTAAACATACGTGTCAAAGCCGTTTCGCATTCAAAAGGCAAAGGGACCGTGAGGAATTTGGTAAAACCATCACGTTAAGGTGAGGATGTTTATCGATCTGAATCGCTTAAAAGGCAATACATTAGCAATATAAAAACAATAAATTTAAGATTTGAAAATAAACATTCGTATCTGACTTACTTTCTAAATAGTCATGTAAGAAGCGTCTGATTTTAAAAACAGTGACTTGATATAGACAGTATTAAGATTATTGAAATATGTTTTTTCACACTGATTGATTAAATTAATTACACAAATCTAGCAAAGTAATTAAATATATGAAAAAAAATTCTTGTTCTAATCACACATGGAATACAGAGAGACAGCTATATATGTCAGTTCAAATGTTTTTTCATTAGCCCTCGTGTTGCAAAGTAATAGACCGTAGCATTCCAAACCAAAAGCGCTACGGTCTGCTGTTTTGTTACATGAGGGCTGAGACCGGGACCTATAGTTTAAAGCTGATTCCGGACAGCGAAGAGCAGCATTCGACTATTCGGCTATCGTCTGGTTAGATCAAAATAGGAAAATAATATTCAACATGTAATTTTAATGTTACATAAACAATATTTTTGAAATTTAATCTACTGTTTATAGAGAAAGACAGGCCGAACGATGGCCCAATGGTTAGGGTGCTGGCCTTCGGAACCGGAGTTCGTGGGTTCGAATCCCACAATGGCATGGATGTTCGTAGCCGTTCGGAATCGGCTTTAAGCAGTAGGTCCCGGTCTCATTAGCCCTTGTGTTGCAAAAAGTAGACCGTAGCACTCAAAACAAAAAAAAAACAAAAAAAAAAAAAAAATCAACCAACCAACCAAACCAGAGAAAGAAAGAATCCCACAAGTTCAATTAAAAAAATCTTTTAAGTATGAATTTTAAATTACAAATTCATAAAATAAAAAAGAAACAAAGTAAAATAAAAAAAAAATTCGCTCAAGGAATGACTCGATGATAGATAAGAAAAATCTCCGTGATTTAAAACAGCTAAATACACTCTCCCCATTAGTCAAAAAACCAGAACCACTCACTTCTTTAATTTTTTTATTCATTAAATCTACTTTCTGAGTTAAAGAAGAAGAAGAAAAAATTAAGAACACGTGCATGTCACATTCTTTCAAGTCTACCCACACAGAGAAGTAAATCTCGCGGTGTGCGGCCAATTACCAAGCGGCGAAGACGGGGCCGTTAAATTCTGTGCATGTACTGCTGTGCAAATACTTGCTGTGCCTCTGTCAACACATACCTGAAAACCAAGGGCATGTGAAAAACAAGCTCCCTTTTTTATAATATTTTCTGCAGAACAAGTTCGAGAGACAGCGAATTCCGAATACTCGTCGTTCATAACTTCAGTTAAAGAGACGCAGGCATCCACGTAATTCCATTGTTGAAAGCCATAAGCAGATTTTGCTAATGCCAATTTTAAATGCGGTATATCCATCACAATGTAGTTGGGGTGGACAGTAAATATCACATATTGCTATATAAATAAACGTACTGCTGCTTTAATCTGATTACAATGGTTATGAATTAAACGCATGTATACGACTTAATTACTTCATACTTCCGACACATGCAATTTTTTTAGCCCTTATATTCCATTTGGACTAAAATTTCAAAAGCTCGTTTTCTATAAACTTTTAGCAGAAATTTTATGCTAACATCTTAATTCTATAAATAACTTGCTACCGGCCAAATAAAACTAACTCGAAGGATTCGTTTTGTTTGTAGCCCTACGGTCTACCTATTTGTTGCATGAGGAATACAGAGGTAGGGACCTACTGCTTAAAGTCAAATCCGAACGGCTACGAGTATCTATGCCACTAGTGGGATCCGAACTCACGAATTCTGGAATCTAAGAGCAGAGCACTACCTTCTGGGCACTTGATTCAAAAGACTTTGTTTTCAAGGTTTGGTTTGCTACGGTCTACTTTTTGCAACACGAGGGCTAATGAGACCGGGACCTACATCTTAAAGCTAATTCCGAACAGCTACGAACATTCATGCCACTGTGAGATTCCAACCCACGAAATTGTTTTCAAGGAAAGGAAACAAAGCAAGTCAACTAGGACTGGATTAGAGTTTGTTTGATTTTGAGTGTTCAGGTGCAACACGAGAGGTAATGAGACCGGGACCTACAGCTAAAATCTAATCTAAAAGTTCTACCGTTTAAAGCCTGCGAACAGTCATGCCAGCAGTGGGATTCGAATTCATGAACTCCAGTACCGAAGAGCAGACTTTAATCATTCGGCGGCAGAAATAGGGACTGAAGCGTAAGATACGGCTGTTCGAAAACATTCCGGGTTAACTTTTTTTTTTACTTGTTTTATTTTCTGGGCGGGTGTAACTTTTTAGTATCTATTACAGAGATCTATTTATGTTAGCCGGCCTAATGATCTACTACTGTAGGTTCAAAACAAAATAAAGATTTAGTATGAATTTCTCCAACCCCAGTAAATGAGAAAACGAATAGTGGGGAACGTATCGATTACAAACAGGCAAAACCTTCATCTGCCTGAAACTTACGGATTTATCTGAATCACAGTACAAAATTTATTGATGATTGATTCGTGATGAATTGCCATTCCATTTCAAAATGCATAGTGAACATACAGACAAGGAGAAATATTTAGTTTCATACTCAACTTTGTAAATAAAAATGCAAGAGTTTTGTAAGAATTTTGCAGAAGAAAATCATACTACTCTTCCAAAATGATAGTTTAAAAATATCAAGGTTTTTTCTTTTAAGGCCACATTCCCAATTATATCTACTTTATAAATATTTTAAGCAACTTTCAATAACTAGTTAACTGTAAACAGTTAAATGAACAATTTTTTAATAATGAACTCGTAAATTGCAACTAGTGATGAAAAGGATATCCGGCGACTATACAATATCCGACTAATTTGTAAACATCCGGGAACCCATGTGGGTATCTATAAATCAAAACTCGGGAGTTTTAAAGGAACGTACGAAACCATATACACACAATGAGGCAGCAGTGGTGTTTTGGCATTCACCCATATAATATGTAACCGTATGGAATTTAGTACAGGTGCACGGTGTCTGTGGGAAGGATTGTACGCAAAGCACCCCTTCAATTATAGCCATTTACCAGGAGGTGGTAATTTTCTTCCCTCCCTCTAGTATTCCTTCCACATACCGGTAACCCAGCGAGACTTCATTACAGATTTTACCAGAACGCCACAATGCGTTTACTGTCCATACTTAACTTTATCAACATTGGTTCAAAATATGAATCTAAAATATAATTTAATTTTTAACTTTTGCAATTAAATTTTAGCGGGGAGTCTAAAACTAGCGGATGGACAATCACTTAGTCATTATTAATGTTGTTATTATTATTTTATGATACTCGATCTTCATTTTAGAGTAAATTTTGTAGCCTGGCAACCATTCTGACAACATCCCACTTTTGAGAGAAAAAAAAAGTTTTAAAATATAAATACTTTGTATTATAAAATATCAACAACATTACAAAAAGTATAAAATGAATAGACTTGCTTATGCTTTTGAAATGTATTTTTTTATTGGGGGAGGGAGAGGTTCTAATGATAGTCCTTGCGTAAATATATATCAACACCAGTTAAACACGATTAGATTCATCAAATGTAACTAGTCACGAACCCTTTCTTTCTTCTTTTCTTTTTTTAAATATTATAGGGATTAAATATTTAAGGGAGTAGGGGGCGTTTAGAGTGACAGTGGAAAATATTATTATTATTTTTTAAGTCTAGGATCAATATCCTCCAAATCGATAACTTTCTTGCACTTTAAAACTCAAGGCTTACGAAAAACATTTTCTTTTCGCTGTTTTAATATCATTTACATATTCAAATACTTTCAAAAGTCAGTTTGATTTGGTTTGGAGTGCTATAGTCTACTTTTTTGCAACACGAGGGTTAATGAGACCGGGACCTACAGCTTAAAGCCGATTCCAAAAGACTACGAACATCCATGCCACCGTGGGATTCGCACCCACGAAATCCGGTACCGATGGCCAGCACCCTAACCAATCGGGCATTGTTCGGCCTTATAGTAGTCAGTCTTACACAATTGCAGAGTTCCTAAATCTGTTTTAAAAGTCAACTTTTCCAATAAACCTCTTAATCACGTTGACGATACATAAATAAATAAATCCTCCAAGGAAAACATAAGCCAAAAATGACCTTGTTCCAACATTTCCGTCAAATTTTACTGAAGACGTTTTAAACTGATTTTTTCAAGTAACGGTTTACGATAATAGAATTTGTAAATGCACACCAAAACCAGTAAAACACTACTTGTATCTCAAGAGTAACTGGTCAAGTAAATGACCATCTCCTTTTTAAGAGTGCCAATTCGGAAAGTGACAAACACGTGATACTATATCTACATTTTTACCTAACAATAGTGACTCTCAAGGTCACATGGGATATTCCTGATACACAAAGCATTAAAATAAAAGTCATTCAAAAAACTTCGACTGAAACAAACAGGAGGAGCTATTTTAGCCAATGATATAAATAACAAGATTTTCTAAAACCTGCTATGGAGATATAAAAAGAAAAGTCTACCCGTTCACAAATATATTTCCCTTAGAAATAGAACAAACCGAGATTTTCTTTCCGGCGCGAGCGCAATTTCTTCTTTGACCCTGACACTGACATTAAATTTTCCCTCGTTTATAAGCGCACCCTCTTCCTCCGTGAAAAAACCCGGTGATTTTTCGACTTAAGTGTGAGCGGGTGACTGGATATTTAAAGTGAACTGGGCACGAGCGATTGCAAACCCCGGATTCAAAACACATGAAGGTCGGCGCCGCGGCTCCTGTCTAGTCAGACACCATAAGACGCAAAAGTGACACATGATTTTCGGCGTCGAAAGAAGAAAAAAAGGAAAGGAGAGAGAAAACAAAGTCGGTCAGAGACCTTTCCGTCAATCGTGCTTATTCAACGTTATTTTAATATATAACTCTGTACATTAAAGTAAAAAGTAGTAGGGCCATTCTTTTTAAATTAAGACTTTTGTATATTTGTGTATGATTTGTTCTAATCTATTGTGTGATAAAAGAATTACTTACATCTTCTAAAACTGAGAAACTTTCCAAATTGAAAGAAAAAAATATCAACCAAGCATTTGTGTTTAGAGTTAAAGAACCTCATTCAGAAGCTCAGTGGACAAAAGCGCCAATCTCATAACCAGAAGACTAGGAATTCAAGGATCGAGATGAACAAAGATCCGTCGTGTTCGTTAATGGCAGCTGGGGCACGTAAAATAGGTTCGTGACCGTAATGTCCTCTAAGCTGAAAGATATCCAAAGAAGTGGCAAGCCAATCCTGGGGGTAGGGGGGGTCTTCTGCTTGGTACCTGCTTCTAAATTATGACAATTTTGAGTCCGTAGTATTCCTTAAGCTACACGTAATCTCTGACTGGTGCTAAATGAGTAATAGCTTAGCTTTGTAGTCATGTATAACAAAGATATGTGCCTGTATTGCCAACTAAACTGGAAAAAAACAAACATTTTTCTTTCTACTATTTTCACACCTTTACAAACACTTATTCGTGTTAAACATATATTTCTTATTACAGCAAGCCGAACGATGGCCGATTGGTTAGGGTGCTGGCCTTCGATATCAGAGTTAGTGGGTTCGAATCCCACAGTGGCATGGATGTTTGTAGCCTTTCGGAATCGGCTTTAAGTTGTAGGTCCCGGGATCATTATCTCTCGTGTTGCAAAAAGTAGACCGTAGCACTCCAAACCAAACCAAACCCAACCCAACCTATTTTAGCAAAGTCCTATATAACAATTTTCACTAACAGCGGCCCGACTCACACAATCTGTAAACTAATCTTTATAATGTTCTCTAATATTTGAAATTTGTGACTTAGTTCCCTTTAAGTCCGAAATACAGACATATACTTCTATATCAAATATTTAACCTGTTTTCAGAATGAACAACAAAACCATTTAACACAAGATATCAAAATTTTAGAATTATTTATCTGAATAATAAATAAATAATTCTAATACAACAAGTTACTTCAGCTGAAGTGCAATAGGAAAACGTTACTTTGAAGAACTTGACAGATTATTTTTCTGCCTCACTGCACAGTTACGATATAGCACAAAAACTTTCCATGCCACTTTCTCTATATCTCTAAAATCTGACCAATCTATAAAAATATCTCTACAAAAAGAGTTACTTCAAGCCGAAATAAACTGAAAAAAAAAATGAAAATAAAATATTGAAAGACTGTCTTTTGTTCACTGCACGCTAACGAAAAAGTAGAGAACTTAAATTTAGAGCTTCCACATCACTCTCTGCTATCCCCACCCCTCCTATTCTCCTCACACGCACTCCGCAACTCTTTTTGTGTTAACTTCGAAATCCTGAATCAGCAAGCGTCAAAACGTGGGCGACGAAAAGCAAGTTGGTAAAGTGATACTAACAGGGTATTGCAGCAGCAGACACCCGCTAACAAGAACAAAAGAATAAGCAACAGAAGAAGATGGCTTCTGGAAGGTCGAAGAGCAATACAAGACTTCCGGTGGTGCCTTCTCCAACGAGTGAAAGAGAGAGAGAAAAAAAAACCCGGGCTTGAAAAGTTAATAAGAAAATGTTTCCAGACAAATGAGCGGCATAAGATAAAAACCGGGCAGAATACGTAACAAGGCAAACGAAAGTGATGGACGAGGCAACGGTTCTTTTCTCTTCTTCAGCCACTTGAATTGCTTCAAGAAAAGAGTTTGGGGATACGTAACAGATGGTGTATGTGTGTGTGCCAAACGAAACTTCGCATGCATAATTTGTGGCGGTTGTTATCAATATCCGCGAGAAAATCCTATAAAACAACTGCGCCGGGAAGTTCTTTGTTCGGCACGTCACAGCTCGATTTAGAGTTTTTCATTTTTAAAAGAGTGCAACAGACGGGAGATATGAGAAACAAATTATGCACGGTTGCGTAGTGTTGTCCAACGAAAAAAAAAAAGGAATAAAAAATGAACTAGAACTATAAAGACAAACAAAATTATTAACTTTTGAGACAGAGAGAATTATACTGACACGTCATGGGTTGAAATAATTTTAAATTAGAAATTTTCATACTCAGTTCACAATACATTCCAGTTAGTTAAGATAAAAATGTGACCCCATGAACTATGATTGGTGTATTGTATTATATAATACCAGCTAAATGGGCTGAGCGGATGGAATGCCTTAAAACTATGAGCGGCTGGTAGGTGCCTTAAAACATTCCTCCTTGTTCGTATATGAGGAGCATTTGCCAGTACACGCATCAGTGAGGTCGAAAATCATTTTTTTTAGTAAGAAATACTGGGGAATGGAATCAGGAGAAAATCTTCCATTTAAAGATGATGAAAATCGTGGGGATAATGTGTGGGCAATTTGATGCAACTAGTTGGGTTTAGAGATCTACGATTTGATAACTATTTCACTGACTTGCTACATGAGAGCTAAAAATAACGGGGGCTATTTCTTAAACCCATTCAAATATACCTATAGACAAGCATGTAGGCAGTTAGATTCGAAACCGCAGAACGTTTCCAAAGACAGAGACGTACCAATTTGGCCATAATCCAACTTGACGCATTTGGACCAAACAGAAGATGTACTCTTTCGTTCAAATATAAGCCATATCGCTTTAAACAAACAGTGATAATGATTTCGTTCTGGCGAGTAATTTACTACCAGACAAGAGAATTACGTGCAATGAGCAACAACAGGAAGGTGTGTGTGTGTGTGTGTATTTCAGCGGATTTAAGTACGTAAGCACATACAAAAACGTTATAGACCGGAAACAGAACTTGAAGCTGTACATTATTTGGAACTATGGATTTTGGGGCCCACTGTTAAGATGGGATAGCAACAATGCATTGCACGTTTGTTAATTTCGTACCTCCAACCTCCGATTTCTGGAAGAGGGGACAGTGTTCCTGCCCAACAGACGGCAATGAAATGCAAAATTTTGTTTTAGTATAGGAGGCTACGGTGATTTTGGTATAATTCTCACTAACTGCATCAAAGAGGCAAAGAAATAACGTTGTGATCCATTCCACTAAATCTAATATGATTTATCACAATCCGGTTTCTCTGATACGAGGTAATGATAACACACGAAATCGTATCAAATACGATACATTTCATGCTAAAGTTCATCAAGTTGAATGCTACGGGGATCACCGGTTACCAGCGCTAAGTTTGTTCATAGCGCTATAGAAATCACGGGGACAAATAAATGCATTACGAATGCTTACACAAATACCTTGTTGTAATTAATATTTCGCCAAAATATCCAACGCATAACGAACATTACTTGTAGCCCAGACGGGCAAACTTCGTAAAATTAGCGTGGCATTGAATGTGCTAAACTCGATGTATTTTTTCTACATGTTCAATTTAAAATGGTTGATATTTTATCCGAAATACATAACTATAGATTTAACAATTAGCATGTGGTTTGCACACAGGAAAGAGATTTTGAAACGACGAGAGTTCGTTTGGATCGCTACAGTCTCCTATTTTGCTACACGATGGTTAATGAGACTGGGACTACTGCTTCAAGCCAACTCTGAACAGTTACAAACATCCAAGCCAGCAGTGGGGTTCAAACACGTAGATACCGATTCTGAAGAGCCACACATTACTTTTCTGTCATCGTTCGGCAAAAAGACGATTACGATGAAACATGGACTACTAAACGGAAAAGTCAGTATATTTTGCTGATATAATGCAAACCTCCGATGACCTACACATATTAAGATCTTAAGAGGAATACGACTATATCCAAATATACAGGACGTGTCTGGCTCATTAATTTTCAACAACTATGCTTGTAAAAACGATTGTTAATCCCATCTCAATCTCATGCTTTTAGAGATGCTACATAATAAAAATAAAATCAATCTTCCGCTTTAATTTCGCACGAGGCAATTTACTTTGCCCAATGAACTTCTTTTCAGACAGATGTCTAAATAATAAATGACCACAGATGCACTCCTCTTTTTATACAGGGAAGGCGTTACGATAATAGCGTAACTTCCTTAATCAGATAGGGCTTTTGTTTATACGAGTAAAAGAAACAGAAGAGACCTACCATGCCAGAGAATTAGCTACAGTAAATACCAATCTCCAGTGCGCGAGGTTGTTGAACTCTGAAGTCTGAAGATCAGATGGCAGTGATATTAAACCATACACTCATTTAGCCTTGCAACATATTTAAAATGTTTAGCGAACTATAATTACCAATGAATTTAAGGATACACAGAATGTCGAATTACATGTTTATTTAAGAATGACTACGATAAACATGTAATATATGAATTAAAGGAATTTTTTTCTTAAACTACCAACATTCAATTTTTTTAATTACCAACAATTTTAACAATACAGTCCAGAATTACATGTTTATTTATAAATGACTAGTTAAAATAGACATATAAAAAAGGAATTAAACGAGTTTTCTTTAATACTATTGACATAATTTTTCTTAATTACCAACGAATTAAAAAAAGACAAAATGTTGAATTACATGCTTATTTATAGTTAATTAAAATAAAGATGTATAGAAGGAAATAACCAGGTTTTTTTTAATTACTATAAAAATAATTACTATAGACATTATTTTATTATTTTGAATTATCATCGAATTTAAAACTACACAAAATGTTGAATTACTGTTTATTTATGAATGACTAGTTAAAACAAACATGTAAAATAGAAGTTAAATGAGGTTCTTTAACACTATAGACAAATTTATTTTTGTGTTATTTTTTTAAATTTAGCCTTTACAGGACTAGTAGTAATTCAGTTTAAAAATTTATAATTGCTGGTTAATTCCTCCAGTATCATCGTGTTTAGCAATATTGATTTTGAAGACTTGTTTGGAGAGAATTACGGCGTGCTTTTTTTGCTACGCAAGGATAATGAAACCGGCACCTACTGCTTAGAACCGATTCCAAATGGCTACGAACATCCATGCTACAACGGGATTCGAACCTACGAACTCCAGTATTGAAGATCACAGCTCTAACCATTCGGCCATCGTTAGGAATTATTTTTTAAATTTGCGAAAAAAAGTTTTAAGAAAAAAAAAATTGCATAAATTCCAGATAAAAAAAACTATTCTAGTAAGCGGATAAAATGAACTATCAAAATACAAAATTTAATAAAAAAAATCATTTAATGTACGAAACTGTGCAATTTAGCTTTCCATTTCAGTTTATTCTTTAATCAAACTTCTTGTTACCTGTTAGTATATTATTACAACTGAACAATTGCGGCTGGATATCTAGACCAGACATGTGTAACTTCAACGACAGGTCTATTGGCTGGGTTATAAATATTACAAAGCTAAAGTGCAGGCCGAAGTACTTTAGGATTCATATATGTGAAAACATTACATATCTTAATTAGTTCAGTATCTCAGTTACGTCATATAAACCTCCATTATTAAAAGTATGTAAAACATAAAACTCTTAGTGTTGACATAAGTAAACATGATTTCGCGTAAACGGTTCAACTTAACGGCATGCAATTTGTTACAGAGTTCTTATTTCAAATTTCGTAGTACTTAATTTATTTAACACATTGACTGTCAACTTCAAGATAACTAGTAGATTGCGTTCTTTTCTAGGACGCTAAACTACGAATTATGTCGTACTCTGTTTACTTGCCATTTTTGTGCTACGAATATACTCGTAGTATATCAGTGCTAATATCGATAGATGGCTTCTGTGAGGAAAAAAAAAATCAATACTCTTGGAAAATAAATAAATCAGGCCTTTGTTAAATTTCTGTCCACAAATTAGAGATTTTAATCAAATAATGTGAATAAACCAAATTGCCATTTTAAGCCAGATTTCTGAAAATTGCCATGGCATTCAACGTGTTAATGTTTAATAGATAATAATTTGTTGTTTCTGGCAACATGAAATGTGACCAAATATTAGCGAAATACCTAATTAATATTCTGATTTAAGAATAAATTATGAACCGCAATAGCTTAACCTATAAAGGCAATGAACTCGTAATTGAAGGGCTGCTGGTTCAGGGCTCGAACCGTCCTAATATCCGCAGTGTTTGTTAATGGTGACTGGGGCACGTAAAATATGTTCGTGGTCAGAATGTCCTCGAAGTTCTCAAACGATACCCCTGGGAGTGGTAATCCAAGCCTGGAGGTCTTATGCTTCTAAATTACTAGGGCCCACTTGAGCAAAGACGTGTGGTGCTTCAGGAATAATTGCTTCGGACGCTAGAGGGCGCTGACGCCCGCGCCGTGGTAGATAAGAGTTTTAAGCATGTGCTTACTTGAGATTGTAAGTTTCTGTTACGTATTTGAAGGCGGATGCCTAATAATACGCTGTATATAGTCCTTAGTACATTAAAGTTTTGTTTAAAATGCTAAAATTGTGTCCACTAAACCACCATCTGAAGTAGAAACCCATCTTCTTCAGTGCTCGTCAAAAGAAAGGCGCACATTTCGTCTTAATTCGTGTGGCTTCCAGCTCCTGGTCTTGCCTCCTCTAAGTGACATTGACAACAACAACAAAATTTGAATTGTATTATGTACAAAATTATTAAATTTATAGCTTTTTAAATCCAGCCAAATGTTTTAGTTCTTGCCAGATGATCTCCAGTTTGCCTCTGTTTAGGAAAAAATACTATTTTGCCGGAAAAATGACTAAAAAGATTGCAATATAACATAAGAAGATTGCAATATAAATTTTAAAAATAGAATTTATTTCAGAAAAAAAATTAGCCTGAGAAAAAATAGCGTTTGAAACAGTTAATTATGACAAAAATTTATTATAAATAGTGTTTAATATCAATCTTTTCCTCAGCACTAATTTTACGATATTCAAAAATTTCTATAAAAGTAATATTTTATAAAAGCTTTACTGTTTTAACTAGAAGAAGTAGTTTTAATATTCTTAAAAAATGTAGCAACACATTGTAAAATCGTTACAAAAAATAAACGCTTATCGAAGGTATATAAAAAAGAAAGAGATAAAATTCAGCTTAAAATAGAAATTGACGTATGTCGGCCAAAATACAATATCCACAAAAAGAATAAAACTGGTCGACTTTTGGACACCGCCACAACGTTCGTTAAGGGAACACAAAACTTCAGCTATCCTGACGACATTGCATGGTCTTCTGTCTTTTGATGACCGTCGCGGAGACGTTATATGGCATCTAGTCTACACGACATCCATTTCTGGATATCAAAAGGATGTCGTAATAGTGTCTGTCGCAATATGGACATTTTGGACGTCGACGCGATGCCTTATGGAACTTGTGTGTTATGTGGGACCTTATGCACACATATTTAAAGAAAATTTTGACCATAAGTTTGTACATTATATCGCCTCAAAACCAAACCTGATAACTTATGCCCCATTAGCTACATAGTAAAGTATTATTTTTATGAAAAAAAGAGGACACTTTCCTAACTGAATTATTTTTTCTAGATGTGCTGAAATAGGGAAGATGTTCTTTTTCCACATCAGTGAATCACTTTCATTCACAGTATCGGAAGAAAAAAGAATTCCGCGGGTAAACCAGCTAACAAGACAACGCAACTTACATAATCCAACAACTGAAAAAAAAAAAAAGATTAAAATCCTTTCAGAACACAACGAGCAAACAAAGATAATTCATCCCGAATCCTGTTTCCTTCAATTAAAGAAGAAAAGAATAAAAAAAAAAAAAGCCAATTTCAGGAGTAGTTTTGAAACGTTCGTTTATAAAATGAATGCCAAGACAGCAAGCAGGACGCGCACAAACCCATGCGTGTTCGATTCATCGAAAGTAAATAACTTCGAGATCGTCTTTTACTACAAGAGCAAGTTCTTTTTTTTCTTCTTCTTCGCCTTTTCTGTAAAAGCAAAGGCTGGAATGATGCGGGAGGAGAAATCCGGTGCAATGAACCCATCCGTCACGAAGAAATTGATTTCTTTTCACACACGCGACTCGACCATTTTTGAAAAGGAAATTTAAAAAGCGAGAAACCGTTTCGCCTTCCTCCTTACACACACACATAAGTTAACTCTCATGTATTTATTCATTTCATGGCCCTTTTTTGGAAAATCCTGCACCAATCCAGTCCAATTTGCAAAAGCGGGAACTCGCGCTGGGTCCATTATGACGACAGTCGATTTCTATCTATTAACTAACACATTGTGTGCGGTTACATTTCGCAGTGGAATTTTTTGGAAAATCCTGCACCAATCCAGTCCAATTTGCAAAAGCGGGAACTCGCGCTGGGTCCATTATGACGACAGTCGATTTCTATCTATTAACTAACACATTGTGTGCGGTTACATTTCGCAGTGGAAATGTACCAGGAGCGCGCGTTTTGAGCGTAAATTTAGTTATTCAGTTAAATCTCAATAGATCGAAAATTATTTATTTTTTAACCAACTTTTCGTATTTTATATTCAAATATATAAACAAATATATATATATATATATATATATATATATATATATATATATATATATGTATATATATATATAATATCATTTTCGCAAGGATAAATAAAAAGTTAATTTTAAATCTAAATTGATTTTTTAACCTTCCCGGTCGGTGGTTCCTCATCGACTGATGTAAAACTAGTTTTTAATTTGTCTAAATTTTTCCAGAATCTATATAGTAGACAAGAACGTTCGGCTTCGTTTTCCTGTATATACCATTAATTTTGTATAAACCATTATCTTGTATAAACCATGTTGTTACTAACACGTACTAGTATGTGACCCGCGCTCAAGTATCAATCATCAGAAAACGTACTAGAACGTGTCCCGCATACAATATGTTAAAACGCTAAAACTGCTTATATCAAATATCTGATGTGGACACAATGCATTGTACACCTATTAAATTACACATATTGCTTTGTTTAGACTAAATAATATGCCCACAGAATTGTTTTAATATTTATATATACAAAATATAATATATATTGTAACTATAATTAACACATTGTATGCGGGACACGTACTAGTACGTTTTCTGACGATTGACACTACAGCGCGGGTCACGTACTAGTACGGGTTAGTGTAACAACATGGTTTGTTTGTGGGTACAAAAATAACGGTATATACAGGAAAACGAAGCCGAATCTTCTTGTAAACTACATAGATTCTGAAAAAAATTAGATAAATAAAAACTAGTTTTTACATGAGTCGATGCGGAACCACAGAACGGGGAAAAACTAAAACTGTACACTACTATTTCTATTTCATTTTTCATATTTAAGATTCTATTATAAATTTATCCACTAAATATATATTTTTTGCTTACGAAAATCTTATGGCTGTTATTTACATATTTCTGTTTATGTATTTGTTTATATATTTCAATATAAAATACGAAAAGTGGGTTAAAAATTAAATAATTTTCGATCCAGTGAGACTGAACGGAATAACTAAATTTACTCGCAAAACGTCCGCTCCCGGTACAATTCCGCTGCGAAATGTACCCGCACACAATGTGTTAAAACGCCAGAACTGTGTATATCTAATATCTGATGTGGACACATTTCATTGTACACCTATTAAATTACACATATTGCATTGTTTAGATTCAACAATATGCCCTCAGAATTGTTTTAATATTTATATATACAAAATATAATATATATTGTAACTATAATTAACACATTATATGCGGGACATGTACTAGTACATTTTCTGACAATTGATACTTGAGCGTGGGTCACTTACTAGTACGGGTTAGCGTAACAACATGGTTTGTTTGTGGGTACAAAAATAACAGTATATACAGGAAAACGAAACAGAATGTTCTTATCTACTACACAGATTCTGGAAAAATTTAGACAAATAAAAACTAGTTTTTACATTATTAGTTTTATGATTGCTCTTTTCATTTTTTTTATTATGTAAGAATGTTTATATATAACATAATTCGAAAAAATGAAAACTATACACTACTATTTTTATTTAATTTTTCATATATACGATACTATTATAAATTTATCCACTAAAAATATATTTTTTGTTTACAAAAATCTTATGGTTGTTATTTATGTATTTCTGTTTATATATTTGTTTATATATTTCAATATAAAATACGAAAAGTTGGTTAAAAAATTAAATAATTTTCGATCTATTGAGATTTAACTGAATAACTAAATTTACGTTCAAAACGCCCACTCCCGGTAAAATCCCGCTGCGAAATGTACCCGCACACTATGTGTTAATATTTATATATACAACATATATATTTTAACTATAATTAATGAACTTAAAAAGCTTTGATTCAACCGCATGTGAATGCTTTAATTTTCAGTTTTCATTGTTGGAGGCCGGTCAAGTTGTACGTTAATTTTTATTGATTAATTGAGATTTTTATTTACATAGAGTAAGGATTTATCAAAAGGTTAGGTTAGGTTAGGTTTGGTGGTACGGACTACTTTTTGCAACACGAGAGCTAATGAGAGCGGGACCTACTGCTCAAAGCCGATTCCGAATGGCTACGAACAACCGTGCCACAGAAAGATTCGAACCCACGAACTCCAGTATCGAAGATCAGCGGACTAACCATTCGATTATCGTTCGGCGTTATCAAAAGGAAAGATAGACAACTAGAAGCTGTAAGAATCCTAAATACAAAATTTAAACATTTCACAAATAATCGGTAGTGAATTATGCCACACAGCGTTATATGTGTTATATTGAAATTTTTCGCTATACAGAGTGCAGATTGCAATCAAAGGGGGAAGGGGAGTGCAGAACTAGATATCAAAATATTCCTAAATACAATTTCAATATTTTAAGTTGAGTGATGTCCCACGTCATATTGAAATTGTTCTTTATATACATTGTAGATTGCAACCAGAGGGGGCTGGAGTGCGCAACTAAATGTTTTATTACTTCTAAATACAAAATTTCAACATTTTACGAATAATCGTTTTTGAACACGTCTATGCACGACAACATAATATGCGTTAAATTTCAATGTTTTGTTACACAAAGCGCAAATGAATATCAAAAAGAGAGGTGTACAACTAATTGTTATAACAATTAACCCTTTCCACTCTAATTTCTCTCTCTACCTCTATTGTCGCAAATATTGCGACAATGGCGTGCAAAGGGTTAAATACAAATTTTTAACCTTTTACGGCTAATCAGTTTTGAGTTATGCAAAATATGTACGTAAATACGTAGAGAAATCAAGCGGAAACTAGTCAAAATGCGTTCATTGAAGGTCAATATGAATATTTATAATTGGAAAATTAAAGCTTCCTTAAATGTACGTCCGGTCGTAATACTGAAACTTGTTAAAATTGTTTCAAGCGTTGTCAAAAGGAGTACAAAATATGTACATAAATACGTAGAGAAATTAAGCGGAAACTAGTCAAAATGCGTTCATTGAAGGTCAATATGAATATTTATAATTGGAAAATTAAAGCTTTCTTAAATGTACGCCCGGTCGTAACACTGAAACTTGTTAAAATTGTTTCAAGCGTTGTCAAAAGGAGTAATTCTGTAGAAATCTGAACGCTGAAATTTTACGTGATTAAAATAACTCCTTTACATCCAGTTAAAAAAAAACTGCAGTAATTGAACACAATCTGTTGGATTGGAACTTGGGTTGCGTGTATTATGACCAGAAACGATTTTCCTCTATTTAAACATCTTCGGTACTGTCTATATTAGAAATCTGTGTAACTAAAACATATAAATTGCATGACAATGACAATTGTCATGCAATTGGCTCGCGAATTCCTTTTGAAATGGAAGTGAAGTAATGACATGAAAGTTATCGTTTTCAAAAAGAAGAAAGCGATAGTATGGCTCCCAATTCTTTTATACTGGACAGATAGCTCTTCGTGTTTATTTTATCAATACACAACTCCCTTTTTACGTTCTTGGCATTTATCATTTTTTCAAGCCATTTGGTTCTCGGGAAAGAGGCTGAATCAGACCACAACTTCTGCTTTTCTCAGCTCATTTGAACTAACTTATTACTACTACTATTGAAAAAGATGCAGTATCACGATGATTATCCCTGTTAAAATAGCCTAAGTTATCTGACCGTCTATCCTCGAATTTATGAAGCGGTTGGAAGTGTAATGGATAGAAGCATCCATATTAGATTCTTGAATAGTAAAGGTTACCACAATTCAAAGCGAGTACAAAAACGTTCGAAATTTCCCCCTTCTCTCCCCTTTTCGATCGTTTAATGCCATTATTCCAGCCGTATTTCAGCCGATTAATAACAGGCGATGATTAAATTCATCAATTTATCACATTATAAGTAGATGAAAATAACATTTTTTTTTAGTATTCCTACGCCATTCCTTTATCATCTTATTTAAATCATTTCTTATTTTAAATTATTTAAATATCGTCTGCATTATTTTTATACGTTTTATCACTGAACTTAGATATTACGTAAATAATTTTCTTTTATATTTGGCTTAAATAATAGATTAAATACATATGTGATAATTTTAAAATTAATCATCGATTATTTTTTGTTGCAATGAAAATTTTATCACCGGTATTAACAACAAATTCTTTTCATAAAAGTCTAGGAGTCTATTTCATGGACTAATAAATATCTAGCGTTTAAGTTATATATCTTTGAAAATTAAGAAGTTTGTTCGTTTGTGTGTTTATTTTTTATACATAACCACACGGTTTGCAATCGATATCTCAATTTTGGACATCGCCGAAAGATGGCCGATTGGTTAGGGTGCTGGCCTTCGGTACCGGAGTTCGTGGGTTCGAATCCCACAGAGGCATGGATGTTTGTAGCCGTTCGGAATCGGCTTTAAGCTGTAGGTCCCGGTCTCATTAGCCCTCGTGTTGCAAAAAAGTAGACCGTAGCACTCCAAACCAAACCAAACCAAACCAATTTTGGACATCATTCATATATACTGCCAAAAAAATCACTGTCAATATTAAAACCTCCGCTGACCATCCTATCACGTAATATGACAAGATAAATTAAGATCGGCAACTATCATGTGGTTAGTTAAGATTATTGAAAGTGTACCAAATTATTGAGCATGTACCAGATAATTCTCCCCAAAAAATAAACCATGTTTTTACCTGTCTCATAGGGTACTTTACAATTCTGGAAAATTAAAAATTTTAATGATCCCGCCATATGACGGGCTATATGCTAGTCGTTTCAGTAGAATAGCTTAGTAAAATGTTCTGAAAACTAAAAGAAAGTTATTAAATCCTCGATATTTTTATGTATGAATGATTATGTTATTTATTGTTTCTTGTTAAAACTAATTCTGGTTTAGTTATAACAGTTTAACAGTTCTATCGTTAGCTTATAAAAAATAATAATAATGATAATAATAATAATAATAATGTACTGTATTTATTTTCACCTAAAAAATTGTACATATATACTCAGGGATACAGGAAAGCTCCTTTCATAACCGGTTTAGATCTTTTTTTTTTTTTTT
>CM063510.1:55918338-55953338 GCA_032207245.1 Pardosa pseudoannulata | reverse complement strand
GGTGTAATGGCTAAAAATCGTCACATTTTGTGTTTTAAAACAAATAAAAACACAAACAGTACCTCTCATTCAATGCATAATAGATTCTAAGATAAAGGAAAAGAAGCTTATGCTTTATATTGAAAAAAATAATACAAAAATAGTCCTAAAGCTATTTCTTTTGGACTGATACATTTTCTCCTCATTCGCATTCCTTCAGTAAAGCCTAATGGCTTCAAACTTCCATCGGATGATTGTTTGCAGTCTTCACCACACCTGGGAGAGTGCTCAAGAGTTTTATATCCGGATATTCACATTTAAGACGGGAAATGTAAATTAAGCCGTTAAAGAGGCGTGGAAGAACATTTTCCCCTGAATATATTCTGCATACGATATGAGGGGGCTTTCATGCATATTTCAGGTGATTTTTATAAAGATACGTTATCCGTTTCCTTTTGTCTATCTCCAGCGATCGTTTCATCAAAACCTTAACACAGGAGAGAAGGGAAACATAAAAAAAAAAATCGATGCGGAGCGCAAAGAAAATTAACTCATTTGAAATTTATATCTAGTGTTATTGAATTAATTTATTTAGTACAGTTTTCTCCTCTTCCTTACCAATTATGAGGTCATTTATTTTTCTACGCTGCCTAAGGAAATCGTTAACGACGAATGATGTAGAAATTCGATAAAATCTGACTTTGAATAAATTATTTCTTTAGAACATTAAATGAAAATATTTAACATTTTAAAAATATTAAAAATATTTACAGTACAGTTGTAAAAATAAATCAGTTGCAGTTTGACGTCTGTTGAGCAATAATGAGGAATTTTAAATGTATTAAATAAAAATTTGTTGAATTCACGTTACATCTAATGAACTGTTGTTTGGTTTTCGTTTGGAGCGCTACGGTCTACTTTTTGCAACACGAAGGCGAATAAAACCAGGACCTACTGCTTAAAGCCAATTCCGAACGGCTACGAACATTCATGCGATAGTGGGATTCGAACCCGGTACCGAACTCCGGTACCCCACGAACTCCGGTACCGAAGGTCAGCACCCTAACCAATCGGACCTCGTTCAGCAATGAACTGTTGTACCAGCTCTTCATTAAAAAAGATTTTCTAGGTTTGGAATACTTTAAAATAAATTACTAAAGCGTCGAGCTTAGACAACTGCAAAATTTGTTGTTTATAATCGTTTCTTAAATTCAAAACAAATAACGTAAAAAGACTTGTGCAAAATAATAATAATAATAATAATAATAATAATAATAACAATAGTAATAATAAAATAACAATAATTAAAACATTTCTATTGTATCTAGGTGTTAAGCTATTTATATTATGGGATTTTTAATTTGTTTTTTGTTCGTGTTATGTTATTTATATGACAATTTAAACAAATGTTAACTTAGTTTAAGCTTAATACTAGTAAAATATATTGAATTTAAATTTAATATACTGAATAACGAATTTCATTGGTTTAAAATTGGTGAAAATTAACCTGGAAAATCAAAGCCGGTTAAAATCACTGTGTTAAACTACCATGATTAAAATCGATACAACCCTATTTAGAAAAGCCTCTGATGACTCAGGAATTTTTTAACCACCCGTACAACGTTGAAGTATCATTATAGAGCCCCCCCCCACGTAAAGAAAAAAAAATTCCTCACTACTCTTAAATTACACATAAACGATATCTCCGGGAAAACAAAACGATGATCCCGAAATCTTGCAACATAAAAGTAAAAAAGCAAAGAATAAAGGTACGATTAAAGAGGAAAATAATATTGTTTCTATGGGGATAAAATTGGTACTGAAATGTTTCGACGATAGAATCCAGGTATAAAATATTGGTTCTACATGGATAAATTAGGGGTTGAAATGTTCGGGTGAAATAAAAAAAACGAAGAATCGGGGTAAAATAACATTAGCTCACTACAGATAAACGTCGGAATAGAAAGGTTTCGACGATAAATGTTGGAAACCATATAATCTGGGAACGATGAATACGGGAAAAATAGCATTGGTCTTACGGAGATAAATTCAGTACTGAACCATTTCGAAGATAGATGAAGGAAAGCGAAGAATCCGGATATAAAACATCGGAACTACGGTCCGAGGTCGAAATGTTTCGATGATAAATGGGTAAAAACGAAGAATCCAGGAAAATAACATTGGATCGATGGGGATAGATTCAGGATAAAATGTTTCGACGATAGACAGGGTTGGCTTAATTTGCCCAACCCGAAAAAACCCGGGTGGGTTTTTTCAAAAAAACCCACTTGAAAAAACCCAAGTGGGTTTTTTCAAAATTGGGTTTTTTCAAAATCATTATTTAAAATTCCACATATTTAACTAATAGTAGAAATATTGAGTTAAATCTATAATATATATTACATATTTCATCTTTGACAATGAGAGTAGAATTTTTTTTTTTAATTTGAGGAGGTCTAAACTGCTAGAAAAAAAACAAAAACTTAAAAAAAATTCCAGAGAAAAATAGTTACTTGTATAACAAATACAATGAAAAGATTATAGAAACAATTAAAAACCAAAACAACCAGTATTTCTGCTAAGATGATGAAAACTGACGTCTTTCAGCCAATATTAAAAAGAAATAATATGGCTAAAAAAAAGAATTACCCAGAGGGCTTGAGTATATTTACAAGAACATAAACAAATTAGAACTTTCTATATTGTAAACAACTTATTCTAAATGTTATCCAGTCAGTGATATAAGTTTCTTTATCAGCTGTTATGATATAAGGGAAAAACTTGTTCATACAAACAATTGATCGATTAATTGTTATCTTGAAAAAAGGGTATTTTAATATGATTTAGTGATATAAAATTAAATTAGTATGTAAAATTTTAAATAAAAACATTAAACTTTTATGAAATTGTTTTTAATTTTTCCCTCTTATATAGATACAAGTGTAATAAATGTGATTATTAAATAAATACTGATCTCTGACACATTAATTTATGCATAGGAGTATCCCATGCTTAGGAGTAAAATGACAAGATATTCTTTATTGATTGTTGATAAAAGATTGACTATCCATTATATATATGTTTCTTTACTCACATTTAAAAATCAAGATGTAAAAAACATAATAGTAACTGAAAATCTCATTTAAATTTTAAGATATTTTATTTGTTAGAAAAATTTTAGAATATGTAAAAAATAATTTATTTTAAAATTTCAAAATTTCTTTTAATTAAAGCAAAAATTTCTTCTGCATAACTTAAAATTGATTTTTTAAATTTTTAACTTTAAAAAGTGACTAACATTTTAAATTTATTTTGATCAAGCAATTATATATCCTGTCCTCTTACATATAAATTATAGAGAAAAAACCCTGATAAAACCCAAAAAAAAAACCCAAAAAACCCTGATAAAACCCGAAAAAACCCAAAAAACCCTGATAAAACCCGAAAAAACCCACTGGGTTGGGTTTTTTCCGAAAAAACCCGGGTTTTTGCCAACCCTGACGATAGATGTAGGAAAACGAAGAATCTGGAAGAATTGGTTCTATGGGGGATCAATTCGGGTTCGGTTTGGTTTGAAGAGCTACTGTTTTGTCTACTGTTTTGCAACAGGAGGGCTAATGAGACCGGAACTGCTGCTTAAAGTCGTGTACTATCTGTAACCAGCCACCCTCCCGAAGTCGGTGTGTAGAATGTTGAATTGCTGGTTTGGTCTGATCGTCCGGCAACAATGCTTTAAGCAGGTGCCAACTCAGCATTCCACCCGTAAATTTAAAATAACAAAAAATATAGACAATCTAGACAAATAAGTACAACCAATGCAGTGGGGAACACTTCACAGGAGTCCTGCCCGGTTAAAAGTTCGGTTGACCCGATGTACTACATGGAACTTTCTAACATGAGAGCAGGTGTTGGTGACGGAAGCAATAACTGCACAGGGCAGACTGCTTAAGCCGATTCCGAACGGCTACGAATATCCCTGCCACAGTGGACTACGAACCCACGAACTCTGGTAACGAAGGTCAACATCTTAACCATTTGGCCATCGTTCGGAATCAATTCGGGACGAAAGGAATAGAACGATCAATGCGAAAAGAATAGATCGAGATCTCCTGTATTTCAAATATATATGAGAAAGAACAGATCACTCGAGAGACATCAGAATTCAACCTAAGAAGTTTCCTGACATTTTAGATTCAGTGACTAAAAACAACCGAGAATACTTTTGCTCTACACACACAAAAGAGAACTAACACCAGATGCTTCGGAATTCTCAAGACAAGATTTTCATCAGATACGGGAGGTGGTAAAGAGCTTTTTATATAAGTTACACGAAAATATTTTGAATAGTACTCCGCCTTTTCCCTGCATCCTTGAAAGGGAAGGTGTGAGGAAAACCTTTGGCACAAGAAAATATAAGAGCTTACGCTACACAATAGAGAATAACAGCTACTGCGTGCTCCGTGAAATTCTACAGTTGGAAGATTCCTCGAGAATGGCAAAACGGCATTTGTTTAGTCCGAAGTATTTGACAATCGGAATTCCGAAACCTATTGAATTATGCGAAAGAGTAAAAATATATTAGAATGGATTTTTCCATGCTACCCTTTCCCAGTAAAAAAAGGAAGTGTGGGATGAGTCTGAGGGGAGGGGTGGTGGAAGAGAATTTGGAATTCTATTCGTGGCCCAAACAGAATCTTCGGTTGACACGTGAACCCGTTGCACAGAAATTTTTAAAAGATCATTTGAAAGGGGTTGAAGGCAGTAACGTGAATATATTTCGTTCGGTATGTTAAAGCGTTAAGAGAAAAATGTTACTTTATAAGACAAAAGTAATATCACGTTTCTGTTATTTCCTTAAGCAGTAAGGAAACTCAAAGCTTGCGATGTTTGGTATATAAGTAGAAAGTTGAGTATAAATACTGAACATGAATTCATAAAAATGAATTTCGAAATGTAACACGTTTAAAATACAGTTTCAGCTTTTACTTAAAATATATCCTTTTAAGTTCTGCATCTGACCGTAATTAAACCAAACACATGAAGCACATAAAAAAAATTACTGTACTTAACATGGATATTGACAAATCTTGATGACATTCCCGTATTGTACTAATACAATCTACCTCTACCAAATCTTGCAATATAAACGATCTTAAATATATCTTATATCATAACTTCGCACAAATTACACGAACATTTTAGTTACAAAGATTGAATTTATAAAGCACTTTTACCATATTTACAGATAAAAAAAACTACGAATTAGCTTTTGTGTCGAAAATTCAAAAGCAGAGAACACAATCTGTGTTGTAATACATTCTACTGCCGGATGCGGCTCAATTCCACACCTTACTATTTCTTAAAGATAGTTAGCAGCCGTTTGTTTTAATTTTGAAATTGGTGAAGGACGATAGGACAACGTGTTGATATCATAAAGCTAAAGAAAACAGGACCTACTGTTTAAAGTAAACTCCATACTGCTGTAACTATTTATGAAGAGATGGGTAGTTCAGTCAGCTAAGGCAGCAATCTCGTAACCGGAGGATTGTAAGTTCGGGGCTCAAGCAAACTCAAAAGCAGAGAACAGCTAAGGCAGCAATCTCGTAACCGGAGGATTGCAAATTCGGGGCTCGAGCAAACTCAAAAGCAGAGAACAACTAAGGCAGCAATCTCGTAACCGGAGGATTGCAAGTTCGGGGCTCAAGCAAACTCAAAAGCAGAGAACAGCTAAGACAGCAATCTCGTAACCGGAGTATTGCAAATTCGGGGCTCGAGCAAACTCAAAAGCAGAGAACAGCTAAGGCAGCAATCTGGTAACCGGAGGATTGTAAGTTCGGGGCTCGAGCAAACTCAAAAGCAGAGAACAGCTAAGGCAGCTATCTCGTAACCAGAAGATTGCAAGTTCGGGGCTCAGGCAAACTCAAAAGCAGAGAACAACTAAGGCAGCAATCTCGTAACCGGAGGATTGCAAGTTCGGGGCTCAAGCAAACTCAAAAGCAGAGAACAGCTAAGGCAGCAATCTCGTAACCAGAAGATTGCAAGTTCGGGGCTCAAGCAAACTCAAAAGCAGAGAACAACTAAGACAGCAATCTCGTAACCGAAGGATTGCAAGTTCGGGGCTCAAGCAAACTCAAAAGCAGAGAACAGCTAAGGCAGCAATCTCGTAACCGGAGGATTGTAAGTTCAGGGCTTGAGCAAACTCAAAAGCAGAGAACAGCAAAGGCAACAATCTCGTAACCGGAGGATTGCTAGTTCGGGGCTCGAGCAAGCAGAGAACACCGTCTGTGTGGAGATACATTCTACTGCTGGATGCTGCACTGTTCCAACCCTTACAATTTCTTAAATATAATTAGCAACCGTTTACAATAATCTTGTAATTCGTCAAGAACGATAGAACAAGATCTTGATATCCTAAAATAGAGATAACAGAACCTACTGTTTAAAGTAAATATCATACTGCTATAATTACTTGTGATGAGCCGGGAAGCTCAGTAAGCTAAGGCAGTAATCTCGTAATCGGAGGATTGCAAGTTCAGGGCTCTAGCGGATCAAAGATAAAGCGTGTTCATTAATGGCGGCTGGGGCACCTAAAATATGTCCCAGGTCGAGATGTCTTCAAGTTCTCAAACGATATCTCTGGAGATGGTAGGCCAAGCCTAGGGGTCTTTTGGTTGGTTCCAGCTTCCAAATTATAACTGCTTAAACAAAATGGTGATAAAATGGTTTTATCAATTAACCTATGAAATATATTTAAAAAGCTAATACAAACTATTTTTTTAAAATGGTGTATCAATTAACCTATGAAATATATATTTTAAAAAGCTAATACAAACTATTTTTTAAAATGGTGTATCAAATAACTTATGAAATATATATTTTAAAAGCTAATACAAACTATTTTTTAAAATGGTGTATCAATTAACCTACGAAATATATATTTTAAAAAGCTAATACAAACTATTTTTTAAAATGGTGTATCAATTAACCTACGAAATATATTTAAAAAGCTAATACAAACTATTTTTTTAAAATGGTGTATCAATTAACCTATGAAATATATATTTTAAAAGCTAATACCAACTATTTTTTAAAATGGTGTATCAATTAACCTACGAAATATATATTTTAAAAAGCTAATAAAAACTATTTTTTAAAATGGTGTAACAGTTAACCGATGAAATATATATTTTAAAAATCTAATACAAACTATTTTTTAAAATGGTGTATCAATTAACCTACGAAATATATATTTTAAAAAGCTAATACAAACTATTTTTTAAAATGGTGTATCAAATAACCTACGAAATATATATTTTAAAAAGCTAATACAAACTATTTTTTAAAATGGTGTATCAATTAACTTATGAGATATATATTTTAAAAAGCTAATACAAACTATTTTTTAAAATGGTGTATCAATTAACCCATGAAAAACATATTTTAAAAAGCTAATACAAACTATTTTTAAGTACTGTTTATTATTATTATTATTATTATTTTGACGCTCCCCGAAGAGTTAATAGAAATGTTTAAACCATCAGTCATATAGGTAATACGGTTATAAGGTGGTCAGGAAAAGCCAGCAACGTAATTCAAATACTTTTCTATCCATCATAAGAATAAGACGAGTTTAGTAGCATGTTAATGAAAAAACACACAAAACAAATGGGCAACAACATAAACGAGTACAAAGCTTGAAAAACTGCAGGCTGACACGCGATGAAAGTAAGCTGGCGAAACTTCGACATAAAACCGCCAACAGTTTTTGAAAAAAGAAAAACAGAACACCCCCGTTGGCAGGCAGGGATGCAGCGAGACAACGGCGGAAGCGCTGCTATCTGCGGAAACATCGTCTTCAACCGAGTGGAACCAATTTTTTGTTTTAATTCTTGGGTTAAAACGACTGCTTTCGAAAGCGCGCCACCTGCAATACAGTTCAAATGCTGCATTATTTAAATGGAAACTCGACTGTTGTGAACATCTCACCTTTTAAGTCTTGCGGCAATTCCAAAAGGTTAGCAGCTTAACAAGGCCAATTTTTGAAAATTATACGAAAGGTTGACAAAAAATGAGTTAGTTTTTTTTTATATGTACACTACGATTTTTTTAAAAAATGGATGGAAAATAATGATATTTCACATGATGGTCATTCAAAGAACATTTTCATACTTCCTGATAGTGCAAATATAAATTAAAACATTATATTTCTAATCTAGAATAAACTAATCTAAATAATAATTTTAACTAATCTAAATAAATATTTTAAAACTAAACTAAACTCCTCGGCGCAACAGACCCTAGGGGGCCAGCACCGACGGTGCCAATCTCCGTTTCCGAGACCAAGGGCCCTGGGGTGCGAAGCATATGTTCCGGTTAGGTGGTCAACCTTACCCCCAGTGTTTAGTTCTCAAGTAAGCTTGATCCTCTGTTTGTCTACCCACTGAAGGGATGAAAGGCAGAATCAACCTTACCCAGTCTGGGGATCGAACCTCGGACCTGTGTCGTGGGCGCGAAGCGCTACTCCAACTCCACTGGGCAAGTAAATTAAATTCTGTTTGATTTAAAACTATAGCCAGAGGAAAGTCTTGACCCCCTCCTTTTTCTCACTCCCGACATTCCGGAGTTTACTACATTGCATTTTCACATTACATTTTCAATATAATTTAGAACTACAAAGTTAATTAATTTTTAAATTTAAAGTAAAAAAATAATTGAGTTAATTAACTGATTCAATTATTTTAAGTTTCAAAATAAATTAAGTAAATTTTCAAATATAATTTTTTTTATAGACATAATCAATAAGTAAATTTTTAATTTTTAAAATTTTTATCTACTTTTTAATTTTAATATATTTTCCATACTTCAATATTACATACAAAAATCAATTTCAATATTTTTGCTCCAAATTTGTTTTGTACAATTAGAGAAACATATTGCAAATGATCGTGTATGACCTTTTAAAGAGACATAATGTTAAACTTTATAATATCCCAATAAAATTATTAATACTAAATTGTGTATATTTTTATATTAATTTGTTGTGCTTTTCAATTTAAAAATAATAGTGTAACAAAGAGAGGGCTCAGTCCAATTTGAGACCTCTCTTCTCCTATTTATTATTATTATTATTATTTAACCCTTAATTTGGCTAAGTCCGCTACAACGAACAATCAAATAAATAAAATCTTTATAAAATATATATATATATATAATATATATATATATATATATATACATACATACATATATACATATATATATTTATTGGTAATATATAATATATTAAATATATTATTATTATTAATTATTATTATTATTATTATTTATTTAAATATATTTTTAATCGATATTTGAAAAAACAACTTGTCAAATTACGGGTTAAACAGAAACTATACAGAGAGCTAATACTTGTAAGTCCCAGGGGACATTTATGGGTAGATGTATGTTTCGAGAAGATATTCCCAATATCTTATGAAGGGATAATTTATTCTAGAAAATATCTAAATACTAATAAACTGATATCTCATTAGTACCCAACGTTCTCCAATAACAAGGGAGGATAGCGAAGGATCTTCGTCAAAATTAGTCAGCTGACGGGGGGTGGACGAGTGCCCAGAACTGCTAAGGTATGTATGATACAGTTTCTTGCTGTCAATCTCTAAGACAGAGAAAAAGAAAACCCTGGGAATAAAGATAGACTGAAATCGATTCTCAAATGAAGATATTAAAATCGATCGTGACATTTAATCGATTCGGCAAGTAATAAATAAAGAGAAACAAGTAACTGGAAACCCCAGATTGGGTCCTACTTTTTTTAACAGAACTTTTTACGATATGGCAAAGAAAAGGCATCCCAGAACAGATAACAAGTACTTAAATGGAAAGTAGATCATTCATATTCAAAACTTCCGACTTAATTGCACTCTTAACTTCGTCCGGCAGCAATAAGAGAAGGGGAATCTCTTCAACGCACGGAGACCGGTTCAGCAACGGTTATGACGGGCAATTACCCAGCAGAGTAGGTCAACATGCAGCTCGATTCATATACCTTGGCCTTTTGTTTTGTTTGGACGGCGAGTGAATATCAGAAGATCGTTACGACGTTGTGAAAGTTTTGATTCAAAGCCCTGAAGCTTATTTATTTTAATCAGGAGATTTGAAGCCAGTTCTTACATATTATACGAGCAGTCTAAGCCAGGCTTAACAAGCAGTGCCCTCTGGGATAAAGAGAAAAAAAAAACATTATGCCATTCTTTTTGGGACAAAGAACGCTTGCATTTGACAGGTAAATGTGCAGTCCATAAACGGAATAATGCTTTGTGATTTCCAGGCTTCTTTACTGAGGCACTGCAATATAAATTTTCCAGTCTTAAATAAAGTGAAAAATGAATATCAAATATCTACTCATTAAGAACTATGAGGAATTACAAATTTCGATTAGTAAAAACACTTTTAATAGATTAGATCAGAGGTGGCAAACTTGCGGCTATTTGAAGGATTATTTGTGGCTCTCGATAAATGTACCCGAGATCCCTTTTCATTTTTGTGTTATTATATTTTAAAAAAATATTACAACTGATGGAGCTCCGGCAATGCTGGGCAAAAAAAATCGGTCTTATTGCGCTTTTAAGAGATGATTCTCAAATTCCACAATTCATACCAATTCACTGCTAATTGACCGAGAACATCTCGTTACAAAATATTTAAAATATCCTGATGTTATGAAAGCAGTGTAACACATTGTAAATTACATTTGCACCAAAGCAAAATATCATTGACAATTCAAAAATTTCCTTGAAAAATTAAAGGACGAAGAACTTCCAAATGTCATTCAATAAATATAATTTTTGTAAAAAAATTTTTAATATCTTTTTTGCATATCTTTAAAATACGTATTTAATTGCGGCTCTCAAAAATTTTCAAATTTTGAAAAATGCCTCGGACTATCCAAAACCTTGGCCACCTCTGGAATAGACTCTCAATTATCTGAGAGATTACTAACCGAGAGACCTTTGTCAAAAATTTAAAATTTCAAAAACAATAATTCCTTTACTTACGTATATATATATATATATATATATATATATATATACACACACACACATATATATATATATATATATATATATATATATATATATATACTGTCAAAGTGAAATAAATGAGATCACCAGACAAAACCATGCAATTTTTTTTAAGTATAAGAACATGTGACATACACGAGACCACGTAATAAGTTTTTCCCGCACGTGAAGTGATTGCAACATTTTAGAGTAAAGACGAAAACGAGTTTACTTATCTCATTTCAGGTAGCAATACATTAAGTTAAGGGCTAATTTTTAAATACTATACATACTCTTCCTAATTTAAACATAAAGGGAAAGTTGTTTGTCACGAGGAATTACTCAATGCAAAATTTACATTTTCACTTTCTCAATTTTTTTTGCATATTGAATTGAATAAGTTTAAATAAGATTTCTAAATACAATCGAAGGTATTTTGTGCACACTACGTACATAAACATTTGATGGGTAAACGGTCTGTCTATAATATCCCTAGTACACAGGACAACTACTACACGCAACACACAAGGCCATGCTAGTCGATGAGGAAAGAAATTGTGAAAAAGGCTAACGTAAGCTAAAGCGTGACCGACTAACATGGCTAACGTGAGATGAAGTAGCTAAATATTGCAGTAGCAATCACGTTCAAGTTCTATCCAATGAGATGCTATGGAACTTTTTGATTTCATGGTTCATCAACCATCTATTGTTCATTTAATTTAGACAACAAATTCATTGAAATAATTTAAGGAAAACACATCTTTTGGACATGAAGGAACCCATGTGCATTCTCACACACAGCAAAAAAATTAAACAGCTTGGCCGAAACTGGCCTTTGGTATTTGCCGAAATTATTGTAAACGTAACGCTCTAGAATTGGTTGTAACAACTCTACAAACAGCTGCGGATGCGAGGAGCGAAAAGATGTGTGCAAGTTGATTTCGCAAGGACTTTGCTAGCTACAAAAGTGGCTCTGCGTAATACCGGCTTAATGGTAACCTGTGTATAACATATTTCTAGGTCCCTACAGTATTATTATGATCAGGTTTTACAGTTAACTGTATGAAAAACACATCTTTCAGACATGAAGGAACTCCCATGTGCTCTCACACACACCAAAATAAAAAATAAATAAATAAAAATTAAAAAAAAAAGTTAAGCAGCTTGGCCGAAACTGGCCTTTGGTATTTGCCGAAATTATTGTAAACGTAACGCTCTAGAATTGGTTGTAACAACTCTACAAACAGCTGCGGATGCGAGGAGCGAAAAGATGTGTACAAATTGGTTTCGCAAGGAGTTGCTAGCTACAAAAGTTGCTCTCCGTAATACCGGCTTAATGATAGCATATTTCTAGGTCTCTACAGTATCATTATGATCAGGTTTTACAGTATAACTGTTTATCTGAGATATCTGTTCATACTAAAAAATTAAGAATCTACTGTATGGCAAAATGCGTGATGATCTCGATTTAGGAAAAACAAAGAAAACTGACAACGAGTGGACAGCTGTAACGTTAAAAAACCGATTGAATGATGTCACTCAGATAAATTATTTTATTAAAAGTATAATATGAATTTGGAAGAGAGTATTTTTAAACTGTAGCGTAGGAATTACATATTTCTGAGACGAACGATACAAGAAGAAAAAGTAAAAGAATGGCGCAGAAAGTTGCCCAACAGTTTAAAGATTTAGATTTCTGAGAAGGATTTTTCATTTTTTTTACTTTAGCTTTTAGTGCGTTTCTTGAATTTGAAACATAAACGACGAGAAAGTGGCTAAATAACTGGACGCTTACATAAAGACACTTGATATTAATATCAGCCAAAAACGATTGTTCATTTCCCGTAGTTTTCATTTTAAAAGGACAGATAAAAAGAGAGAAGGTCGATAAATGGAAAAGAAAGAAACAACAGTAAAAAATCCAATCAAATACATACATACATACGTACACCAATATGCATATATACTTGTGTATTGTTGAGCGCTACGGGTTCAGATTTGGACGTTTTGCGCGTAAATTTAGTTATTCAGTTAAATCTCAATAGATCGAAAATAATTTAATTTTTTAACCAATTTTTTCGTATTTTATATTGAAATATATAAACAAATACATAAATATATATATATATATATATATATATATATATATATATATATATATATGTATATATAATATATATACAAATATATATATATATATATATATATACATATATATATATATATATAATATATAAATATACATATATATATCATTTTCACAAGGATAAATAAAAAGTTAATTTTAAATCTAAATTGATTTTCTTAATCAACCTTCCCCTTCTGTGGTTCCTCATCGACTGATGTAAAAACTAGTTTTTATTTGTCTAAATTTTTCCAGAATCTATGTAGTGGACAAGAACATTCGGCTTCGTTTTCCTGCATATACCGTTATTTTTGTACCCACAAACAAACCATGTTGTTACACTAACCAGTACTAGTACGTGACCCGCGCTAAAGTATCAATCGTCAGAAAACGTACTAGTACGCGTCCCGCATACAATGTGTTAAGCATACATCGACTATTCACACGTTGTTTAAACAAGAGTTTAAAGTAAAATTAGACAAACAAAAATTATTTATTTTTGTTACGAGAAGTTATGAGAAAAGGTAGACGAACCTTTGTTGTGATTATTTCTCCGCAGAGATTTAACATAAAAAAAAAGCTTTAAGAGGATATACACATTTATCAGGGATAAGATGAAAATCCGTTGATAAGGATACAGCTGCAATAGTATGTGTCTGTTATTTATGCTGATAGATCGATCGCCTTTCGAGTCGGGCTAGCAAAGTTTCATAATTGACAAGATGGATGACTTCGACTCAAACAGGCTTTGAAATGTGATTAATGTTCAGGAATGTCGCGATTAATAAATTAATACATCAATCAATTTCGAATTCTCAAGTCTTTAGTTGCTGTTCTCTGACATACTGTGAACCGTGTAGCGCTTGTGTAGTTTTCAATCCAATTTTCAGAAATGAATTTAACTATTTTCAGGTTCCTGTAAAGATTTAAATTCTTTATAGGAACATGTAACTGACGTCTCTGTAAATCAATTTAGATTTTCAAAGATACAGAAAATTTAATTTATTCATTGGTGATTATTACGAAGAATAGAATCCACCAGAACAGTTGTTCTTAATAAATTCATAAATCAGGGTTTTAACCGTCCTGGTCAATATCAATTTTGACCAGTTTTGACCGCTGATATTCACATTTCAATATATTTAATACTAATGGAACATAGCTTACTACCATATGAAAAAGGCAAGTTATATTTTATAAAATTGTCATAATATAAATAACACCAGCAAAAAAAAAAAAAAAAAAAAAAAAAAATTACATAACACCAAGATTTAAAATATATATATATATATATATTACTTATTTTTTTTATACAAGCTGTTTTATATGTAGTTTATGTTGAATTCAAAACACGGTTAAAAGTAACGAGTTTTGTAGTTGTCTCTAAATTTAAACGATTTCGTAACTGTGCTAATTATACTGCATTTATCCCCTATCCCCTATATAATAATAGCCTAAGGTGTCTGTCGGCAAATTTTTGAAGCGGTTGTACCTGGAATGGATTCCCCGGCTAAGGGCAGACGATTAAATTTATCAATTTATTCACGTAATAAATAGGTAAAAATAACATTTTTTTTTCTAGCATTATGACGTCATTCCTTTAACCATCTCATATAATCATTTCTTATTTTAAATTATTTAAATATCGCGTGCATTATTTTCATACGTTTTATCACTGAACTTACATATTAAGCAAATAATTTTCTTTTATATTTGACTTAAATAATAGATTAAGTATATAAGTGATAATTTTAAATTCAATCATCGATTATTTTTTGTTGCAATGAAAATTTTATCATCGGTATTAACAGTAAATTCTTTTCATATAAGTCGAGGAGTCTATTTCACGGACTACTAAATATCTAACTTTTAATTTATATATATTTGGAAATTAAGAAGTTTGTTTGTTTGTTATACATAACCACATGGTTTGACTAAATGAATTCAATGTGATTCTAAACTGCATTACAGGATCTGGAGGAGTATGACAATAAATAAACTATTGAGAGTGAACCAGATAATTCTCAGCCAAAAAACAAATCATTTTATTACCTGCCTCATTGGGTACTTAACAGTTCTGGAATATTAAAAATTTTACTGATCCCGTCATATGATGGGCTATATGCTAGTTATATTTTATAAGAATGTTAAATCTCATGAACTTGTTAGTGTAATATTTTGTTTAACTACACTATTATTTTTATTGCTTATTAAAAATCACTTCTAATTACAAGATATTATATATTAAAATTAAGACCATTTAAAACTATTTTTAACAATTCTGACCACTTCTGACAATTTTTTGACCAGTTTTGGGTGGTTAAAACCCCTTTTATCCAGTGACCTGGTCAAAATCGCTTTTGATCAGTCAAAATTACAACCCTGTCATAATTACAAACATAAATTCGACTTCATAAAAGTGGCGGTGTACGCTATTACATAATTTTCTTAAGAGTTATTTACACTTTTTATTTAGATTCAAAGATTATGACATTAAGACTAGCTAATGCGAACAAAGTGGTTTGCACAAGATAGATAAATGTCTCTCACGTTATTTTTGCATAGAAATGTACGTCGGCTACAATGATGAACGTTTGTTATTGACTTTTTTGCAAAAAGATCATGTTGAAGATTAACCTTGGAAAAAAAATCAGAAACAGCGCCAAGAAACTATAAAAATAACTACACCTTGAGAACGACAAAAGGTAATTTAATTGATTGAACAATGACATTAATAGGACTTATCCTATTCATCAGTGCAAAATTTTGGTGGCTGTTAATTCCAGTCAATAACTTCATCAATGGTAAAAGCAGTCATTAACAATATAAACGTCTAGACAGGAAACATTAACAAATAATTTTGACAACAATCAAGTAGCTGTCCTGTAGACATAAAAGAATTCAGCATTACACCGAAAACTGTAACTTGTATCTAAGTAATCCAGTATAAAAGGTGAGAAAAATTACAGTTAACTCATATAAAAAGCTCAGATAAAAACACTTAGGAGTCGTCGCAAAGACGGATTCAGTCATTTTATTATTACGTATTCTGTACAAAGGGGAAATGTATTTGGTATGTCATTAAAAATTTTTTAACGTGGTTTTTCGTATTAAATCAAATCAAACGAGACATGGAAGTCACTAAAGAAAAGCCGAGATAATTCCAAGAAAGTATGTATATCATTACCAACTACTTAATATTCGTTGTTTTCTATTCACCTTGAGACTTATTCTATACACTTTCCCTGGGTATAAGATACTTTCGTACATCTATACCACAAGAATTCAGATAGGAATAATGGAAATGAAGCTTACTTTCCTCCTGGTCTTCATGATATTTATACATCATACAATTTATTTACTTATGCATACATTTTTACTGGTCACACTTACAACTTGTTAAATGAGACGAGGTTACTAGCTAGTTGGGAGCTCAAAGTTACACACATTTTGATATTTGATTACATATTGAAAATCATCTTAACTGCTGTAAATTATAAATACACATTTGGCAACAAAAAAAATTTAACCATACAGCCTAATTTGGATTGTCAATAGCTTAAATGTTTATCAGACCAATAAATAAAATACTTTTCTTAGTTGGCAACTTTAAAATCTCCAGAAAAGCGTGTACAAAGAGGATAAAGATGTAAATCAGCAAAATCGCCAAATAAAATTGAACATGAGCTGAAATAAAGCCCCTCTTCCATTGACAGACTGGATCAAAAATGTCGTACGTCTACAGTTTTGGTGCAAAAATTTAAATTCAAACGTTCATCTCTTTAGCTCTCTGTGCATTTAAGCTACGTTCTCTTGAGTACACAATTTTCAAATGTGTTTATTGGACTTACTATATCCCCTCCTAAAACGTCTATATTCCAAAAATCTTGACGTCGTATTATTGACGATTATAATATGAAAGAAAGGTAAAATCCAAATGAAAGCATGACAGAATTAATAATTTTCAACTGGTGAGCAACATTTGTACCTAAAATTTAGTTTCATATGCTTACAAATCAATAAAATATTAAACATTCGCTACTCTAAAAAGATTTACCCACATAAGAATTTTAAAATATGCTATAATTGAAGACTATGATACACATTTAGAAATGGAGAAACTAGAGCTTTAAAAAGTGGGTCTCTGTACCTGCCATACAGGATTCCTCTCTATTATTATTTTATGGGAACGCAAAATGCCCCTTGGCTATCTCGCATTTTAAGAATGCGTTAAAATAATATATATTACGTGTTAGAACAGTAAATTCTTTAAAATGTCATCTTTTTTTTTAAAGCACCGAGAAAAATATACACTTAATTTTTAATGATTTGGGAGAAATTTTGGTCTGTTTTTTTAATCGTAAATAAGACTATTCAACTGACATATATTCAAAGAGAGAGCAGTTTGGTTTGGAACGCTACGGTGTACTTTTTTTATACAAGAGGGTTAATAAGACTGGGACTCGGCTTGAAGCCGATTCTGACCGGCTACAAACATCCTTGACATCACCTGGATGCGAACCCGCGAACACTGCTACCGCAGAGCAACGCTCTAGAAGCTTAAAGAGGCAGAGGGAAAGAGAATTAAATAAATAAATATATAAAAATAAATAACGATTGCGTCCTGTCATGAATTGACAATTTTTATTAACATATCATACCACTATTCAATTTTAAAATACTTTAATTAGTCACAAATTTATAACTTCACACTGGCTAATATAACGGAGCTACGACTGTTCACGGCCAAAGGTCAAAACACTTCAACTCCGCTCTCCGCTAAAGGACGCATTTAGCCACATGTTTTTTTTTTTTTTTTTTTTTTTTTTAAAGTTCAATAAACGAATTCAAAATGGTCGCACGCTACTACTTCCCATCCCCGAACAACATTTTTTACAATGCCAATCAAAACCGGAAAAACTCCTCCGCGCGAAGTAAAAGTTGTAGTTCCTTTTTACATCCTACGCGAGAAAAAAAATTTTGTAGTTCTTTACAGTCCTAAAATATTTCATGTTCTATCACGTGTTATAATAGTTTAAATCATTCTTAAAATGTTTGGTTTGGAGTGCTACGGTCTACTTTTTTGAAACACGAGGGCTAATGAGACCGGTACCTACAGCTTTAAGCCGATTCCGAACATCCATGTCACAGTGCGATTTGAACCCACGAACTTTGGTACCGAAGGCCAGCACCCTAACCAATCGGCCATCGTTCGGCCATTCTTAAAATATGAAACGTATGGAATTTTATTTCTCCATAGGTTAACATTGAGCGAGAGGATTCCAATGGGGAAAGTACACAGCTATCTTAAGTCACAATTGTTTTTCTTCATCTATGAAAGAAAAAGGACAATTCTGAATGAAATAATGAATCAAGGTGCTTCACTGAAATCAGGCTTGGTTTAGTTTGGAGCGCTACGGTCTACTGTTTTGCACATGACGAGACCTGGACCTACTGCTTAAAGCAAATCCCGAATGGCTACGAACACACATACCCACTGTGAGATTCGAACTCGAGAACCCGGTTCCGAAGAGCAACGCCCTGCCGTTCGGCCATCGCTCGGCTCACTGAAATCAGGAAGGGGTTTATTAGACATGTTATGTAGTAGGTCCATTAATCTCTGTATGAATCTTTATCGCCTCTTGCAAAGCTAGAGAAACATGACCCTAATCATGCGGTCATCGTGAGGGACTTCATTATTGTGTGCGAAAGATCATCGGTCGATAATTTATCTGAAGAGAACGCTTTGTTCCCCTTACACTGATGATAGTTCATATGGACCGACAGACGTATGTGTTTCAAGAAAGGAAGTTAAGATAGGGAATCATGTGTAAATTATTCACATCATTATAAAGAAAAACAGCGCATCGGAAAAGGGAAAGGCAATTGTTTTTCTTTTTACCGTTGGTTAATATCTGAACAGGAGTCGCTTTTCATTAATTCGGGATATCTTCTTACGCATCGTATATCTGTCTCCGGACTTATTTATGACTGGTGAAACTACACTTTACATTTCATTGCGAACACATTAAACTGTTCCATGCGTGCGGCATGGTCGTTAATGGAAAGGAATTCACACTCGAGACAGTCTTCCTTTTCGAATTGTTTTTCATTTCTGATGATCATACTAATGAAATATTTCACCAAACTAGACGAGTTCAACGTCCCCCGAGTGGTTTAGTAATTATTAAAGATCTCCTTTTTCAATGCAACAGTTATATCTTAATCTGTTACTTTATCACAGTGATATACAAACTGTGAACTCCATGGTTCTTTTAGAGGAGTTCAGCGCGTCAAAATAAAAATCCGAAACAAACAATTATACAGTACTTACATTATTTAACCTGAGTTTATTAGCTAAGAAATATAAAGATACATTTCGTTATATTTGAAAATTAATTAACAACTTATTAAGCGGACTGTATGAATAATATATCCCACAGGTGAGCACGCATGAAATCAAAGAGAGCCGCATTTCAGTTTTATATACCACATATAGAGCCGCACCAAATTTACATAGTATTAAATCCACAAATTCATTTTTCATTTAACACATAGTATGAGGAACACGTACTTGTACGTTTTCTGACGATTGATACTTGAGTACGGGTCACGTATTAGTACGGGTTAGTGTAATAACATGGTTTGTTTGTGTGTACAAAAATAACGGTATATACAGGAAAACGAAGCCGAATGTTCTTGTCTACTACATAGATTCTGGAAAAATTTATACAAATAATAACTAGTTTTTACATCAGTCGATGCGGAACCACAGAACGGGAAGGTTCATAAAAAAATCAATTAAGATTTAAAATTAACTTTTTATATATCCTTGCGAAAATATTATATATATATATATATATATATATATATATATATATATATATATATATATATATATATTATATGTTATAATATTTTTTATATATATATATATATATTTGTTATATAATATTATTATTATATATATATACAAATATATATACATAGATCTACATATATATATACATAGATAAATATACTACAATTTAATACATATATACATGTATATATATACATATACACATACATACACACACACACACACATTATATATATATTATTATTATATATATATGAGTGTGTGTGTAATAATAAAATCCCTTATATAAGTATTTGAATATTAATTTAATAACTTTTGTTCATGAAGTAAGTTCGGGATTTGCACGGTAATTCTGATTTTTTCCACACACGCTAGACTTAATTCAGCCTCTGTCTGTACTACTTTGTTTACGCGTTCTCTTTAAACATGGCTATTTTTTTATTACGTGATCAATTGGGATTATTAGTAGTCTTTTTACCTGAGGAATCCCTATTTGAAAAGCGTATGTGCGGGATCACATGGTCTATGTGCACGAAGTTGTAGAGGGTTTTGCTGTTGTACGGATTTCATGTTTCTTACCAGAAATAAATGTGTTGTGATTTTGAATGTCTCGCCCATATTACATATAATATATATATATATATATATACGTATATTTATATATTATATATATATATATATATATATATACATATATCTTTGTTTATTTGTCTATTTATATATTTGTTTATATATTTCAATATAAAATACGAAAAAATGGTTAAAAAATTAAATAATTTTCGATCTATCGAGATTAAACTGGATAACTAAATTTACGCGCAAAACGACCACTCCCGGTACAATTCCGCTGCGAAATGTACCCGCACACAATGTGTTAATTAAAATGATAAAGTGCTATATGATATACATAAAAAAATACAGGATAATTATAAGAAAGAATTGATCAAAATGATTGTTTAAAACATTAACTGATAAATTTAAACATAATACAAATGTGTTGATAAAATGTGAAATATTTAACCATTACCTTTGAAAAAACATTTGAAATTTCGCTCAATAGTTGTTAAAACCGTCCGCATAATTTCTGCAAGATGATGATTAGTTAACAGTGAACGGATATTTTGGTTTTATGAAATTCATCGTGAAGTACAAAGATTTGACACTAATAAGTTTGAAATTACGGGTCACGTAGCTTCCTTTAAGGGTGGTTATTTTGATTATATGGTAAGAGCTGCTTTTATGGTAAGAGTTCGCATCCCGCTATGGCATGGATGTTCGAAGCCGTATGGAATCGGCTTTAAGCAATAAGGCCAGGTCTCAATAGTCCTCTTTTAACAAAATAGTATTTGTAGATTATTATTATAGTATTTGTACATAATAGGATTGCACAGCTCCGATCTAAATCAAACTCCATATTAAGGTGCTCACGCTTGACGTACATGATCAATAACTCTTATATTTTAATTAAAACTTAACAGTAGAAACCGACTCACTGACAGTACTGATAACACTAAGCTACTGAAATTAGAAATGAGAAATTTGGAGCATATATTTTTATTACAATGTATGGCACCACTAAAAAAAAAATGAAATTGTAGTGGAGAAACGAGGGTTGACGGAACAAAAAGTTGACTTCAGCAACTCTACTGCCGTAAGTGGCCAAATGACTCATTTCAAGTGGCTTTTTATATATAGAAGGAAAAATTCACTAGTACAGTGGACTCCGCTTAACCCTTAATCTGACAAGATGTTTTTTTCAAATATCGATTACAAATCTATTTAAATAAATAATAATAACAATAATAATAATTTAAATAATAATAATAATTAATAATAATAATAATATATAATATATTTAATGTATTATATATTATCGATAAGAATATATATTTATTATAAAAATTTTATTTATTTGATTGTTCGTTGTAGCGGACTTAGCCAAATTAAGGGTTAATGTGATCAGTTTGGGACACCGTGATTTAGATAACAATAACCGATTGATAGCAATAAACAATATGCAAAATTAGATAAATTAACTACCTCCCCTTTCATTCCTACGTACTAAATTTCAAAACAAAATGAAAAAACACACCTTATATTTATATTATCCTTTAAAACATAAGAATTGTACACATAATTTTAAAAAACTCATCAATTGTTGATTGTCTACAATTTTTTCTAAGAAGTTCATTGATAAATTGTTCGTAAACATAATCAACTTGTCATAAGGATTTAAAATTTCGATCTTTTGTTTTAATGTTAAATCCTTTCGCTTTCGGGCTTCCATATCGACAAGCTGCTTGTAAGCGAGAAAGGCATAAAATGTGAATACGCTCCTTCTGAGTTCCGATAATAATCTGTTGCCTTCTGCTTATCTGACAACCATTGACCATCAGAAGGGTGTGCGTATTTCTATAAAATTCCAGGAACGTGTAATGTCCCACTCCTTTGTTCATTCCCAATTTCCCTAAGTGGAAGAGGAGAATTCTCGGAGATTCAAACAGCGAAGGGAAGGAAAAGAATGGGTTCCTTCTAAATATATTGTGAATATTCCTTTGCTAGTTAAAATGAGGTTCAAAACGAATCCCATTAACCGATGTAACGATCACATAAAGCGATAATTTTAACATACAAATGAATAGAGAAAATCGGGACCAAGTGATTTCCATAACAATAAGCGATTCATAACATTAACCGCGATCACATTAAGCAGAGTCCACCGTATATATGAAAGCAGAGTCTGAAACTTAGAGACATCAAATTCATACTATATTATCCTGTTATGTAAAAAGTACGTACAATCAATAAAAAAGGATTTTTTAAATTTTACCCCTGACGGGATTAAATAAGGATTGGGAGTAAAATTTAAAGGACAGTTTTTTAGTTTAATAAATACAGAATCACCGTACAGAAAAGCATGCAACCTGCTAGTTTATTTTTAAAATAGTTAATCAACTATTATCAACCAACACCATGCTTAATTTTACCCCTGATGGGATTAAATAAGGATTGGGAGTAAAATTTAAAGGACAGTTTTTTAGTTTAATAAATACAGAATCACCGTACAGAAACGCATGCAACCTGCTAGTTTATTTTTAAAATAGTTAATCAACTATTATCAACCAACATCATCCTTAAAAGATTAAGTACTAATTCATTTATTTGATTTAATTTAATTTTTACTTTTCTTATGGAAATATTTTTCAAACACGCCGGTTGATTGTACTGTTGCTGATTAAATACATTAATCATACAAATTTTCAATAGTCTAAAATCATTTAACAAGAAATATAACAAATGAACATGAGTTAAAATAGTTAAATCACTGTGCCTATAATAAAACTAGGTGCTGTGTTTAAACATAAAATTTGAGATTTTTCCCAAGTAATTGTCAAAGAGATTTTCAATTAAGAAAATTACTTTTATGCCGATTGATTGTACTGTTACTGATAAAATACATTAATTGTACAAATTTTCAATAGTCTAAAATCATTTCACAAGAATTAAAACAAATGAACATGAGTTAAAATAGTTAAATCACTGTGTATATAATAAGACTAATGTTGTGTTTAAACGTAAAATTTGAGATTTCTCCTAAGCTATTGTCAAACAGATTTTCAATTTAAAAAATTACTTTCCGATAACGGATATTTATTTTTTTTTTAAATGTAGTTAAATTCAAGGTGAGATATACAAGTACCTTACATGACTTAAAAAACTTACATGAAATGAAAAGTTTTATTTAGAAAATTTTTAACTGATTTGTTGCCTTATTAAAAATTATTTTATTTTAACCACAAAAACATAAAAATATTTCCGCATAATACACGAAATGTATAATATATAATTAACTGTGATTTATTTTAATATAATATAAAAATATACAACCTAGCACATAATATAGCAGTACTTGCTTATATATAATATTTTGTCGCTAAATATTAAACGATCAAACAATTTTTTTAATATATAAAAAACTGTATAATAACTTTAGTAAAAATTTTACTTTTTTAAATTGAAAACATTGGATAATTCTTCATAACTGTTACGCATAATACACGAAATGTCATATTTCATTAACTGTGATTTATTTTAATATAATATAAAAACATTCAAAAAATATATAAAAAACTGCATATTAACTTTACTAAAAATTTTACTTTTTTAAATTGAAAACATCGGATAATTTTTCATAACTGTTACGCATAATACACAAAACGTCATATTTAATTAACTGTGATTCATTTTAATATAATATAAAAATATACAAAAAATATATAAAAAACTGCATATTAACTTTACTAAAAAATTTACTTTTTTAAATTGGAAAAATTGGCTAATTTTTCATAACTATTTTTGGATAATTTTATGAATTTTAAACTTTAAATACCAGAAAAAACTTAGAGTATGCGCTAAAAAAAAATTAAAATCGATAAAATAAACTCACAATTCCGTAAATACATGTCACATCCGATCTTTCCAAAAATTCTACAAAAAAATTTGAAAACATCAGAAACCGTTTTGTGTACACGAAGGATAAATTTTCGAAGAGTTTCTACTTTCCGTTCTTAAATAATTCCATTTCAGACAGAAATATCGATCTGTAGCCATCACAAAAGCGTGAACTTCTAGATAAACAAAGTATCGGAAAAGTAATTTGAATAACCCGAGAGCAAAGCTCGAGAGGATGTTCCGAAAAATTACAGCATTTCGTTACGGAAAAAGCTCGTGTTTAAAACAGCGTGAATTGTAGGAAACCGATTACTATTATAACGAGTTGAATTTTAAATCCCGCCGCAGCAACGACGAGCATTCTTTAGAGTTTTAAAATTACAAGTTAATTCTAAGAATGTGAATTTTTTAATGTTTTGCGATTACAAATTTGTTTATCCCTATAAAACATTCATTGCATATACCACTTTTAAGTACGGAAAAATATTAATAATAGAAAACAAATTACATTAAAGATTGATAATATATAAAAAAACTGTTTTAATAATGTCAGTAACATATCTTTACGGGATATATACACATATAGAATGCTCGTTTAAATAGTTATTAACCGGAATAATATCTTAGATTAAAACTTATCCAGTTGTATTTAAAATTTATATTACATAAAACATATTTCTATATTGTTCTATATTAGTATTTTTCGCATTCATACCACAAATATCAATTCTATATTATGTTATGGCTGATGCTTTTGATAGGTACTGGCCAAAATTTGACAATTGGTAAATATATATAAACACGAGTTTTGGTTTTGAACATTTATAATAATACATAAAAAACTGTTTTAATAATGTCAGTAACATATCTTTAAGGGATTTATATATATATATATATATATATATACATATAGAATTCTCGTTTAAATAGTTATTAACCGGAAAAATATCTTAGATTAGAAACTAATCCAAATGTATTTAAAATTTATATTAAATAAAACGGATTTCTATATTGTACTATATTAGTATTTTTTGCATTCATACCACAAAAATCAATTCTATATTATGTTATGGCTGATGCTTTTGATAGGTACTGGCAAAAATTGGACAATTGGTAAATACACATAAACACGATTTTTGTGTTTGAACATAATTCCGCAATATCTATAAGACAAAATCAATAACTTTACTATACAGGTATTCGTAATACACAGCTCTTATTGGTAATATATATAAACTCGAGTTTTGGTTTTGAATATTGGTAATAATACATTAAAAACTGTTTTAATAATGTCAGTAACATATCTTTAAGGGATATATGCACATATAGAATTTTCGTTTAATTAGTTATTAACCGGAAGAATATCTTAGATCAAAAACTAATCCAATTGTATTTAAAATTTCTATTACATAAAAAGGATTTCTGTATTGTGTTATATTAATATTTATTAATATTTACCGAATTCATAGCATAAAAATCAAGTCTATATTATGTTATGGCTGATGCTTTTGATAGGTACTGGCAAAGATTTGACAATTGGTAAATACACATAAACACGAGTTTTATGTTTTGAACATAATTCCGCAATATCTATAAGACAAAATCAATTACTTTACTATACAGGTATCCGTAATACAGAGCTCTTACAAGAATTAATAAATAATCCAACCTCTAACGTATAATATATAACACCTATTTAAATAATAATTATATTCCTTGTATTATAAAATAATAAATTAGTAAATACAATACACATTTACTACGGCAATCAGCTTAAGAGTTACACATGGCATAAAAACAGAAATGAAGGTTCTTTTAATAAAGTGAAACTGATTATAAAATTAGTATAAATTCTTTTTTGACTGCAAGGAAAATTTGGTATCACTAAATTATTAAAACATAAAACTACAGGAACGAATATTTTTTATACAAAAAAGATCAATTCTACTACTGCATAAAACTCTATAATATGAATTTACTATATAAAAAGAATCTCCTTGAAAGGCTTTTGTGTAAAAACTCTTTGCAAGAGCACTTATATGTGTGTAAAACCAAACAGTTATATTCGTAGAAAAACATACAGTTTAAAACAGTAATTCGGTAATGACACTAGCTCCCCGCGAAAATTAGGTATCGTTAAATCACACGGTAGTGAACTATCAAAGCAGCCCCCTCTGTTGTTATTGCATGATAACAGAATGGAATAAACAAAGATGTTAAGTTTCTTTTCTCATGCGAGGGCGCCGACTTTGGTTCGGTCTCTAACCCTAAAAATAAGCGGTTAGTTAACCTCACGCACGCTGAACACACCTGGAAAGACAGAAAATAAACTCACCTAGATGCCGGTCGATAATGTTGAAGCTCACTAATCCTTCTAACATTCGAGAACTAAATCCTTCGTCGCTTGATGATAGTTTAAGACCCCTCGACCAATTTTTGCTCCGTCCTGCTATATAGAATGATAGGCACTATCGTCCGTTCATTGTCAAGCCTTAGGACAAACTCTACCCCGCTTCGGCATCGCCTTTCAGTTGGCTGCAAGCTGCGTGACGTCACGGAGGAGCAATCCATAGCCAGCTGCGGGGCGGAAGGTAGCAAAAAGGGGGATTTTTCGTATTTTTAATGGAGTTTAGTGTTTTGAGCGCGCTGGTGAGAGAGGGGGACTTTTACTGAACTTGATGGCCTTCCCTTCCCCCCTGCCCCTGACAACCCTGAAAAATAAATTTTAAAAGATAAATTCTATTAAATCTAAAATGAAAACGGAATAGGTGAAAGAATGTTTTTGATGTTGCTATTTTTAGGCCGAATATTTCTACATGGGAAATAGCGTGCCTGTTTCTGTCGTACTAGGTTATGGGAATAAATCGATGGACCTTTTTTTTTTCAAAATATGAAGAGAAAAATGAGTTACCAAGAGGCCCAATTTAATCCTTATTTAATTGCAACAAAATAAGAAATATTTCTACTCGAATTCGAAGATTTATTACTGTTCTTTTATATATTCAGAAAAATGTGTTTCTACATATTTTATAACTAAGATTTTATTTTGAAAGTATTTTCAATGAGAATTACATGTTTGTTATGACATATTAAACGAATTACTTTTAAGACTGGCATAAAGTATATTTACGAAATGAAGCTTAAAAAATTTATTTAAATATTTACATATTCTAAAACTTTATTTGAATAGACATAACTGCTTCAAACTATTGAAATAATTGCTACTCACTACATTCTAAATCATATTTTAATTTTTAATTTTAAATGTCTTTTTCTATATAAATAACTGATTTTAAATATCAAAAAAGTATTATTTTATTGAGTCTAAATCATATATAAATTTTTAAACATTCTGAAAATTGATATGAACAGTAACAACTGCCTTAATAAAATAAAGATATTAATTATTACAGTCTAGAGATTAAATTTCTAAATATTATATAAATATTTTTTCGGTAAAATAATTGCATTAATCAATTGACTATTCAATTCTAATTTCAATTTAAATTCTATTTAAAAGCCTTTGCATTTTAAAACTTTATTTTAACAGAAATAATTACTACTCATTACAGTCTAAATCCTATTTCAATTTTTAATTTTAAAAGACTATTTCAATAAAAATAACTGATTTTAAATATCAAAAAAGTATTATTTTATTAGAGTCTAAATCATATATAAATTTTTAAACATTCTAAAAATTGATTTGAACAGTAACAACTGCCTTAATAAAATAAAGATATTAATTATTACAGTCTAGAGATTAAATTTCTAAATATTTTATAAATATTTTTTCGGTAAAACAATTGCATTAATCAATTGACTATTCGTTTCTAATTTCAATCTAAATTGTATTTAAAAGCCTTTGCATTTTAAAACTCTCTTTAAACAGAAATAATTACTACTCATCACAGTCTAAATCCTATTTCAATTTTTAATTTTAAAAGACTATTTCAATAAAAATAACTGATTTTAAATATCATAAAAGTATTATTTTATTAGAGTCTAAATCCTATATAAATTTTTAAACATTCTAAAAATTGATTTGAACAGTAACAACTGCCTTAATAAAATATAATTATTATTACAGACTAGAGATTAAATTTCTAAATATTCTATAAATCTTTTTTCGGTGAAATAATTGCATTAATCAATTAACTATTAATTTCTAGTTTCAATCTAAATTGTATTTAAATACTTTTGCATTCTAAAACTTTATTTGAACAGAAATAATTGCCTTGAGCTATTGAAAATAATCTTTATTGCAATCAAAAATATTAAACCTTCTAAAAGTTTATTTGAATAGAATTAACTGTCTTAAAATGTTAAAAATATTATTCTTTATTACATACTAAATCGTAATTTAATTATAAACGTTCTAAAAAGTTTATTCTATTTGAAATAATTTTCCAGAAATATTAAAAATATTATTCTTTATTACAATCTAAATCATACATAAATTATTAAATATTTCAAAGTTTATTTGAATGGAAATAACTGCCTTAAAATCGTAAAAACACCATCCATTCTAAAAATTTATTTCAATATAAATGTTGGCTTTAAAATATTAAAAATATTTTTCTTTATTACAATCTAAATCATATATAAATTATTAAATATTCTGAAAGCTTTTTTTGAATAGAAATACATATTAAAATATTGCCATATCATTCCCTTATACAGTAGTCTAAATCATTTAATTTTTTAAATATTCTAATAGTTTACTTGAATAGGAATAATTGCCTTTAAATTCTAAATATTCGAAAAAAAATCACTTTAATAGAAATGTTTGCTTGAAAATATTAAAAATATTATTCTTTATTAGAATCTAAATCTTATATAATTTATTAAATATTTTGAAAGCTTATTTGAATGGAAATAAATATTAAAATATTGAAATATCATTCCCTTGTACAGTAGTCTAAATCATATAATTTTTTAAATATTCTAAAAGTTTACTTGAATTGGAATAACTGCCATTAAATTCTAAATATTCGAAAAAAAAAATCACTTTAATAGAAATGTTTGCTTGAAAATATTAAAAAATATTATTCTTTATTACAATCTAAATCATATAAATTATTTAAATATTGTACAAGTTTTTTTTGAATGGAAGTAACTGTCCTAAATTGTGTTACAGTATAAACCATACATAAAATATTAAATAGTCTAAAAGCTTATTTAAATGGAAATAACTATGTTAAAATATTTAGGATATCTTTCCTTCTTTAGTTTAAATAGTATTTAAAATTTAAATATTCTAAAAATTTATTTCAGTAGAAATATTAAAAATTTTATAAATTCTATGTTACAGTCTAAATTGTATAAAATGAATAATTACTTTTCTGTGAAAACTTTCAGAACTGAAGTATTACTAGATTTAGTCATACCAGGGGGTATCGTAAAACTTTAATTGCTGGCATTTTTGTTGTTGTTGTTGTTGTTTGTTCCGTTTCCTTTTCATTTAATACTAGGGGGTATTGTAAAACTTTAATTCCAAGCAATTTTTCTTTTTTTTTAAATACTAGATTTAGTCATACGAAGGGGTATAATAACACTTTAATTTCGGTCATATTTTTTTTTTGTTTGGCTTTTGTTTAATACTAGACTTTGTCATACGAGGAGGTATAGTAAAACTTTAATTCCGGAAATTGTTTTTTTTTTCTTTTTTTATTCAATACTAGATTTACTCATATGAGGGGGTATCGTAAAATTTTAATTCTGAACATTATTTTCTTTTTTTTTAATACCATTTTGTAATTAAAAACACCTAAGTGTACTTTTCATCAATTTTACTTTTACATGAAAACCTGTACTTTAATTTACTTTTTAACAAAATAAAATCGATATAAATGCACGCGATGTACCATAGGACCAACATTTAAATTCCATCTTCAAAGAAATTTGCATGTGCGTGTATGTATGTATGTATGTATGTATATATATATAATATATATATATATATATATATATATATATATAAATATAAAAATATATATATATAATATTTAATATATATATATTTATATATATATATATATAATATATATATATATATTTATAATATATATATATATATATATATATATATATATATATTTATATATATATATATATATATATATATATATATATATATATATATATATATATATATATATATATATGCATATATATAAGTAATGAGACGGACTTCTCGATGAGTGGTTGCAATCAAGGCCATAAAAATGATACCGTTTCAGCTAAAGACCTTTATTAAGATAACGTTGAAGGACGGGTTCCCACTTCATCATAGGGACAGGACAAACTGAAGGATCAGCTAGCATGAAGTTCTATGTACAAGACACGTAACACCTGTGTCATCTATGGGAAGAAATCTCTAGAAAAATCTGTCTCCGACAGCGTGTATAACCTTTTTATTTGGAAATTTCCTAAATTGTCCGCTTGGGCCATGTAGGATTATAATTGGTCAGGCCCCTTCTCCGAGGGCGTAAACTGTAGCCCCAGTGGTCAATTTAGGTTAGGGGTTAAAAAGGGGAATGCAAAATGACTCGGGAATATTTTTAGCCCTTGATTTAAGTTTTGAAAACACCTGAGAATTTTCCCTACACACACACACACACACATATATATATATATATATATATATATATATATATATAAATATATATATATATATATATATATTATAGATATATATGCATATATATGTACATAGATATAGATATAGAGTCGATTCTGTGCTATTACCTGCCTGCATGCAAGGTAGTGTTTGGCCGCCTCCTAATCCTATATTTGACCTGCCCTTATTAAAGCGCATATATAGTAGATATTCTATTGGCCGTCTACGTTCATTCAGGCAGTGTACACGTAATAGTCCCGACCCTATACATGTACTATGTAATGTCAATGTGTATTTGTGTGCATGTTTATATAACTACATTTAAAATTCATATACGTGAAAATAAGAAAGGAAAAAGCGAAAAACCTAAAATGTTTTTTAAGCATAAATATTTTTCATTCTGGTTCTATTTAAAAGGAAAAAAAATCAGGTCAGTTCCGGTTTTCGATCAGCCAAAAACACAAAACAAAAAAAAAACGATTTTCGGTTTTCGGTTCAGTTCCAAATTAATAATTTTATTTTATGTATATTCTTATTTGTTCTAGAAATATAATTCTATGATAAACAAAAAATGTTATTCTATCAAAATTTAGAGTGCTTTATTTTATTTTTTGAATTGATACAATTGACCGGCATGTACGATAAGAGCTGTGAGCAGAGAACATTGTTTTCCATTATCAAAATCGTATTTGAAAACAGAATTAAATCTGCCTTCTAGAAGTAGTTTTATGCTAAACTGGAACAGAAAAGTTCTAATGAAGTTTAAAACCTGATATCGATAAGCAATGTACTTATAGTTTGGTTAGGTTTGAAGCGGTAAGGTCTACTCTTTTGCTACAAGAGTGCTAATAAAACCAGGACCTACTGATTAAAGCCGATTCCTAATGGCTACGAACATCCCTGCCTCCGTGGGATTCGAATCCACGAACCTGTACCGAAGATCAGCATCCTAACTATTTGGTCATCGTTAGGCCTAATGTACATGTAATGACGATAATTATATGGTTCCCTTTACATCAGATAATATTAATCAATAAGTTGGTTACAGTAACAAAATGACTGAAAATATATCGCACCGAAATGAACCGATTTTTTTTCGGTTCAGATCCGGTTTCCGTTCCAACTAAAATAACAGTTTTTTTTCGGGTTTCGGTTCTTGATTCAGTTTCGGTTCGAAGTCCTGTTTTGAAAGGAAACCAGGGAAATAATATGCCATCACTATAAGTATGGCGTTTATATCTTCGTCATCTGTTCTAATGACAATTCCTGACGACAAAATCGTCAAAAATGTAGAATTTGGCTTTATTTTTTGATAAGGGGTCATTTTTGTAACTCTAAACTTTCTCATTGTATATTGAAGGTATTGAGCTTTAATTTCAGGACAAGAACAGGCGATTACGAAATTTTAGCTATTATTTTATTGTTTTTTAATGGCAGTCGTATGATTAACAAATAAATAAGTATAAATAGGAATTAGTACAAATGTGAGAATTACTCAGTATTGGTATATATATATGCAGGATGTCCCAAAACGACTGCATAAACTCTGCACAGCTAGATTCCTCTCTGGAAGTACATCAAAACTGCCCAAAGAAGAGTTCCTGTACGATCCACAGTTTACGAGAAAAATACGAAAAACAAAGTATGACGTCACTTCCGGTGCAAGGAAATACATTTTATTGAACATATCAACAGCAGTATATTCACGGGCATACTTCCTAACAGTTCCTAAGGCATTTCCATTACATCGGCCATACATAAGGTACATGTCGCAGTAGTCATGAACGGAATACATGGCCACAATACGAAGACTACCGGTAGCTGCAAGATGCAGCTTTTTAAATACCAGTTCAACTGCGGCTTAACGTCATTCCATAACGTCATTCGATTGGCATGCATGACGCGATGTGCGGGGCGAACGTTTTAAATATTATCGTCTGGAAAGATATGCAAATACTGTTGTTGATAGTGTTTTTTTTCTTACACCGGCAGTGAAGTCATACTTTGTTTTACGCATTTTTCTCATAAGCTATTGATCGTACAGGAACGCTTTTTTGGAACGAGGAATCTAGCTGTGCAGAGTTTATGCTGTCGTTTTGGGACATCCTGTATTATAAAAATATCCCGCATAGTGACCTAGTAATAAATGCCGAAATTTATGTTTTATTCAATTAATACTTTTATACATTTCTTAAAAGTCTAAATTACTATGAAATTTTACGTATCTTTCTCAATTATAGTTTTTTCCATACAAAAATAATAATTGAAAGAGAAAACTGAAAAAAAAAATTAAAGTTAATATGAAGTATAAAATATTTTTAAAAATGCCTTGTTTGAAAGTATAATATTGACCTGACAACATTGGTCAAATTTTTTAGCTGAGACTAATGCCATTTTTCTGTAATTTGTGTTTTTGTGAATTCTTCTACATCAGGAAAGTCAAAGCATCTCGTGTTAGATTGTTTGGGCCATATATATAGATATGATGATGCATACAAGTAAAGAGACAACCTTTAGAAGAATTGAGGGTAAACGCCTAAGAGAAAAACTATCTACTAGATGCCTTGGGAACAGTGGCGTGCGGTCCATATGTGCAGGGTGTGCACTGCACACCTTAGCAAAATGAGATACAATAATTTTCTGCACCTATGTCTACCTATCTTTATATGGTATATAATAAATATTATTTATAATGTATTCAAATATTATGTTGATTTGCTTGCTTGTATTCTCGCAGTGCGTGCGGTACTAGATGCTGCACCACATAGCGCTTTCAAATGCAAACAAACATATGAAATTTTTATGTGTACGCACTGCGCACTAATAGAAAATCACGCTTTATATGTATGGGCTACTGGAGAAGAACAGCATACTATGGCACTGAGGCAAGTGCAGCTATTTTTCCTGCACTTGGCATTCAGAATCATCCGAAGGTACAGTTTATTAAGCGTTGTATTAGAGCGGGGCCTTACGTGCTGAAGCGCTTTTGGTTTTTTAACTGATTAACTGGCCATACGATTTTGCAGACTGTTAAAGTTTAAATTTATATATTGTAAGATTTTGTTTTCAGGGAAATATAAAAGAAGTATTTCATCAATATAAAGGGAAATGTTTTAGTGTGGTAAAGTAATTTCGGTGATGTATTCTATTTATAGAAATCGCTGAAAAACAATTTTGTTTTATTAGAAAGGAATTCTAACAGAATAGTCCAAATTTTACCATTCATTGTGTTTTACAGACAGTATATAATTTATATCTGTAACAACATATCCCTGGTTTTGTTTTTAAAAATTATTAAGATGTTTTTCGCAGAATATATGATTTCTAAATGTTAAAAACAATTAATAAATATAATTTAATCTACTGACCGAAGGAGAAACAGTTCGTTCTATTGCGCCAGCGTGCAGTGAAATCCTCTGCACGTGGACTACACTTTCGGTTTGTCGGCACCAATGAGCATCCTGATGAGGCACCGCAGCGGCTGGCGCCGTGTGGTGCTACGTTTACTGAAAATATAAGTTTTTCGTGGAAATATAAGCTTTTCGTTATTTTATTAGTAATACGGATAGACGTATGGATTTTTTGTACAAATGAATAATAAACGTTAAAGAAGTGTTCAATGTACATTTTTATGGTTTTATTATTATTGTTGTTGTTGCTCTCTGCACACCCTGCATAATCACCTACCACACGCCACTGCTTGGAAAAATATTTAAAACTGATAGGAGTGATTCCAAAATGGGATACCAGTATTACATATTACCCACCAAGGCATAAGGAAACAAACAGTGTTGCTGATCGGAAATAAAATAAAAACTAAAGATGTGGGTAGCACTGATGTTTCAACTTTTGTTATAATCATACTATCAGTTTACACCAATCATATGCTCTCAAATACTT
>CM063510.1:55905838-55908338 GCA_032207245.1 Pardosa pseudoannulata | reverse complement strand
ATATATATATATATATGTAATGAGACTGACTTCTCGATGGGGGGTTGCAGTCATGGCCATAAAAATGATACCGTTTCAGCTAAAGACCTATATTTAGATAACTTTGAAGGACGGGTTCCGACTTCATCAGAGGGACAAACTGAAGGGTCAGCTAGCATGAAGCTCTATCTACAAGACAAGTAACATCTGGGTCAACATCTGTGGGAAAATATCTCTAGAAAAATCTGTCTCCGCTAGCGTGTATCTCCTTTTTATTTGGAAATTTCCTAAATTGTCCGCTAGGGCCATGTAGGTTTATAATTGGCCAGGCCCCTTCTCTGAGGGCGTAACCTGTAGCCCCAGTGGTCAATTTAGGTTAGGGGTTAAAAAGGGGAATGGAAAATGACGCGGGAATTTTTACCCTTGATTCAAGTTTTGAAAACCCCTGAGAATTTTCCTTACACACATACACACACATATATATACACACACACACATATATATATATATACATATATATATATACATACATGTACATACATATATGTATATATACATATCTGTGTAAGACCGAACATATATGTGCCACTATTAATAAATACAGGGAATACATACGCACATGATAATATCAATTGTTTCTTCAGAACAATAGGTTCAATTTCTATATTTTGATATTTTGAGAATTTTCCTTACATATATATATATATATATATATATATATATATATATAAATGTTTATATATGCATATGTATGCATATATATCTATATAGGAATATATATATATATATATATATATATATATATATATATATATATATATATATATATATATATATATATATATATATATATATATATATATATATACATATACATATCTAATAAGACGGACTCTAGGATGGGTGCTAGCAGTCATAGACAGAAGAAGACACGTCGTTTTAACAAAGGCCAATATTGGCAGAACGATCCGATGACGGGTTCCCACTTTTATATAGGATCGGGGCAAACTGAGAGCAAACATGAAGCATACGAAAAGCTAATATGAAGTTCTGAGTAAAAGGCTATGTAAACATCGGCGTAAAAACCGATGTGAAAAATATTTATCCAATAGCGTGATACTTCTTTTTGTTCGGGAATTTCTTAAATTGGCCGCTAGGACATTATACAGTTTTAATTGGTTACACCCCTTTTGAGGCTTGAATTAGCTTTAGTCGTCAGGTTAGATTGCGGGTTGAAAAGAGGAAAGCAAAGAGACGCAGGGTTTTTTGCCCTTGACTTTAGGTTTGAAAACACTGACAATTTTCCCGGGCCTTAAAGAAGGTTTTCGGCTAAAAATTTACGTCGACATCTTTGAAATCTCAGATTACGGGAAATTTCATAACATTACATTTCTTAAGTGACCGTTTTTGGGGTTTTATACAAAATACTTACAGTAGTTTCCCGATTTAGTTTACTTTTTCTCTATATATGTATATATATATATGCATATATATTATATATATATATATATGTATGTATATATATATACACACACTAAAGAGCCAAAACATTATGACCACCCCTACATTTTGCTATGAACTCGCCTTTATGACATGGAAGACAAGTGATCAGGTGGAAGTGGTATTTAACTGCTGCTGGAGAGTCTGAAGTATCATTCTTTCACTTACTTCTGTGTGTCATTGGAAAGGCTGCGGATCTAAGCCATTTTGATAGAGGGCAGATTGTAATGGCTGGAAGGCTCGGAACAAGTATTTCTGAAACTGCACGCCTCGTGGGTTGTTCGCGATCTACAGTTGTTAGTACTTATGCAAAGTAGATGTATAACGATGAAACCAGCAGTAGACGACATGGTGTTGGACGTCCAAGCGCTATCAAAGAAAAATATCGTCGGAGATTGTCTCGAATGGTGAAGCAAAACCGGAGCCAGACAGTGGCTCAGCTGACAACCCAATACAATGCAGTCCCAAGTAGAAAAATATCAGAGCACACTGTTCAGCGGACACTGTTGGATATGGGGCTACGCAGCAAACGTCCCATTTGTGTGCCTTTGCTGACCAAGCGTCGTCGCCAACTGCGCCTCCGCTGGGGAACATCGAGACTGGTTCATGGATCGGTGTTAGAAAGTTGCCTGGTCATATGAATTACTGTTTGTCATTCACCACGCCGATGGTATTGTCAGGATACGCTGTCTTCCAGGTGAACAGTTGCTTCCTCAATGTACAGTAGGCCATACATAGGCCGGTGGTGACGGTATTACGCTTTGGGGGACGTTCTCTTGAGCGTCTCTGGGACCAGTGATTGTGGTAGAGCAGACCATGAAGGATACAGTGTATCTGAACATCATTGCGGACAAGTTGCACCCTTACATTGCCTCTGTTTTTCCAGTTGTAAACTGAATATTCTAGCAGGACTACGCCCCGTGTCACAAGGCTAAAATTGTGTTGGAGTGGTTCTAGGAACATGATGCTGAATTCCAGTTAATATCCTGGCCGGACATTAATGTCCGTTAATGTCCTGGCT
>CM063510.1:55870838-55898338 GCA_032207245.1 Pardosa pseudoannulata | reverse complement strand
ATGACTCTATTACTAATTAAGTGTCATTGCTCAAATTAATCCCTTTATAAAATAATACCGTAAATTAATAGATCTACAAAATAAGTTTGCGACTGAACTCGACGAAGAGCCGCATTTGCCCACCTTTAGTATGTATTAATAACGCTATTACTAATTGTCATTTCACAAATTAATCCATTTAAAATAATTTCGTAAATTAATAGATTTACAAAATAAGCTTGAGACAGAACTCGACGAAGATCCGCATTTGCCCACCTTTGGTAAGTATCAATAACGCTATTACTAATTGCCATTTCACAAATTAATCCATTTAAAATGATATCGTAAATTAATAGATTTACAAAATAAGTTTGAGACTGAACTCGACGAAGAGCCGCATTTGCCTACCTTTGGTATATATTAATAACGCTATTACTAATTGCCATTTCACAAATTAATCCATTTAAAATAATATCGTAAATTAATAGATTTACAAAATAAGCTTGAGACTGAACTCGACGAAGAGCCGCATTTGCCCACCTTTAGTATGTATTAATAATGCTATTACTAATTGTCATTTCACAAATTAATCCATTTAAAATGATATCGCAAATTAATAGATTTACAAAATAAGCTTGAGACTGAACTCAACGAAGAGCCGCATTTGCCGATCTTTGTATGTATTAATAACGATATTACTAATTAACAAACACAATCAAGATATTTAGCATGTTTAGTTATTTTTCATTGAATAAATAAGGAATATTTTAAATAAATAGATAAATTCACTGGATTTAAGATAATATCGTTAAAGGTAGGCTTACCGTTATAGACCAATGTTTTCCAATCTTTAAAACTGAAAAACTGGGAATGACTGTGATTTTATCAAAACATTTAATTAAATTTCAAACCAGGATGATAGCTGTAAAGTTGTTCAACATAGTATTCACTCTATCGTTAGGTTAACTTTTTTTTGTATTATTTGCGTCTTATGTGATACTTATTCGAAAGTTTAATTTAATGTTATCTGGTTGAGTGTTTATTATAGCTCACCATCAGTAGTGGCATTTCCAATGTTATAAATTCGAAACAGCAATATTTAAACAATTTTAACTATTACTGAATATTATTTTGAGGGTAACCTATTATTACGGGAAACAGAGAAAATTTTACTATGAGACTTTGATTCTAATTTGTCATTTGTTTCATTTACCAACATGCTTCTCGTATTTAGCTAAGCATATTTAGTTTTTATTCATAAAAATAACATTTATACTCTTTTCTAAATAGAAAGAACAGTTACATTGGGTAATACAAATACTTTTAACATATTGTATGCTGGTACATTTAGCAGCGGAATTGTACCGGGAGTGGGCGTTTTGCGCGTAAATTTAGTTATTCAGTTAAACCTCAATAGAACTAAAATTATTTAATTTTTTAACCAACTTTTTGTATCTTTTATTGAAATATATAAACAAATATATATTTCAATATAACATGGAATAAATAAATAAATATATATATAAATACAAATATATAATATATAAATATACATATTTATAACATCATTTTCGTAAAGGATAAGTAAAAATTTAATTTTAAATCTAAATTGATTTTTTTAATCAACCTTCCCGTTCTGTGGTTCTGCAGCGACTGATGTTAAAACTAGTTTTTATTTGTCTAAATATTTCCAGAATCTGTGTAGTAGACAAAAGCATTCGGCTTCGTTTTGCTGTATATACCGTTATTTTTGTACCCACAGAAAAACCATGTTGTTACACTAACCCGTACTATAAAAGTGCGTGACCCGCGCTCAAGTATTATTCGTCAGAAAACGTGCTAGTACGTGCCCCGCATACAATGTGTTAAGTACAGTATTTTGTAAATTAATAGGTTTGTGAAGAGGTTAATAAGCATCGTTTTACTTTTACGTATAAAATCAGAAGTTGTATCGTCATTAATAGGCACAGAAATAATTTGAACTGTTAGCAAAATTATGCACTAAGAGAATTATTAAGTTTCATAAAAATCCGGCTTAGATAGTTTAGATGTAAAAATATATAAAATTATTATAAAAAGGGATAGTCAAATAATTAGTTTGATTTATTAATTAAAATAAGTAATTTTTCAATATTTTTTCACAAATATTTTAGCCGGTGGGTCACATCACTTTTATTTTTGATTACGAATTACCTTAAAATAGAGTAAATTAAATATTATACAAATGAGATAACATAAAATACCTTAAATATGCAATATACCTAAATCATTTCAATATCTTCCTTGATGCTGTTTCATTGTTCCTATAAGAAATGAGATACTTAAGAGATAATTCACTATTTTTAAAGAACCCATTATTCTAAATTTTCGTTAGTTCAGCTGGACTCACAGAATACAACAATCGACAGCCAGTTTTAGACGGTTGTTACATTAAATCTAAAGCCCCCAGTATAATTCGTTGTAAAGAATAATTACTCATCATCGTAAATTATTGATCATCGTAATTAAGAATTATTTACTGGCTCACTCAAATTTTCTCAGTGGGTCAATAGGTGTCTTATGAGTTATAGGTAACAGACCACTCACACAGGTAACACACCATTGATATAGAATAATTATCTATTAATAGATTCATATCAAATGAATACAAGTTACTAGAAGATTAAAATTTATTTTCTCTAGGTGCCTCATGGGTTATAGGTAACAGACCACTCATATACACTCAAGAGCCAAAATATTATGACCACCTGTCAATAACAAATTGGCTCACCTTTGGCATTCAACACAGCTTCAACACGCTTTGGCATGGATGCCACAAGTCCTTGGTAGGTGGCCAGAGACAGATTGTATCAGATGTTTAAGCAACGGTTACGCAAATCCGAGATATTGCGAATTGGTGGTCTTTGAACTCTGAGCTGCCGTCCCATGACATCCCAAATGTGTTCTCTCGGATTAAGATCCGGTGAGTTAGCCAGGACATTAACGGACATTAATGTCCGGCCAGGACGTTAACTGGAATTCAGCATCATGTTCCTGGAACCACTCCAACACAAATTTTAGCCTTGTGACACGGGGCGTTGTCCTGTTGGAACATTTCATTTCCAGCTGGAAAAACAGAGGCCATGTAAGGGTACAACTGGTCCGCAATGATGTTCAGATACCCTGTAGCATCCATGGTCTGCTCTACCACAGCCAAGAGTCCCAGAGAATCCCAAGAGAACGTCCCCCAAAGCATAATACCGGTACTACGGGCTTGTGTATGGCCTATTTTACATTGAGGGAGCAACTGTTCGCCTAGAAGACGGCTTATCCTGACTCGGCCATCGGCGTGATGAATGACAAACCGTAATTCATCTGACCAGGCAACTCTCTCCCACTGATCCATGGACCAGTTGCGATGTTTCCGTTTCCAGCGTAGGCGCAGTTGGCGATGACGCTTAGTCAGCAAAGGCACACGATTGGGACGTTTGCTGTGCAGCCCCATATCCAACAGTGTCCTCTGAACAGTGTGCTCCCATACTATTCTACTTGGCCCTGCATTGTATTGGTCGTCAGCTGAGCCACTGTCTGGCTCCGGTTTTGTTTCACCATGTGAGACTGTCTACGATGACCTTTTTCTTTGATAGCGTGTAGACGTCCAACACCATGTCCTCTACTGCTGGTTTCACCGTCATTCATCCATTTTGCATAAGTACTAACAACTGTAGATAGTGACCAACTCACGAGTAGTGCAATTTCGGAAATACTTGTTCCGAGCTTTCGAGCCATTACAATCTGCCCTCTATCAAAATCGCTTAGATCCGCAGCCTTTCCCATGGCACACAGAAGTAAGTGAAAGAATGATTCTTCAGACTCTCCAGCAACAGTTAAATACCACTTCCACCTGATCACGTACCTTCCACGTCATCCAGGAGAGTTCATTGAAAAATGTAGGGGTGGTCATAACGTTTTGGCTCTTAAGTGTATGCTATTTATTTTTTAAATGTTATTTCACACGCAAATAAATTTGATATTATCCTTCGCTTTCTTTACATTATTTGAATGTACGTGTTAGTAGTATTGCTATTTTAGGTTTTATTCACTGTGCGATTAGAATGTCTATTTCCTGCTTTAGTTTTCAGTGTCCTTGACATAAAAATCCCCCTTCCCGTACTTTAGAGTGACATCTCCTATCTGAATCGATATTCAAGTTTAAGTAACTAATTCGAAATCGGTCGCAAAATTAACACAGTCTTTGATGTAAAAGCCGGATTTATAAATTTGAAATGTGAAGACTCTAATCTGACTAAAGGCGATGTGATGACTAAGAGAAATTAAATATCCGTGACAGAAAGATCTTTTCCAATGAAACGTAATCCCAAGAAGAAAGCTGATTGGAAGGGGCAGATAATGAAAGAGGAAGTGAAATTAAATCTAACCATGTAGAAGCTTTGAAAGAAAAAAAAATAATCATTATCGGAGAAAAACACTGGTTTATGTATGACAACAAAAAATAAATTTCAAAACTCATTGATTAAGGTTTGAAAAACAGAATAAAATCAAAAAATTAAACGTGTTCAATTACTTTTAAACACTCTGAACTTTTTATATATTTATGTTTAGTAAGCTCTTCTTTTGCTTTTTAAACAATCATAATTGGTTTATCAGTTTTCTTTTTCTATAAAGTAAATATCACTATAGTGTAGTAGTTTCCAAAGGGGTTCATGTGTACTCCCAGAGGTCCATGTGAGAGAGTAGGGTGTCGGAGGATAATAAAATTTAAACACTCTGATTTTTTTAATTATTTATTTTTAGTAAGCGCTTCTTTTGCTTTTTAAACAATCATAATTGGTTTATAAGTTTTCTTTTTCTATAAAGTAAATATCACTATAGTGTAGTAGTTTCCAAAGGGGTTCATGTGGACTCCCAGAGGTCCATGTGAGAGATTAGTGTGTCTGGGGATAATAAAATTTAAACACTCTTTTTTAATTATTTATTTTTAGTAAGCGTTTCTTTTGCTTTTTAAACAATCATAATTGGTTTATAAGTTTTCTTTTTCTATAAAGTAAATATCACTATAGTGTAGTAGTTTCCAAAGGGGTTCATGTGGACTCCCAGGGATCCATGTGAGAGAGTAGGGTGTCGGAGGATAATAAAATTTAAACACTCTGATTTTTTTAATTATTTATTTTTAGTAAGCGCTTCTTTTGCTTTTTAAACAATCATAATTGGTTTATCAGTTTTCTTTTTCTATAAAGTAAATATCACTATAGTGTAGTAGTTTCCAAAGGGGTTCATGTGTACTCCCAGAGGTCCATGTGAGAGAGTAGGGTGTCGGAGGATAATAAAATTTAAACACTCTGATTTTTTTAATTATTTATTTTTAGTAAGCGCTTCTTTTGCTTTTTAAACAATCATAATTGGTTTATCAGTTTTCTTTTTCTATAAAGTAAATATCACTATAGTGTAGTAGTTTCCAAAGGGGTTCATGTGTACTCCCAGTGGTCCATGTGAGAGACTAGGGTGTCTGTGGATAACAAAATTTAATTTTGGTGTGTCTGATAAAAACGCTCAGGGCCAGTGAAATATTTAATAAATTATTATATTAAAATGATTGTTAACCATTTTCATTTTTATAAAAGTTAAAATAAATAGCAACTAATAATGTACAGTCATTTTTCAGTCGTTCACTTAAACTAAGATTAAAATTTACTTTCTTATTGTCAATACTTAACAGCTCTTCATTTTGGCTCCAAAGAAAGATTTAAGACATTCTTCAGTTACGTTATCTTTGATTGGGTGTCAGACACTTTTGCATATACACTTACAAACTCAGTTAAATCTATGCTGTTACAAAAGCAAATTTTTGAATGGGGTTAAAAACCAATGTTCAAACAAGACAACGTAATTTTAGTTACAAAAACAGATATCAGACTACGTAAATAATCTCAAACATATTAGATTCACCCATCACGTTGGTAGAATTGAAAAACATTTAAAACATAGGGTATAATTTCTATAGCTATTACTTTACAGATCAAAATGTTTGACGTGTATCATCTTTTTACATTACTATTAAATACACCAAAACTAAATTTATAGTTTTGTTGTTATGTAGTTGTACAATGTTACCTCACCACTTCGCGTTTCATGTTTTGCGGCTTCAGAGCTCGAGAGAGAAGGATCCATGCATGTCAAAGAAGAGTTGAGATGAGTTGACTCAGAGTACATACCAAGGGCTCTTGAGAGGACAAACTCTGCCTGTGAGGAAGAAAATGAAGAGGAAGACGAAGAACAAGCTGAAAAGCGTGGCCTTGCCCTGAAGAATCTGCAACAATTGTGCAACTTGACAAGAATTTACAAGACATTGGCGACAATATGGTTCAAACTATCGAGTTCAGCAATCGCGTTGAAGGGGTTATATCCATGTACAAGGGAATTTTGAAGGAAAAGGAAAAACAAAGACAACAACTACCCATTACCATTTTTCTCTCCAAGGTAAAGCCCTCTGGCTCTACAAGTCCGCGTTTCCAACAGAAGAGTCTCCGAGGGAGCCTAAAACTTCTACGAGTGAAGTGAGAACCTCTCCTCCACCACCAACAAGACTCTTCGTCTCTCTCAGAAAGCAATGTTGATTAATGTTTATTACTTTATAAGGTTTTGTAATTAACCTTATTAATTAGCACTGATACGTTGAAGTAAATACGTATACTGTTGTAATTTTTGTCTTAAATGTGTAAAGTATAAATACTGTTTACATATTTAAAACATTCGTGTACCAGCATACACGAAAATTCCTAGGGGCAAATCTTAGTTCGTGGTTTTTCAGTTTTCGCTGAATGTTCTGGTCCCCATTAACCACGAAAAATGAGGGATCACTGTACATACTTTTTTACCTTACAACCTTACTCCACGGACATCTTTAAATCTGAGACACACTGTTTTGGGTGTACATGTTTCAATATAGAATATCGGATAATATTAATTTTAATTATTCTTGGAAAGGGGGTGTCTAATTCAACCCCTTCTTCCTACCTTTCGACATCCCAACATGAGGACAATCAGACATATAGGTTTTTTCTATTTGTTCTTCCCTTGTGCTGGGAAATATTTTGGCCGTCAACTTGGCTTAAATCCGGTGTCCCATGTTTATTATCCAGTTTGCAAGCCACAAGTTCTTTTTGAAGACAAGACTTGCTTCAATGGAGGTCCAGTGAGAACGATGAGACCTAACACATATGATTTATGATAACACGAGAGAAACCCTAAAATCTCATCGATCTATTCGATTGGGAATTGGACCTGTGATTAAGGGAAACCATCTCCAACTAATCCGGTTTGCAAGCCACAAGTTCTTTTTGAAGACAAGACTTGCTTCAATGGAGGTCCAGTGAGAACAATGAGACCTAACACATATGATTTATGATAACACGAGAGAAACCCTAAAATCTCATCGATCTATTCGACTGGGAATTGGATCTGTGATTAAGGGAAACCATCTCCAACTAATCCGGTTTGCAAGCCACAAGTTCTTTTTGAAGACAAGGCTTGCTTCAATAGAGGTCCAGTGAGAATAGTGAGACCTAACACATATGATTTATGATAACACGAGAGAAACCCTAAAACTTCCTCTATCTATTCGATTGGGAATTGGACCTGTGACCGAGGGAAACCATCTCCAACTAATAGTTCTTATACTGAACACTGTATCTCATTCTTTCCGTAATGTACAACTGAAGGTACCAAATGATAGCGAAATAACTAGCAAGACGCTTTGCCGAAGGTAGCTGATTCGAATTTTCGAATTCTGCTGCTAGCATGGATTCTCAAAGACATTCGGAATCAGCTTTTAAAGAATATACCTTGAACAAATCAGCTGCACGGTTGAAAAAGTTAATAATAGCTTTCCCAAACAACCAACCATCTGAATCTATTTATAATTACACTTAAATGACGGGCCTTTTGAAGTAACATATGAGAAAAAACCCTTCAGATTTGCTAGACAGTGACTCTTAAATTTTCTTCTATATAATCACGCATGCACGAAAATTTGAAATTCTGCATATATTATATATATATTTCATACATCCTGCCCCCTATAAATTCATAATTCATACAGTTTTTAGTTTATTCGCTTTGTTAATTTGAAAAAAATATTTTGCAATTCAGAGACAAACTTCTCTTGACTGCCTTCATTTAAACGATTCTTTTTAAAAACAATTTCCTCTTTTCTAGTTAATAGGTTACTCCTATTATTTTCCATTTATTCCTTTTGATCATTCTGTGTTCATCTTGCGAAACCTTCCTTTGTCGGGTTATTCTCACGGGATGTAGAGGAATTTGTCCTTAAAACTCTTTCGGAAGACTTACGATTTCTAGTGTTTATTGTCAAGATTTTAAGGCTCTTCTGTTTTCCGCCTTGTTTTAAAAGTTTAGCTCCTTTATTTTCAATTAGGCTTTTACATTTTTTACTGCTTTAGAACTTTTGCTGTCTGTATTTGTTGATAAATTGCTCCTAATCTCTGTCTGTCTCTCTTTCTCTCTCAAACAGTACACACACAGATAAGCATAATATATGATGTATGAGTATTTATATATATACATATACACATACATATATATAATATGTATGTATGTATATATATATATGTATACACATACACCCACCCACACACCACACACACACACACACACACACACACACATATATATATATATATATATATATATATATATGAGTATAAATGTGTAATATGAGCGAGACTTATTCAAAAGCACAACACACTTTATTTCTGGGAAGATACATGAAATCCATACAACAGGCGAAACTTTTACAACATCGTGCACCCAGACAATGTGATCCCGCAGATACACAGTTTTCAAGTAGGGATTCCTCAGGTAAAAGGACTACGAATAATCCCTAAGCACAGTTGATCACATGATAAAAAATACCAATGTTTAAAGAGAACCCGCTAATTATTGGCTAAAGTCGTACAGACAGAGGCTGAATTAAGTCTATAGCGTGTCTGGAGGGAAAGTCAGAATTACCGCGCAAACCTCGAACGTACTTTATGAACAAAAGTTATTAAATTAATATTAAAACACGTAAGTAAGGGATTTTAATATTACACACACACACACACACACACACACACACACACACATATATATATATATATATATATATATATAATATGTATGTGTATATATGTACACAAACAGGCATTACATTATAACCACAACCATTAAGAACATGTAAGACCACCTTTAGCCCTCAAAACCTCCAGCAACCGACGTGGCAGTGACTTCAAAAGGTGCTGATAGGTTGTCTGAGGTAATTGGTACTAAACGCTCACCAATTAGTCCTGCATTCCTGCACATTAAGAGGGGGTAGCGTGGCAGCATTAATTCGGTTTTCCAGCTGGAACCAGAAATGTTCTATTGGATGAACGTTGGGTGAATTTGGAAGCCATGAAAGGACTTGAAATTTACTGGAATGTTCTTCGTACCACTCCCTGACTATTTGACCCTTATCACATGGTGCATTATCCTGTTAATAAACAGCCTCCCCCTGCCGGATAAACAGTTATCATGAATGGGGGAACCTGGTCTGCAACGATGTTCACGTAACGCACAGAATATCAGGGATTATTCTATGGGAATTATGGGTTTTAATGGACTTCATTAAAACATTGCCCACACCATAATACCCTCGCCACCGGTTTGTCTCCGTCAAACTGTGCATCCGGGAGCCAAGGTTTTCTTTGTAAATTAGCATATTGGCATATGCCCGTTGATGTAAAGGACCAGAAAATGTGATTCGTGTTACCAAGCAACTTTATTCCATTCTTCTAATAATTTCCATTCTTCTGATGTTTCTTGGCCCATTCCAGACGCAGCTAGCAGTCCGTGCCGGGACATTCTTCGACATCCGGCTTAGTAGGCTCATACGCAGAAATGTAAACTGCACAATGTGTTGAGAAACACTGTCTGGGTCACCACTGTTGTAGCTGGTAGTAATTTCGTCTGTTCTAACTCTTCGGTCAAGGTGAACAATACATAACAGTCTCTGCTCTCCTCTGAATTCAATGCGCCGTGGACGACATACCACTGGACGGCGACTTGTAGTTTCATCGTTCATACACCTATTTCGATATGTGCTCATAACAACTGCAAGGGAAAAGCACACTAAACGCGCTTTTTCTGAAATTGATGTTCCCACAATTTACAATAATTCTAATACTTTATGTAATTCTTTCCTACTGTACACTTTGCTTATTAGAAAATGAACTGAATATTTTCTGTAGTTTAAATCTCTTCCATGTCAGCAGCACTAAATTGCTGTCATTTTTCTCAAAATTCTAAATTCAAATTTCTCAAAAATCATATTCATTTATTAAATTCTATTCTATCTATTAAATTCTAAATTCAAATTTATCAAAATAAAAAACACCCATTAAACACATACACACATGTGTGTATGTAAATGACGATGGTTTTTATTTTACTCAATACATTTTTGGATAAAAATGTTAGACAATGTACAATAATTCTAATAATTAATGTAATTCTTCCCTACTGTACATTTCGCTTAGTAGAAAATGAACCGCATATTTTCTGTAGTTTAAATATCTCCCCTTTTAGCAGTAATAAATTGCTGTCGTTTTTCTCAAAATTCTACATTTAAATTTATCAAAATTCAAAATAATTTATTTAATTCTATTCTATCTATTAAATTCTAAATTCAAATTTATCAAAATAAAAAAACACCTTTTAAACTCATACATACATGTGTATGTAAGTGGCAATGTTTGTTTTATTTCACTCAACAGATTTTTGGATAAAAATGTTAGACAGTGTATAATAATTCTAATAATTTACGCAATTCTTTCCTACTGTACATTTCGCTTAATAGAAAATGAACTGAATATTTTCTGTAGTTTAAATCTCTTCCCTGTTAGCAGTAATAAATTGCTGTCGTTTTTCTCAAAATTCTACACTCAAATTTATCAAAATTCAAAATAATTTATTAAATTCTAAATTCAAATTTATCAAAATAAAAAACACCCATTAAACACATACACACATGTGTATGTAAATGGCGATGTTTGTTTTATTTTACTCAATACATTTTTGGATAAAAATGTTAGACAGTATAGAATAATTCTAATAATTTCTATAACTCTTTTCTACTGTATACTTCTCTTAATAGAAAATGAACTGAATATTTTCTGTAGTTTAAATCTCTTCCCTGTTAGAAATAATAAATTACTGTCGATTTTCTCAAAATTCTACATTTAAATTTATTTAATTCTATTCTATCTATTAAATTCTAAATTCAAATTTATCAAAATAAAAAAACACCTTTTAAACTCATACATACATGTGTATGTAAGTGGCAATGTTTGTTTTATTTCACTCAACAGATTTTTGGATAAAAATGTTAGACAATGTATAATAATTCTAATAATTTATGTAATTCTTTCCTACTGTACATTTCGCTTAATAGAAAATGAACTGAATATTTTCTGTAGTTTAAATCTCTTCCCTGTTAGCAGTAATAAATTGCTGTCATTTTTCTCAAAATTCTAAATTCAAATTTCTCAAAATTCAGATTCATTTATTAAATTCTATTCTATCTATTAAATTCAAATTCAAATTTATCAAAATAAAAATCACACATTAAACACATACACACATGTGTGCATGTAAATGGCAATGCTTGTTTTATTTAACTCAATAGATTTTTGGATAAAAATATTTGACAATGTACAATAATTCTAATAAGTCATGTAATTCGTTTCTACTGCACACTCCGCTTAATAGAAAATGAACTGAATATTTTCTGTAGTTCAAATCTTTCCCTGTCAGCAGTAATAAATTGCTGTCATTTTTATCAAAATTCTACATTCAAATTTATCAAAATCCAAAATAATTTATCAAATTCTATTCTATCTATTAAATACTAAATTCAAATTTATCGAAATAAAAAAACACCCATTAAACATATGCACACATGTGTGTATGTAAATGGCGATGTTTGTTTTATTTTACTTAATAGATTTTTGGATAAAAATGTTAGACAGTGTACAACAATTCTAATAATTTATGTAATTCTTTCCTACTGTGCATTTCGCTTAATAGAAATTGAACTGAATGTTCTGTGTAGTTTAAATCTTTCCCCTGTTAGCAATAATAAATTGCTGTCGCTTTTCTCAACATTCTAAATTCAAATTCATCAAAATTCAAAATAGTTTATTAAATTCTATTCTATCTATGAAATTATAATATCAAATTTATCAAAATAAAAAAGCCCATTAGACACATAAACACATGTGTGTATGTAAATGGCGATGATTTTTTTTTATTTTACTCAATAGATTCTTGGATAAAAATGTTAGACGATGTACAATAATTCTAATAATTTATGTTATTCTTTCCTACAGTACATTTTGCTTAATAGAAAATAAACTGAATATTTTCTATAGTTTAAATCTTTCCCCTGTTAGCAATAAAAAATTACTGTCGTTTTTCTCAAAATTCTGAATTCAAATTTATCAAAATTCTATACTCATTAATTCGAATTGCAGTAGTTAATGAAGTTATACTCTTTATTCTGACATAGATGAATGATTTTATTCATCATTTCTTAATAAACATTTTCAGTAGAATAACAACTATCGTGTCATCGAAACTTTTCAGAGAAGAAAAGCTTTATAAAAGTGCAAGGTTAACATACCGAAATATTGGTGTAAACATGCAAAGCTCTTCCAATTTTGTGAAGTGCACATCCTTGAAGCACGAAAATAAAGTAGCGTTTCTTTTCAAATTTTTTGAAGATGGAAAAGCAAAAAGAAAAGGGTGATGAAGAAGGCTGCAGTGCAACGTCTTAGATCTCGGATAACCCCAGGCTGAATTTCAAACTCTCTCACACGCTTAGACGATGAAATGATAAAAAAGAAATACAAAACCGCAAATTAATGCTATAGATCAACAATGAGGTCATAGGGTAATAAATTTCATTGGAAGACACTACTTATTAAATAAAAAAGTGTGCAAATGATTTATCCGTTAACTGAAAATAAAGACCCTTTGATATTCTATCGAAAAAAAATGCATAACTTGGAAAGTAAAATCGTGTCAAAATTGTATTAAATATATAATGATCACTGTGAATAGAGGATTGAGCAAATATTTTATTACTAGCATATAGCCCGTCATATGACGGGATCAGTAAAATTTTTAATTTTCCAGAATTGTAAAGAACTCTATGAGGCAGGTAAAAAAAAGTAGTTTGTTTTTTTTGGCTGAGAATTACCTTTCAACAAAAAATATCGATTAAAATTATCACATATGTACTTAATCTATTATTTAAGTCAAATAAAAAGAAAACTATTTATGTAATATCTAAGTTTAGTGATAAAACGTATGAAAATAATGCAGAAAATATTTAAATAATTTAAAATAAGAAATGATTAAATGCGATGGTTAAAGGAATGACGTCATAATGCTAGAAAAAAAATTTATCTTTACCTATTTATTACGTGATAAATTGATAAATTTAATAGCCTGCTCTTAAAATGGGGCTTGATATAATGGCATTAAACGCTCGAAAAGGGGACGGGGTGGATTTCGAACGTTTTAAAGAGGACAGTATTTTTCGCTGTGATACGAAGCTTATTCATACCAATTTACTTCAGAATCGGATCTATAGTTTAGGAAAAGATAAACTTTACTCGCTTTGAATTTTGCAAACCCTAACTCATCAAAAATCCAATACGGATGCTCTATCCATTCCAGCTCCAACTGCTTCATAAATGCGAGGACAGACGGACAGATAACTTAGGCTATTATTATATAGAGGATTTTACATTAGTTTAAAATATAGTTTGAATTTACTGACATATAAAGTTCAAATTAAACAAATCATTTATCGAAAATAAATCTCCTATATAATAATAACCTAAGTTATCTGTCAGTCTGTCCTCGAATTTATGAACCTGGAATGGACCTATTGGACCTGGAATGGATAAGTGCCTCCATATTGGATTCTTGATGAGTTAGGGTTAGCAAAATTCAAAAGCAAGTCTTTAAAACATTCGAAATGTAGCCTTCCCCCCATTTCAAGCGTTTAATGCCCTTATATCAAGCCCTATGTTCCCCGGTTAACAGCAGGTGATATAGTTTATGACATAATAAATAGGTAAAAATTACATTTTTTTTGTAACATTATGACGTCATTACTTTAACCATTGCATTTAATCATTTCTTATTTTAAATTATTTAAATATCGTGTGCATTATTTTCATGCGTTTTATCACTGAACTTAGTATTACGTAAATAATTTTATTTTATATTTGGATTAAATAATAGATTAGGTACATATGTCATAATTTTAAATTTAATCATCCGTTACTTTTTATTGCAATGAAAATTTTATCACTGGTATTAACAACAAATTCTTTTCATAAAAGTTTAATAGTCTATTTCACGGACTAATAAATATCTATTGTTTAAGTTATATATCTTTGAAAATTAAGAAGTTTCTTCGTTAGTGTGTTTTTTTTTTATTCCTAACTACGTGGTTTCACTAAATAAATTCAATGTGATACTAAATTGCATTTACAGTATCCGGAGACTTTAGAGGAGTATGAAGATAAACAAATTATTAATTGTGTACCAGGTAATTCTGAGTTAAAAAAAACAAACCATTTTTATTACCTGCCTCATAGAGTAGTTTACAGTTGTGGGAAATTAAAAATTTTACTAATCCCGTCATATGACGGGCTATATGCTAGTGCATTAACAGTCATCTATGACAGGTTCTCTTCACTTTACGACCCAGTTTAACGACCACTCGCAATTACGACCTGTGGAATTTCAATCTGCAAATCGAGGATCCCAGAGATACAGTACTTGAGAATGCATTAAAGGAATATTAAATAATGCATAGCTGAATGTGAAACATAAGTGCATGTAAGGTATATAGAAAAAAATGCATAAAAATTTTCGCGAACAGTGTCGAATTGCTTGACAATTCAAGAAATTAGGGAACTTGCCAATGCGTTTTCATTTGGTTTGCAGCGATAAGGTCGATTTTTTGCTGGGAGCGATGTAATGAGACCGGGACAGTTGCTTAAAAAACAATTCGGAACATCGCATAACCATGATAGGATTTGAACCCACGAACTCCATTACTAAAGAGAAACAATCTATTCATTTGTTTGGTTTATTAAAATGCGGATTAAAATGGCAAGCATTGATGAATTAGTGAATCAAGGAGTTGGAGAGCTAACATATGACGATTAATAGATTAATGGCCTTATCAGACTTCAATCTATAGCTATGGAAAAGCAACCAGTTTAGTTAACGATTTTTGCCCCATGAAGAATGCTTTTTCAACGCGTACAGGTTAGCTTGTGATAAGCCTCTGAAGGTGGATATACTAAATATCACAGTCTAAACGAAATTCGTTAAGTGTACTTTGCTGTGTAATATTTTTTTTCTTGATAAATATCTGTTTGATTCTATAAAATTTCATTCATCCCTCTTTCAACTTCTTTAGAATAGGGATTCATTACCTCAGGTACCGGGGTGGGGGTGGGGCAGTGATACACTTCAGATATGTTTCGGCACAGCTGAGGAGTTGAGCCTCAGGGTGTTGTACTACGGTACCTCACCTAGGACAGCTATCAGCCTCCTCGTGGCGCCCCCTGTAAACTAGGAGTGTCCCTCCTAGGCCGATGATAGCCGTCTGACAACCTCAAGGGGTATACCTCCTTTAGGTATACTCGGGTGTCACGAACCCGGGGTTTCCTGAGTGATCCTTCTCTTCAGACTTCCCTGGTAGTCTGGATCTTGCCGAAAACATTCCGGTTGAAACGTTTTCGCTGTAATACATGAAACCTGCTCATTTCTGCACCTGGAAATGGAATCGTAAACTGAATCTGTTGCTTTTTAAACGCGTACAGGTTAACATGTGATAAGACAAGAGTGCGCCAAAACCGGGCCACTATAGCCGTAAGGCCCCTTGGCTGTGTCCGGCGGAATAAAGGTGAATATACTAAATATCACAGTCGAAAACAAACTCATTAAGTATTATTTGCTGTGTAATCTTTTCTTTTCTTGATAAATTTCTGTTTCATACTTTAAAAGTTCACTCATCCCTCGTTCAATTTCTTCAGTATAGGGATTCATTACCTCAGGTACCGCATTGATTTTAGAGAACACATCTGTTCCCTGAGAAATTTCTTTGCCCTTCTGCTGTTCATTCCTCTCCTTCCTGTTTCAAATATTGCACATATTTTAAAGGTTTGTTCAGTCTTCATAAAAGACTTACTATTTAATTTTAATTATTTACTAATGAGGAATTTGCACATGTGGGGGATTCGTACAACTTGGTGTTTTTCTGATAATTTCAGACTCGTAGATTCCAAAAATGTTCTCAAAAATGTAAAAAACTGGGTCCATCATTTAAAAAATTAATTTTAAAGTTAAGCGAAAATCATGTGACATCAAAACGCTCCGTGATTGGTTGTGATGTCATCGTTCATGCAGACCAATATTTTTGTATTTCTTTAAGGCGCGCACTATTTTCCGATTTTGTTTTTGCAAGTTCCTGAAATTTTCTAGCTATCAAAATTTATTTTTATTTAAACCTGAAGGTTTATTTTATCGATCTAGATAGCTTAGTTATCTCAATTTATCATAAATGTCTCTTCTACTTGGATTTACCAAAGAACAATCAGACAACCTCCCGAAAATTGACAGCATGTCAATGTTTTTTTTCTTGGCAAAAACCCCGGATTTTATGGGAGCAGAAATACTAAAACTCAAAGGTATGTAAAATCATTTATATTTTTTTCCAATTTTACTTAACATGTATTAATACTTTATTCATGCTAAACACAGCTCTTTTGTTTGTAAACACAAACAAGTCAAATAAATATACATATATCATATACACACTCATTTGTAGTAGCATCGTTTTTTATAAATAGAGATGGATGTAATAATAAAATAAAAATTAGAGGAGGTATTTATTGTGAGACCGGTCTCATTAGCCTTCGTGTTGCAAAAAGTAGACTGTAGCACTCAAAAACCAAACCAATTCTTAGATATTTTAAATATGATGAAAAGAAATTTAAAATCTTTAAACGGCTTTACTTAATTATTTATACATTTTTAAATAGCAATACAATTTTATTGCCTTTAATATTAATGTCAAATTAAAAAATGTATAAAATTTCTCAAATTAAATTTAATTTTTAAAGTAATATCATTATTAAGTATTTTAAAAATATTATTTTTTATTTTCAAATTAGTCACCAATTTAATCGAAAAATATCACTGTGATTTGATACACAAGAAAGTATGCATCTCTGAAGAAAATATTTATAATACCTTGAAAATACATAACCTTCCCCTCCCCCGAGTTATTTATTAGATAATTATATGCTTTAGATATTTATGTGTTTTTCGATATTTATATGCTTTATAAAATATTTATTGTACTTGAACTCTGTGATAATACTCGAAAATTAGCAGTTTTAAAAGTTAAATAGCAGTGGTTAATCAACAATCCTTTTTAAGGTATAGATGTATTTTTATATACTTTAATTGTTCTAATTTAGTAATATTTAAACAAAAGCAAGCATTTACTTACCGAGGAATGGTCTTCACAAACCCATAAAGATGATTTATATGATAATTTGGGGTTTAATTTCTCATCCCTTTTCATCGCAGTTGTCCAGATTTTACGTGTATGTAGGTCTTTCGGGAGGCTGAAAAATATCTTCTCATTGCAATTAGTTGTTGCATTTTTACAGAGTGGCACAATACAATATTTAGAGTATGATTTTTTTAATGCCAGACATAACAAAAAATTTCTATTATATGCGATACTTTACACAAAAACAAATTTAAAAGTCGCCTTTTAACATGTAAACAGCATAGGCGGTCGGTGTCGACATGAACGATGACGTCACAAAATTGGCGGAGAAAAAATATCGTTTTTGAGAGACGTTAAAGAGTCCGCTATAAAACCCATTAGAAATCACTCATTAGGCCCCCAAATGAAAGAAAAATAGCTACTGTCCTGCTTACGTTTTTGTCTTCTATCGTTTAAAATCAAAATTAGAAAACATGAAAATTCCTCATTCATAATAGTTGTTTTATTTTTACTTTGTATAGTTTCTGTTCTAACGGTTTTTCTATTTCAACAGATGACATCACCATGTAACGGTTTTTATGAAACGTTCCAGTTGAAACGTTTTCGCGGTAACACAAGAAACCCATTTCTTCACCTGGAAAAAAAATCATAAACTGAATCTGTTGCTTTATTAACGAGTATATGCTGATGAGTATAAGGACTTTAGAATTTATGTTTATTATTGAAATATATGGGACAAAATGCAATTCACTTATGCAGATCTGAAATTACATCTTAAGAATCAAAAAGTTTTTGAAAATTTATAATTTCACCTTATATATGTTTTGACTATGCATGAATTATATAACCTAACAGGGCAGTAGCCAGAAATTTTATTCGGAGGAGGACATTGTTTTGTGAAGGATACTTCAATAAAACTACAGGTTTTCTTAAGTATGTGTACTCCTAATGAGTATCACAATAGAATATGATTTTAAACTATCCAAATAATTAAAAAATGCTAGAATGAACCAATTTATAGCCTTGAATTAGTAATGTAGTAACTACACAATGAATTATATATTAAAATTAACATTGAAAATATATAAACTATACACGGTATTATATTCTAATTTTTAAAACGGAAGTATAACTATAAAAAAGAATAATTTTGAAAGAAAAAGAAAATTTTCAAATTTTTACCTGTATATTATAAAATGTTCTTTTTGAAATTTTTGCCAAAACATTTTACTGATTTCTCCCGATTGCACAGCAATATTGCGATGAGTTGCCAAAAGTGCTAGTCACTCTTTTCTTACATGTTGAATCTAATTTGCACCTACTCCTTATCTCAGCGTCACTGTTCTAAGTCCACTGTTTTCTATGCACAGGTGGGCAGATGACACACTCACACACATGGTTTATTTTCTTTCCTCGAAACAGTCTTTTAGAATTTCGGAGGGGGGCTGGTCCCCTAAATCCTTCCCCTTGCCCATGGCCTTGTAACCTAATCAACTATCCTGATTTTCTCAATAACAAAGATGTTTTCCAATGTCTTAGACATCTCAAAGACAACTTGAGATATTTCTTTTCTTTCATACGGAAATGTTTTTGCTCAAACTTTGACCTTCAACAGCAAATGATAATTTCGAATTTGGAATGGATATACAAGATTTTAAAGTAAAGTGACAGGAGGTACAAGCGATGATCGAAATATATGGGAGAAAATACAGTTCACCTATCATGCAGATCTGAAATTACATTTTGAGAATCCAAATGTTTTTGAAAATTTATAATTTCACCTTGGATATGTTTTGGCTATGCATGAATTTTATCACCTAATCAACTCAACTGATTGTCTCAATAAGAAAGAAGATATTTCCCATTGTCTTGGTATGTTCTAAACGAAAAAAGAACTTGAGATGTCTCTTTTCTTTCACACAGAAATGTTTTTCCGAATTCTGACCTTCAACATCAAATAATAATTTCGAATTTGGAATGGATATACAAGATTTTAAAGTAAAGTAACAGGAGGTACAAACGATGAACACATATCTTGATGGCGAAATGCAAAAATAGAACTCACAGGAACACATACTCCATCCTAACTGTAACCACACAGACATGTAAATAAATTAACCAAAATAGGAACTAGGAAGTTTCTAAAAAATTCGCTGGCGTAATGTCTGCGGAAAGGATTAAGTTGCATGTTTTTATTTTCGCATTCAGTTTTCGACCTTCAACTTAGTTTAGAACAAGGACTCATTGATAGGTACTTTTTAATGATGTCCAATTGCACCAGGTTTGGTGTGGTAATTAGGAAAATGACATATCCTTTTCTTTATTTTGTTAAAAATAACACTAACATCCTAATCTCTTAAATAGGCATTGCCGTACTGTGGATTCAGCAGCACATTTCCGCAATTAAGTCAAAGATGTATATCTTAAAACGTATTATTTATTTTTAATAGAGATAAGAAAAACTTGCATACTGTGCGAGAACTTTTATTTATTTCATTTTCCTTACATCCATATGGTCCGGTTGAGCAAAACATGTTCCGAAGACGTATTTATTTGTATGAAATTACAAACCTAACTTTAAATTTATTTTTATAAAACAAAAAATAAGTACAAATAATGATAAAAAATTGTCTGGGAAGTAACAACACACACACACACACACACACACACACACACACACATATATATATGTATATATGTAAAGGAAGCTAATTAATATCTTTCCGAATCGTAGAATAAAGTATAGATGTACACATACTCTATAAATTGTTCTTTTTGTTCGTATTTGGCAAACTGAATCCTCTTAACTGCCTAAAAAGCTAGGAGAACAAAGATTACAATATCCTTCCTAAGCTTAGAATAAAGTATAGATGTACATAATAGTCTATGAATTGTGGTTTACGTTCTCATTTGGCAAACTGAATCCTCTTAACTGCCTAAAAAGCTAGGAGAACGTAGCTTACAATATCCTTCCGAAGCGTAGAATAAAGTATAGATGTACATAATAGTCTATGAATTGTGGTTTACGTTCTCATTTGACAAACTGAATCCTCTTAACTGCCTAAAAAGCTAGGAGAACGTAGCTTACAATATCCTTCCGAAGCGTAGAATAAAGTACAGATGTACATAATAGTCTATGGTTTGTGTTTTTTGTTCGCATTTGACAAACTGAATCCTCTTAACTGCCTAAAACGCTAGGAGAATGTACCTTACAATATCCTTCCGAAGCGTAGAATAAAGTATATATGTACATAATAGTCAAGGAATTGTGATTGTTCGTATTTGACAAACTGAATCATCTTAACTGCCTAAAAAGCTATCAGAACGTAGCTTACAATATCCTTCTGAAGCGTAGAATAAAGTATGTTTATAATAGTCCATGAAGTCTAGTTTTTGTTCGTATTTGACAAACTGAATTCTCTTAACTGCCTAAAAAGCTAGGAGAACGTAGCTTACAATATCCTTCCGAAGCGTAGAATAAAGTATAGACGTACATAACAGTCTATGAATTGTGGTTTACGTTCTCATTTGGCAAACTGAATCCTCTTAACTGCCTAAAAAGCTAGGAGAACGTAGCTTACAATATCCTTCCGAAGCGTAGAATAAAGTATAGATGTACATAATAGTCTATGAATTATGGTTTTTGTTCGTATTTGACAAACTGAATACTCTTAACTGCCTAAAAAGCTAGGAGAACGTAGCTTACAATATCCTTCCGAAGCGTAGAATAAAGTATAGATGTACATAATAGTCTATGAATTATGGTTTTTGTTCGTATTTGACAAACTGAATACTCTTAACTGCCTAAAAAGCTAGGAGAACGTAGCTTACAATATCCTTCCGAAGCGTAGAATAAAGTATAGACGTACATAACAGTCTATGAATTGTGGTTTTGGTTCTTATTTGGCAAACTGAATCCTCTTCACTCCCTAAAAAGCTAAGAGAACGTAGCTTATAATATCCTTTCGAAGCGTAGAATAAAGTATAGACGTACATATTAGTCTATGAATTGTAGTTTTGGCAAACTGAATCCTCTTCACTCCCTAAAAAGCTAAGAGAACGTAGCTTATAATATCCTTTCGAAGCGTAGAATAAAGTATAGACGTACATATTAGTCTATGAATTGTAGTTTTTGTTTGTATTTGGCAAACTGAATCCTCTTCACTGGTTAAAAAGCTAGGAGAACGTAGCTTACAATATCCTTCCGAAGCGTAGAATAAAGTACAGATGTACATAATAGTCTATGGTTTGTGTTTTTTGTTCGCATTTGACAAACTGAATCCTCTTAACTGCCTAAAACGCTAGGAGAACGTACCTTACAATATCCTTCCGAAGCGTAGAATAAAGTACAGATGTACATAATAGTCTATGGTTTGTGTTTTTTGTTCGCATTTGACAAACTGAATCCTCTTAACTGCCTAAAACGCTAGAGCGTAGGAGGGAAAAGGGAAATTGTCACCAAAGAATTTTTTTTAAAATTATAGAACGTCGGAGCGGTTTATTGCTTCGTAGGTTGGACTGTTCATGCTGTATTCCAGGTTTTATAATCTGACTGTTCACATGAACGTTCATTATTACATTAGTCCTTTAGTCCACCAGCTTGTGTGTACAAAAGGTCATTATTTGAACGTTCTTGTAGTGACGTTGTGAAAGGGGGGGGATGTCACGCCTTCGTAGCCAGTCTTTCTCGACGGTACCGGTCGCAGAGAGGCTAGTTTATATAACATGCTTTCAAGGGTAGGGGGGGTACCGTTAAAGTATCGTATCCCGGGTACCACTCATTTTCTCTACGTTACTGTATGTTAATACTGACTTATAATATGATACTTGTATACAAGCAAAAATAATAATAATAATATAAAACACTTTGAACTCTCTTTTAATTTCTGAAATACAGATATTACAGGTTTTAAAATCAATTTGGAGGTTATTTTGATTTAGTAAAATTCTTGGATCAATTGTAAAATATGATTTTCAAAGTTTTTTGCATTAAAACAATGCTTTTGTAGTAATTTTATGCTGTTGAAAGAAATGACTGATTCTATATAAATCAAATGTAATAACCAGTTTGAATTCTTTTACGCTTGTATAAAAATAAGTTTAGATAAAATAAACGTTAAAGAAATAAAAGTAAAAAAATAATAAAAAAAAAAACAAAAAAGCTATATTTAACTTTGTATCTAGGAGTACCTAGGAGTCAAAACATGTGAATTTCTCATGCGTAAGAGGATTAGATATTCGACAAAAACAGAATCAGATCAGATATTTTTTTCTCTATCATTTCTCTCTCTCTCTCTGTATTTATAGTACAGAGTTTTCGATCTTTTTTGCGTCTACTGCACGCGATTAGAGTAAGCCCTTCGAGGTATTTTTGAACTTTGCTTTTAGTTAAAAATAATATGACTGGTTAAAAAAATCTATGGGATACAGCAGGATGGGTTTAGTTCTTTAGGGAGCTTTACAGTTTCGAAGATTTCTTTTATATTCCATCTTTTATTAAGTTATAATTATGTGGTGTTTTATTTTTTAAAATTTAAAGTAAAACTAAAATATAAGAATATCTAAAGATTAGGATAGTGGATGTTTGCAAAAGAGTGAAATATCACTATAGAAGAACTGGTTTGGGTTTCGAGCACTACGGTGTACATTTTTGGTATACAATACATAACGAGATGGGTGTTATTGCTCAAAGCCTATTCCGAATGACTATAAACATCAGTGTCTTGAGTGGAATTTGAACCTGAAAACTCCAGTGCCGAGGAGCAGCGACCTACGTATTCGACTATCTTTTGGCTGTCGTTCAGAGTGAATTTCAAGGTAGCAGACTGCAAATGCTAGTAGAGCGTTTATTTCCATAAGTGCTTAATTACACAGTTTTCAGATTTAAAAATACGTTTAAAGTTCTTTAATGTAACTGGTTCGATAATATTTATTTTTCTTTTATATATATATATATATATATATATATATATATATATATATATACATATATATATATATATATATATATATATATACATATATATATATATATACATATATATATACATATATATATACATATATATATACATATATATATATATACATATATATATATATATATATATATATATATATATATATATATATATATATATATATATACATATATATATACATATATATATATATATATTATATGTATATATATGTATATATATATATATATGTATATATTATATATATACATACATATATTTATACATATATATATATACATATTTATACATATATATATATACATATATACATATATATACATATTTATACATATATATATATACATATATATATATATATGAAGTAAAAATAAGTTGCCTTGTTTAAATACTTTTGAAATCTTTTATTCAATTGAATGTAAACATTTCATTGATACACAAATGGGCTTCTAATAGAATCTGTTCATCGCACTGAGTACTGAGATCACTGAGTAGATATGGTTTGGTTGTTGTTGTTGTTGCATATGCCACTTTGTCTAATCAAGTACGATTGAGCTTGAGGCAACTCGTATCAAGGCAAGGAGGTGTGTCTTTCGTTACGAGCACCTCAAGGGTGAAAGTACGCCTCAAGGTCAAGTAGGTCGTCTTAATCTTGAAGCAGGGACCTAGCAGATGACCCATAGGCTTGGCCTGCACCCATAGAGGTATTGATTGAGAACTTGGAGGACACTGTGACTACGAACATATTTTACGTGACCCAGTCACCTGATGAACACGGCAAATCTTAGGCCGGCTCGGGCTCCGAACCCGCAACCCTCTAGTTACGAGAGTGTCGCCTTTACCGGCTGAGCTACCGCGGCTCATAAATGATTGGTTGTTTGCACATTTTTCTTTACCACATGGATGATTATAAAATCTTCACGTAGTGCAATTTTTCTCAACCGTCTTTAGTTGAAAGCATACTAAAATTATTATATGCGCCACTTCTAAAATATGATAGGAAATAAAAAAGCAGGAAAGGTATATTTGAAAAGATTTTTAAGAAATCATTGAGGTAATTACAGATATAATTTCAAACTAACAAAACCTATATGTAGTAAAGTTATGCTGAAATTCACACATAAAGGGACTTTGTTTAGTAATCAACTTTGCGGAAATAGAGAAGAGGAACTCGTTATGTAATTAGTTGAAAAATGAAGTGTTTCGCTTTTAAATTAAAATCTTGCGATTTTTTATTGCTGGGTATATTAATTTTTGTTTCTGCTATTATCTAAATTTTGAAAACAAGGAAGCAAGTTAACTCTTAAGAGAATTGGAAGATATCTATGATGTACCGAATTATAAGTCTGTAAGGAGTATCACTTGATTATCCAAGTAAATTTTAGAGTAAAATATCAGTTCAAATTGTACCCAAATTTTTAGGCATGTTTTAAACCCCCTAGGTAAAATAAATAAATTAACAGCAGTGTCAATCGATTTATATTACAAGACGTCTCTTTTAATCCCCTTTACATAACAGTTGCTGCGTTTTTCGACACAAATAAATTTGGTCAGCCTTTCTATTCCTCATTCAAAAGAAAAACAAAGTAAACGGTCTGAAATAAGCCTATCGCTAGCTCCCAAATTACTTTTTGCAGACACAAAGGGCATAGGGGGAAGATCACGGTCTCAGTTTAACGAAGTTCATTTGTCAGTTAAAGAAATGCAAGTGACACAGTTCTCCTTCGCTCTGGCAATTCATTCATTTTGTTTGTTGATCCAAATGCTCATCTTTAGACAGCTGCTCGATTCGACTGTCAAGAACACGCAAGAAAGAGTCGTAAAGCATTCGAGGATAAACTGAGCTTTGACAACTTCTGTGCCACGCAGAAACGGTAAAAATTATGCCGAAATTATTCTTCTGCGGATTGATATTTATTAAGAGGTCATGTCTGTTTAAAAATTTTCACGATCGCGTTGCTTTGTTTTGAGAAAAAAAATTAATGCATTAAATTTGCATGGCTTCTTTCAATATTGATTCACTTTCAAAACAAATGAAAAACGATGTATGCATATTATTTTCTTCCTTTAGTCACTTTTTTTTACAATTGATCATTTTTAGTAAACAGTATTTTTTCATGGTGTATCACAGCATCTGTAAAAAAGAAAATCTGAATTAATAATATTTCCAAATTTTGCTTAATTTATTTTTTATTAAAAGTAATTTTTATATGGTTACATTTATTGAAAAAACTATTGAAATCTATTTGTACTTTAATTAATTTATAATTTAGTAAAAAATTTTCTTTTTCTTTCTTCACAGTTTAATATTTATTTAGATGTAAAAAAATCGAAAAAATTGATTATAAAATTACTTTATATGTATCAAATCTAATTTATAGATTTTCTTATTATAAAAACAATGTTGATTGGTTAAACAAAATTTTAATTTTTTTTTGTCGTAAAATATGTCTTGCATGAATCATTTGATTTAGAGTTAAAATAAATAAAACATTTAATATTCGAAAATAAAAATTCTTGTTTTTAATTACTTTTTTTGATTTGAATATTTTTTTGTATTTTTAAAAATTTTATACATTTTTTTTAATTTATATTAAAAAAATATTTTATTAATCAAATTTTATTTTAATTATATTACTTTAATTTTTATTTTTTTATTCATTTCTACTTTAATTATCATTTCTTTTAATATCTGTCTTTTTTTTCTTGTTTTGTTTTAGTTTGTATCACTTATTCTGTATTACTTGTTACTTTTCTCTCCTCTTTGAAAGTACCTCAGCAGTTGCAAGCCTATGTATGTGAAGTAACGGAATTATGATAACAGAGAAAAAAATGTCCTTCAGTTGATAACATAACAGATCTCTAGAGAGCTGCAGCATTGTAATTAGGATTGTAAACAGGTTGACAAATTATACTTTCTTCAAAGAATTATAATTTTTAGTTAATTATTTGCATTTTTTCTCAGTTCAAAAACCACTTTTTCTTAGGTAAGAAAAGCCTCATGAACGCAACTAAGAGTTTGCCTAAACAATAAAGAAAAAAGTATTGTTAAATGTTAATATTTTTTTATGGAATGTGAAAAGCTTGACCTAATTACATTAAAGGTTTCAATGCTTTTATGTAAATGTTAAACTTAGAGATATGAGATTTGTTAAACTTACACATTAAAGAAGGTATAGCCAAACTGCGGTCGTTGGCGGAATTAAATTTGCATTTATTCTTTCAACATTGATTCACTTGGCAAGACAAATGATAAACGTTGTATGTGAAGTAACGGAATTATGATAACATAGAAAGAAATGTACCTCACTTGATAACATAACAGATCTCTACAGTACAGCAACACAGTAATTAGGATTGTAAACAGGGTGACAAATTATACTTTGTTCAAAGAATTATAATTTCTAGTTAATAATTTGCATTTTTCTCAGTTCAAAAACAACTTTTTCTTAAATAAAAACGCCTCTTGAACGTAAGTAAGAGTGTGTCTAAAAAAAAAAAAATTGTTGAATATTTATGTTTTTAAGCAATGTTAAAAGCTTGACCTAACACATTCACGTTTGCAAAGCTTTTATGTAAATGTTAAACTTAGAGATATGAGATTTGTTAAACATATACATTAAAACAGGTATAGCAAAACTGCGGTCGGTGGCGGAATTAAATTTGCATGGCTTCTTTCGACATTGATTCACTTTGCAAGACAAATCATAAACGATGTATGTGAAGTAACGGAATTATGATAACAGAGAAAGAAATGTACCTCAGTTGATAACAGAACAGATCTCTAGAGTGGAGAAGCATTGTAATTACGATTGTAAACAGGTTGACAAATTATACTTTCTTCAACGAATTATAATTTTTAGTTAATAAATTGCATTTTTTCTCATTTC
>CM063510.1:55858338-55865838 GCA_032207245.1 Pardosa pseudoannulata | reverse complement strand
AAAATATAACTAAATACACAACATATAATCGTTACTAAAATTCTAATTCTACTTAAAATAAATAAAAAAAAATTATTATTTTGCTTCTTGAGTCGTAGTTGAATAGTGGAAGAATAAATAATATTACTACATAAGATTACTCTTACTTAAGCTTCTACATAAGATACTCTTACGTAGAACGCTCGTTACGCTCCGCTCTTACTACATAAGATTACTCTTACTTAAGTGATACCATAATAAATATATTATAATCTTATATTCATTTCCAAAGCAATTTTACGCCAAAGCAACTACGATAAAAACGAGAGTTAGAGCAAAGACTACAAAAGTAAACAAAAATGTTTCCAGTAAAATATATCCCGCTATGATAACAGTTACCAAAACTTGGGATTTAACGAGCAAATCTTAAATGACTATTATTGTAAATTATATACCGATTTTTACATAACAGTATTCAAATGACTAGTATTACGCAAACAAATGCAACCAGTACTTATTTACCAACAGATCATTGCTAATTATCAACAGTGAGAACAGAGATAACAGTAGGTTGAAACAAGCTGTAATTTCAAGCTGGAAACGTTTCATGCTTCTATGTAATCGTTACTTCAAATGAATCACCAAGAACAATAGAAATATTACTGTAATTATGTCATTTGTATCGATTAACAGATGAGAAACTCAAAAATCAAACGTGTTTGCTACAAAGTGGACACAGAGAAGTAAATTGAAGTAATAGGATAACTACTTTCTTTTGCTTTTACTTAGTTTGAACTATACGTTGTCTATTCTCTACTTAAATTTGCTTTCTCTTTTCACTTCAGAATATATTTAAAAATGGTGTAAACATAAAACCTATTTAATATTTCCAAGATTTCAATCTCATTGGGGGGGGGGGCTTACTGGTATCAAATATATTCCTTAATAACTAAATACGTATAACTGCCAGTGAAATGGTAACAGAAAATAAATTTATCCAGCTATGAAAAGACTCATCCAACTGTTAAAGTTCGGTTATCTATTTGCATAAATTAAAATTAAGATACGAGGGTCACTCTGAAATTTTTGAGAAACCACTAGATTTTTAAAGTTATTCTATAAGTTTTAGGTGTGTTCAAAGTAGTCTCTTCCAGCATCAATGCACTTTTGTAGAGGAATTTTCCACAGATTAAATGCCTCAAGCCATTCATTTCTTGGAATGGATGAAAAAATGCATTTATAGCCAAGTCAATCTCTTCTTCTGAATGATAACGGAATCCACGTAATTTCTTTTTTAGATTAAAGAATAACCAAAAATCACACATAGCTAGATCAGTTGAATATGGCGGATGTTCTATCACTTTACTTTGTTTTTGTTTAAGAAACTCAACTGTTAATCCGACTGTATGTGAAGATGCATTGTCAAGGTGAAGCATTAATCCACTAACATTCACGTCTTGTAGAATTTGTGGAAGTCATTTAGTGGTATACCAATTTTCTGTTACTATATTTTGTCCTTCCAACTTGATGGCTTTGACCAATCCCGTACATCTGAAGAAAACGGCATACAAATCTTTTTTTCAGTGCGCCTTGTCTTTTCACCATTGTCAGCTTGGGATCATCTTCAAAAACCCATACTTTGCTTTCTTGACTTGTTTGAACGCCAAAAACGTATGTACGTTTTATCACCCGATACAATTTTAGAAATGATGCCACCATCATCTAGCAATTTAAGAGTTTCTTTACTGATTCTGACACGCTCCCCTTTTTGGTGATCAGTTAGATTATGGGGAACCCAACGGCAAACTACTTTTTAATTCGTCATTAATAATTGTGTATGGCTGTGGGTCCAATGTTACGCTGTGGCTGTGGGTCCAATGTTGAGTTCTTTCTGTATAATTTGATAGGTATAGCGATTATCATCTATTAACATTTTTCGTATGGCAGATATATTATCCGTGATTACTTCCGACAGCGGCCTTCCTGTGTGTTCTTCATCCAGAAGAAAATTGCGACCTCTGCTAAATTCTTTAAACCATTTGAATACAGTAGCACGTGCTGGAGATTCATTATCAAATACCAATTGCAACCGTTGAAAGCATTCTTCTTGATTTAATGCTGCTTTAAAATCGTAGAAAATCATAGCTCGAAAATGTTCTCTCGTCAACTCCATTTTCTTAAAATACTTTGTATTTTAAAATTAAACCGTTATTTTAATTTTGTAAATTCTAGTCTGTGTCTATCTCAAAAATTTTAGAGTAACCCATCGTATATGTTAATAATCTTATTTGAGATAGTGCTATGTCTTTGTCCGAACACAACCTTTAATTCTGAAATCCCATTATGCTTTGAAGGCAACCCACATTATTTAAATATTTATTGCCCCCAAGTGAAAAGTAAAATAAAACAACAAAAAGAGGTTTTTCTCCGTGATTTAATCGCTTAGTGTGTAAAAATGAGTGATTTTAGTCAGTCCTTTAAATAAGGAAATCTGATGTCAAACGTACACACAGTTTCTTTTATTTATTTTCTTAAAAAAATAAGGATGACATCTTTGCACAGATGCGAGCATTTTCCACTCATTTACTTCACAGGAATGAGTGCATTTTGAATCATTTAAAGTGCAAAGGGTTTCAAAATTATTTTAATTTCGATCATTTCGTGACTAACTTGGATATCCCAATTGAAAATTTCAAAGCAAGATTTTCTGAATTTGATGATTCTAAACATAGTTTCAGTTTGTTCAACGATCCATTAATTACTGATAGTAAATTGGCAGATCATAAGTATCAAATATAATTATCCGACTTTCAAGCTGATATATTTAATGCATATAGTGGAATATCAAAACAGAGCTATTCAAACTTACAGATAAAAATATGCCCTATTAAGAAATTTTGGATTTGGAATTATTTTTATATCTGAAATATTTTTTACTTAAAAAAATCGCTGCCCTATAATTTACAGCCCCAAAATTGTCATTGAGATTTTGCACATTTTTTGTTTTTATTTTTGCAAATTTTGTATTTATCTTATTTATTAGTGTAAATAAACTAATTAGTTACTTTACATCTTTGGATGATGAAATATTTGTAGAAGGTATATTTGCCCCCGGAATAAGTAAAATTGTACTGCGTTGTTAATAGTAACTATCATATAGCCCGACATATGACGGGCTATATCATAATTACTAATAGCTATACTAGCATATAGCCCATCATATGACGGGCTATATGCTAGTATATAATCCGTAAAAATTTTAATTTTCCAGAATTGTAAAGTACCCTATGAGGCAGGTAAAAAAATGGTTTGTCTTTTGGCTGAGAATTATCTGGTACAAGCTCAATCATTTGTTTATCTTTATACTCCTCTAGTCTCCCGATACTGTGAATGCAGTTTAGAATCACTTAGAATTCATTTAGTCAAACCGTGTGGTTATGTATAAAAAACAAACACACAAACGAACAAGCTTTTTAATTTTCAAAGATATGTAACTTAAACGCTAGATATTTATTAGTCCGTGAAATAGACTCTTAGACTTTTATGAAAAGAATTTGTTAATACTGGTGATAAAATTTTCATTGCAACAAAAAATAATCGATGATTAAATTTAAAATTATCACATATGTACCTAATCTATTATTTAAGCCAAATATAAAAGAAAATTATTTTCGCAATATCTAAGTTCAGTGATAAAAGTATGAAAATAATGCAGACGATATTTAAATAATTTAAAATAAGAAATGATTAAGTCAGACTGTTGAAGGAATGACGTCATAATGCTAGAAAAAATGTTATTTTTATCTATTTATTATGTGATAAGTTGATAAATTTAATTGCTTGCTCTTAGCCAGGGAAAATATGACTTGAAATAATGACATCAAACTCTCGAAAAGGGGAGAAGGGGTGGATTTCGAACGTTTTAAAGACGTGCTTTGAATTTTGCTAACCCTAACTCATCAAGATTCCAATATGAATGCCCTATCTATTCCAGGTCCAACCGCTTCGAAAATACCAGGACAGACGGCAAGATAACTTAGGATATTATTATATAGGGGATAATTTTAATATTGATTGAAGTTAAAGATGGAAAAATAATGCTGATATACTCTAAGAATATTTTAATCTTTCAAACATTCATTGTGAAATGCTAAAAATAAATAGTAATCTCCATTTAGCTGGATTCAATTGTATTTGAAGTAAGGGAGAATCACGATTGTAATAAAAACAAGTAAATGGTATTATTTGAAACCCTCGAGTAAGAAATAAGCCCTAAAATCTCTCAGATAAAATGTGCTATATATACTCTGGTGTGAAAGGGGATACTCAAAGTAACGGCTCCCCTGCTTAAAGTGATTACGCAACGCAAATTAAATGGAATCAGATAAACAGGTACAATTAGAGATATTTTACAATTTAGAGATGATACTACAAGGTTTTTAGTTTAGTGAAGGGTAATTTAGGAATAAAAAAACCCAATGATTAGATAGAGAAGAAAGAATTGTTTAAGATCCCAGTCGGCGATATCACCATTGCTTTGGAGAAGTTCAAATGTTACAAAAAACATTTATTAAAAAGTTAGAAAGTTGTAATTTATTAAATAAGCGAAGTTAATTTTTTTTCTAACAGCCAATTGTTAACGAAAGGCAATTTGTCAAATTGTTCATTTATACTATTTTTTAAATATAATTTAGAAAGGACCATCGTTTCTGATTGTCATTTAGACTGAAAATTGATATTTTATCTAGCAATTTTTTATGCTATCGGGATTAAACCAGTCTTTTATATTTTTGGAGGTTTTGATTTTATTAACATGACTATTTAAAGTTAATTATCTCATATATTTACACTTCATTCCCTGTATAATAATAGCCAAAGTTATCTGTCCGTCTCTTTTCGAATATATGAAGTAGTTGAACCTGGGATGGATAGAGGAGTCAGCTAATTCGGAGGTCGTCTTGACCAGTCTCTCCATCGGAGAGTTTTCTTTGTGATAATCCTAACTTGGGATGATCTCGAACAGAGATTGCTAGCTATACCCTGTGCCTAGTATTTTTTCTAATCTAATTCCTCTTCCGGATCGATTACATCTATATTCCTCCTAATGAATCCTATACGTTAATTTTATCTTCTTTGGAGATCTCTATTATTACAACGGCAAAGCACCCTTGTCTAATTGAGATTACTTCTCAGTGTTGTGCTGTCTTCATAGTTTACTACCGAGAACTATTAAGGCAACACTACCACGAATTGTTTTCTTCCGTCGGTTCTCAAACCTTTCGGCGCCGAACGATGGTCGATTGGTTAGCGTGCTGGCCTTCGGTACCGTAGTTCGTGGGTTCAAATCCCAAAGTGGCATGGATGTTCGTACACGTTCGGAATCGGTTTTAAGCTGTAGGTCACGGTCTCATTAGCCCTTTTGTTTCAAAAAGTAGACATTAGCACTCCAAACCAAACCAAACCAAACTGTTCGGCAGTAACAATATTTGTACGTCCCTGCTCAGGCCTACGCCTATTGTATCGCATAAGTAATTATGAACTGTAATTGCATTGTTTGTAAATGGAAATGTATATATAGATGAAAGGTGTAAATAAATCAAGAAACACTTGCTTCTTCATTGTGTCACCTGAAACAGGGGCTGGATACTTCACAACATATATTCTAAAAAGACTTAGAATTTTTCAAATATTCATTTTAAAATGCTAAAAATAAATAGTAAGCACCATTTAGCTAGATTCAATTGTATTTGAAATAAGTGAGAATCATGACTGTAATAAAACCCAATAAATGATATTATTTGAAACCTCCGAGGAATAAAAAAGCCCTAAAATCTTTCAGATATTAATACCATTATATAAAGCCCCATTTTAAGAGCAGGAGATTAAATTTATCCATTTATCACATTATAAATAGGTAAAAATAATATTTTTTTTCTAGCATTATGACGTCATTTCTTTAATCCTCTCATTTAATCATTTATTTTATATTATTTAAATATCCTCTGCTTTATATCCATACGTTTTATCACTAAATAAAGATTTATCCCATAATAAATAGGTAAAAATAATTTTTGTCTAGCATTATGACGTCATTCCTTTAACTATGTCATCATTAATTTCTTATTTTAAATTATTTAAATATCGTCTGCATTATTTCATACTTTTTATCACTAAACTTAGATATGACGTAAATAATTTTCTTTTATATTTGGCTTAAATAATAGATTACGTACATATGTGATAATTTTAATCGATTATTTTTGTTGAAAGATAATTCTCAGCCAAAAAACAAGCCATTTTTTTACCTGCCTCATAGGATACTTTACAATTTTTGGAAAATTAAAAACTTCACTGATCCCGTCATATGACGGGCCATATGCTATTATAAAATATAGTAATCTGATAACTTAAATTTTACCTTTTTCCTTCTTTCTTTCTTTCTCTCTTTCTTAATAAATACACACAAACGTGTATTAGACTAAGTAAAATAAAAGTGTTATGATGTTTTAATATATAAAAATATGCTAAGCTTTTATGAAGAAGTGTGAAGCCCAGTGGCGTTGGAGTAGAGCTCCGTTCTCCAACGACACAGGTCCGAGGTTCGATTCCCGGGCTGGGCAAGGTTGACTCAGCCTTTCATCCCTTCAGTGTTTACATGAACTGAGGTCCAAGCGTGCTTGGGAGCACTGGGGGTTCCACGTAAGATTGATCACCTAACCCGAACATATGTTTCGCACCCCAGAACCCTTGGTCACGTAAACGGAGATTGATACTGTGGGCCGTGATCCCCTAGGGGCTGTTGCGCCGACGATTTTAGTTTAGTTTTTTATGAAGAAGTGTACACGAAAGTATGAATGAAAATATGTATAAAACTATATATAACATAATTTACATACAAAATTTAAAACGAACCGCGGTAGTTCAGTGGCAAAGGCAGTGATCTCGTTTCCGGAAGGTTGCAGTTTCGGGTTTCAAGACGGCCAGAAATCTGCGTGTTCATTAACCCCTTAATCCACAGTTCTTTTAAAAAAGTTTGGCTCAAAAAATCAAGTTTTTTAATGTAAAAAACACAATTTGGAACGCTTAATTTAGAAAAAACATATATTTTATACTTGAATAAGTAAGTGTTATAGCTTACAACCCCATGTAAATGATAAATATCAATAAAACGATTGTTTTTTTTCTTTCACATTGTTATTTTCAATTCTCGCTTGCATTCGCTTGCATTGAGTGTGAAAAATTATAGTACAACGTCGCTCGAATTATCTCGAGTGTGCACAGTTTGGCCAGTTTAGCGTGCTCGAGTTAACTCGAGCATGAACACTATGGGGTTAATAGCGGCTTGGGCATGTAATAGAGTTTTGTGGTCGCAGTGTTCTGCACGTTCCTAAATGATACCATTAGAGGTGGCAAGCCAAGTTTGGTGACTTCTGCTTTGTGCTTCTAAATTCTAACTTCGCTCTGTGCTTCTAACTTCTAAATTCTGAGGATCCACTAGGTGTGTTTTTGTTGTCTGAAATA
>CM063510.1:55838338-55853338 GCA_032207245.1 Pardosa pseudoannulata | reverse complement strand
TTTTGATATCCTTTGTTCTCATCTTGGAGCAACAAGACTGGAGGATGATTTATCAGCCCGAGTTCACTCTCAGAACTGTCTCTTTTGGCGTTGCTACCTAAGCAAAATTCCTTTGTCTACTTTCGCGTAACCTTCTTTACTCTGTATAGTTCCGCTCGAGAGTGTGTCTTTCTCCTATTACGCTATCATTAATGAGTTCCAACTATTTTTAATTAGAACTCTCATTTTTCTTAACCCCCATTTTTAAACCTGACACACACACACACATATATATATGTATATATGTATATATATATATGTATATGTATATATATATATATATATATATATATATATATATGTATGTGTATATATGTATATATATGTATATATATATATATATATATATATATATATATATATGTATATATATGTGTATATATATATAAATATATATATATAAAATATATATATATATATATATATATATATATATATATATATATATATATAATATATATATATATAATATATATATATATATATATATATATATATATATATATATATAATATATATATATATATATATATATATAATATATATATATATATATATATATATATATATATATATATATATATAAAGTGAACATTAAACGATGATAAGTAAAGTTTTCTTTAATTTTGTTCATAAATTAACAACAGAACAATTAAAAATTATAAATGTGCATATATAGTATTTAGTCATAATAATAATCAGCAAATCAGTCTAATATATTATTATATTTATTATAATAAATGCGACATTGGTTTCATTAATAAATTTCGTGATCTTCACCGCCGGCAGCAGAATTTTATTGACATGTGTTGTTGTTGGGTACCGACCGTATTGCAATGCTGTAGCTGTATGTGGATGATAATTTTGATACTTTTGGGCGATTTTTAATTAAAGATTTCTTTAATAGAATATATGTACGTTAATGAATGGAAAATCATCCAGGGATAACGGGAGTAAATTAAAAGAAATTGAGAAATATATATTAAATCATTTTAAATTTTTTATGACAAATTGCAATCTAGTATTCTCTAAATGTAAGTGATGACATTTTACAGTTATAAAATTAAAAAAAATTAGTCACGCATAATCCTAGAAAAGCTTACGCTTAGTAATCTATCTCTTTGTAAAATTGTTTAAACAAATCTTTAAATCTAAACCTTTCAGATGTAGAACCTGGAAAAGCCATAAAAGAAGGACTTGACAATTCAACTTGTCTTCGGAACTCAAGAGAATTCAACTTTTGTTTTATTTACTTTACGTATTCGATTCTATTCGTTGTGATTCAATGTGTATTATCCGTGCTTAATATAAGACGGACAATACATTCCATTAAACCTCTACTCCAGTTATCTGATGTCATTAAAGTTAGTTGTTTGTTGAACTTCCCAGTATCCGTTATTTTTGTGTCATGTAGCTTCAGTTTGGATTTCCGTTGGGAAGAGCCGAGGGTATGTAATCCTTTTCACTTCTGCTTTATGCGTGAGTTAATTTGGACTCTAATCTAACTATTCTTAACTAATGGTTTAACTTATTATATTAAACCTATTTATCGTAAGTCTAGTTGAATTATTCTTGTACCCACTGGTTAATACGGAGAAAGTGGAACATAGCTTGGTCCAGCCACCATAAGGTGTGTGTTCAGTAGTATAGAGAAGAGCGTATGAGGTCTAACGATCCGTTACATGACCCTAAAGAACGAGGAGACCGAAGGTGACCTTTCGCAGCGGACACTTACGATTAGCGGCCGGTAGAAACGGGTGGGCTAACAATACACGTGTATACTTAATTGAAAAACTGTTCGTGTGCTGGTGCCAGCGCGTCTGAGGCTTTGTGAGACTGTTGAGTGGAAATACTCTGTGAAATGATTGTAAATAATTACAGTGCACACGTGCGCCCATTAGCGGTAGCGAAAAAGGCAATTAAGTTGTTTGGGTCGGCTGATCTGAAGACGGCTTTTCGGCCACATATGGAAACGAAACAGCTGATTCAGGTTGGAGGTGACCGCAAGATTGCATCATCCTGCTTCTGGAAGTTTCTCGAAGAATCGCGTAAGGGGAACTGGGACCGCTATAAAAGAAGAGTGGCGGTGCCAAGACGGGGCTTTTTCTTCTTGAGGCTTCTTCCTGAGAGAGCTTTTGTAGCTCGAGAGGAACCGCTCATATCTCCGATTCTGGAGTTTGCTTGATTAGAGACCGCCAGCGTCTCTGTTTGCTAAGAAGTCGACCTTCGACTTGGGAATCCCATTCCCGTTATTTTGCATTTTTTTTTACTTCGTGCATAGAAGTAGGTAGCCGAGAGTGACCCTTGCTCCCGATTTGGATCGTCTTGCATCCCGAGTTTTCCTTTACGAACCCTAGCGTGATACACACTCTGAACTTTCGAACCTTGGTGTGAAAGCCGACTGGACTAATCGTCAGCCCGGAGGTAATAGTGTCAGTGTTTATTACCGTCACTAATTAGCGAACAATTCCAGTGGTTAGAAGCCCTAGCCATACTGTATCCGGTACCCAAGCATCCTTATTGTGTGAATGTCATCTCAGCACGAGATCGCAGAATATTTAGAAATCTTCTGAATCTGTACATTGCTGTACATAATTTATTCACCTGAATAAAATATTTAGTCTAGATTAAACCGTTTTCTAGCCTGTTTCATTGACGGCTTCGCCTACCATATCTCCAGTACGTTACAGAGGGGAATATACCCCCACATAAGGATTGCAGTTATACTAAATTTATTATAAGAGTTGCTGTATTAATTTAGATGAAAGAGGAGAATCTCAACCGTAAATTTCTTTCTACGCCTAAGTGTGTTACATATACAGTTTATTTCAGCAAATTTCAGGTTATTAGCTACATGTTTATTGGGTTACAGATATAATTAAAAACTATTTACGAACTAGAATGATCTTTCTCAAAAATTATAAAGTATATAAGCCATTAATTCAACCATTAAGTGTGTTAGATATGGGTTTCATTTCAGTACTTTTAAAAATTCACAGAGTAAAAGCATTATCATTAATAAAGAAATCTATTGGAAAATAGTTGTAAAGGCTTGGAAGTGTGTGGATAGAGTGCAAAATTCAATGAAAAGAATTCAAGGAGGAAAATTGCCTTCTTATATGATACAACAGTAAATAAATCAGGAACCGTCCAAATTGTATAGAGGTTAGTGTATTTTACTTGGGACTCGATGAGTTTGGGTTTGATTCTCGAGTAAGGCTCGGATGTATTTTTGTGTTGTGCCTTTATAAAGAGCGATGATGCCCAACCTATATTGTGTCCCATAATAAAAAAGTGCAAACATATCTGTTCAATGTATGGTAAAATGCTAATAAAGGCAAGAGTAATGCATCTGTAAAAATATTGCTATGAAATGTTGATTAAGTCATAAAATACAATAGACATATGTCCCATATTAATTCCCAAATTTAACTCTAAACACTTGCAAATTAAATACATAATTAATCAGGGAAATATAGAGCAAAGGCTGTGAATGTAAAGTTAAGTGCATATAAAGTGAGCAATTCATTAAAACAGAAATCAAGGATTAAATCTGTTAATTCTAAGGATTTAAAAGCAAATTAGTAGGCTGGATATTTTGTCCAAAATCCAAAGGTAGATTATAGTACATAACTATTCGATATTATTTTTCCGTTCCGTATGACAGGATTTCATATTCAGGGCATTCACTACAAAATGGTTTTATAGAAATCAAGGATTAAAATTGTCATTTCTAATGATTTAAAAGCAAATTATTAGGCTGGATATTTTGCCCAAAATCCAAAGGTAGAGTATAGTACATAACTATTCGATATTAATTTTCCGTTCCGTATGGCAGGATTTCATTTGCAGTATAATGTGAAATATTCAGGGCATTCACTACAAAATGGTTTTATAGAAATCAAGGATTAAAATTGTCATTTCTAAGGATTTAAAAGAAAATTATTAGGCTGGATATTTTGTCCAAAATCTAAAGGTAGATTATAGTACATAACTATTCGATATTATTTTTCCGTTCAGTATGACAGGATTTCATTTGCAGTATAATGTGAAATATTCAGGGCATTCACTACAAAATGGTTTTATAGAAATCAAGGATTAAAATTGTCATTTCTAAGGATTTAAAAGAAAATTATTAGGTTGGATATTTTGCTCAAAATCCAAAGGTAGATTATAGTACATAACTGTTCGATATTATTTTTCCGTTCAGTATGACAGGATTTCATTTGCAGTATAATGTGAAATATTCAGGGCATTTACTACAAAATGGTTTTATAGAAATCAAGGATTAAAATTGTCATTTCTAAGGATTTAAAAGCAAATTATTAGGCTGGATATTTTGTCCAAAATCTAAAGGTAGATTATAGTACATAACTGTTCGATATTATTTTTCTGTTCAGTATGACAGGATTTCATTTGCAGTATAATGTGAAATATTCAGGGCATTCACTACAAAATGGTTTTATAGAAATCAAGGATTAAAATTGTCATTTCTATGGATTTAAAAGCAAATTATTAGGTTGGATATTTTGCTCAAAATCCAAAGGTAGATTATAGTACATAACTGTTCGATATTATTTTTCCGTTCAGTATGACAGGATTTCATTTGCAGTATAATGTGAAATATTAAGGGCATTCACTACAAAATTGTTTTATAGAAATCAAGGATTAAAATTGTCATTTCTAAGGATTTAAAAGCAAATTATTAGGCTGGATATTTTGCCCAAAATCCAAAGGTAGAGTATAGTACATAACTATTTGATATTATTTTTCCCTTCCGTATGACAGGATTTCATTTGCAGTATAATGTGAAATATCCAGGGCATTCACTACAAAATTGTTTTATAGAAATCAATGATTAAAATTGTCATTTCTAAGGATTTAAAAGCAAATTATTAGGCTGGATATTTTGCCCAAAATCCAAAGGTAGAGTATAGTACATAACTATTCGATATTATTTTTCCCTTCCGTATGACAGGATTTCATTTGCAGTATAATGTGAAATATCCAGGGCATTCACTACAAAATTGTTTTATAGAAATCAATGATTAAAATTGTCATTTCTAAGGATTTAAAAGCAAATTATTAGGTTGGATATTTTGCTCAAAATCCAAAGGTAGATTATAGTACATAACTGTTCGATATTATTTTTCCGTTCAGTATGACAGGATTTCATTTGCAGTATAATGTGAAATATTCAGGGCATTCACTACAAAATGGTTTTATAGAAATCAAGGATTAAAATGGTCATTTCTAAGGATTTAAAAGCAAATTATTAGGTTTGATATTTTGCCCAAAATCCAAAGGTAGATTATAGTACATAACTGCTCGATATTTTTTTTTCCGTTCAGTATGACAGGATTTCATTTGCAGTATAATGTGAAATATTCAGGGCATTCACTACAAAATGGTTTTATTTCTTTACAGCCTGAATTTTATGAGGAAGATTGTAAAGATAATTTATCCTCGGTCGTGAAAAATATACGAAAACATTATATACACAAAAAATGAAAAACAATAATGCTGTTTTCTTTTCGCATCAATAACTGCATCCGTGCATTTTCTACCTTATAGCACCGAAGTGCTATCAGCGAAAAAAGACTCGTTTATTCCCGTTATTTTACAGTCAATTTTTTATCTTTATCTTTTACGGCGCTTAAGATAGAAAAACACCATTTCTCTTTTTCTACTACTCCTGTTGTAAAAACACAAAACCCATTTGACATTAAATCTATAACTTTTAGTGCGTTTATTGTTGCTCTTCATGCAATGAAACAGTAAATTGCTGAAAAATACCACAAGATCAATGCTTCATATTGTTTGATAGATATTTTCTTTTCCATACATTGGCAGTATTGTTTAGTGCAGGTATGGTAAAATATTTTGAAAAATCCCAAATAAAAACAGTAAAATATAAAATAACTATAAACATTATTTTTACGATATGAAATGATATTATGCAAGTTTAGTTTGATATCAAGTTTCAAGTTTCAAAAATCAGCAAGTTTAGTATGAACAAATGCTTCAACAATCCACTAGATAGTGTAAAATATCATTTGTAGTATTGACTACCTATTATAATTATTACTAATATTTAACAATTCTTTATGATATAAGAAATTTCTTCTTAGATTTACCTGTGCCCATATAATATTCATGACTAGTTGTCAAAACATCAAAGCCATTCGGGACGAGACAAATGAACAACAAAAATAAATGTAAAACTTATGTATGTATGTATTCCATCACATTATATTCTTTATTATTTATTAAAAATGAAAAATAAGTACTAACACATAAGGTAATAGTACAGAAAAAAATGTACAAATAAATTAATTTTGATTTTGGCACCTTGATAAAATCCTATTTGACCTCCTTTGTCTAGAGCAGGGATGGACAAACTACGGCCCGTCGGACTGTTTTATCCGGCCCGCAGGTGCTACGGCGCAGCTCTGGGGATGAGCCTCAGGGTGTTGTACTACGGTACCTCACCTAGGACAGCTATCAGCCTCCTCGTGGCGCCCCCTGGTAACTAGGAGTGTCCCTCCTAGGCCAATGATAGCCGTCTGCAACCTCAAGGGGTATACCTCCTTTAGGTATACTCGGGTTTCACGAACCCGGGGTTTCCAGAGTGATCTTTCTCTTCAGACTTCCCTGGTAGTCACGAACTTACTTTGTAGTATTGTTCCTTACTGGGGTCGTCAACATTATTCTCGAACCATGACGGAACTCTTGTAGGCCAGCAACACCTTGTGGTGTGGTGGTTACCGTCGTGGCGATCGATCGTCAGTTTTCCGTATGGCTTCGGCCGGGTCGGGGTACGAATACACTTATCCGGCCCGCAGATAGAATTTTAAACTGCCGGTCCGAGGCAAATTAAAAGAAATATATATTTATACATTATATATCCATCTGCTTTTCTACTTTGCTTAAATATTATATCCCAAATTTATTATCTCTCGCCCAGAAGATCAGCGGTATATTTGCTTCTTATATGTGAACAAGTGTTTTCGACTTTGAACCTTAGAAAGAATAATTTCAGAAGTAGACTGAAGGATGAGCATTTTGCATAGTTTCTTAAAACTAGTACATCTCACATTGAACCTCAGTATAAAGAACTTTTAAAAATGAAATCGCAATTTCATTCACCTCCTTAACATATTTAAACCATAATACTGTGTCACGGTAGCTCACGGTAGCTCAGTCGGCAAAGGCAACGATCTTATAACTAAGAGGATGGGAGCTTCTTGGATGACCCTTCGGTCACATACCGTGGCCACTATCTACTACAACTGCGGTGTTTCCCAGGGATCTTGCTCGGGACCGCTGCAATGGATCATAGTGGCCAATACCTTGCTGAGGTACTTTGAGGGGTGCGATTTCTTTTCTCACGACAAGCTCGTGCTTTTTGCGGATGACTTCCTCTTCGTTCTCAAAGCCCGGAATCGGGAACAGATCATCGCTAAGACGAGTCGAGCTGCACAGCTCATGTCAGTGTGGTGTAAATCACATCACCTGCAACTTAGAGTGGGAAAGACCCAACTCCTCGACGCTCGTGGAACTACAGTTTGAAGTTCGATATTTTATTTTATTTATATTAACTTTGATTTGGTTTGTTTGAAGTGTTACAGTCTACTTTTATACATGAGTGTTCCCACTCATAAGGCCAGGAAGTTACTACTTAAAGTCGATTACGAACATCCATGCTAGCAGTGGGATTCAAGTCCCCTAACTACGATATAAGTACTACATATGTAAACATAAGACACTGGCACTGAAAAGAAATTGCATAGTTTTATTTTATTTATTGCTGATTTATTTTATTATATATATTTTAACTTTGATTTGGTTTGTTGGAAGCTCTACAGTCTACTTTTAAGCATGAGTGAGAATAAGGCAAGGACCCACTACTTACAATCGATTACGAACATTCATACCAGGAGTGGGATTCGAGGCCATTAACTACGATACCAAAGAGCTGCACTCTACCCAATCGGCCGTCGACATAACTATGGAGATTTTAACTTATCTTTTATGGAGTTTTGATAAAATTTTGTTGCCATCCCTTGCCTTGTGGTTAATAATAAGTATTTGGTGTTATATAAGTCTGAACAAACGAGTCAACAATCTTCTATATGGCTTAAAATGGCATTTATAAAATTAGTACTGGCCACGCATTACATGTATTACTAAAATTTAGCCATTTTCGTGCTATATTTGCATAATAAACTTGTTAATTGTTACAACTGTGCCATATAACGTTTATTAAAAACAGCAAAGCTACTCAGAATAAAAACAACAACAATAAAAAACACAAATATAAAACTCTATATTACATTCCATTACTTTGTTTAGTTTATTATTTATTACAAACAAAAATTTTATAAGTATTAACATATACAAACGTAAAATATTGGCACTCAAAAAATTCACGTGTCTTACCGACTTAACAATTTATCTTTATCACCCACAGGCTTCCTTTTAGTTATTTTCTTTTCGGTTGGAATTTGATACTTTGTTTATGGAAAGAAATACTCTATGGACTTTGAAGAATACACGACCACGCACACACACACACACACACACACACACACGTATATGATGTCTACTTTCTATTCCATGTATTCCTGGATACATATATGTGTATATATATCCAGGACTACATACAAATGCATATATTTATGCATCCATACATATGTATATATATAATCATGCATATATGTGTGTGTATGAATGTAAGTTTGAATGTTCAGATATATATTTATATATATATATTTAAATAGAGGTGTTAGTAATTTTAGTTTAGATATATAAAGCGTTAAGTTTTTACATATATATATATATATATATATATATATATATATATATATATATATATATATATATATATATATATATATATATATATAAATATAAGGATAATCAACAATCCTCTATATGACGTAAAATGGCATTTATAAAATTAGTACTGGCCATGCATTAAATGTATTACTAAAATTTAGCCATTTTCGTGCTATATTTGCATAATAAACTTGTTAATTGTTACAGCTGTGCCATATAATGTTTATTAAAAACAGCAAAGCTACTCAGAATAAAAATAATAACAATAAAAAACAAATATAAAACTCTATATTACATTCCATTACTTTGTTTAGTTTATTATTTATTACAAACAAAAATTTTATAAGTATTACATATACAAACGTAAAATATTGGCACTCAAAAAATTCACGTGTCTTACCGACTTAACAATTTATCTTTATCACCCACAGGCTTCCTTTTAGTTATTTTCTTTTCGGTTGGAATTTGATACTTTGTTTATGGAAAGAAATACTCTATGGACTTTGAAGAAGAGTATTCAATTGTCGGCGTAATTCTTCGGATATGACAGAATAATCGGCACCAGAATCAACGAGAGCTTTTACACACTGTCCATTCGCGGTGATACAGGTGGTGTTCGCTTTTAACTTGGCTGTGGTGTACGTCGGAGGATTTTCTTTCACTGCGGCCTTACCTCCTGCACAGGTCGCCCGAGTTAGTTTTCCTCACTCCTGCGACTCGGCGACAGACTGGGCCTTCGGTATGGTGATGGGGATCTAAAGCGGCGATTCGGCGAACGACCTCGATTTGAGCTTGGCGACTGTGATCTAGCGGCTGATCGGTTGCTTTCTTCGGCGGCGCGACTGCTATTGTAATTTGAGAGGGCTTCACGTCCAAAGTTTCGACGGTAATCATCGAAAATAGCCTTTCGATCTTTGCAGTATCTTACAACATGTCCAGGTCGACCACAGTGAAAGCAGACGGGTCGATTATCTGTGGTACGCCATACGTCGGTCTTCCTAGGTTTTTCGTACGTTACATGTCGAAACTGGTCCCGGGTAGTCTCCGGTCTCCTATACGTCGGCTGGATGCGGCGCTTGGGTATCGAGAGGGGTTTCTGGAAGCCTGCTTCAGAAATAGGATTTAGAGATCTTCCCACTTCTTCTCGGACAATGGCTGCAATGGATTGTAGTCCTATTTCCTGCTCCTCTGTTTGCGACGAGGTGAGGGTTTGTATTTCCTCACGAACGATTTTCCTGATTAAGGACGTCAAATCAAGGTCCGATGAATCGATGGAGGCTATTGGTACGACATTAGGTAATCTTGTAAACTTTTGATGCCTAATCCGTTTCTGATTAATTTCTTCAATATGCTGGCACCATTTAATAAAATCGGCTACAGTCTTAATTTCTTTTGTTAATAGTGCCTGATAAATATCCTCGGCTACCCCTTTCATAAGATGAGATATCTTGTTGTCCTCTGACATGCTAGGGTCTGCTTGTTGGCAAAGTCTCAAAACCTCCTGAATGTACGATTGGGTAGATTCACCAAATTCCTGGGCACGACTTTTGAGTCTATCATTGGCTTGCCTTATATACAACTCCTCGTTGCCGAAAGTATTTTTTAATTCATCTTCAAATTTCTTCCATGATAGCAACATGTCCTCATTATTCTCAAACCATTTCTTCGCCGTTCCGTCTAGGAAGAAATACACATTTGCTAAACTCAGGGTATCATCCCATTGATTGAATTTTGATACCTGAAGATATTCCCTCAACCACTCTGTTGGATCCTGTCCGGGCTCGCCTTTAAAGATAGTCGGCTTTCTTGGCTCTCTAATCATGGTTGGAGTAACGAGAATCGGTGAGGACTTAAATTCCGGCTCCGTCATTTTCCTCGCCTTGCCTTCGTAAAGTCCGTGTTCCGGGGGAAGGTTTTGGAGTCGACGGCTTCGACGACACTCAGTTTCTTCCAGACTGATTGCAATACGATCTTTACCCGGCGCCTCCACCAAACTGTCGCGTAGATGAAATGAACTGAACTTGGTGAAATGACTGATAAACGCTCAAGACCAGTTCAAGATTTTATTATCACGCAACTGAAGGAAATCCTGCTTATATACACTTTTAGAACCTTCCAGACTTGGAAGGCCCGCAGAAAATTAGGAACTAAATTTACATAAATTTGCATACTGAAATTAAATTAACATAAATTAAATACAAGTTAAAATCAATTTTTAAAGGCAGCTTGCCTCGCTTGCTTTCGAACCCGGAACCTCCCGTTCACGAGTCCGCCGCTTTACCGACTGCGCCACGGCGTCCTTGCTGAAAGGACGATTTTCGCTACATTTCAGCTCATGTCAGTGTGGTGTAAATCACATCACCTGCAACTTAGAGTGGGAAAGACCCAACTCCTCGACGCTCGTGGAACTACAGTTTGAAGTTCGATATTTTATTATATATATTTTAACTTTGATTTGGTTTGTTTGAAGCGCTACTGTCTACTTTTATACATGACAGAGAATAAGGCCAGGAAGTTACTACTTAAAGTCGATTACGAACATCCATGCTAGCAGTGGGATTCAAGTCCCCTAACTACGATATAAGTACTACATATGTAAACATAAGACACTGGCACTGGAAAAAATTGCATATTTATTTATTTATTTATTGCTGATTTATTTTATTATATATATTTTAACTTTGATTTGGTTTGTTTGAAGCGCTACTGTCTACTTTTATACATGACAGAGAATAAGGCCAGGACCCACTACTTACAATCGATTACGAACATCCATGACAGGAGTGGGATTCGAGCCCCCTAACTACGATAACAAAGAGCTGCACTCTATCCAATCGGCCGTCGTCGCCTTTCTTTAACTATGGAGATTTTAACTTATCTTTTATGGAGTTTTGATAAAATCTTTGTTGCCATCTCTTGTATTGTGGTTAATAATAAGTGTTTGGTGTTATATAAGTCTGAACAAACGCGTCAACAATCCTCTGTATGGCGTAAAATGTCATTTATAAAATTATTACTGGCCATACATTACATGTATTACTAAAATTTAGCCATTTTTGCGCTCTGTTTACATAAGAAACTTGTTAATTGTTATAGCTGTGCTATATAATGTATATAAAAAACAGCAAAGCTACTCAGAATAAAAACAACAACAAAAATAACAAATATAAAACCCTATATTATATTCCATTCCTTTGTTTAGTTTATTATTTATTATAAATAAAAAATATATAAGTTTAACATATACAAACATAAAATATTGGCACTAAAAAAATTCACGTGTCTTACCGACTTAACAATTTATCTTTATCACCCACAGGCTTCCTTTTAGTTATTTTCTCTTCGGTTGGATTTTGATACTTTGTTTATGGAAAGAAATATTCTATGGAATACACACCCACGCACACACAAACACATGCGTATATGATGTCTATGTTCTATTCCATGTATTTCTGGATACATATATGTATATATATATATATATATATATATATATATATATATGTGCAGCACTACATACAAATGCATATATTTATGCATCCATACATATGAATATATATAAGCATGCATACATGTGAGTGTGTATGAATGTACGTTTGAATATGTTCATTTATATAATATATATATATATATATATATATATATATATATATATATATATATATATATATATATATATATATATATATATATATATATATATATATAAGGATAATCAACAATCCTCTATATGACGTAAAATGGCATTTATAAAATTAGTACTATCCATGCATTAAATGTATTACTAAAATTTAGCCATTTTCGTGCTATATTTACATAATAAACTTGTTAATTGTTACAGCTGTGCCATATAATGTTTATATAAGCTACTCAGAATAAAACAATAACAACAAAAAACGAATATAAAACTCTATATCACATTCCATTACTTTATTTAGTTTATTATTTATTATAAATACAAATTATATAAGTATTACATATACAAACATAAAATATTGGCACTCAAAAAATTCACGCGTCTTACCGACTTAACAATTTATCTTTATCACCCACAGGCTTCCTTTTAGTTATTTTCTCTTCGGTTGGATTTTGATACTTTGTTTATGGAAAGAAATACTCTATGGAATATACACTCACGCACACACAGACACATGCGTATATGATGTCTATGTTCTATTCCATGTATTTCTGGATACATATATGTGTATATATATATATACATACATACATATATATATATATATATATATATTATATATATATATATATATATATATATATATATATATATATATATATATATATATATATGTGCAGCACTACATACAAATGCATATATTTATGCATCCATACATATGTATACATATAAACATGCATACATGTGAGTGTGTATGAATATGTTCATTCATATAATATATATATATATATATATATATATATATATATATATATATATATATATATATATATATATATATATAAGGATAATCAGCAATCCTCTATATGGCTTAAAATGGCATTTATAAAATTAGTACTGGCCACGCATTACATGTATTACTAAAATTTAGCCATTTTCGTGCTATATTTGCATAATAAACTTGTTAATTGTTACAGCTGTGCCATATAATGTTTATTAAAAACAGCAAAGCTACTCAGAATAAAAACAATAACAATAAAAAACTAATATAAAACTCTATATTACATTCCATTACTTTGTTTAGTTTATTATTTATTACAAACAAAAATTTTATAAGCATTACATACACAAACATAAAATATTGGCACTCAAAAAATTCACGTGTCTTACCGACTTAACAATTTATGTTTATCACCCACAGGCTTCCTTTTAGTTATTTTCTCTTCGGTTGGATTTTGATACTTTGTTTATGGAAAGAAATACTCTATGGAATATACACTCACGCACACACAGACACATGCGTATATGATGTCTATGTTCTATTCCATGTATTTCTGGATACATATATGTATATATATATATATATATATATATATATATATATGTGCAGGACTACATACAAATGCATATATTTATGCATCCATACATATGTATATATATAAGCATGCATACATGTGAGTGTGTATGAATGTACGTTTGAATATGTTCATTTATATAATATATATATGTAGGGTTCGGTGTCTAGGGGTGTCGTTAGACAAATTTGATGACAAACTATTTTAACAATAACAAACATTTAATGACGTAACAACACAGAAAACAATTAAACACAAAGATAAATAGTTAGATCACAGTGATGACGCGGCATATATAAGACTTCCTACTCGAAGCTTAACATAGGCAAGACACCCTACTCGGTGTTTAATATAGAAAATACACCCTACTCGGTGTTTAATAAATTGAGGGAGCTCAAGTGCCACAGGTCCTTCACTCGACCTGGTCACTCCTTCTTATCCACTCCGAATCGAATGCCTCTCTATCGTTCCTTACTTACCCCACTCAGTGATGAGGGCGCGACCTTGCGAAAATGCGCTGCACTAAAATCCCATATATATATATATATATATATATATATATATATATATATATATATATATATATAAGGATAATCAACAATCCTCTATATGACGTAAAATGGCATTTATAAAATTAGTACTGGCCACGCATTACATGTATTACTAAAATTTAGCCATTTTCGTGCTATATTTGCATAATAAACTTGTTAATTGTTACAACTGTGCCATATAACGTTTATTAAAAACAGCAAAGCTACTCAGAATAAAAATAATAACAATAAAAAACAAATATAAAACTCTATATTACATTCCATTACTTTGTTTAGTTTATTATTTATTAAAACAAAAATTTTATAAGTTTAACATATACAAACATAAAATATTGGCACTCAAAAAATTCACGTGTCTTACCGACTTAACAATTTATCTTTATCACCCACAGGCTTCCTTTTAGTTATTTTCTCTTCGGTTGGATTTTGATACTTTGTTTATGGAAAGAAATACTCTATGGACTTTGAAGAATACACGACCACGCACACACACACACACACGTATATGATGTCTACTTTCTATTCCATGTATTCCTGGATACATATATGTGTATATATATGCAGGACTACATACAAA
>CM063510.1:55788338-55833338 GCA_032207245.1 Pardosa pseudoannulata | reverse complement strand
AGAGGTTTTAATACTGACAGTGATTATTTGGCGGTATATGTGAATGATGTCCAAAGCTGAGCGAATCGATTGCAAACCGTGTGGTTATGTATAAATAACAAACGCACAAACGAACAAACTTCTTAATTTTCAGAGATATATAACTTAAACGCTAGATATTTATTACTCCGTGACTCCTAGACTTTTATGAAAAGAATATGTTGGTAATATCGGTGATAAAATTTTCATTGTTACTAAAAATAATCGATGATTAAATTTAAATTCTACCTATTCTATTATTTAAGCCAAATAGTAAAGAAAATAGTTTACGTAATATCTAAGTTCAGTGATATAACGCATGAAAATATTGCAAACGGTATTTCAATAATTTAAAATAAGAAATGATTAAATGAGAGGAGTGACGTCATAATGGTAGAAAAAAATGCTATTTATTATGTGATAAATGTAATTGCCTGCTTTTAAACGGGGAAAATAAACTTAAAATAATGGAATTAAGAGCTGGAAAAGGGAGGAAGGGGTGGATTTCAAACGTTTTAAAGAAGACAGTATTTTTCTCTGTGATATGAAGCGTATTCATACCAATTTACTTTAGAATCGGATCGATAGTTTAGGAGAAGATAAACTTTCCTTGCTTTGAATTTTGCTAACACTCACTCATCAAGAATCCAATATGGATGATTCTATCCATTCCAGGTACAACCACTCCATAAATTCGAGGACAGACGGACAGATAACTTTGGTTTTTATGAGGGGATTGTAAGGAGATATGGCTATACGTGAATAAACTAACTGTGACGTAAGTGGTTCATTGCGACGTCATTACAATCTATGCTATACTTTTTACTTTTTATTGCAGTATAAGACCGAAGGCTGTCTGGGAATGAAAATAAGGTGATTGCTTTTCTAACGTAGAAACAGAGAGCATATATATATTCATAAAGAAGAAAAATATTGAGGTAAGAAGAAGAAATAGAAAAAAAATAAACAATTGGGGGCGTTCCTGCAGACGACGGATGGACACATGTGAAGTTTTGCTATAACCGGTATATAATCGGATTTAAGAGATCTTGATAGAGACATTTTGCTAATAAATGGGAAGGATTGTGTAGGAGTGTAGGTCCGAAGTAATTGGCAGTCCTAGTATTATTATTAAATTTTGTGATCGCTAACAGTTCCATCATTACTTGTGCCAATATGGAAAAACGTAGCAAATGACAACACCGTTTTCAGGGTTAAAAGAAAAATATGAGCTTAGTACAGACGATAATGAAGAAATGACCGTTACAACAAAATTAATGAGAGTATAACTTGTAGTTTTCGTTGCAGACGAATTAGATAAAGTAACATACATAATAGATTAATGCCTGACATCCCTTATTAGCTAAAATAGTTTTTTTTAGAATTTTTATGTTTCCTCGGAAATTTTTTTCTGTTTATCAAAGGTGGATATTACTCCTACAAATAATCTTCCAAATGCTGGAGTACCTAATAACATTTATAATTTTGTTCAGGTGGATCGATATTTTAGGATTTTTTCTAGCTTTGCGCATACATTTACTTTTTCGACAAGCACATCGGTTGAAATCAGGACGAATAGCTATGCCTTCTAACAACAGCTGGTCACTAATAGGGCCAGGCTATATTTTAACGAGTTGTTTAATTTTCATATTCATTTTACTCTGTGAGTCCATAATAATTTAAATTTCAAGTATTTATCAATATATAAGGTTTTTAGGAAATAATCAACCAATTACAAGCTTTAACCCTTTGCACTCCGTTGTCACCGTATTTGCGACATTAAAATGCTTACATTAAATCCCCTGTCACGTCCATGGCAACACGATGAGCCCACTCAATAATGATCACTGTACTCTATTTTATTTGACTCCATTTTTATTTTAGATCACAGGTATGTACTTGTAACTAATATAGTGCTGGAGTTATTGGTATCTATGAGTTACTAGGCTGGAACGCAAAGGATAATATTCTCCTTAAATACAAGCATAAAATTAAAAATAATATGTCACTTGTGAAGAAAACTGTTTAAATTTACTTTACAAGTATTTAATACATCCCTCTTGTAAAGTTCGTTGCAATGTATCTCTATTAACTGTTTGTAAAGCTTCCCAAATGTGTTAAGTTGAAGAAAACTTGCAGGAAAAAGTGGTATGAACACAAGATGTTTAACATATTCTAAAGGAAGATGTAAAATGGTGTTAAGTAACCTCGGGTTGTAGCAGTGTAAGACCAAATCATCGCCTGTACTGCGATCAGTCCATTGGTGATAACAAGTATTCAATATAACCCTCTTGCAAAACTCGTTGTAATGTATCGTTTAATAACTGTTTGTAAAGAGTCCCAAATGTTTTAAGTTAGAGAAAACTTGCTGGAAAATGCGGTATGAACACGAGATCTTTGACATATCCCTAAAAGATGATGCAGAATGGAGTTAAGTCAAGTAACTCCAGGAGGTAGCAGTGTAAGATCAAATCATCGGTTGTACTGCTATCAGTCCTTTGGTGAGAACAAATATTCGATATAACCCTCTTCAAAAACTCGTTCAATGTATCATAACTGTTTGTAAAGATTCTCAAATGCTTTAAGTTCGAAAAAACTTGCAGTTAAATGCGGTATGAACACTATATCATTGACACACCCATAAAAGTTGATATAGAACGGAGTTAAGTGACCTCAGATGGTAGCAGTGTAGGAAAAAAATCATCGCCTGCACTACAACTAATCTAACGCTATGATAGTTCTCTGCTTGGAAATTTAGGAACCTCCAATTGCCAATGAGGGTGATGCACCATCTTGTTGAAGAATGGAATTTGGAACATCTTCCTTCAACTGAGATAGAAGCAAAATTTTCTCACAAATCGAGGTAGGTGAAAAAAAGACTTCTACTCAGACATTATTTCCTACTATTAAATGGGAAGGATTGTGTAGGAGTGTAGGTCCGAAGTAAAGTGAACTCCCAGGGTTATTATAAAATTTTGTTCTTATTGTTAACAGTTCCAGCTTTACTTGTGTCAATATGGTGAAACGGCACAAACGGAACAGAGAGCATAGATAGATTGATAAAGAAGAAAAATATTGAAGTAAGAAGACGAGTGAAAGAAGAAGAAATGGAAAAAAAGTAAATAGTTGGAGGTGTTCCTGTAGAAGACGGATGGACGGATGTAAAGTTTTGCTACATCTGGTATATAATCGGATTTAAGAGATCTTGATAGAGACATCTTACTATTAAATGGGAAGGATTGTGTAGGAGTGTAGGTCCGAAGTAAAATAAACTCCCAGTATTATTATAAAATTTTGTTCTTATTGTTAACAGTTCCAGCTTTACGTGTGCCAATATGGGGAAACGGAACAGACAGCATAGATAGATTGATAAAGAAGAAAAATATTGAGGTAAGAAGACGAGTGAAAGAAGAAGAAATAGAAAAAAAAATAAACAATTGGAGGCGTTCCTGTAGAAGACGGATGGACACATGTGAAGTTTTGCTACAACCGGTATATAATCGGATTTAAGAGATCTTGATAGAGATTGCCATGTAATGGGATAGATTGTGTAAAAGTGTAGGCCGGAAGTAAAGTGAACTCCCAGTGTTATTATAAAATTTTGTTCTTATTGTTAACAGTTCCAGCTTTACTTGTGCAATATGGTGAAACGGAACAGAGAGCATAGATAGATTGATAAAGAAGAAAAATATTGAGGTAAGAAGACGAGTGAAAGAAGAAGAAATAGAAAAAAAAATAAACAATTGGAGGCGTTCCTGTAGAAGACGGATGGACACATGTGAAGTTTTGCTACAACCGGTATATAATCGGATTTAAGAGATCTTGATAAAGATTGCCATGTAATGGGATAGATTGTGTAAAAGTGTAGGCCGGAAGTAAAGTGAACTCCCAGTGTTATTATAAAATTTTGTTCTTATTGTTAACAGTTCCAGCTTTACTTGTGTCACTATGGTGAAACGGAACAAACGGAACAGAGAGCATAGATAGATTGATAAAGAAGAAAAATATTGAGGTAAGAAGACGAGTGAAAGAAGAAGAAATGGAAAAAAAGTAAATAGTTGGAGGTGTTCCTGTAGAAGACGGATGGACGGATGTAAAGTTTTGCTACATCTGGTATATAATCGGATTTAAGAGATCTTGATAGAGATTGCCATGTAATGGGATAGATTGTGTAAAAGTGTAGGCCGGAAGTAAAGTGAACTCCCAGTGTTATTATAAAATTTTGTTCTTATTGTTAACAGTTCCAGCTTTACTTGTGTCACTATGGTGAAACGGAACAGAGAGCATAGATAGATTGATAAAGAAGAAAAATATTGAGGTAAGAAGACGAGTGAAAGAAGAAGAAATAGAAAAAAAAATAAACAATTGGAGGCGTTCCTGTAGAAGACGGATGGACACATGTGAAGTTTTGCTACAACCGGTATATAATCGGATTTAAGAGATCTTGATAAAGATTGCCATGTAATGGGATAGATTGTGTAAAAGTGTAGGCCGGAAGTAAAGTGAACTCCCAGTGTTATTATAAAATTTTGTTCTTATTGTTAACAGTTCCAGCTTTACTTGTGTCACTATGGTGAAACGGAACAAACGGAACAGAGAGCATAGATAGATTGATAAAGAAGAAAAATATTGAGGTAAGAAGACGAGTGAAAGAAGAAGAAATAGAAAAAAAAATAAACAATTGGAGGCGTTCCTGTAGAAGACGGATGGACACATGTGAAGTTTTGCTACAACCGGTATATAATCGGATTTAAGAGATCTTGATAAAGATTGCCATGTAATGGGATAGATTGTGTAAAAGTGTAGGCCGGAAGTAAAGTGAACTCCCAGTGTTATTATAAAATTTTGTTATTATTGTTCACAGTTCCAGCTTTACGTGTGCCAATATGGGGAAACGGAACAAACGAAACAACTGATAACGATGTTTTTAGTATTAACCCCTTTCCCTGTTTTGCCCGTACGGCGTACGGGCAATCTGATTTCTATTTCGCTTGCACTATTTCGGCCGTATTTATTTATTATAAAATTTATTTATTAATTTTATTAATTTATTATATATTTTATTTGTACTTATAAATTTTAGTTTGTAAATATGTAAAATATTAACGTTTTTATTAGGATAATACTTACCTGATAACCATGTGTATTCGTCAGAGATGATTCGAGCATAAATGAGTTAAAGAACTCGTTAAAAGTTGAAGATAAATTAAGCGAAGCTTACAAAGCTATGCTTTGTTACATCTTTCGGTACTTGAATCATCAGTCATCAACAACTTCCTTTATGCTAATAACACGTTGCGTAAGAAAGTTTTATTGCTTTAACTATCGACTGCTATAATTATGTATGGTTTCTATACGTTCTTCCCTTTCGCGTAATATATCTATTTTCAATTGGACATGGCACATATTTTCTCTTCGCTGTGTGAGGCCTTTTCTACAACATGTCACTCGAGAAACATTACTTTGAATTTATGTGCTTGGAATAAGAAAGAGATTTTACTTCCTCTCCTTTATAAACATCGTGTTAGAATCTTCAAACCGTGTTTTAAACTTGAAACAGTTTCGTATTCAATAACATAGTTGAGGTCAAATTGGCAGAAAAAACGCACGTGATCCGGATTATAACGCTTGTGGAGGGTATTGTACGCATAGAAGGTGGTAAGATACCTTTGGAATGAGTAACCTGCTTTGTATTGTGTTTTTATATAATACCGATTTTGATCTGCATTATTTGGTAATACAGTTCTAGATTATATCATTGGTGATGTATGTGAAAGCTATTCATCCGGAGAAAATTTTATTCAAATAACTAGCATATAGCCCATCATATAACGGGATTAGTAAAATTTTTAATATTCCAGAACTGTTAAGTACCCAATGAGGCAGGTAAAAATGGTTTGTTTTTTGGCTGAGAACTATCTGGATCACTCTCAATAATTTATTTATCACCATACTACTTTAGAGTCTCCCGATTCTGTAATACAGTTTAGAATCACATTGAATTCATTTAGTCAAACCGTGTGGTTATGTATAATAAACAAATACACAAAAGAACAAACTTCTTAATTTCCAAATATATATAAATTAAAAGTTAGATATTTATTAGTCCGTGAAATAGACTCCTAGACTTATATGAAAAGAATTTATTGTTAATACCGGTGGTAAAAGTTTCATTGCAACAAAAAATAATCGATGATTCAATTTAAAATTATCACGTATGTATCTAATCTATTATTTATAAGCCAAATATAAAAGAAAATCATTTACGTAATACCTAAGTTCAGTGATAAAAGATATTAAAATAGTGTAGACGATATTTAAATAGTTTAAAATATGAAATGATTAAATGAGATGTTTAAAGGAATGACGTCACAATGCTAGAAAAGATTGTTATTTTTACCTCTTTATTAAGTGATAAATGGATAAATTTAATCGCCTGCTCTTAACCGGGGAAAATAGGGCTTGAAATAATGGCATTAAACTCTCGAAAAGGAGGGAAGGGTTGGATTTCGAACGTTTTAAAGACGACAGTATTTTTTGCTGTGATATGAAGCATATTTATACAAATTTATTTTAGAATTGGATCGATAGTTTAGGAGAAGATGAACTTTATTCGCTTTGAATGGATGCCTCTATCCATTCCAGGTCCAACCGCTTCATAAATTGGAGGACAGACGTACAGATAACTTAGGCTATTATTATATAGGGGATGTATTCTTACAATATTTAGTTTTAACACTAAACATACCAATTCTTAATCCATAACTATTTCTACCATAGCCGGTCAAATGACAGGATTTAATTTTTTCTGATGATAAATGTATGAAATATGAAAATTGGATGGAAATAGAGAAATAAACTTTATTATAATTAAACAAAATTGTATATTGTCAACTTTTATATATTGCAAACACAAAGAATAAGAATTTTTAATTCATTACCCATCGCATTTTTTTACATAAACCTTATGTGTCATTTGACACGTTTTATGGTATGTTTAGTGTTAAAGCCGTTAAATAAGAGATCTGAAAAAAAATTTTTCAATTTTACAACTCCTCTTCAACCTCCACTCAAAATACAGAATCAAAATTAAATTAATTTTACAATTTACACTAAATCACAAATTTGTGATGAAAATCACACTCAGTTTATTTAATTTGTGATTAAGTGAATGTTTCAGTCTATTTAGTATGAATGTTATGTGTTTCCTTTGTGTTTTCTTTGATAATTCAATTAGATTTTAAATATTCAATTTTTGTAAAATTTTTCCTCAAAATGTTGTTTTTGTTTATGTATCAATTTGTTGAGTTACGATCCCCTCGCCAGATTTCAAACGCCACGCTGCAAGCACGCCACGCACGCAAGCTGCAAGCACGCCAATTTCGCCAAATGTGGTTGAAGCACCAACAAGATCCATGATTAGAAACAGGAGAGTGGGCTAAGAAGAGGAGTTGAAAAAAGTATATGATGCCTAGGAAGCGATTAACATAATATATTATTCTGATTTATTTATCAAAATTTAAACTTCGATCCCTCTGTTATGAGAAACTTATAGATTAATTCGGCTTGTTAACACGAGCATTGCCCTTATCAGAGGTTATATTAGCATCCCTTATAAAATAATAGCCTAAGTTATTTGTCCTCCTGTCCTCGAATTTATGAAGCGGCTGTACTTGGAATGGATAGAGGCATCCATATTGGATTATTGATGAGTTAGAATTTGCAACGTTCAAAATCCATCCCTTCCCCCCTTTTCTAGAATTTCATGCCCTTATTTCAAGCCCTATTTTTTCCGGTTAAGAGCAGACTATTAAATTTATCAATTTGTCTCACAATAAATAGGTAAAAATAACATTTTTTCTAGTATTATGACGTCATTCCTTTAACCAATCTCATTTAATCATTTCTTATTTTAAATTATTTAAATATCGTCTGCATTATTTTCATACGTTTTATCACTGAACTTAGATATTACATAAATAATTTTCTTTTATTTTTGGCTTAAACAATAAATTAGGTACATATGATATAATTTTAAATTTAATCATCGATTATTTTTGTTGCAATGAAAATTTTATCATCGGTATTAACAACAAATTCTATCTACTTCCAGGGGTAGTATTAATGATAGTTTCATTCCTTTACTTCCATTAATTACTGTGGCAAAAAAAGGAAGAACTTAACGATAATTTCGACGTAGCTGAGAAAAATGTGAATTATTTTTTAAATGAATTCAACGTGATTCTCAACTGCATTCACAGTATCGGGAAATTTCAGAGGAGTATGAAGATAAATTATTGAGCTTGTACCAGGTAATTCTCAGCCACCCCCCCCCCTATTTTTTATCTGACTCATAGGGTACTTTACAATTCAGGAAAATTAAAAATTTTACTGATCTCGTCATATGACGGGATATATGCTAGTTTTAAAGAAGATTCAAATTTTCCATTTGCAATATAATTAAAAGTCCTTTACGGAATACCTTATTCGCATAGTCGGGCTTTATAATTAGTTGAGGTACTGGCAAAGATAAAAGATTATACTATAAAGCAGCGTCATCAGGAAGCGTGATTCAGCTTAATGTCAAAAGATCAAATAATTGCTTGTTTCCGTGTCGTGGCATTGTCGGTGAACTGATCCGCTACATAAACTGTGTATCTATATACCCTTAGTGTAGTAACAGCTACATCTGTTTTACAAAAAACGTTGTATACAAAGTGTTGTAATGCACTTATAACATTAAAACCAGTCTTCATTTACAAAGGGAAACGCAGTAAAGATATGATACCTTATATTTAGATTAAGACTGTACCCTATTTACAAATTGTTATCCTTGATTACCATATAACATAACCAGCAATTACTTATGTTTTATATTCATATTCACACCATAATTATTACAATTCTCTTTAGTTCCGCGTTATTCCTTAATCATAATATTGAATTACTAACAGAGGCTTAAATGACCGTTATGAATATGTTAAATCTGTTTTACATACAGGTTAAATCTGTTAAATCTGTTTTAGTACAGGTACAGAGGAGCAGGCAGAGGCTTTCTTCTTGCGGAGTGTCTGTCCGGGCGTTTGGGCTTGCGAACAGGGCTTGGGAATTTGATGTCCAGCTACTCTTGAATCCCGACTTCGACTCCTTTTTCTTAACTCTCTTTCCCAACTCCTCACCTCGGTTCTAACGCCCCTTTTCATCTTTGTCAATCGCTTGTTTGGTGAAATTTTCCCACATGGTGGGTTTCTCCCCCTTTTGTGAAAGCTGACATTATTTTTAACCCCTGTCCCCATAACTCACGGTTACATCTCTGTGCGAGCTTGACCTTTTAGCTTGTGCCATTCCGTGATCTATACCTTCTCCGCAGGGGTCCCTAGGTCCTAAATTCTTCTAGGAAATTTCTCCCAATTTTTAAATGCATATCCATTATTCCCAGGTTAGTATAAATTGTAATAAATAATAAGGGTTTCCAATTATGATATATAAACAAAATAACACTCACTAGTACTCTTGTATGTGACTGTATTTGTTGTTATTTTTACCAATGCCACTTTGGACATCCAAGAACGCGAGCTAGAGGCCTCACGAATTAAGGCAAAAGTGTGCCGCTAGTGTGGAAGAACACCTAAGCTCAAGTGGATAATTGTTATTTCAATTTAAAGACCAAGCAGCGATCGTTAGGTTTGGCCTGCCACCTCCAGGATATCATTTGAGAACAGGGAGGACCTTGTGATCATAAACCTATTTTACTTGCTGCACTCACCATTAAAGAACACGGCGGATCTTAGGCCGGCTCGAACCCTGAACCCACAACCCCCCAATTACGAAATCGTTGCTTTGACAAAGAAATATTTGCCATTCTATAATGTATACCATACTACCGACGTAAAAGGATGCGTGGATGTACGTATAATTATGATATTTAGCTTAGCAACATAGCATATTCCCGTATCTTTCAAGTATATATAAACGAGAGTGACTGCATATTATTTAGTTTTTTTATACAAATCCACACGGTTTGTCTTAGAGTCACCATATTTTGGACAGACATTCTTTGATACCATCAGACAACCGTTGTCGATACTGAAACCTCTTCTATTATTTCACGCATAACGTGTAACGGATACTAGTGTGGTCGATCGATGACAAATGGCTGTATATGAGTGCTATTGTTGCACCTTGTCACAGGAAAAACATAGGTTAATTAATTTATAACTTGGCATCTAGTAATTTTCCTGAAAATAAAATTACTTACAACGTGTATTCTACATTATAAATAAATTTAACGAAAGAAAATCCTATTTAATACCGACTGTGGCATGGATGTTCGTAGCCGTTCGGAATCGGCTTTAAGCTGTAGGTCCCGGTCTCATTAGTCCTCGTGTTGCAAAAAAGTAGATCGTAGCACTCCAAACCAAACCAAACATATTTAATACCGTGGTTTGATGAAAATTGGGCCAAACTAATTTCTTAAACGAAAAGTTATTTGCAAAATTTATTTCGTAATCACTACCAAATTTTGGTACCTTATTCAGGAAAGATTTCATATATCCTAGTGGTTTAATACTTAGTACTGCCTTGGGATATAGTTTCAGATTTGTTTCATAAAAATCACTGGAAATTGAATGCAATTAAAATATAAAAACTACAGGTATTTTTTCCGTTTGGTGCGAAAAAGGAAAAATTGTGAAATATTACCTAGTACGCATCAATTTTACTGTAAATTAAAATAGCTCTAAAATGAGTTCTTAAATGTCTATTTGATGTCAATATGTAAAATCAGACTGAAATCGGATCTTGAAGCTGTCGGTTAAAAATAACAAACATCATTTTTTCTAATTACTTATATTCTTTATTTACTTCTTTCTGGATATTTTTCTGTTATAGAAGTTTCATTATAAACGATAATAAATTTTTATAGGTTCTAGATTCTACTTCTTCACATAATGAAGGCTATCGATAAGAAGAATGTGAGGTAACACCATATATCAAACATCTGTTTACATCGTTCGTTTCAGTTCAATAATGATTCACCACATTATTTAAGATTGAAAACAATGGTGAAATCTAAGCGATAAAAGAGGCAATAAAAGAGATAAATATTTTAAATAGGGATATATTCGAACTTCCCGGATCACAGGTCGCATCATTATTATAACGTGATCTTAAGGCCAGTTGAATGAATTGTCAAAAATATGTAGATGAACAATATTTGCCGTCAAGCGGAAGGTCACTGAGCTATTCAGCTGTCTTCATTAAGCGGATTTTTGCCCTTTAAAAAACAGGTACACATCGTAAACCACGGATTAAATAATGAACTGTGTTTGTCACAAGGTGCATTGTTTAGGGAAAATTATTATCCGTTTGAAACTCTCTTAAATAGGAAGAATATGTGCTATTGTGTCTTCTTTAACCCTTTTTTATCCTTACGGTACTTATAAGTACCGCTTCAATCAAACACCTATATATTCCTAATAAAACCGTTTTTCCTGACGGTACTCATAAGGTCATAAACGATGCAGTTCCAAAATGACAGCACCAATCAGGAATCCTCTTTTTTCACATAGCAGGATTTTAATAACTGGCGTGCTGCATTTGAAGGACATTTTGTGGTAGAGTTGATACACGTGTTGTTCAATTTTTCAGTAAATTTAGTGGTTTATTACCAGTTATTTGGTACTATTATTTTTTAGAGACTTCTATACTTCGCAGGTAAGCATTTCATTTGTTTTATTCATAATTTAATGTTTTATTTTCTATCATAGAGTCAAAAATATATGTTGGTACTAGAAAGTACCAGCTGCAAAATTAACTACTAAAATACAGTAAAAATTAATTTTCTTTTTTCTATGATTATTCTCCATTAAAACTTATCCAATGATGCAAAAATGCAGTAAGAAAGTTGATGGTAAGTTAATTCAGGATATAAAGGGGTAAAAGGAAAGAAATGTACCCATACCGTTAAAACTTCTTCGAACCTGAGCTACATAATTTGAAGTTAATCGTTTACACTTCCTTTTTACGTCCAATTCTTACCTATGCTTGGTCCTATGCAGAAGTTTCTAATATTAACATTTTAACTCGTGGTCAAAACATAATTCTTAGAGAAATTATTAATGCTCCTTGGTATTTTCGTAACAAATTCTCAAGAATTAAATATTCTTCCTATTCCAAAATTTTTCTTAAATTCTCTACTAAAAATCATCAAATTAATCCAGAGATTTCTAACAGTAAGAATAAAAATAACGAACGAAAAGTAAACAACTAACAGAAGAAAAAATAGATATTGGGGTGGATTCGAGCGTTCATGAGACCAAAATCTAGAGAGTAGAAAGTTTAGGGATAGTAAAACACATTTTTTTGTGGCCCGGGACATCCGTACACTGTAGCGACCAGACTTGGAATAAATGATTTTGTGATTTTGAGATATTCACCCGAGATCTGGAGAACCAATCAACCTTGTCCCAGGGAATCCAGTTGACCCATCCTCTTTAAGATCTTGAAAATTTGTTATACACGCCTTCTTCACACTCCGTAAAAATATCGCATATCCAGATAATAATCATGAACCAGATAATAATCATGAATATTAAGTCGGTTTACCTCCAGTAATTACAGGGAAGCAGGCAGAGGCTGTCAACAGGTTTCCATAAAAACTATTGGATTCCATAAAAAATTAAACAGTGACCTAATTAATAATCTCGTCAATTACGACCCCACTGATGCTGTCAATAGAAGAAGGCCTCTGGCCAATCTTGCCAAACATCTTTGATTTTTTGTGCTTTGTCCTTTTAAAAAAATCGTAAAACCCAACCCAAAAATGTATAAAATAAATAAAATGTAAGAAAAGAAACTTTAAAACATTTTAAGTACCGTCCATACATCATGTAATCATAATTCTTTCCATCCTAAATGTAATGTAATTTCATTGGTTCTTCTTCTGAAATTCTATTGGACGAATTAGTGAATTTTGATTGGTTCTCCCGATCTCGGGTGAATCTCTCAAATTCACAAAATTATTTATTCCATCTCTTGTTTCTACATTGTACGGATGTCCCTGGCCACAAAAATAATGTGTTTTACTATCTCTAAACATTCTACTCTCTAGATTTTAGTGCCATGAACTGACGAATCCACCTCACTATATATTCTTTTTTCTTTTAGATGTTTAGTTTTCTCTCTTTGTTATTTTTATGCTTACTGTTAGAAATTTCTGGATTAAAGGGACTAGCCCAGGGAATCCAGTTGATCCATCCTCTTTAAGATCTTGAAAATTTGTTATACACCCCTTTTTCACACTCCATAAAAATATCTCATATCTTGTTTATAAGATTTTAGATTTTAGATTAACTTTTTTTTTGTTAATTTAGAAGTGACTATTAGGTATGTAGCATGTTTTTCCATATAACAGAAATTAAATAAATAGTATACATCATAATTGAGACATGAAAATCCCGAATGGTAAGAGTCATAGAGTGATAGTTGTACAGAGTTCTCTCGCCACTTCGCGCTTCATGTTTTACGGCTTCAGTACTTCGCGGGTTTTTCGAAAATATTCATGAGCAAACAAAAATGAAAAAATACAACCATGTCGGCAGCCACATTGCAGAAAGGAGCGTTGTTTCATGTTGATGTGCGAGAGAGAAGGATCCCTGCATGTCAAACAAAGAGATGAGTTGACTCAGAGTACATACCACGGGCTCTTGAGATGACAAAGTCTGCAAGTGAGGAAGAAAATGAAGAGGAAGACGAAGAACAAACTGAAAAGCGTGGCCTTACCCTGGAGAATCTGCAACAATTATGCAACATGGCAAGAATTTGCACAAGACATTGACGACAATATGGTTTGAGCTGTCGAATTCAGCAATCGCGTTGAATAGGGTTATGTCCTTGTACAGGGGAATTTTGAAGGAAAAGGAAAAACAAAGACAACAACTACTCATCACCATGTTTCACTCCAAGGTAAAGCCCCCTGGCTCTACCGTCAGTGCCTCCAGCAGAAGAGTCTCCGAGTGAGCCTAAAACTTCTACGAGTCAAGTGAGAGCCTCTCCTCCGCCACCAACACAAGACTCTTCGCCTCTCTCAGAAAGCAATGTTGATTAATGTTTATTACTCTATAAGGTTTTGTAATTAACCTTATTAATTAGCACTGACACGTTTAAGTAAATACGTATACTGTTGTAATTTTTGTCTTAAATGTGTAAAGTATAAATACTGTTTACATATTTAAAACATTCGTGTACCAGCATACACGAAAATTCCTAGGGGCAAATCCTACTTCGGGGTTTCTTAGCTTTCGCGGAAGGTTCTGGTCCCCATTAACCGCGAAAAACGAGGGATCATTGTAGTAGATATAATGAGCTTAATACAGGAAAGCTACACGCTTACTCGGGCAGGCCACGGTGTTCTGTTTTGTGACACAATGACTCTACAAGACGGAAACTTAGTTCTTAAAACCGATTCTCAATGGCTACAAAGTACTCCGCTATCGAAAGATATCGTATTCATTCTGTAATCTGCAAACGGAAAGCTTCACAGGGTTAGGGATAACTTTTGACAACAAAGTTAATGGCAGTTATTTGGTCTGTTTGCCTCGGACGCTATGTTCAACTTTTTTATTACATGGGGATAGATCGACACCTATCATTAAAAGATTATGTTGAATAGCTATAAATATCCTTGCCAATTCCGTGAATTAGTCAAAAGTAGGTGTGCTGTTCTAATTGGTGCCTGAATTTGTAGGTTACAATCCAACTGCAGCCTTGCATGTTTGTATCCGTTCAAAACTGTTCATAATCCTGCACTCCTTACGTAATTTAAGCTAGGTGATGACCAAATAGTTAAAGAGTTACTTTTTGTTTCATTAGTAATTGAGTTTGAATTACATTACATGCATGGATAATCGTTGTATAACAGAGTAGCATATATAAAACAGCAGTCTGCTGTCTTGTTAGTCCTCGCATATGCAGCTTTTTGTCTAAAGAAGTTAGGACTGAATATAAACACCAATCATGCTTATCTGTACCGTTTATCAATAATGTCTAACTAATACAAGGTTTAGGCAGAACTTGTACAGTTGATACTAATGAGATAGTTTCAGTTGGCAAGAATTTAAATTTGACACAAATTTTTTACATTTCAAAACTTTATCCTGTTTAAATAAATTTGAATGTTTGTGTTGTAATGTACTTGCAATACAAACACCAGTGTTCGTTCTCAAATAGGAAACACAGTACAATATACACTATGGAATTAAAGGAAAGTACCTAATATTTAAACTAAAACATTAAGTACAATATTTACAAATTAATACATTACTTGATTAATATATGACATGATCTGCAATTATTTGGTTTTGCTATTCATCAATATTCTTGTAATGGTATTCCTTACCAAACATTTATGAGACCCAGGTAATAATCATGAATATCAAGTCTGTTTACCTCCAGTAATTACTGGGAAGCAGGCCGGGGCTGTAAGCAGGCTTTGAAGAACTTCTTGGTGTAGGCGTGCGGGCGTGAAGGTCATTTGCTGGACGTCGGTGCTGGTGTGCCGGTCGTACGGATGTGGGATCGGTAATAGATTGCTGGCCCGGGCTCTCTAGCTTGCTCACGGGATCTGGATGCACCCGTTCTCTCTGCACCTCCGACCTCGACTCCTTTTCCCACTTTTCTTCCACAACTTTACACCTCGGTTCAACATCCCTTTTTTTCCTTTTCCCAATCACTTGTTGGTGAAATTTTCCCACATCTGAACCCCCTCGGGTGTGCAGGTGGGCTCATTAAATGGCCCTTTTGGTGAAAGTTGACTTTACTGCGTAGCCCCTGCCCCCATATCTCATAACTGCATCGCTGCCTGGGTTTGACTGTTACACTTGTGCCACTCCATCAGCTATAAATCATCCGCAGGGGGGAACGATAGCCGATTGGTTAGGGTGCTGGCCTTCGGTACCGGAGTTCATGGGTTCGAATCGCACTGTGGCATGAATGTTCGTAACCATTCGGAATCGACTTTAAGCTGTAGGTCCCGGTCTTATTATCCCTCGTGTTGCAAAAATTAGACCGTAGAACTCCAAACCAAACCAAACCTCCGCAGGGGTCCCTATTAAAACAGATGTTTCTAAATTCTTCTTGGAAATTTAGTCCACAGCTGTGTCTGCACGTGCTGACCATCGTGGGAAAATACATAGGTACAGTCTGAGTATTCAGTGAAGTAATTTAATTCATCATGTTATTTATTTTTCTACTCTGGATGCCAGCTTCAGTCATAGGAATACAAATCACTTTAATACAATGACCCATGATGTACATGCATTCAATTGCCTTTGCAATAATAGTAATAATAGTAAAACAAAAACACCTGGGTTCTTTCCGTACAATGACTTAACTTGTTATTACAAGACTTGTTATTAGAAAGTACGAGAAGTCGATTGAATAACACTTTTTTTAAAAAGAAAATCAATATAATATTTTGGATCATTAACTCTTGACTTTATTTACTTAACCTGGAAAAAACAACTTTATTTTACCTTCTTTGCTTTACATGTCATTAAAAAAAGAAATGGGGTATCTACATTTATCCCTTCTGTCTAATTCTATCATATCTTCTATAAAACCTGAAATACTTTTATCCCAACCTTTTTCATTCAAGTCATTCTCCTCAGTTCATGAGATTACCTCTAATAACACTAATTAGATAATATCAAATCGAGTATAGATGTCTTAAAAAAATTAATGTATCCTAAAACTAAATTTTTTCTCTCTCTCACATTATTTACAATTTCACAAGTCTAAAAAAGAGAGTTTCGAACTATTTACAAAAAAATAATTAATACAAAAGCTTTAAAGTATTATTCCAAAAACCTATTAATGATTCAAAGACAAGAATTATTTATTTTTACTATTATTTATTCTTTTGCTCCCCGAGGTTCAAATCCTGAAAGAATTTCTCAGAATAATTGTGTCTAAATGTAAAAATGTCTAAATTTTTTTACATTTAAAAACTTTATCCTGTTTTGATAAATTTGAATGTTTGAGTATTCAATTAAGTAATTTAATTCATCATCTGATTTCTTTTGCTACTGCCAATGTCAGCTTCAGTCACAGGCTTCTTTAATACAATGGCGGATGATGTAAATGCATTCAATTGCCTCAGTAATATTGTAAAGCAAAAACACCTGGGTTCTTTCTGTACAATGACTTCACTTGTTATTACAAGACTTGTTATTAGAAAGTACGAGAAGTCGATTGAATAACACCTTTTTAAAAAGAAAATCGATATAATATTTTGGATCATTAACTATTGTCTTTAGTAACTTTACCTGGAAAAAACAAGTTTTTTTTTTACTTTCTTTGCTTTACAAGTCATTAAAAAAAGAAATGGGGTATCTACATTTATCACTTCTAACTAATTCTATATCTTATATAAAACCTAAAATACTTTTATCCCAACCTTTTTCATTCAAACTCATTCTCCTCAGTTCATGAGATTACCTCTAATAACACTAATTAGATAATATCAAATCGAGTATAGATGTCTCAAAGCAAAAAAATTAATGTATCTCAAAACTAAATTTTTTATCTCTCTCTCACATTATTTACAATTTCACAAGTCTAAAAAATAGAGTCTTAAACTAGTCACAAAAAATTAATTAATAAAGAACATTTAAACTATTATTCCAAAAACCTATTAATGATTCAAAGACAAAAAGTTATTGATCTTTACTTTTATTTATTTTTTCTCTCCCCGAGGTTCAAATTCTGAGAGAGTTTCTCAGAATAATTGGGTCTAAATGTAAAAATGTCTAAACTTTTTTACATTTAAAAACTTTATCCTGTTTTGATAAATTTGAATATCTGAGTATTAAGTAATTTAGTTCATCATCTGATTTCTTTTGCTGCTGCCAATGTCAGCTTCAGTTACAGGCTTCTTTAAAACAATGGCAGATGATGTAAATGCATTCAATGGCCTCTGTAATATTGTAAAGCAAAAACACCTGGGTTCTTTCTGTACAATGACTTCACTTGTTATTACAAGACTTATTATTAGAAAGTATGAGAAGTCGATTGAATAACACTTTTTTAAAAAAGAAAATCAATATAACATTTTGGATCATTAACTATTGTCTTTACTAACTTAACCTGGAAAAAACAAGTTTTTTTTACCTTCTTTGCTTTACAAGCCATTAAATAAAGAAGGGGGTATCTACATTTATCACTTCTCTCCAGTTCTATCATATCTTATATAAAGTCTCAACCTTTTTCATTCAACTCATTCTCCTCAGTTCATGAGATTACCTCTAATAACATTAATTAGATAATATCAAATCGAGTATAGATGTCTTAAAAAAATTAATGTAACCCAAAACAAATTTTTTTCTCTCTCACATTATTTACAATTTCACAAGTCTAAAAAATAGAATTTCAAACTATTTACAAAAAATTAATTAATAAAGAAGCTTTAAACTATTATTCCAAAAACCTATTAATGATTCAAAGACAAGAAGTTATTGACTTTTACTATTATTTATTTTTTCGCTCCCCGCGGTTCAAATTCTGAGAAAGTTTCTTTTAAAGATTCAGTTTCTAAACAAATAAAAAGAACATCGAACGTTAAAGCAAACAGAAGGGGAAACGTAGAACGTAAACATATCTTTCCCTCCAAACTTCGCATTTGATTGATTATAAGGAATCATGTTTTGTTGTTTATAATGCATACCATCCTTAACTACCTTAACAAAGATTTATCGATATACAAAGAGTCCCCGACAGAGAAATCTTCAATATCGATTTACTTTCTGCTGTGGAAGACGTCAAAGTTTCTTGGGTTTTTTTTTACCCCTTTTCACTCTTTTTAATTTAACATACAGAATTTGTTTCAAGCTCGATAAAAAAGGTTCTAGTTATTTATTCTGTTTAATGATAAATATATATTTTGTCTTATATTGCTGCGTAAAAGAAAAATGTTATAGGTTATTTAGTTTAAGTTAGAGAACTACTTTCGAATTTTTATTATACAAGGTTAAATTAAGGAGATGGTAGACGTTGCATTTTTTTTAATAAAATAATTTTAAAATATGAAATTCTACGGCAAATTCACTTAACCTATTAACATCAGGATATTTCTGATGACTATATATTAGTAAATACCTAACATAGAAGCTATTATAGACACCTGGAAGTAAAACAAAATATGAAATTTAAACACCTTTAAATATGACATCAAGTCATCATTAGTGAAGAGGTGTCATTTTAAAACATAATAAGATGTCTTTAAAAAAAAGGAAAACTTCGTGATAAGAGATTTATTTGCTATCATATATGAGAAAAGTACTGAAAAGAGATGACTTATTACAGATATGGCTATTCGCCATGATTTTGACCGGTATACGTTCAGAATACCGGTCATAATACGTTCCTATTCTAAGTTTGAAAATCATAAAATGCCGATCGAAATGACAAAATTATAGATAAGATCATATTTGAAAACTTGGGAGATTATTCATAAGATTAATATCTATTTCCATTAAAAAGGAAGAATCGTTTCAAGAAAACAAAAACTCTACAAACCATTTTTTGACTGTCCTCAAATAAGGACGCTGGGCGTTAATGGGTTAAATTTCTTTTTGCCGAACGTTGACCAAATGGTAGACAGCTGCTCTTCGGAACCAAATCCCGCTGATGGTATGGATGTTCGTAGACTTTTGGAAATCGGATTTAAGCAGTAGGTCTAGGTCTCATAAAACCTCGTGGAGCCGTAGAGCTCCAAACCAAACCAAACCCTTAAAATTTTTCTCAAAATTAATTAATATTTTTGAATACTGTAATCCGCTGTATAATAATAGCTTAAGTTATCTGTCCGTCTGTCCTCGAATTTATGAAGCGGTTGTTGTACCTGGAATTCTTTTTGTTAGTGTCGTCACTTTTAGCTTATTTTTAATATTTACCATACCAAGTTGTATTTGTTATAATCCCTTTTACATTTTTTTTTGTGTATTTATGTATTTCTGAGCTTCACGTTGTATTGAATACTATGCATTGCTGTTAACCATACCTAGTGGTCATCGTCAAGGTTCCAGTCTAATTATCCCCTAATTAGAGAACGCGTTGGTAAATCATAATTTTCTTACCTCCTCGGTTCCTCGTGAGCTGGAGTATATTAAATTTTTGTTTGGATTCCTTTTTGCCTAGAGGCCTAAACTGATGTTTTGTTCTGTTTTACGTTTGGAGGTCAAAGTGAAGACTTTCAACTTCGCTAGGTAGCTCCGTTAAACCCAAACCAAACCTTGACCTTGATTATACCTGGAATGGATAGAATCCATATTTCATTCTTCAAGAGTTAAGGTTAGCAACGTTCGAATCCACCCCTTCTTTTTATAGCATTTAATGCCATTATTTCAATACCTATTTTCCCCGGTTAAGAGCAGGAGATTAAATTTATCGATTTGTTACATAATAAATAGGTAAAAATAATGTTTTCTTTCTAGCATTATGACGTCATTCCTTTAACCATCTCATTTAATCATTTCTTATTTTAAATTATTTAAATATCGTCTGCATTATTTTCATACGTTTTATCACTGAACTTTGATATTATGTAAATAATTTTCTTTTATATTTGGCTTAAATAATAGATTAGGTACATATAGGATAATTTTTAATTTAATCATCGATTATTTTTGTTGCAATGGAAATTTTATCACCAGTATTAACAACAAATTCTATAAGTAAGCGGAATCCACTGTATATAAATTTAACAAAATATCATTAATGTTCTAAAGGCATTCTTTCGGAAAATGCTTTCGCAGTGCATTAAACATAATTGATTATATGGCACGCCTTTAATGAAACAATCTCCACCCACGAGCCTTAAACCTCTGTTCCCAGATTCGAAAACAATATATGCGTAAGATAGAGAGCAAATGCTGTTAATTACGGGAGAACAAAGTTTTGAATTTACTCTCTAAACCTGCTTAGCCAAATTTCGCCACTTTTAATTATTATTAAAACAAGACTACAAATTTGATTACAGATAAATTAATTAATGCTGGTTAGACTCGAATGGATGAAATTAATTTACTGCTAAACGCTTGCCCGTACTTTTTGATCCCTTCTTGGCGTTAACCATAGATTTTTGTTGAAAGAAATATAACGTGCTACACTGAACAGGGAAATGTGAAATCTAATTACGGCCGACAGAATATAATTTTCAGATGCAATTGTTTTATATCGGCATTTAATTTAACTTATAACTTTCAACGGTTGATGTAATTATTACATGAGTAGAAATATTTCTAAATTTCCGTGTGTAAGGTATGCATAGAGAATATAATATAATCTTTCTTTGGTTGACATCATGCGTCACATAATGAAAATGCTCTATACTTATTCCTTTTACGCATAATAATATTATTATCTTTATTTCTAAGTACTTTTTCAGGCTTTATAAAATTTAGCTGCTTACATAAGCATTATTGTTAAATTAACATATAACCCGTCATATGACGGGATAAGTAATTTTTTTTTATTTTCCAGAATTGTAAAGTACCGTTTGAGTCAGATAAAAAAATGGTTTGATTACTTGATTTTGTACACGCTCAATAATTTATCTCCATACTCCTCTAAAATCTCCCGATACTGTGAATGCAGTTTAGAATCACGTTGCATTCATTTAGGAAGATAATTCAAAGTTTTCTCAGCTACGTCGAAATTATCGTTAAGTTCTTCCCAGTTTTTTTTGTTACAGTAATTAATGGAACTAAAGGAATGAAACTATCATTTCTTCTACAAACTGAAGGTAGATAAAATATGTTGTTAATACCAGCGATAAAGTTTTCATTGCAACAAAAATAATTGATGATTAAATTTAAAATGATCACATATGTACCTAATTAATATTAAGAAAATTATGTACGTAATATCTAAGTTCAGCGATAAAACGTAATGAAAAGAATGCAGACGATATTTAAATAATTTTCTTAGAAAAAATTGTAGACATCCAAAAAATGATAATTTTTTTAGTTAAGTATACAATCCTTATATTTTAGAGTGTAATATACAGTACTTAAATATAGGGTGAGTTTTTAAATTTTACTTTGAAATTTAGTGCGTGTGAATTAAAGGGGGGTACATTTATTGAATTTTGCATATTGTTTACTATTATCAATCGGTTATTGTTATCAAAATTACGGTAGCCCTAACTGACCATATTAAGCGGAATCCACTGTATATAAATTTAACGAAATATCATTAATCATGTGTCATCATGTGTCATATATTTATGATAAAAATGCTCTATACTTATTTCTTTTAGGCATAATACAATTATCTTTATTTCTAAGTATTCTTTGAGACTTTATAAAATTTAGCTGCTTACATAAGCATTATTGTTAAATTAACATATAACCCGTCATATGACGGGGTCAGTAAAATTTTTAATTTTCCAGAATTGTAAAGTACCCCTGTGAGACAGATAAAAAAATGTTTGTTTGTTTTTCGGCTGAGAATTATCGGTACACGTTCAATAATTTGTTTATCTTTATATTCCTCTAAAGTCTCCCGATACTGTGAATGCAATTTAGTATCACGTTGCATTCATTTAAAAGATAATTCAAAGTTTTCTTAGCTACGTCGAAATTATCGTTAAGTTCCTCCCAATTTTTTTGTTACAGTAATTAATGGAACTAAAGGAATGAAATTATCATTTCTACTACACCCTGGAGGTAGATAAAATTTGTTGTTAATGCCGGTGATAAAATCATTGCATAAAAATAATCGATGTTTAAGTTTAAAATTATCACATATGTACCTAATTAATAGTAAAAAATTATTTACGTAATAGCTAAGTTCAGATATAAAACATAAGAAAAATAATGCAGACGATATTTAAATAATTTAAAATAAGAAATGATTAAATGAGATGGTTAAAAAATGACGTCATAATGCTAGAAAAAATATTATTTTTACCTATTTATTATGTGATAAATTGATAAATTTAATCACCTGCTCTTAACCGGAGAAATTAGGGCTTGAAATAATGGCATTAAATGCTAGAAAAGGGGGGAATAGGGATTTTGAACGTTGCTAACCCTAACTCATCAAGAATCCAATATGAATGCCTCTATCCATTCCAGGTACAACCGCTTCATAAATTCGAGGACAGACAGACAGATAACTTATCTGTCATCATATGACTTCTGTTTATATGGGGGATATAAACAGAAAAAATAACATTAAAAACATGCATTTTTCTGTAGAAAATGTTTTTTATTATAGGATTGAAAAATTTTACGCTTGAAAGAGTTTTATTTATAAATTTTTAACTTATAATCTATAAGATAAAAAAAAATCTATAAAATTCGAAGCGATATGAGAGTTAAAAATGCATGAAGTGTTTAAATTGTTCATAATTTCTAAAGATTTTTGTCGAACAATATTTATAATTATTTGTTATAATTGTATTGTGTAATGTTGCTATAAATATATTTCTATAGGATGAAGGATATGTAATAGAAAAAGAAATTTAATTTGCTTAGCATTCTTACTTACACTTCACAGTTCAAATAGATAGATGAATAATATTTTCAATTGACTTTCTCTCAGATAAAAATCTCCAGACGCTTTAATATCACATCCATTGGAATTAACTTTAGTTTGTGAATAAAATTATGGGAATAATGTAATATGAGTTTCTGTAAATAAAAATCTAGATATGTATGAAGTTCTGGGTTTATTATCCCACCCTAGGAAGTGTTTATTAATTAACGGCTAGTGTAACTTTTAAGGGACAGCTATAAAGTAATGTGTGGAATTTTATGTTGATTTTTACTTTTCAGTGAAGGTCGGTGGTAATTTTGTATACCACCAACCTTTTGTATAACTCTCCAAATCTTCAAGTATCTACTATTATTTATTGTTTTGTTCTTTGGGACAACATTTTATGACTTTTCAAGACTTTCGCAGGAATCTACTTTTTCAGACGGTACTGTAGCTGAAATCGGGACGAATAGCTATATCTATTAAACTTCCTTTTACAGTACTGCATTTGCATGATGTAGCAAATAATCTTTTATCGTAAAGCAGTCTATTTTCGTAAATAACCTCTGTAACATCCATTTTTCCTTTCCTCCCTGAATTACTACAAAAGTGAAAACGAAGTGAAGTGAGTGGATTGATGTTGACTCGACAGAGATTGCTCGGTGCTAGGGAAAAGTGATGAGTCGAATCGTTTCGTTTGTGTAGATTTAAATGTCTTTTTACATGTATATTGTTTGTAGTGATGTAAATAAAAAATGTGGATTCTTGAAGTTGAGCGTCTGACACGGGCTTTCAACACATGGAGACCTGAACACCGTTACAACTCCTATGATATTTAAAATTACAGGTCATTGCTAATGATGACTGGTTGTAATATACAGAGTTATTGAAATTTTATATTTTATTTATACTGAGGAGTTCATAATAAGTTAATGTATTCATAAATCTGTATTTAGTATAAATATTTTGGACATTGTTGAAAGAAATACTCGATTTCCTTAAAACAAACCAGGATTAAATGATATTTTATTAGCTAAACATCCATAAATTAGTACTTTAGTAGTAAAACTAGATGCGAGTGTAAACGATGTTCACTTATATCCTTATTATAAGATGAAATGCGGGAACATGTTTAAAAAAATGAAAAATAAAAATTATTTGAAATTATTTTATTATTTGCAATATATTAGTAAGAATTAAATCATGACACAGTATTTATAGCCTGTATGAATACAATGACTAAAATACGTAATTAACAAGTTGATAGAAATTTTTGTGAGGTAGTTGTTAGACTGGAATTGTAGGTCTGAGTTAAATTCTGCATTATTCAATCCGAAGAAGTAGTGTCTTCTTCCTCAATGGCCAGACAGTCCTTGCCTTCCTCAGAATCGAATTCCAAACTCTCCTGTTCCAGGCCATGGACATCCATTTAGTACTTTTTAAAAGTCTCAAGTCCGATTCCAAGCAGTCGAGCCACCTAAGGTGCCAAATGGTCTAGTCGAGAAGATCTTTTTCGTTACACGATCTTCATCCATTTTGCACAGGTGTCCTGTTCATTTAATACTCTGAATCTTATATATTGTACTATATCGAGATCTTTAAAAGATTTATAGAGTTCAGAGTTAGTTCTTCTCCAGATATTATTATGCTTTATGCCGAAGAAGTAGTTTGCCTTGAGAAATATTCAGTTTTCTTCGTACATACTCGTACTAAAGAAGTTTACTATCTTATTTGATACACTTCTATAAATGTGTTCTCTTTTAGACAATCGTGCTGACACTGATAACGATGTTTACTTCTTTTCTTATTATAAGATGTTGGATGTACGGAAATGTAATTTTTTCTACTATTTGTAAGGAGTTAGAAACGATTGAAATCTGACACTTCTTGTGTTTTGTGTATTTGAACGCAATGACTAAAAAGCGAATTTCATAAGATAATTGAAATTTTCGCATGTAGTTTTTGGACTAAATTTTAAATGTGTTTTAAATTCTGGATTTATTATCCAACCTGAAGAATAGTTTAAGTAAAAAAATATTCGACTTTCTTTATAAGGAATAAAGAATCTGACGTTGTTATTAGATAAGAATGGATTAATTAGCACTATTTCTTGAAAACAGGACTATGCAAACTTTTGCTACTGATGGAATCTAAGTCACTTTATTTTGCTATTGTTAAGAGTCTGGAGTATTGACATTATTTAGAACTTTCTACTACTTGTTGAGAAATAATGATTAAAATCAGACTTTCTTATTTTGCCTCGTGTTCGTGTTATTGTAAAAAAAAGAAAAAACAAGAAAAAAAGTAATTAAAAAGAGAACTGAAAAAAAATTTTAAATCAAAATTGATATTCTTTATAACATTTTAGATTTAATATTTAAGAGAAAGAACTAGTCTAGCGAAAGAAATACTTTATTTTCTTCATAAGAGGACTAAAGAAGCTGAGTTGTTTATTAGATAAACATTGATAAGCACTTTTTATAAGAAACGTGCTGAGACTGGGAACTATGCTTAATTCTGTTATTATAAGAGTCTGAAGGTACAAACGACATATAACGGTATCTGCTACTTCTAAAACCCTAGTAATAATCAGAATTTGATTTGTTACCTTGTGTGTATTTAACCACGATAACTGGAAAACGCAGCTGACTTGATTAATGAAATTTTTGGTGTAGTTCTTGAACTGAAATTGCAGATCTGTATCCAATTTTGGCTCTAATTTGAATGTATTGAATTCAATTTTGCTATTCTATCAGAAGCAGTAATATGCTTAAAGGAAAAATCAATTTTCCTAAAACATAATAGAACTAGAGTATTTTAACTCTAGTTCTAAACTAGCCTATTTTATTAGATACCCATTGATGAAAGAAAACATTTCCCTAGGAACGTGCACAGTCTGAGGATGAAGTTTATTTATTCTGATATTATAAGAAGCTGGAGGTGTAGGTAATGCATAAAGTCATCTTGTGTATGTGCAAGGATGAAAATTGAACTTTATTTCCGAGCCTTGTTGTTGTAAACAAAAAAAGAAAAAAAATATGAAACATGTATGATTATGAATATAAAAAAAATATGAACCTGAAGAAATTTGTGTACGCCTATTAAATTATACATATGTTTTTATGCATTTTATTTAAACTTTCTTTATTTGAACGTGAGATACGATACTCAAATTTTTTAATAACGTGGACAATGATACGATTCCTTAAATATTATTTTTCAATAACATCAAAAATGTATACCATATTAATTCAACAATAAGTAGAATTTTACTCACCAAAGAATAGTATATATTAGTTCAACAATGAGTAAAATTTTACTCCCCAATGAATAGTATATATTAGTTCAACAATGAGTAGAATTTTACTCCCCAATGAATAGTATATATTAGTTCAACAATGAGTAGGGTTTTATTCACAATGAATAGTATACATTAATTAACAAATAAGTAGAATTTTACTCACCAATGAATAGCATATATTATTTCAACAATGAGTAGAATAAATTCAAGAATGACTCATTTACACTTTTGCTACCACCAGACAACACTATGCCCCTATATTTTGCTATTGTTAAGAGTGTGGAGATATAAGTGGAATTCCTATGCTGTCCTGACGTGAGCGATACAGCTACTCTGGAGATCTAAATAATGATTGACATCTGACTTTGTTACTTTGCCTCGTAGGCTTGTTACCACGATAACAGAACAAAAACTGCAATTAACAAGAGAACTGAAATTTTTTTAAAATCTAAATTGACATTCTGTATAACATTTTAGATTTAATATTTATGGGAAAGGACTAGTCTAGCGAAAGAAGTACTTTATTTTCTCCAGACAACTATAAGAGTACTAAAGTACTTTTTTATAAAAAACGTGCTGAGACTGGGAACTATGCTTAATTCTGTTATTATAAGAGTCTGAAGGTACAAACGACATATACAGTTTTCTGTTACTTCTAAAATATTAGTAATAATCAGAATCTGATTTGTTACTTCGCCTTGTGAGTATTTAACACCGATAAATGGAAATCGTAAATGACATGATTAACACTAGATTTACGGACCGATCCAATTTGACTCATTAAAAATTTGACTACTATATATATATATATATATATATATATATATATATATATATATATATATATATATATATATATAACTTTAATATCACTTTTCAAAAACATACGTTGGTGTTTAGTTAAGTAATAAAATATATGTAAACTTTCATTCCTCTTCCCCACAGACCCCTTAATTTCGCATTATCAAATGTGGTATACCTATTTTTCCTGTTGTGAGCCAATTTGACTCATAGAATGGTTTAACAGTTCTGTAAAAAAATACGACTCAAGTAAATATTTCACGAAAATATTTTATTTTCCAATTGGCTGAAGAGCTAAGAAGTAAATATAGAGAAGAAGTAGAGAACACTTCCATTTCAATTCATGCTACTGACGCAAGGAAGAATTGTCAAGTTCAACAATCATGTAAAAGAAACAGATGTAGAAACCATTGTGCTAAATGTAATAGAAATATTTGCGGAAAATGTGTTTCAAAAACAGATTTTATATGTAAAAAAATGTTTTCCATGAATTATTCGATAATAAACATTTTATTTAAATTCATTTGGAACTATTTTCTTTGCAAAAAACTTCAATTTTCTTATATGAGTCAAATGGGCTCAATTCAGTAAAAATAGGTATATGATCAACATTCCTAAATCTAGTGTTAATGAAATATTTCTTGTAGTTCTTAAACTAAAATTGCATAGCTGTATCTAATTTTTGGCCTAATTTGAATGAACTGAATTCAAGTTTGCTATTCCACCAGAAGCAATAATATGCTTATAGGAAAACTTAATTTTCCTAAAACATAATAGAACTAGAGTAGCTGACTATTTTATTAGATACACATTGATGGACGAAAACACTTCCCTAAAAACGTGCACAGACTGAGGATGAAGTTTATTTATTCCGATATTATAAGAATCTGGAGGTCCTGGTAATACATAAAGTTATCAATTACTTGTAAGGATGAAAGTTGAACATTATTTTCAAACCTTGTTAGTGTAATCACAAAAAAGAAAAAAAATATATGAAACATGTATGATTATGAATATGAAAAAAATATGTATCCCAGATCATTTGTGTTCACCTATTAAATTATACATATGTTTTGCTGCATTTTATTTAAGCTTTATTTGAAAGTGAAGTACGATCCACAAATTCTTTAATAACGTGGACAATGATACGATTCCTTAAGTATTACTTTTCAACAACATCAAAAATGTATATCATATTAGTTCAAATATGAGTAGAATTTTACTCACCAATGAATAGTATATATTACATCAACAGTGAGAATAATTTTACTCACCAATGAATAGTATATATTAATTCAAGAATCAGTAGAATTTTACTCACCAATGAATAGAATATAATAATTCAACAATGAGTAGAATGAATTCAAGAATGACTTATGCACACTTTTGCTACCACTAGAAACTATGCCACTATATTTTGTTATTATTAAGAGTATGGAGATATATATATATATATATATATATATATATATATATATATATATATATATATATATATATATATATATATATATATATATATATATATACATATATATATATATATATATATATATATATATATATATATATATATATATATATATATATATATATATATATATATATATATATATATATATATATATATACATATATATATAAATGGAATTCCTATGCTGTCCAGACATGAGCGATATAGCGACTCTCGAGATCTAAATAATGATTGAAATCTGACTTTGTAACTTTTCCTCGTAGGCTTGTTACCACGAAAACAGAAATTGCAATTAACAAGAGAACTGAAAATTTTTTTAATAAAAATTGATATTCTTTATAACATTTTAGATTTAATACTTTTTAGATTTAATACCACGATAACTGGAAAACGTAACTGACATGATTAATGAAATATTTGGAGTAGTTCTTAAACCAAAATTGCAGATCTGTATCCAATTTTGGCCCTAATTTGAATGAATTAAATTCAATTTTGCTATTCCACTAGAAGAAATAATATGCTTATAGGAAAACTCAATTTTCCTAAACAATGAGTATTTTATTAGATACTCGTTGATGAACGAAAACACTTCCCTAAAAACGTGCACAGACTGAGAATGAAGTTCATTTATTCCGATATTATAAGAATCTGGAGATGCAGGTAATACATAAAGCCATCAATTACTTATGTAAGAATGAAAGTTGAACGTTATTTCCAACTCTTGTTGATGTAAACACAAAAAAGAAAAAAAATGAATCATGTATGAGTATGAATATAAAGAAAATATGAAACTCAGAACATTTGTTCACGCCTATTAAATTACACATATGTTTTGCTGCATTTTGTTTAAACTTTCTTTATTTGAATTTGAGATACGATCCTCAAATTCTTTAATAACGGGGACAATGATACAATTCCTTAAATATTACTTTTCATTAACATCAAAAATGTATACCATATTAGTTCAACAATGAGTAGAATTTTACTCGTCGATGAATAGTATATATTAGTTCAACAATGAGTAGAATTTTCCCCATCAATGAATAGTATATATTAGTTCAACAATGAGTAGATTTTACTCACCAATGAATGGCATACATAAGTTCAACAATGATTAAAAATTTAGTCACCAATGAATATTATACACTCATGTCCATAAATTAAGGATAATGAAGTTCAGGCAATGAAAGAGACAAAAGCAAAACAAATTTGACTTATTTGTAAAGTCTATTTATTAAACAAAAGGTAAAGAGTAAAAAAGATGCTATATGTTTGACATAATTAATAAAAATTGCGATTTTTACTCCCTGGAGCAAATTTAAAAAAAGAACCTATTTACAGAAAACAGTATAACATGGTTAGTATGATGGTTAATACGGAGTATGTCTCCCGGACGATGCAATACAAGCGTTACAACGCCTACGCATGCTGAGTATCAGATTATCAATCTGATCTTGGGGAAAATTACACCACTCATCAAGCAATGCCCTCCGAAGTTCCGATAGACAGTTGGGAGGGGTTGACGGGCTGCAATTCGTCGGCCAAGCATGTCCCACACATGCTCTATTGGATTCAAGTCCGGTGAGTATGCTGGCCAATCCATACGGGTGATATCCTCCGATTGAAGGCATTCGTCTACAATGTTTGCACGGTGAGGTCGGGCGTTGTCATCCATATACAGAAATTCAGGACCCATGGCGCCCCGAAACAAACGTACATGTTGTTCCAGAATGACATCCCGATAGATGTGGCCTGTCATCGTTACACTCTGAACATGCAGGTCAGTTCTGGAACCAAGAATAATTCCTCCCCAAACGAGCCATCCTGCACCACCGTAACGGTGTCGTTCAATGGTGTTCTCTTGGTGGTAACGGGTACCTGGCGCTCTTCATCTGAAAGTCCGGCGAGAATCAGTATGTAAACTGAACCTGGACTCGTCGGAAAACATCACACAAGACCACTGTTGCGGTGTCCACAATGCATGCTCTCTAGTCCAGCATAATCGCAGGCGACAGTGAGTTGCGGTAAGGGGAACACATCTGACAGGCCTACGAGCATATAGACCAATGTTCCCTAAGCGTCTGTACACGGTCTGCCTTGAAACTGTCGTACCGGTAGCTGAAGAGAGCTGACGAGACAGGTCTGATGCTGTTCTCCGTCTGTTTCTTTTGGCAGTAACTGCCAAATACCGGTCATCATTCGGCGTAGTAACTCGGGGGCGACCTGTGCTGTAACATCTACTCACATTACCATCATGTTTGAATCGTTGCCAAAGCCTGGAGATGACACTCTGGGCGATTCCAAGTTCCTCGGATACTTCCAGCTGGGTACGTCCACATTCCAGTCGTCCGATAATTCTACCACGTAAAAAATCATCCAAATAATTCCTTTGTGCCATAACTATGCGGTTATTGCACTGAAAGGCTTTTAAAGCGCTTGTGAACAATTTTACGTCTTTGCTAACATTCCTTATATACCCCTTTCATACACTCGCGTCATTGTGACGTACTATCCGCGCCATCTGGTGGATTCCTGCAATTTGCATATTCTTCTTCAAGATGTGTGTGATAATTCTACAGGTGAAATTTTTATTTTAGAGCTCAATTTCTGTGTGATTCTGAATCATCCTTAAGTTATGGACATGAGTGTATATTAGTTCAACAATGAGTAGGTTTTACTCACCAATGAATAGTATACATTAGTTCAACAATGATTAAAGTTTTAGTCACCAATGAATAGTATATTAGTTCAACAATGAGTAGAAATTTATTCACCTATGAATAATATACATTAATTAAAGAATGAGTAGATTTTACTCACCAATGAATAGCATAAATTAATTTAACAATGAGTAGAATAAACTCAAGAATCAGTAGTATATGCTAATACAACAAGGAGTAGAGCTCAAATTCTTTCATTAGACCGCAACTGGTATCGTTTAAATATGCAATTTTTCACATGTCGAGTGCAGTTGCAATGAAAAAGGCGGATGCCTTACTAGATAGTACAACAGTCCTAAATAAAAAAGTCTAAATCAATTAATCTTTTTTAGTTATGCGAGATACATACATATGTACATACATACAGATATGACAATAAAACTAGTCAAAAAGCATTCAGGGATAATCAAAATGGGTATTTTCGTTGAAATATGAATGCCGAAATCTTTTACAACGATACTTCTTTTCTTTCGTACAAAGAAATAATAAAAAAAAATTGACGAAAATATTAGAAATTTTGAGTGTAGCTTCCAGATCAAAATTGAAGGTTAGAATCATATTTTCAGTCCAAGAAATAGGTTACCAAAAGAAATAATGGATCTTCCTATGGATCTTACATAAATGTGGGACTAAATAAATTTAGAATTTTATTGATACCTGTCGATAAATGATCACCAGTTCTTGGGAGAGTGAAAAGATTGCTTGTAAAAATACTTCTTTTCTTTCGTAAAAATACTTCTTTTGCTTTTGCTTTCGTAAAAATACTTCTTTTGCTTGTAAAAATACTTCTTTTCTTTCGTACAAAGAAATAATAAAATAAAAATTAACGAAAATATTAGAAATTTTGAGTGTAGCTTCCAGATCAAAATTGAAGGTTAGAATCATATTTTCAATCCAAGAAATATGTTACCAAAAGAAATAATGGATCTTCCTATGGATCTTACATAAATGTAGGACTAAATAAATTTAGAATTTTATTGATACCTCTCGATAAGTGATCACCAGTTCTTGGGAGAGTGAAAAGATTGCTTGTAAAAATACTTCTTTTCTTTCGCACAAAGAAATAATAAAATAAAAATTAACGAAAATATTAGAAATTTTGAGTGTAGCTTCCAGATCAAAATTGAAGGTTAGAATCATATTTTCAATCCAAGAAATAGGTTACCAAAAGAAATAATGGATCTTCCTATGGATCTTACATAAATGTAGGACTAAATAAATTTAGAATTTTATTGATACCTCTCGATATGTGATCACCAGTTCTTGGGAGAGTGAAAAGATTGCTTGTAAAAATACTTCTTTTCTTTCGTACAAAGAAATAATAAAATAAAAATTAACGAAAATATTAGAAATTTTGAGTGTAGCTTCCAGATCAAAATTGAAGGTTAGAATCATATTTTCAATCCAAGAAATATGTTACCAAAAGAAATAATGGATCTTCTATGGATCTTACATAAATGTAGGACTAAATAAATTTAGAATTTTTATTGATACTGTCGATAAAATGATCACCAGTTTTGGGAGAGTGAAAAGATTGCTTGTAAAAATACTTCTTTTCTTTCGTACAAAGAAATAATAAAATAAAAATTAACGAAAATATTAGAAATTTTGAGTGTAGCTTCCAGATCAAAATTGAAGGTTAGAATCATATTTTCAATCCAAGAAATAGGTTACCAAAAGAAATAATGGATCTTCCTATGGATCTTACATAAATGTAGGACTAAATAAATTTAGAATTTTATTGATACCTGTCGATAAATGATCACCAGTTCTTGGGAGAGTGAAAAGATTGCTTGTAAAAATACTTCTTTTCTTTCGTACAAAGAAATAATAAAAAAAAAATTAACGAAAATATTAGAAATTTTGAGTGTAGCTTCCAGATCAAAACTGAAGGTTAGAATCATATTTTCAATCCAAGAAATAGGTTACCAAAATAAATAAAGGATCTTCCTATGGATCTTACATAAATGTAGGACTAAATAAATTTAGAATTTTATTGATACCTGTCGATAAATAATCACCAGTTCTTAGGAGAGTGAAAAGATTGCTTGTAAAAATATTTTAAGAATTCTGCCAGAGTCAAGGAAAAGTAACAAAATTCTTTATTTCGTGCGAACGATTACAGTCAAGCTAATTGCCGGTCTGTTGAGTAGCAGCGTCGTTTATATTTTACATTTGGGCAGCATCACTTCACTTCAGTTGAAATCTTTTCATTCTCAACATTGTTTACTTATTCCAGTCTAGAAAAAGTTGAGGATACTGATGAAATATAACCTTTTTTATTAAGCTTAATTTAGTTAAGAGTAATAGAATATGACATTATTACATATTTTGTCTTATATGTGTTTCCATGAAGACTGAAAATCGTAACTAACAAGATTGAAATTATTTCGTGAAATATTTAGGTCACAATTGTACATCCGTAACAAATTTTGAATTATTAAACAACCCCCAAAACCTTTTTATCTAAATGAATACTTGATTTTTCTTCATACGTACTAGTACTAAACAATAAATTGAGAATTTTATAAGTCTCAATAAATGAACAATCCTTTTCAGGAGAGTGAGGTATGCCTTGTATGTGTGACCATGAAGACTGAAATATTTAATAAACTAGACTTATATTATGAAGTATAATTTTTAGACCACAATTGTACATCTGCAATAAATTTTCAATTATTATTCTATCCCAAACGGTTTTTTAACCTACAGAACGACAAGATTTTCTTCATATTGCTAGGACTATATAAATTGCGATTTTTCTTATATACGTGTTAATAAATGAACCATTCTTCTTAGGAGATGGAAACAATGCTTATTTATTTCATTTTTAACTCTTTAACTGTGGAATAAATTTGATAAAAATGTGCCAAAAATGGAAATTTTTTTTCACTTTAACACTTTGACTGCCATGGCTATCATATGTGATATCCAGTGATATTTCCGTTGAGACACTGGCTATCCGATATGATACCATGGTGTTTTAACACTTCAGGTCATGGCTATCAAAGATGTTATCAGTTACATGAAAATCGTATTGGAGTTTGATTGTTGGGCTCCCTACGATGTGTTAGGTATACGTGATTTGCGTAAATTGGTATATGTGACGATTTTATGAGCTAAGTTTTATGAAAAATTAAATATTTGGAACATGCAACAAAAAAGGGAATATATATAGAGAGAGTTTGTTTTAAAATATTGTTTGTTTTGAAATATTGTTTTTATATATAGTTTTATGTTGAAAAAATACAAATTACACAAAAAAAAAGTTTGGCCCCGTTGTGAACATTTGCAATTTTGGCTTGGCAGTCAAAGTGTTAACCCCTAACGTGCACGCTCAAGTGAGTTAACTCGAGAGTGCTAAACTGGCCAAACTGTGCACACTCGAAATAATTCGAGCGGCGTTGTACTTTATGTTGGTATAATTTTTCACACTCGGATGCAAACGAGAATTGAAAATAGCAACTTGGAAAAAAAACAATTGTTTTATTGATATTTATTATTTACATGGGATTGTAAGCTATAAAATTTAATTATTCAGGTTTAAAATATATATTTATTTCTACTTATCACTTACGACTTATCTCTTCGTTTTAAGACGCTTTCCGACACCGCATTCATATTCATATTCTGATTAGCTCACTTTTTAATATCAGTTTACTAAAATAAATTATAATTATTAACTATTTTAATACTAAGTTCTGACCGTAAAGACATCCTTGACTCCAAGTGTCACTTTATATACTTTATTTTCTTGAGATATGAAAGATAAGGGTTTCATATTTGATACCTATCATCAAGGGATGACACAGCATACTGTCAATTGGTAGTTTGCCTACCAATTGAACAATATACTCTTTGGACAATAATAATAACATTCTAAAAATTAGAAATCATACCAATTGCATAAATATCTAATATACTTAAATTTTGATTATTTTTGTATTTTTGTAATTTTCTTGGCAAGACAACGTTCTAAATTGTGATTTTTACGTTAAAAAAATAGAATTAATTTGGCCGGCCTTTTTTTAAAAAATACTGTGCATTAAGGGGTTAATTTTTTTCTTTATTATCCGCAAAATGTTAGAAAAAGATTATATTTAAAAAAAATTAAATGAAATAATTACTACTTTCAATATTTTCACATATATGGGAAATATTAATGAATTATAATAATTTTTGCTCAAAGTACAGCACAATTACTCAAATGACATAACTTTCTGAATAAATATAATATTCTAATACAGCAATATTATTATCTATATTAACTGTCCTGAATTCCACGCCCGTCGGATACCTTTGATTTTCACAAATCCTTTACAGCATTCGAGAAATAAAGACAAATGGCTCGAAACTGCCGAAATTTTCGCGGGAAAGTATATCTATCTACTTAAAAATGGCAAATTAAATATTATGCTTTGGACAAACCTATTTCCGGCTTCACGGAATTGGAATACCGTTTTTCCTTTTGTCCGAACTTAGGTCGGGCATTCCAAAATTGGTGCATTTGGGTTGCCCGAACTGAGTTCGGGAATCACAGGTAAAGGATAAAAGAGGCTAGAGATAGGTCATATATATGCACCAACATGCTTGTAAATTAAAATTAATAAAATCTTACATTATTATTAAGGCTTGTGTGACCACAAGATTGAAAAACGTAACAAACAAAGTTGAAATTATTAAGCGTAAATTAAGACCACTATTGAACATCTGTATCAAAATTTGAATTAAAGTGGTCTTCGTTCCGATTTTCTCTATTCATTTGTATGTTGAAATTATCGCTTTATATGTCACATTGGTTAATGTTTTCAGTTTTCGAACCTCATTTTAACTGGCAAAGGAATATTCCCAAGGTATTCAGATGGAACCCATTTTTTTGTTTCCTTTCGTTCTCGTTTTAATTTCTGAGAGTTCTCTCTCTTCGCCTAAGGAAAAGGAGAAAAAACAAAGGAGTGTAATTACACTTTCTTGGAATTTTTCAGAAATACGCACACCCTGCTGGTGGTCAGTAGTTGTCAGATAAGCAGAAGGCAACACATTCTATTCGGAACTGAGAAGGAGAGTATTCATATTGTATGCCTTGCTCGCTTACATGCAGTTTGTCGATATGGAAGCGTGAAAGCGAAATGATTGAACATTAAAACTAAAGTTTGAAATTTTAAATCGTTGTGACAGGTTACCAAATATAAGTCAGCGCAATGCTGCAGCACAGTTAAACATTTCTCAACTTCTGAACTGCATTGAAAGTGTTGAACCGTAGAGTACAACACCGCTCAGATGACTTTAAAAAACATTATGATTACGAACGATTTATCAATGAGCTTCTTAGAAAGAATTATAGACAACAACTATTGATCAATTATTTTTATTATGTAAACAGTTATTGGGTCTTAAAGGATAATATACAGTACATAAATATAAGGTAAGTTTTTTCATTTTATTTTGAAATGTAGTACGTGTGAATTAAAGGGGGGGATGTAAATTTACCTAATTTTTATATCATTTATTGTTATCAAAATTACGGTGTCACAAACTGATCACGTTAAGCGGAACCCAATGTACTATGTAACCCAAACAAGTTATTTATTTTAAGAAATATTCGTTTTTCTCGAATTGTTCAACCAAGGAAATTCTCAATTTCTTTCATAAATACTAGAACTTAAGAAGCTGATTGTTTTTATTAGATACGTTTCGATAAATGAGAACCCTTTCTGAGAAACGTGCTGAGACTGGAAACGGTTCTCAATTATGCTGCTATTATATTAGGCTAGAGATGCGAAGACTACTAAAGTTTCCCATTAAAGACTTTCAAAATTAATTTATTTTCTATTTGACCTACGTGAAAATTTCATAAGCTATTAGTCATACATCTGTGTGAAAGTGATTATATTTAATGATAAATCTTCAAAATTAAAAAATTATTAATTATTATTTTTTTCAAGAAGAGCATAATTTAAAATATTTTATGTGCATTCCTTTTACGTACGAGACAGTTATTTTTATTCGTACGATATAATTAAGTCTTACAATTGAACTCAGGTCTTATTGTAAGCATTCGATAGAAATATAGTTAGAAAAATTAAACAGTAGTAAACATATCCATTCTCCTTACAAAATATATATGATTATTTTCTTAGTTTTGAAAAGAGGAGACTGGTTTTTGCAGATCAAAGCGAATTAATTTTAATCAGTGTTTTCAATACTTTACAATATTACAAATTAAACTGCCAATATATTAAGAAGTTATTTGGCGCTTAGAAATGCAAATGAAGCTCTGAAAATACTCCTAAATTAAAAAAAACATATTTTAAAAACTGTTTTAAAAAGTTATGAGTAATAACCAAATTAACGGTTTTGGTAGTAATTATATTGAATTATATTGAATTGATATTAAAACACCCTTATTTATTCTTAGTTAAATTATTGCTTTATATGTCACATTGGTTAATGTTTTCAGTTTATATATATAAAATATTTTATGTGCATTCCTTTTACGTACGAGACAGTTATTTTTATTCGTACGATATAATTAAGCCTTACAATTGAACTCAGGTCTTATTGTAAGCATTCGATAGAAATATAGTTAGAAAAATTAAACAGTAGTAAACATATCCATTCTCCTTACAAAATATATAGGATTATTTTCTTAGTTTTGAAAAGAGGAGACTGATTTTTGCAGATCAAAGCGAATTAATTTTAATCAATGTTTTCAATACTTTACAAGACTACAAATTAAACTGCCAATATATTAAGAATTTATTTGGCGCTTAGATATGTAAATGAAGCTCTTCAAATATTCCCAAATTAAAAAAAAATATTCAAAAAACTGTTTTAAAAAGTTATGAGTAATAACCGATTTATCTGTTCTAGTAGTAATTATATTGAATTATATTGAATTAAAACACTTATTTATTCTTACTTAAATTACAAAATTAATTGTAATAGAAACATTAAATTTTCAAGCAAATTTTAACTGACTTTTTAATTCTCAACAAGGTAAACTGCTGATATATTAAAAAGTTATTTGGCACTTACAAATGCAAATGAAGCACTTTAAATACTCATAAATTAAAAAATATATTTAAAAAACTGTTTTTAAAAGTTATGAGTAATAACCGATTTATCTATTCTGATAGTAATTATATTGAATTATATTGAATTGATATTAAAACACATTAATTCTTAGTTAAATTACAAAATCAATTGAAATAGAAATATTAAAATTTCAAGCAAATTTTAACTGACGTTTTAATACTCTACAAGGAAAACTGCCGATAGATTAAGAAATTATTTGGCGCTTTAGAAATGTAAATGAAGCGTTTCAAATACTCTTACATTAAAAAATATTTTAAAAACTGTTTTAAAAAGTTTTGAGTAATAACCGAATTATCTGTTCTGGTAGTAATTATATTGAATTATATTGAATTGATATTCAAACACCCTTATTTATTCTTAATTAAATTACAAAAATAATAGAAATAGAAATACTAAATTTTCAATCAAATTTCAATTCACGTTGTAATACTTAACAAGGTAAACGGCCGACACATTAAGAAGTTATTTGGCGCTTAGAAATGCAAATGAAGCGATTAAAATACTCAAATTAAAAAAAGATTATTTTAATATCTGTTTAAAAAAGTTATGAGTAGTAACAGAATTATCTGTTTTGGTAGTAATTATATTGAATTATATTGAATTGTTATTAAAACACCCTTATTTATTCTTAGTTATATTGCACAATTAATTGAAATAGAAATATTAAATTTTCAAGCAAATTTTAACTGATGTTTTAATACTCTAAATGGTAAACTGCCGATATATTAAGAAGTTATTTGGCTCTTACAAATGCAAATGAAGTGCTTCAAATGCTCCTAAATTTAAAATAATTATTTAAAAAACTGTTTTAATAAGTTATGATTAATAATCGAATTATCTATTCTGGATGTAATTATATTGAATTATATTGTATTGATATTAAAACACCCTTATTTATTCCTAGTTAAATATACAAAATCAATTGAAAATTAAATTTTCAAGCAAATTTCATTCATACCAACTTCTACTTCAACCTTATAAAATTTTAGTAAAGATAAAAATCTAACTTTCTTAATATTACTGTGTATTTTACCTTAGTAACTCAAAAAATTATTAACATTTTTTAAATGTAGTTCTTAGACAATGTTTGTAGATTTGTATCAAGTTTTAAATTTACTGTCCTACCTGAGATAATTTACCTAAATAGATACTCGAATTTCTTTATATACACTAGAAATAGAGAAGCTGAATATTTTAGATAAGCATCGATAAATGAACTCTCTTTCTTAGAAACGTGCTGAGACTGGTAACGGAGACTACTGATTATATTACTCTAAGAAGCCGGAGATGAGAGCTATGTTTAAAGTTTCCTTTTGCGTTTATCAGTAAAGATAAAATTTAATTTGTGTCAATGAATTTTTTTACCACTAAAACTAAGTTCTCAACTAAAAGGATGATTGAAAATTTGCTTTCATATTTCTTAGTCCAATATTATGTATATATACTATCGTGGTTTAGTCATGTTACTCTTACGAATAAAATGTTTTGCAAACACTGTACACCTGTTTAACCCATATTGGACCGCTGTCCTATAAACAGGACAGCAAATAAAATTCCATTTAATAATAAAGTTATAAATATTTTCTGAGTGGATTTTATTTTTACACCTTTAAAATAGACACACTTTAGCATAGTAACAAAAAAACTGAGAAATCAAATTATATTGTATTGTAAAATTTATTTTCAGCTACCTCTTAAAAATTGTCATTTTTTAATCTTTAATTTTATATTCATTATTATTATTTTTTAAACATTGTTGAGATTACTTTTAGTTTAAAAACAGAGCTAATAATGTAGCTGAAAGTTTTTGTTGAAAAATATATTTTACATGTGTATTTTGTAAGTATAAAAAAGTGCCCTAAAATTAAGACGACGGTCCAATCCTGATTATTTTTATATGACGTCGATATTGCATTGATAGAGCACATTATTTTCTTATTTTTCAATGAAAACCAGTTAAAACACCTGTTCACACACCTGGACACAACAAGGGGTAAATAGATGTCTATTCTATTCAGAAAACTGGAGATATTTTGCAAGATAAACTTACTCTCTTACTGCCAGTTCAATAACTGCAAAAGAAAACCTACAACAGTATGCTTAAAATGTAATGTTGGACTTTGTTTTGACTGTTTCCCCAAATTTTATCTATGAATCAGCCTAATGTAATGCAAGTGATATTTGTTAAGTTTTAGTAGTGTAATGGACCGTTGTCCTATTTATAGGACAGCCAATTACATAAAAAATTAAAAATATTTTTTCAAAATTTTGGTTTTATATATTTAGTTACATCATATTAATGATATGGATTAAGTTTTAATAACTTACAGAAATATTTAGTTGGTGTGGTACAATATGGGTTAAATAGTTGTTGTAACAGTCAATTAGCAGACACCTACATGTCATGTGGATGACATAACTTAAACATCAGAATCTATGTTTAACTATGCAGCCGGAAGGAATCCAGAGGGGAACATTCGAGAACATTTTCTAAGGTTGCTAGAAAAGAATACCGGAAGGATGGAAAGTGATAAAAAATGTTACATACACTCACTTCCAAAAGTTAAGCACGAAGATGAAAATGCTAATTTACGTAAGCCAATGAGAATTGAAGAGGATGCAATTCGCTACAGAGGTAGATGGAAGTATACAAATATGTTAGTTAACAGCCAATCGCACTTTCATGTCAAGAAATATGCAGAAAGTTCAGTCTTATAAGACGGCAGCTTTATGAAGGGTTACAGAAGTAGATTGTAAGTACTGATAGAAGATGTTTAAAAATTTCGTACAATTTGTTTTGAAGACAAACGTGTTTTTATGACTTCCAGAAAACGAATGGAAGATTCTGAGCGCTGGCGTGCTGTGGGGCGCATTGAAGCAGGGCAGTGGATCACAGATGTTGCTATTTTTTTCGGTGATCATCATTCTGTAATTTCACGTTTATGGAAACAATTTCAAACCACACAAGGCTCGTAGCAGGTCGCACAAGGGTTACAACCCCAGCTGAAGATCGACATGTTGCTATTTTAGCCAAGCGGAATCGCATAGCGACCTCGCCACGTGTGACATCTATGGTTACAGCGTTCATTGGTAATGCGATATCTGCAGCTACTGTAAGCCGAAGATTACATATGAGTGGACTGAACTCCTGGGCACTTCGAGTTTTTGTTTTTGTATCCGCCTAATTAAGAGGGACACGATTAAAGTGATGCCGGTAACATGTCAATTGGACTGTGTCTGAGTGGGGCAATGTCATGTTTATTGATGATTTAAGATTTGCTCTGGAGCCAGATGACAAGAGTATAAGGATACGGCGGGAACAAGGAACATGCAATCAGCACCAAAAAATCACCGAAAATCAAGCATTTCGAGGCGGAAGCATTATGATGTGGACAGGGATTTCATTAGGTCATTAGGATACCGCACTGACCTGCACATCTATAAACGTGCTTCTTTGATGGCTGTCCGGTATCGCGATAAGTCCTAGAACCCATTGTGAGATATTACGCTGCAGCAGTTGACCCTAATTTTGTTTTAATGGACGATAACGCACGTCCCCATAGAGCTGACATCGTCAATGACTATCTGGAGAGGGAAGGGATTGCGCTTATGGCGTGGCCAGCATATTCGCCCGACCTTAATCCTATTGAAAATCTTTGGGATGCTCTCGGCCCTGCTGTATCTTCACGTTTCCTACCTCCAGCCACTCTTATTGAGCTGGAAACTGCTCTACAAGAAGAATGGCGATTGCTTAGTTCTTCGGTGGTTGACCACCTTATTGAAAGTATGGTCACAAGGTGTAAACTTTGTATATAGATGAGGGGGGAGATCACATACCCTATTAATGTCCCTTTTTTCATTTTATGCTGTTTGTTTTCACTTTATATATAATTCTGTTTAAGTCTCCAGTATGTCATTATAACTTACAAAAATTTAATATTGTTTTCATTTCTGTATATAATTATTGATTTTGTTTATTGTATATAATTATTGATTTTGTTTGACCTTATAACTCTTTGTTAAAGTGAGATTTTCCTTTTCAGAATGAAATGCATAAAAAATGATTAAATACAGAAATACATTGAGTGAAGAACATTAAGAACAACTGTATTATAATAGCCTACATTTTCAAATTTAAAAAATTGCTGATGACAAAACAGAGTGTCATCTTTCTCATTAAAATGAAGATGTTTAAGGAATAGTCTGTTCTTATATTTATAGACAGTTCAATTTCAATTTCTCCTTCTTATCAATAGTTGTATTAGAATATATTTTATGTTTGAACAAAATGCATATTTATAGGCATTAAAAAATGTAAGATTTATTTTTTTAAATTTCTGTTTTAGTCTTTTGTAGTGGGATTTGCAGGTTTTTCAACAGTTTTGTAAACCCTGTCTCATACTAAAACTAAAATTCTGCATCAATATTTAGATTTATTATTCTACAAGATAAAGTAATTTCCCTAAAAACGTCCTCAATTCTTTCACACATGCTGGAATTGCTGACTGTTTTATTAGATACACATCGATAAACTAGATGTTTCTCAGAAACGTGCTGAGACTGGGAACAAGGATTATTAGTTTTGCTATTACTAGTGACTGGAGAGGAGGGAAAAAATCTAGTTAATATATTACCTAGCATTAAAATAGATTTATACTACAATGCCTGTATGTATGGCCAAGGAACTTAAATCTTAATTATAAAGATGATTGACACCGTGTTTGGTTTTTACACTTAACTTTCAGATCTGTATCAAATTTTGAACTTATAAGTCAACTGAAAGAAGTAGTTTAGCTGAAAAATATTTGATTTCTTCACGAGGAATAAAGTAGCCGACTTTTTATTACATACACCGATATATGAGCTCTCTTTCATGAAAACGTGCTTTGACTACAAGGATTGCTTGCATATTCTGTTTTATGTTATTATATGAAGCTAGGCATAGGTCCGACTACTAAATTCTATATTGAAAAAAATTAATACAAAATTTTGTTATTATATACTAGCATATAGCCCGTCATAGTATATTCCGCAATCTTTTATCTTTGCCAGTACTAGTACCTCAATTAATTACAAAGCACGATTATACAAATAATGTATTCCGTAAAGGAATTTTAATTATATTGTAAATGGAAAATTTGAATCATCTTTAAAACTAGCATATATCCCGTTATATGACGGAATCAGTAAAATTTTTAAATTTCTAGAATTGTAGAGTACGATATTAGGCTGGTAAAAAAACGGTTTGTTTTTTGGCTGAGAATTCTCCGATACACGCTCAAGAAATTGTTTATCTTCATACTCCTCTATAGTCTCCCGATACTGTGAATGCAGTTTAGAATCACGTTGAATTAATTTAGAAAGATAATTCAAAGTTTTTTTTTAGCTACGTCGTAGTTATCGTTAAATTCTTCCCATTTTTTTACACAATTAATGGAAGTGAAGGAAGGAAACTATCATTTCCACTACACCCTGGAGGTAAATAGAATTTATTGTTAATACCGTTGATAAAATTTTCATTGCAGCAAAAAATAATCGATGATTAAATTTAAAATTATCACATATGCACCTAATCTATTATTTAAGGCAAATATAAAAGAGAATTATATACTTAATATCTAAGTTCCGTGATAAAACGTATGAAAATAATGCAGACGATATTTAAGTAATTTAAAATAAGAAATAATTAAATAAGATTGTTAAAGGAATGACGTCATAATGCTAGAAAAATGTTATTTTAACTATTTATTCTGTGACATATTGATACATTTAATAGCCTGCTCTTAAACGGGAAAAACAAGACTTGAAATAATGGCATTAAGTGTTAGGGGATAAAGGGGTGGCTTTCGAACGTTTCTAATCCTAACTCATCACGAATCCAATATGGATGCCTCTATCAATTCCAGTTACAACCGCTTCAAAATTTGAGGACAGAAGGACAGATAACTTAGGCTATTATTATTTAGGGGATGTTGGATCAGAATAACTGAAAAACATAATTAATAAGATGATTGAAATTTAGCATGTAGTACTAACTAAAACTAAACATTCCC
>CM063510.1:55768338-55773338 GCA_032207245.1 Pardosa pseudoannulata | reverse complement strand
CCTTCGGTACCGCAGTTCGTGGGTTTGAATTCCACTGTGGAATGGATGTTCGTAGCCGTTCGGAATCGGCTTTTAGCTGTAGGTCCCGGTCTCATTAGCCCTCATGTGACAAAAAGTAGACCGTAGCATTCCAAACCAAAGGGACTGAATTAATCAAAATTAAATTTTTTTAAGCAGAAAGAGTAAAACTATACTTCAAATATCCTAATAATTACAAAAATATATAGTGTTAATTTTCGATTTTACTTGTCCTGCCGAACGCTGGCCGATTGGTTAGGGCACTGATCGTCGGTACCGGAGTTCGTGGTTCGAATCCCACTATGGCATGGATGTTCGTAGCCGTTCGGAATCGGCTTTAAGCAGTAGGTCCCGGTCTCATTAGCCCTCGTGTGAAAAACAGTAGACCGTAGCGCTCCAAACCAAACCAAACCAAACCACTTGTTCCTACTGTCCGTCAATGTGTTAAAAGCAGTCTTCTCTTAAAGGTAACTCGAGTAATGCAGTTTTGCCTGAAAAGCTGCTGTTAGTTTGTTGATTTGTTAATTATATTGCTAAATTATGTGTTAAATTAAGTAGTCAAGTTAAATGTATGGTAAAGTGTACCAAGAGATAATCTACGGTATGATCGTATAGTGAAGTTCTAATGGGGCCAAAATGGGCCAAAATGGGGTAAACCAAAATGGAGCAGCGATTACACTCAAGGTACGCTAAGTCTCAAGAATAGAAAAGCACATATAATAACTTTTACTGACACTGAAATTACATTAAGACACATTTATTGATCTGAATAAGCATTAAAATTGAAGTACCATGTATTGGGAACACACTTACCCATCTGTCGAAATGCAGTGTCCCAAAAAGGAAAAAAAATGAATCCTGAAAAAATGGCTCCAACTAAAAACTGGCACCTTTTCAACAAAACTGATGGGAGAAGGTACCGTTTACTTGTTATAACTCTCACCACGCCATGAACATCAAGAGCACGCCAAGCAAATAGTATGCCACTCGCCAACACGCAATACCCCACTGGTCACAGTTATCACCCGGGGACACAAAGAGCAGCTGCAATTGCTCAATTGGCAACAAAGCATGAATAACTAGTCAACTGATACAATATGTGCAAACCCCCCCTTTAAGTCGCCCACTCATCATGACAAGGAACGCAATTCAATCCCCGAACAGTTTGGCCAGAACCATCCAAGAGATCAAAGGCCTACACTCCTCAATGATGACCACGTAAACTCAAAGCAAGTAATGCACAAATTAATGAATATTAAAAACTATGCCACAAGCAATGACTGTCTAATGTTGTGTAAATGAGCTGTTCGGAGGATCTCTACACAAGATATATGAACGCCTTCATTCTGCTATGATACCATATGCATATCGTACAACTTTCATGTACACTGTCTATCAGTAAGTATTTGGACACCTATGAAAATGACGATATCTGTGGTCCTGAGGTACATCACGGCCTCCACCGGTATACACTGTGTAGGTATCGGTATTAGTCGCATGCAAGATGCCGCCCAGTTAGGAGCTCTCTGATTTCGAGAAAGGTATAAATATCGGGTATCACAAATGTGGACGATCCTTAAGGGATATATCTGAAGTACCCCAAATCGACAGTGGCCTATGTGATTAAGAAGTGGAAGGTGAGCGATGATTGTCGGAATGTGCCCCGAGTCGGCAGACCAACGAAACTGGTAGATAGAGACCAACGAGTGCTGTCCAGAGAAATCAGGAAGAACAGCACCCAAACGACGGCCCTCAACCGCGAGGAGTATCAACAGACATCAAGGAGAGTTGTTTCAATGAATACCATCCGTAAGGAAACACATCTGATTGGTTTTCATGGTCGTGCTGCTGCCCATAAGCCTTTGATCACTAAGTCCAACCATGCTGCCAGTCACGCTGTCCAAACAAGGCTCGGTCAATGTGGTGAAAAGCACATCGAAATTGGACCGCTGATCAGTGGAAACGGGTTCTTTAAGCGACGAATCAAGGTTCACCCTTTACCGTTCGGATGGCAGGGTCTGGGTCTGGCGCCTGTCTGGAGAACGTCTCCTGCCAGAATGCATTGTGCCAACAGTCAACTTCGGCGGAGGTGGAATTATGGTCTGGGAATTTTTCCTGGTATGGACTGGGACCCTTGGTCCTCATTCATGGTAAGCTCAACGCCCATGCCTACTGCACTATCTTGGATGACAATGTGCTTCCTACGTTGTGGCAGTTTTACGGGTTGGACTCCAGTTACATTCAGGATGACAATGTCAGTTTTCATGGTTCGAGGTTAACCAAGGCTTGGTATGGTTCCAATGGAGTTCATCGAATGGACTGGCCTGCCCAGACCCCAGACCTGAACCCTATCGAAAACCTCTGGGACGAGTTGGATCGCCGAATTAAGGGATGAACTACCCTTCCAAAATCGGTGAAAGAACTTGTATGTCTACTTCAAACTGAGTGGTAGACAATACCACTAGCTGTAATACAAAGACTTGTGGAAAGTATGCCCCGGAGGGTTCACGCTGTAATTGCCTCTCATGGAGGCTCTACACGCTATTGATTTTGAATAAAATTATTTTTTCTCTTCTGTCACAGGTGTTCTTTTCTATCACAGTGCATTTACATAAGAAACGTTATTTTAAGAATTCGTATATTATTTAACAGCATTCAGTACATAATTTTGTATAGCAAATGTGCTTTATTATACAAGTACATCATTGGTAGTTATACATCCAAAATATATGTGACTTGGACTGATAGTCATTTAAAAAAACACATAAGATTAGATGCGAATTAAATCTACTTAAAAATTTTTAAAACTGTTTTCCTGTGTAAAAAATGTATTCTTTGTGCTACAATAAAGAGCGCTACAATTTGTGCTACAATAAAGAGAGATTTAAAAATATTACATATTTTGTATAGAAATAAACTTTATTTTCCGAAAGAAACTCACCAGTTGGCTAGAATAGAGGAATAATAAAATCGATCGTGTAGAAATTGTCGCAGCACTGGCCAAGATAGTTCTTCTTTCTTCTGTGTGGTAAATACTGGCGACGGTTCTGTACTATGTCACAACTGCCAATTTTGTAGTCCATTTTCAAGATATATGTTTTTACATTAGACTTGGAAATGCGGTTTGAGAAGCAAAATGCATTTTATCTCGCTTTAAATTATTTTTCATTTGGAGACACATCATAAATATAGTTTTATAAATAATTTATATTTTCTACAGAAATCCAGATACGTAGAGTAAATATACGTAAAGTGTTAGGGTTGGATAAATTATGATAAGAATGACCTAATATTCAAAATTTTGTTTATCTTTTCCTTTTTGGTATGCATAATAAATATATATAATACATATTCTCATATATATATATATATATATATATATATATATATATATATATATATATATATATATGTATATGTATATATATATGTATGTATATATATATGTATATATATATATATATATGTATATATATATATATATATGTATGTATATATATATATATATATATATATATATATATATATATATATATATATATATATATATATATATATATATATATATATATAATATATATATATATATATATGTATATATATATATATATATATATATATATATATATATATATATATATATATATATATATATATATATACATATATACATATATATATATATATATATATATATATATATATATATATATATATATGTATATATATATATATATATATATATGTATATATATGTATATATATATATATATATATATATATATATATATATATATATATATATATATATATATATATATATATATATATATATATATATATATATATATATATATATATATATATATATATATATATATATATATATATATACACACACACACACACACACACACACACACACACACACATATATATATATATATATATATATATATATATATATATAACATAGAGAGAGAGAGAGAGTGATAGAGAGAGAAAAATGGATAAAAAAGAGCATGATAAATTATTAAACTATAATTTGCATCTTTAACTTTATTTTTCATCCTAATTTGGTGAAATGTATTCAGTGAAGGAAAACTAACGTGTGAAGCTAACTCGGCCTGCAAGCTTACACCTGTAACGAGGGATTTTTTTATGTCAAACCGTCATATTTTTCAAGGCTGTGAGAGCCTTTAGCTTCATTTATCACTAGTGCATGGCTGCGTTTTGAGAACGACGCGCGTAATGCGTCTAGTAGAATTAAAATAGCTGTCTTTTTCTTATACGGTTAATAAATATGATTTCACCATGACTCCCGAAGTATGAATCCTATAAGACTTGTATTTCTGTGTTTAATTGATGATCAAAATGATAAGAAATTTAATCAATCTTAAATCAACTTTCTACTATTCTTTATGTGAGCAAAATTTCGTTTCGATACACACCTGTATTATTTGTATTGGGACCACCAATGCAAACTATTGGTTAATGACACAACAGTTGGTTATATCAGTAACGCTTTGGGGTACGAGGCATAGGTACAGGCAAAGTACCGCAATTTCAGGTAGGTAATAGTCTGTGTTAAACTAATGGGTTACTGTTAATAAGTCTGTGTAAAACTAGCTTGTTAAACTAATGGGTCTCTCTAGAGTATAACCCATACACGTGAGAATTGACGAAAAGGGAAAGAAAGCTCATTGAATAATCAGTCTTACTACCAAAGTGAGACTGATGATTCCCATTAGTTTAACAAGCATTTTTTTCTTTGCAGTAGAAGTCTAACTCTTGACGCTGATAAACATCTTTCTTTCTGCTCCCTAGTCCATTTCTCAAAATTGTCCTTAAAAACTACTCAGTATATGATGTCACGATCTCGAGATTGATTCGGTTGATTTTAGTTTTCCGCGATTGGCAAAGTAGAAAGAAATTGAGTTGAAAACAAAATGGATGTTGACGCCGATGATGTCGAATACAAT
>CM063510.1:55745838-55760838 GCA_032207245.1 Pardosa pseudoannulata | reverse complement strand
TGTTTTTTGCAAATAATTTAATTTTTATGAGTATGAAGGGAATTAGTAATACAAATTACAAATAATCATACAAGTACAAAAATAAACACAACGTCACCTTTACAAGAAAATTATTCAATCTAATAAAATACTTCAATTGCTAGTGCTCAAATTTGCTTTTAATACGAAGTTACAACTTATATTTTCTATCTAAAATAAAATAGATATTAGCTGTTAGAGAAAATTTCGTTTCGTTTTCCATTATCACATATTCAAGTCAATCGTTTAAGCTAGATTATTTTAACAGTATAAATGATTTCCCTTGCAAAGTGTAATTTCATGATGTTTTAGAAGTCTCAATTCAGTGAATTTTTTACCAGCGGCATCTTAAGCGAAATGTTCTGTACCTCCACATATTGATCAAATACACCGATTCTAGAAAATTCAATAAGTTAGCGTAAACACACTTTTATACTACATTTCCCAAACCAATTTTAAAGGTATTCAGAGCAGTCACTTCATTGAATATCCTACACTGAAACTCCTATTAACTATGCAGTAACACTTCGACGCTGGCAGTCGAATTCTTCGCTTTAGAAATTTTAAATTAAACTTCTCTTGGAGTTATTTGAAAGAGAACCTATAGATGTCTTACCATGAATTTGAATTTATTATGGGTAAATTTGTTTAGTGATTCGTTCAATTTGCCAATTCTTCCTTCGAATTTGAAAGTCACTTCGGATATCAGAAAAATTGTTTAGTGTTTGATCATTCTTTATTTTTTATAGATTTTCATTGAAAAAGACAAAATTTTTTATTACAACGACCGTTTTTCAATTCATTGAAAAGTAAAAAGTTCCGATTTTTAATGAAATTTTTACTAAATATTTAATAACACTCTGACTTTTATATATGACTTAGTTTTGTCATTTTATGTGGTTTATATTTTTAAATGATATAAAAATATACACCATATATAAAAAAGTGAAATTTATTTATTCGCAAGTTAAATTTTGAAATTTGAGCATTGAAAACAAAATTTTAATATCAGTTTGAAGTAAAACATGTTTTTTAATCGATAAACCAAACCTTTAAAGGTATGTAATATTTTTATATCTAAAAAAATTTAAAAAGCTTTTAGAAAAACTAAAACTTTAAACAAAGAATAGTGCTTATTATATTATGAAAGGAAATACATTATTTGTGTTAATAAAATATTACTTTGATAGAAAAACAGTTTTATTTTTATAGCTTAATAGTTGATTTGTAGGTAAGTATATTAAAAAATACGTGAATAGATTTTCTTTTGTTTAAATGTATTGTTTTATATAAAAATAAATTTCCTTACACAAAGCAAACTGTATAATTTTTTATATAAAGAGTTTAACTTTATAAAAAATAAATTTTTTATAAAATTTTTTATAAAGGGAAAATTAAAACAAAGGGTAGTGTTTATTATATTATGAAAGTGAATACATTACTTGTTAATAAAATATTACTTCACAGAATAAAAATTATAACGAATTTGAGTTTGAAAGAAAAATAGTTTTATATTTATATCTTAATAGTTAATTTGCAGGTAAGTATATTTAAGAATAATTGAATAGATTTTCTTTTGTTTAAAAACATTGCTTTATATAAAAAATAATTTTTTTACACAAAGCAAACAATATAAAGAGCAAAATATATACTTTTTTATATAAAAGGTCTAACTTTTTAAAAAATTAATTTTATGAAGTTAGATCCTTATTAATGATCTGGGCAAAAAAAGTTATTGTACTTAGTTTATAGTTATACTGCAGCTTCTTATTTTATATTGAATAGAAAATTCAATTATTAAAAGGACGAATTTTCAGTTTGAAAAGTTCTTTAAGAATATTAGGAACACAGTTTGCTCTTAAAATCTTATGTACTTATAAAAATGTTATTATAAAGGCCAATAAATGTACAAAAAATGCATACATAAATCTATATAAGAAACCCTGTAAAGTCTCAAATAAGTATTTTTAGTTTTACCAGAGCTTCTTATGTTATAGTGAATCAAGAATTCAACTATTATAAGGACGAATTTTCAGCCATAAAAGTATGTTTCTTTAAAAATATAGGAAACACAGGTTGCCCTTAAAATCCTATGTACTTATTAAAATGTTATTTTAAAGGCCAATAAATCAACAAGAAATGCATATATAAATCCATATAAGAAACCCTCTACAGTCTCAAATAAGAAGCTCTAGTTATACCAGAGCTTCTTATTTTATAGTGAATCGAAAATTCAACTATTACAAGGACGAATTTTCAGCTAGAAAAGTATGTTTCTTTAAGAATATAAGGAACACGGGTTACCTTTAAAATCCTATGTACTTACTAATATGTTATTATAAAGTCCAACAAAAGTCCAAAAAATTCATATATAAATCTATATAAACCCCCTCTCAAATAAACTTTATAAGAGGGTGTAAAATAAAGTAATAAATAAAGTTATTATTATTATTCCCAAAGGGAAGGCACTTACTTTTACTGTTTTCGTCACTATAAACAAAAGGTATATGTTGCCCATTTCATTATGGGGGCACCTTATAGGCAACCAATATTACTCCCTAAGACGGGGCAACACAAATAAACTGAGTCCTCTTAATTTAGAAGCAGGGAACAAGATGTTGAACCGCAGGCTTGTCACACCACCTTCAGAGGCATTTTGTGGGAACTGAAAAGGCATTGTGATCACGATTTTATATTACTTGAGCCGGGATCGTTGGCGCGGTCCTTTAACCTCAGCTCCTGAGGAGCTTAAACTGCGGACGCTGAGATACCGAGTTCTATACCCAACCAATCGGACTTTGAACCATATACTTAGACTATCGCTATAATTACTCCACCCATTAATGAACACGGTAGATCTTTGACCAGCTCAACCACTAAACTCGCAACCCTGTTATGAGATCCGTATCTTTGCAGATTGATCTACCGCGGCTCCGTAATAAAAAATCCGGCTCGACCATTAAACTCACAACCCTGTTATGAGATCGGTATCTATGCAGATTGATCTACCGTGGCTCCATAACAAAAAATTGGGATCGACCATTGAACTCACAACCCTGTTATGAGATCGGTATCTTTGCAGATTGATCTGCTGAGGCTCCGTAATAAAAAATCCAGCTCAACCATTAAACTCACAACCCTGTTATGAGATCGGTATCTCTGCAGATTAATCTATAATAAAAAATGTTTAAATAATTTTTTTCATCAAACCATTATTTTCCGTGACATCTGTTATACACCTAAGTCTGATTCCACCAGCAATATATTTTCTTTAGGTGTGTACATGCTTCAAGCTCCTTAGGTACTCGAATGATCTATGTTCTCCCTGGTAGTCTTAACCTTACTTCAATAGTGTTTGCTCCTTAACGAGTTGGACTAATTAAACTCGAAACGTGACGGGAACTCTTGTAGACCAGTAGTAGCTCTTGTTTGGTTTGGTTTGGAGAGCTACGGTCTACTTTTTGCAACACGAGGGCTAATGAGACCGGGACCTACAGCTTAAAGTCGAATCCGAACGGCTACGAACATCCATGCCACTGTGGGATTCGAACCCACGAACTCCAGAATCCGAAGGCCAGCACCCTAACCAATCGGCCATGGTTCGGCGTAGTAGCTCTTGTAGCTGTCACGGGTTGCTGTCGCGGATATTGTACATCATCTCGAATGGGGCTTTCTCGAATGGGGACTAGTAAATAGTTGACTTAAGTATCATATGTGGCTTCAAATTTGATTAATGTCTCAGTGATTATTTCATTTTCTTTTATTTTTATGTAATAAGTGAATGAGAGAGTTAAGTACCTTTCATTTTGTAAAGTCTTATACAAGTAACAGATAATTTTTGATTCAGTACCTTTATAATCATCATTTAGCTTTGCTGTATAGTTTTGTATTGTTTAGTTTTGTTGTAATGACGTAATACATTTTATAAAAGCATGAAATATGCACAGGAAGTAAGAAATTAGGAATCTACTTACCTGCAAAATAACTTCAAGTAAGAAACTAATTTTTTTATACCAAATAGAAGGTATATGCAGCGCAGTTGCGTTGGGGTAGCGCTTTGCTCTCTTATGACACAGTTTCGAGATTCGATCCTTGCGTTAGGCAAGGTTGCCTCAGCCTTTCATCCCTTCAGTGGGTATATAAAATGAGAACCAAGCATGCTTGGGATATATATATATATATATATATATATATATATATATATATATACATATATATACATATATATATACATATACATATATATACATATTCATATATATACATATACATATATATATACATATGTATATATACATACACACACACACACACACATATATATATATATATATATATATATATATATATATATATATATATATATATATATATATATATATAAATTCATTATATGTGTCTTTGTTGTGACATGTTTATATTTAGGATTGATATGACTATTTTGGTAACAAATACTATAAAGTTAAGATAATATTATCAAACATAAAATAAACAATATAGGTAAGAGGATAAATATAAAGAACGTGAAAAAGTTTACATTCATTCTGTATGTTGTCAGTATTTGTGGCGTAGCTTAACCGGAGTCACTCTCCTATTTGGAGTTTTGAAGTCATGTTTATTTCACTGTCTTTAAATCTGGATTCAAATATTTTACTAGTTAGTGTTCAAATTCTTCGCTTAGGTTCTCAACGTAAATTCAACCTTGAAGTTACCAATGCATAGTCACCATTGATACTCTGTCAACTTATTCTAATATCTCATACTTTCTCTAAGACAAAGTTCTCTGACATTTTTAATTTACTCTGTAGTGTAACTCGAGAGGTTGGGATGGCTTGAATATCTATTGGGAATTAACCATCTGTCTTGCCCTTAATAGTTGTTCTTTTATCTAGATTTATCGAAAAAATATTTGGGATATTCATAAAAATATTATTTATTATAAACTAGCATATAGTCCGTCATATGACAGGATTATTAAATTTTTTAATTTCCCAGAATTGTAAAATACCCTGTGAGGCAAGTGTTTGCTTTTTGCTCAATAATTTGTTATTTTCATACTCCTCTAAAGTCTCCCGATACTGTGAATGCAGTTAGAATCACATTGAATTAATTTAGTCAAACTGTATGGTTATGTATAAAAACAAACACACAAACGAACGATCTTCTTAAGTTTCAAAGATATGTAACTTTTTTAGATATTTATCATTTCATGACTTTTATAAAAAAAATTTGTTGTTAATACCGGCAAAAAAATTTTTCATTGCATGAGTTAAATGTATACTTAGCTCTCTAACCGAGAGCGTCGTTGAAATCGCATTCAAAATTTCTTGCACAACTGTTTAAAGTCCTACTTTTATTATTTTTTTTAAATCATGGAAATGTGCGAGTTCACTTTATCCTTGAATATTTTACTTCAACCATTTTTTCGTAAAACTGAGTGCAACACCATTCCACTTTTAACCCTCCGAGGAAAAAAAGTCTCCAAAAAATACGCTAAATTTTCATTGTGTCAGTGACCAATGTGTTTATGATTTTTTGCTTCACAATTTGTCGACTAGATTGGAATACGGAAAACCCACCCTCGTTACTGTCCTTTTACTTCCGGTTATAAATAGATGTAAACATTATAGATTGTTAATTTTTAATCCACATAAAGCTCGTCAAGTCTCGAAGATCATCCCATAAGAAATAATGGGTTCTAAAAGTACAAATAAAAATATTCTTTAAGAGAATGATTTCTATCTCTTTTATGAAAGTCATCCAAGCTATTTAAGTGGTGCAATGAGAGATACATCTGTTACCGCGAACGAAATACTTCGAAATAGCGATTTACAAAGCCATGAAAAGCTATCAGCATCTTTGTGCCACATGGAGTAGGTGTGCAGTTCCTAAACAATCGTCCTGACCCATCTACCTCAAAAACTGGTAGAAATGTACATTACATCCATTTTCGGAACGTTTTTGGAGGTCGAAAATTATACGTGACAATTGCTTTGAAGACATCATATCGCTTTGGCGGAATTGTACGTGCGAACCGCTTAGAGGGTTAAAATAATATAATTAATTACTTTTAAAACAACCAATTTTTCATAGTTATTAAAGCAACTTGTACAGAAAATATATCGCTAATCACATATTGGAATTTCCAAAACATTGATGAATAAACAATTTAAAAAAAAATATTTTATATTATAGCTATCTTAACTATCATAGGTTTATATTTTAATAGTCATATCGAATTTGACGTATTTTGTTCCTAAATATTCTTTGTGCTAGCCTTTTTTTTATTATTTTATTTTAACCATTTATTTTTTAAAACCGACGTCCGCTTCATTGTTAATGACCCCGACGGAAGCAATAAACAAAAGCCTTACTTTTAAACTTTTAAAATGCCCTTGTAACGCGTCACTCCGGGAAGAAAAATAATTAATCAACATTAGCTTTTGGATTAAATTAGCATGTAACATGTCTGAACCGTACAACCATCTAGGTAAGATACGAAACCTTGTAAGGTACAATTTTATTGGCCTGTTAATCGATCACCGCTTGCTGTAAATTTGCTATTAATTGCGGTAGATACGGCGGCATAACGCAAATCGCAGCGTTAACGACTCTTGCGGAAAATTTCTGGCGGACATTGCAGGTGATTGATTTTTGTCCAGATCTGGAATTAATTAGAATTTTTTTTCCTTAAGGGGGTTTCTTTTCTTAGATCACGAAAGAAAAAAAATGTAACAAAGTTTTAATTTATTATTATAATTTATTACGGTTCTTCCTGTAAATATGTTTAAGTCATTCCTGAAGTAAAACCCGACTTATTTTGTTTTCATTAAGTTTTATTATTTATTTTTTTCTTCAATAGTCGACTTATTCTTTATCATTAGTTTTCACGAAAGTGAAACTATTCTTATATGTACCCTAATATTACTCTTATATGTATTATATATAGACATATACTTGCACTCCATTAATTTACACCAGTATTCAAAGTAAAAACAAAGTTTACTGAAAACATTAAATGACTTCTCTTAAACCTTAACACATTGTACACGAGTCACGTACTAGTACTAGTTAGTGTAACAATATGGTTTGCCTTCGGGTACTAAAATAACGGTATATACAGGAAAACGAGGCCGAATGTTCTTGTCTATTACATAGATTCTAGAAAAATTTAGACAAACAAATACTACTTTTTACATCAATTGATACGAAACCACAGAACGGAAAAGTTGATTAAAATAATCAATTTAGATTTAAAATTAACATTTTACTTATCCTTGCGAACATAGTACTATATATATATATATATATATATATATATATATAAATATATATATATATATATATATATATATATGTATATATGTATATATATTTGTATTTATTTATATATATATATATGTTTGTTTATCTGTCTATATATATATTTGTTTATATATTTCAATATAAAATACGAAAATTTCGTTAAAAAATTAAATAATTTTCAATCTATTGAGATTTAACTGAATAACTAAATTTACGCTCAAAACACCCACTCTCGGTACAATTCTGATGCAAAATGTACCTGCACACAATGTGTTAACTATCATAGGTTTTAATTTTAGTAGTCATTTGGACTTCGACGTATTTTGTGCTAGTCATTTTTTTTTGTATAATATTTTCTTTCCATCTTTTATTTCTTAAAACCGACGTCTGCTTGATTGTTAATCACCCCGACGGAAGCAATCAACAAAATCATTACTTTTAAACTTTTAAAATGCCCTTGTAACGCGTCACTCCGGGAAGAAAAATAATTAATCAACATTAGCTTTTGGATTAAATTAGCATGTAACATGTCTGAGCCGTACAACCCCCTAGGTAAGATACGAAACCTTGTAAGGTACAATTTTATTGGCCTGTTAATCGATCACCGCTTGCTGTAAATTTGCTATTAATTGCGGTAGGATACGGCGACATAACGCAAATCGCAGCCTTAACGACTCCTGCGGAAAATTTTTGCGGATATTGCAGGTGATTGATTTTTGTCCAGATCTGGAATTAATTAGAATTTTTTTCCTTAAGGGGTTTCTTTTCTTAGATCATGAAAGAAAAAAAATGTAACAAAGTTTTAATTTATTATTATAATTTATTACGGTTCTTCCTGTAAATATGTTTAAGTCATTGCTTAAGTAAATCCCGACTTAATTTTTGTCATTAATTTTTATTATTTTTTTTTTAATCTTCAATAGTCGACTTATTTTTATCATTAGTTTTCACGAAAATGAAACTATTCTTATATGTACCCTAATATTACTCTTATATGTATTATATATAGACATATACTTGCACTCCATTAATTTTACACCACTATTCAAAGAAAAACAATGCTTACTGAAAACATTAAATGACTTCTCCTAAACCTTAACATATTGTACACGGGGTCACGTACTAGTACGTTTTCTGACGATTGATACTTGAGCGCTGGACACGAACTAGTACCGGTTAATGTAACAACATGGTTTGTTTTCGGGTACAAAAAATAACTGTGTATACAGGAAAACGAACCCGAATGTTCTTCTCTACTACATAGAGTCTGAAAAATTTAGACAAACAAATACTAGTTTTTTACATCAGTTGATACGAAACCACAGAACGGGAAAGTTGATTAAAATAATCAATTTAGATTTAAAATTAACGTTTTATTTATCCTTGCGAACATATGATATATATATATATATATATGTATATATATATATATATATATATATATATATATATATATATATATATATATATATATATATATGTCTATTTATATATTTGTTTATATATTTCAATATAAAATACGAAAAGTTCGTTAAAAAAATGAAATAATTTTCCATCTATTGAGATTTAACTGAATAACTAAAATTAAGGCCCAAAGCTCCAGCTCTCGGTACAATTCTGATGCGAAATGTACCCTCACACAATGTGTTAACTATCATAGGTTTTAATTTTAGTAGTCATTTGGACTTCGACGTATTTTGTGCTAGTCATTTTTTTTTGTATAATATTTTCTTTCCATCTTTTATTTCTTAAAACCGACGTCTGCTTGATTGTTAATCACCCCGACGGAAGCAATCAACAAAATCATTACTTTTAAACTTTTAAAATGCCCTTGTAACGCGTCACTCCGGGAAGAAAAATAATTAATCAACATTAGCTTTTGGATTAAATTAGCATGTAACATGTCTGAGCCGTACAACCCCCTAGGTAAGATACGAAACCTTGTAAGGTACAATTTTATTGGCCTGTTAATCGATCACCGCTTGCTGTAAATTTGCTATTAATTGCGGTAGATACGGCGGCATAACGCAAATCGCAGCGTTAACGACTCTTGCGGAAAATTTCTGGCGGACATTGCAGGTGATTGATTTTTGTCCAGATCTGGAATTAATTAGAATTTTTATCCTTAAGGGGTTTCTTTCTTTAGATCATGAAAGAAGAAATATTTAAAAAATTAATTAAATATTTTTAAAGTTTTAATTTATTATTATAATTTATTTCGGTTCTTCTTGTAAATATGTTTAAGTTATTGCTTTAGTAAATCACGACTTATTTTTTTTCATTAGTTTTATTATTATTTATTTTTTATCTTCATTAGTCGACTTATTCTTTATCATTAGTTTTCACGGAAATGAAACTATTCTTATATGTACCCTAATATTACTCTTATATGTATTATATATAGACATATACTTGCATCCATTAATTTACACCAGAATTCAAAATAAAAACAACGCTTACTGAAAACATTAAATGACTTCTCCTAAACCTTAACACATTGTACACGGGTCACGTACTAGTACGTTTTCTGACGATTGATACTTGAGCTCAGGTCACGCACTAGAACGGGTGAGTGTAACAACATGGTTTGTGGGTACAAAAATAACGGTATGTACAGGAAAACGAAGCCGAATGTTCTTGTCTACTATATAGATTCCGGAAAAATTTAGACAAATAAACACTAGTTTTTACATCAGTTGATACGGAACCACAGAACGGAAAGGTTTATTAAAAATCAATTTTATATATATATATAAAATATATATATATTTTAATATATATATAAACCTATGTATATATATATATATATATATATATATTATATATATATGTATATATATATATCTATATATATATATATATTATATATATATATATATATATATATATATATATATATATATATATATATATATATATATATATATATATATATATATATATATATATATATACACACACACATATAATATATATACATATATATATTATATTTATACATATATATACATATATATATACATATATATATATATATATATATATATATATATATATATATGTTTATTTCTTTATTTGTCTATTTATATATTTGTTTATATTTCAATATAAAATACGAAAAGCTGGTTAAAAATTAAATAATTTTCGATCTATTGAGATTTAACTGAATAACAAAATATACTTGCAATACACCCGCTCCTGGTATAATGCTGCTGCGAAATGTACCCGCACATAATGTGTTAACTATCATAGGTTTTTAATAGTCATTTCGACTTCGACGTTTTTGTGCTTTGATATTTTTAACAAAGTTTTAATTTATTATTATAATTTATTTCGGTTCTTCTTGTAAATATGTTTAAGTCATTGCTTTAGTAAATCACGACTTATTCTTTCTTCATTAGTTTTTATTATTTATTTTTTATCTTCATTATTCGACTTATTTTAATCATTTGTTTTTAAGAAAATGAAACAAATCTTATACGTACCTTAATATTACTCTGATACAGGGTGTTTAAAAAATGACCAGTATATTTGAAAAAACAATAAAAACAACTGACAGTGATAGAAATACACAGTTTATTGCAATATGCTTTGGACAATATTAAATTTTTAGGTAGACAAACTTTGAAAATGAGTTACAATGTTCCACAACAGATGACGCTCCAGTCTGGAAAAATCTAAACTACGATATCCATCATGCGCAGCAATAATATGGCTTATCCTGAGGACGAAATTATCAGAAACCCTTGTAAACGTCTCAGACAGAATGGCTTTACATGCAGAACAGATGTACTGTTCCAGTTATTCAATTGTTTCTCGATAGTGGCGGTACACCTGATCTTTTAAGAGTCTCCAGACAAATATCGTAGTTTAAATTTTTAAAGGCTGCAGCGTCATCTGCTGTGTAATATTGTATCTAATTTTAAAGTTTTGGGGCAAAGAATATTTTCTATTGCCCCAAGCATATTGCAATAAACTGCAAATATCTATCACTGTCCGTTTAGTTTTTTTATCGATTTTTGAAATATACCGGTCATTTTTGAAACACCCTGTATGTATTATGTATAGACCCAAACTTACACTCCATTAATTTACACCAGTATTCAAAGTAAAAACAAAGCTTACTGAAAACGTTAAATGACTTCTCCTAAACTTTACTACATTGTATGCAAGACCAGTGGCGTACGTAAAATTTTTTCAAGGGGAGGGTCATAATTTTCAAGGGTAGGTTCATAATTTAAAAAAAAAAATTCCCGCATAATTTATACTAAAATTTTTATTTTTTCCATTTTGTCTGAGCTCAAGGGAGGTGTTTAAACCCCTAAACCCTCCTTACCTACACCCCTGTGATGTACACGTACTAGTACGTTTTCTGACGATTGATACTTGAACGCGAGATACGTACTAGTACGTTTTCTGACTATTGATACTTGAGAGCAGGTCACGTACTAATACGGGTTTTTGCAGTGTACCTCTTCATGGAGGAAAATACTTTGAAATTTACCACACTATAAAACATTATTAGTTTTATGATTGCTCTTTTTATTTTATTATAATGTAAAAATATTTATATATAACATCGTGCTAAATAATTAAAACTATATACTACTATTTCTATTTGATTTTTCATATTTACGATACTATTATAAATTTATTAAAAAATATTTTTTTTGTTTACAAAAATCTTATGGTTGTTATTTATGTATTTCTATTTATATATTTGTTTATATATTTCAATATAAAATACGGAAAGTTGGTTAAAAATTAAATAATTTTCGATCTATTGAGATTTAACTGAATAACTAAATTTACGCTCTAAACGCCCGTTTACTTTACAATTCCGCTGCAACATGTACCTGCACACAATGTGTTAAATTAAATTTATTTTCCTTTCAAAATTCTTTTGAAAAATTTTAATACTCGATGAAACTAAGTTTAGAGAAGAACATTAAGAAAAATGAACGAGAACGCAATCAAAAACGCTATTTTTTCTTCGTTATTTCATGTTTGGTCAATGTTTCTACAGGTTTTAAACAATTTTAGATCTTCCCCCATTTAAGCGATTAAGAATATTACATATTTAGAGGGTTTCATGATAACTATGATCTGTTGACTTTTTGCTCCTGTGTTTCGAACATTCGAAGTTTAAAGTAATAGTTATTTCTTGTTGGACTGCACTGGACACTCACTTTATCACCCAAACAAACATGATAGGAAGGTTATGGGTCATTCAATAAAGCAATGGTTCTTCCCCCAGGGAGCGATACCGCCTCTCTGAAGATGCTGCTGGATAATGAACTTGTTAAGGGTGATAGGAGGTGATGTCAGCAGGTTTTAGCTTTCAAACTTAATTTAAAAAATTCTAAATAAATTTATTGCATTAATTATCTAATATACAAGATTTTCCAATAAAATGAACTTATGCGGTGGTAGTAGAATCAGTTATTTTCATGTACTGCATGAAATTGGGCCGACTTTCAGAAAAATATATTTACTCTTTAATGCAGTTTTTTTGAAAAAGGCCGGCCAAAAAAATAAATTTTTTAATGTAAAAATCACAATTTAGAACGTTGTCTTGCCAAGAAAATTACAAAAATTCAAAAATAATCAAAATTTTTATTGCAATTTTGGATTTTGATAACATTGCAGAAAATAGTCGAATATTGTAACATTACACGCACATCGATTTCTTTATCTTTTTTCCCGAATTCCCATTTCAGAATCAACAGTATTATAAAATACTTATTTATACTTTTAAAACATAAATAATAACAATACTAGTATTTCTAAAATTAATTAAAATTTTCTTTTGTGTGATATATTTCGAAACAAGGGGCAGCACATAGCCCATCATTGCAACTATTACACATGTAACGACTCTCTTTAATTTCCTTTCTCCTTTGCAATTTTTTAGCAGAACACACAGCAGGTGATAAGAAGAAAAAATATGTTATATACTTGAATAAGTAAGTGTTATAGCTTACAATAACATGTAAATGTTAAATATCAATAAAACATTTTTTTGCTTTCACATTGTTTTTTTCAATTCTCGACTGCATCGAGTGTGAGAAATTATAGCAACATAAAGATATTAATCGCCGCTCGAATATCTCGAGTGTGCACAGGTTGGCCAATTTCTCGAGTTGACTCGATTGTGCACGTTAAAGGGTTAATCAACAGTATTCGTTGGAGCATTGCTTTAGGATGTCTCTGCCAGAAATTTGATTCGTAACTCAATTGAAGAAAGTGCATGAAACATTTTGCCTCTTATAATTGAAAACTTCTCATTCCCTATACTTTAAATTACGAGATTTTTACAAAGGGGGGATTTGAACACATAAGGGGGGCAGTAGCTATAAAAGGTTGAGAATCACTGCAATAAAAGCTCTGTGAAAGAAGAAATGAGAATCCTCTAATAGCGTGACCATCATTCTATTATAATCATTATTACAGTACAATTTTCAGTACAATTCCATGGTTTCCTTTAGCATGTACAGATGACAAGTGCAAAAACATTGATAAATTTAGAAAACTATATTAATAAATAGTGAGTGACAAATAAGTTGTCATTTATAAAAGATCTGATTATTGAAGTTATTTTTACGAATATAACTTACCGAGGGGGAGAGATACAAGAACCAATGAATGAAGAAAAGAATAATAATAGTAAAAATACAACAGATAATATTGCACAACAACTTTTGCTTTAACTTATCTTCAACGCACTGGACTAGAAGATTGGTTTCCCGCCTTATTCATGACTTCAAGATTTGCGTGTTTACAGAATCTCTTGAATGTTTTAAAGATGGCAGATTTTCATTATTTAACTGCTTGAATGTTGCACGTGGTTTCTAAACCAGTGGTTAGGAATAGTTCGAGTCTTCTTACTATTCCCGCTATAAGTTATGGTGTCGCATATATTTCCTGACTATTCATTTTCGAATATAGAAGAATAAGTGGGAGAATTAACTTCGGATAAAATAAAAAGGCAATGAAAGAGGCAAAGACGAAGGAGTAATCTGCATAAAGGATAACTACCTTTATAAGTTTAGTATACTACAAATATTTTATGATTTTAGTTTCCTAAATCTGGCATTATTGCCTCTGATAGTGCATTATATTTGTTACTGTAATTGTACACTTTTAGAAAAAATGGATCCTATTACTCGAGCTTTTGAGGGTAGGAAAATTTTTAAAGAAGGAATTATCAAACAGAGTTAAGTTAGCAGAGTGAGCACCTAATGGGTAGATATAAGCAGCGCTGTTAATACCATTACAATGTTTCTATATCAAATATAACATGTAAAAAGAAGACAGAAGACTCTTAAAACCTGTGTGCAACTAACTGTTTCTCACGATTTTAAACTTTTAGTTTTTCTTGTCTGTTAAACCGCAAGGGAATATACATCTGTTATAATAATATTATTTTTTTTTTATAAGATTTTAGCTTATCCATACTCATGACGAATAAAAGTTGATTGCTAAACATAAATATATGATGAGATGAAATTGGTGAGTAAAAACTAAAGACATAAATATTCTATTCATGTCTTCTATCGTACATCTCCTGGATTATTAAATATTTTTTTTATCGTATAAACTCCTATACAAATAAAAATTGGTGTTTCAAAGTTGGCTTTTTTTCTAAGTAGTATTAAACAAAACTGTGCTTCTTCT
>CM063510.1:55720838-55723338 GCA_032207245.1 Pardosa pseudoannulata | reverse complement strand
GATTAGCGTTCTAGCCTATTGTTTTGCCCAAGTCTTAAAATACGAACCCTTAAAATTATATGTATTTTATTGTATTGATAATAATTTAGAAATAGGGTACGTTTGATTCTTGATTATTGGTCCAGTGTTCTAGCCTTTTATTTCAGAATCTGATTACAAATTATTATAAGTATTTTTTTTCTAAAGTAATTTGAGTAATACAGTTTTCTTAAAAAGAATCTGGCAATTTTTTTCATTTGTTAGTTTTCATGACGGCCTCAATTTTGCACTATCCCTATACCACTGATAATTTGTTTAGAGTTGTAACCTTATATTTTGCAAGTCTTAAAATGTGAATCGTTAAAATTATATGTATTTTATTCTATTGATAGTTATTTAGAAATAGGGTACGTTTGATTCTTGATTATTGGTCTACCGTTCTAGCCTTTTCTTTCACAGGTTGAATGAAAATTATTATAAGTAGACTTTTTTCTAAAGTAACTTGCGTAATACAGCTTTGTCTAAAAAGAATATGGCAATTTCTCCATTTGTTAGTTTTGATGACGACCTCAATTTTGCACTTTCCCTATACTCCTGATAATTTGTTTAGCGTAGTAGCCTATTATTTTACAACTCTTAAAATACGAACCCTTAAAATTATATGTATTTTATTGTATTGATAATAACTTAGAAATAGGGTACGTTTGATTCTGGATTATTGGCTCAGCGTTCTAGCTTTTTCTTTCACAGTCTGAATACAAATTATTATAAGTAGACTTTTTTCTAAAGTAATTTGCGTAATACAGCTTTGCCTAAAAAGAATATGTCAATTTCTCCATTTGTTAGTTTTGATAATAACCCCAAATCTGCTCTTTTCTCATACCCCTAATAATTGGTTTTGATTTGAAGCCTATTATTTTGTCCAAAATGTAGACTTATTGTAGTAGTATTAGATGCCATATGTATTTTAAACATCTGTCTTATATTTATTTACAAATATTGTTTTAAGTTTTGATACTTAAATTATATTTTTAGTACAAATAATAATATACATAAAATAAAATTATTCATTCGGAAGTGAGTGAACTGAAAACAGAAACCGGTATTTTTGGCGGAATGAAAACCGGAACTAAACATATATTTTTTTATAGTTGAACTAGAACAACAAAAGAAAAAAATACCGTCCGAAACCGTATTTAAAAGCAATATTAAAGTTAATATATAAATTAGAACTTTAGTTACTTTCCAAACAACAAATGATCATTACGAAAACATTTCAGAAAATTTTATTGTTTTTATGTATTATTACATATATTTTACTAACAGTAAACAGTAATAAATATTTTTACTACTAGTAAAAATATTTATTTTAAATAAGTACTAATTTTGATAAGTTTCTTAAAAGCTACAACATTTTTGTTATAATATCATATTACTCTAAGTTAAAATCAAAACACTCTTACAGTGTAATGTAGCAGTTTTAAGCTCATGAGGCTTTTTAATCCCATTGGATTTGTTTTTCCTTTTTTCAGTGTTGTAGCACAAAAACTTTATCCTGTTTAAGACCTACTTAATACTTTAACACAGTAAAAGTGAATACAGCAACATTTTACAACGATAAAAAGCTATTTAATAGCTAACTGATTACGGCAATTTCTGTCCTTTATTTTTCCTCCACATTACGAGCAAGTAAGATAAATGTTTAATTATGACCAAAAATATTCAAAATAAAATAAAATTTTTATTTGTTATTCTGAAGAAGTTTTTATATAGTCGACATTTGAATTTATACATTTATTTAAAACCGGAACTAAACCGATAAATAATATCAGCTTATTTCGGTTTGATATATCTTCAGTTATTTCGTTGCTGTAACCAACTTATCAATATTTTCTGATTTAAAATCAACCGTATAATTACATGTGCAATGCTTCTGGATTCCTATATTGATGTACAATAGTCTTTTTTCTGATTCAGTTTCACATGAAACTAGTTCCAGATTCAATTCAGTTGAATGTTCAGTTGTCAAATGCGGTTTTTATAACAGTAAAAATGTCAATGCTCATCTTTCTCTGCTCACAGTTGGTTAATACTGGAACCGAACGATGGCCGATTGGTAGGGTGCTGGCCTTCGGTACCGGAGTTCGTGGGTTCGAATCTCACTGTGGTATGGATGTACGTAGCCGTTCGGAATCGGCTTTAAACTGTAGATCCCGGTCTCACCAACCCTCGTGTTATAAAAAAAACCCTTAGCACTCCAAACCAAACTAAACCAAACTGGTTAATACGTGCTGGTTAATTGCATCAATTAGATAAGTGTACCAATTAAAAGAAAATAAAATCTTCTAAATTTTGGCAGAATTATATTTTTCGTAAGATAGAACTATATTTATGCATAAAATAAAATTATTCAATTTGAACTGAACTGAACCGATCTCTTTCTCTTCTTTATATATATATATATATATATATATATATATATATATATATACATGTATACACTGTCTATCAATAAATATTT
>CM063510.1:55713338-55715838 GCA_032207245.1 Pardosa pseudoannulata | reverse complement strand
TTTCATTTTATGTAATCATTATATAAGCTGAATGTAGTAATTCAATGAATTAAATTACTTTGCACTAAAACAAGCCGACTAATTAAATACTAATTTCCTTTAAGTAACTGTATAAATAAGAATATAGCAAATTTAATTACTGAGCTGATTAAATTTAATTATTATTGATAGCATAACTATATAGTTTTAAGTAGTGATCGCTTAATTTATGAAGATTTTGAATAACATATCGTTTTAAAATTCTAATTTGTGCTACGGAAACAATCCAGAACTTTTTATAAATTTTCTTTTTTTTTATTGCCTATAAATGTATATTTCTAGTGAAATCCGTTTTAAATAAAACTACACATATAAAATAATATAAAATGTGAACTACACATAAGAAAAAAAGTTGTTAATAATAAATAAGAAAAATTTTTTTATTTGCCTACAGATTATAAATGTAAAAGTGCACTTTTCATCAGACTTATTAACTTTAATTAAAAAAGATAGCACTGGTTTTGGTCATCTTTTTTTGTTCCCCGTTTTTGGTGATTTGGTCTAGTTTTGGTGGGTTTTTTGTGTTGGGAGGGTAGGTAGTAGCTACCTTATGAATACAGTTGTTTAAATGTTAGTTATTGTCTATTGTTATTAATTACCAATATTTACAATATAGTCATTGAATATCACACATTAAATTTAACTCATCTGATAAACAATTTTGTTAGTTCAAAATTCCTGACCTCGTGCTAACTGAAAAATTCTATTGCACTCTTTCAGTTGTTGCCTATTGAGCAAAACTGAACTAATATAAAGTTAAAAGTTATAGTAATTATATCCTAAATACTTCTATATTGTTTCCTATAAATTTCATACCGAAGAAAAGCCTCACAGAGATATAGAGTTATATGTAGGGTTGAACATTTCCTTTAATTTTAGGCCCAACTTGGCAAAAATTGTACTCTTTTCCTTCAGGAACAAAAGGATAATATTTCCTCAGGTTGTAGAATGCAATTTGAGTCATCTGTTCAGTGGAGTAGCTCCAGGTTAGCCAACGTGAGTCTATGATCTACTAAAAATTTCCCTGGAAGCTACTAGCAGTTAAATTTAACCACCTGCATAAATAGCAAGCAATGTGAACACAAAGTTCTCTATTTGTGATAGTAGTCTAGTGTCTTCATTATTTCCTTGCATTCCTGAGTCCAAGATACTTTGGTGATGAAAAATTTCGTCAAAAATGTTTTGAGTCATGCAATTGCACGTGAGGTTTCATCATATCCTTATCAAATTAATCAAATGTGAGGTTAGTTTCCCCGAAGACCATGAATATCTAGAACTAGAGTAAAAGGAAGAAGTACAAAATTATTTGCTTACTATCAGTATGATTACCCGAGAAAAATGTTTCTGCTAACTATAACTCCTTTTGGCACGTGTGGTTTCATCATATCGTTATCAAATTAATCAAATGTGAAGTGTTAGTTTTCCCAAAGGCCCTGAAGATCTAGAACTAGAGTAAAAGGAAGAAGTACAAAATCATTTGCTTACCATTAGTATTATCACTCTAGAAAAATGTTTCTGCTAACTATAACTCCTTTTGGCACTTGTCGTTTCATCACATCGTTATCAAATTAATCAAATGTGAAGTCAGTTTCCCCGAAGACCCTGAAGATCTAGAACTAGAGTTAAAGGAAGAAGTACAAAATCATTTGCTTATCATGAGTATGATCACTCGAAAAAAATGTTTCTGCTAACTATAACTCCTTTTGGCACGTGTAGTTTCATCATATCGTTATCAAATTAATCAAATGTGAAGTTAGTTTCCCCGAAGACCCTGAAGATCTAGAACTAGAGTAAAAGGAAGAAGAACAAAATCATTTGCTTACCATCAGTATGATCACTCGAGAAAAATGTTTCTGCTAACTATAACTCATATTGGCACTTGTGGTTTCACCATATCACTATCAATTTAATCAAATGTGAAGTTAGTTTCTTCAAAGACCCTTAAGATCTAGAACTAGAGTAAAAGGAAGAAATACAAAATCATTTGCTTACCATCTGTAGGATCACTCGAGAAAAATGTTTCTGCTAACTATAACTCCTTTTGGCACATATGGTTTCATCATATCGTTATCAAATTAATCAATAATGAAGTTAGTTTCCCCGAAGACCCTGAAGATCTAGAACTAGAGTAAAATTAAGAAGTACAAAATGATTTGCTTACCATCAGTATGATCCCTCGAGAAAAATGTTTCTGCTAACTATAACTCCTTTTGGCACTTGTGGTTTCAGCATATCGTTATCAAATTAATCAAATATGAAGTTAGTTTTTTCAAAGACCCTTAAGATCTAGAACTAGAGTAAAAGGAAGAAGTACAAAATGATTTGCTTACCATTAGTATGATCACTTGAAAAAAATGTTTCTGCTAACTATAACTCCTTTTAAGGAACTGCATACGTAACAAGCATCTCACAAATGTCAAATAAGCTGCTTATTTGGAATAGCAGTTTTGCTTTCTCTTTA
>CM063510.1:55693338-55708338 GCA_032207245.1 Pardosa pseudoannulata | reverse complement strand
TGAGCTTAGATATTACGTAAATAATTTTCTTTTATATTTGGCTTAAATAATAGATTAGGTGTATACGTAATAATTTTAAATTTAATCATCGATTATTTTTTGTTGCAAAGAAAACTTTATCACAGCAAATTCTTTTCATAAAAGCCTACTTTAACAGAATAATAAATATCTAGCTTTTATATCTTTGACCATTAAGAAGTTTATTCGTGTGTGTGCTTGTTTTTAACCACATGGTTTGACTAAATGTTATTCTAAACTGCATTCACAGTATCGGGAGACTTTAGAGGAGTATGAAGATAAAAAAAATTATTGAGCGTGTACCAGATAATTCTCAGCCAAAAAACAAACCATTTTTTACCTGCCTCATAGGGTACTTTACAATTCTGGAAAATTAAAAATTGTACTAATCCCGTCATATGACGGGTTATATGATAGTATAAAATATTTATTTATAAAATTTAAACATTGAACCATACATCTGAAAACAAATTTTATCCTGTAAATCCAAAACAAGTTGTTATACAGGATTAATAAAATTGTTATCAGATAGATATTTGCAGTGTAATAGACACAACACTAATTAACTTAATAAAATTGTTATCAGATAGATATTTGCAGTGTAATAGACACAACACTAATTAACTTATTAAAAAAATCTATTTATGAAATATAGATATTACATATATCTGAGAACATGTTTTATAAGGTGAATACAAAAGATAAAATTGCTAGGCCAAAATTTTTTTTAAAAATAAACATATTTACCTTTATGTCACGAGTGTAACATCAAATTGAAAAAATAAAACCATATAATTGCAAATAATAATCGTACCTTGGTGTATATTTTCTTCAAAATCTCAGAAAATGGAATTTGTAGCTATCTAAAATGACAATCAACAAAAGAGTGCATGTACAAATGTGGTATTGTTAAATCATCATCTGGAAGTGTAGATTACTCAATAAAAATCAAAACGGACTTAGTGTAAATTTTTATTTATTTCACTGATTAAAAAATAAACAAAATTTTATTTCTAGCTAGTGTATTTTTAACACTGATGAATAATATATGGGATTCGAACTGATTTTCAAATTTGGTTATTAAAACACTGTTGACATGATTTGCTGCTTGAAAGTCCAAGAAAATGCCGAGAAAGTCACATATGAATTATGATATACACAGAGTGTCCCAAAACGACGGCATAAAATTTGCACAAATACATTCCTCGATGAGGTTTGGTTTGGTTTGGAGCGCTACGATCTACTGTTTTGCACACGAGGGCTAATGAGACCGGGACCTACTGCTTAACGCCGATTCCGAATGGCTACGAACATCCATGCCATCAGCGGGATTCGAACCCTCGAACTCTGGTTCCGAAGGGCAGTGCTCTACCATTCAACCATTTTCCCCGATGATATTACATAAAACCTGACCAAAGAAGATTCCTGTATGATCCATAGTTGACGAGAAAAATACGAAAAATAAAGTATGATGTCACTGACGGTGCAAGAAAAAACACTTTGTTAAAAATATCAACATCAGTATATGCACGGACATACTCCCTAACAGTTCGTAAGGCATTTCCATTACATCGTCCGTACATCAGGTACATGTCGCAAACGGAATACATGGTAACCATACGAAGACTACCGGTAGCTTCATAATACAGCTTTTTAAATACCAGTTCAACGTCATTCCATGGCGCGTGCGTATGCATGACGAACGGCGAACGTTTTAAACATTATCGTCTCAAAAGGCATGCAAATACTGTTTTTGATATGTCCAATAAAGTGTTTTTTCCTTGCACTGGCAGAGACGTCATACTTTGATTTTCGTATTTTTCTCGTAAACTATGGAACGTTCAGGAACGCTTCTTTGGACAGTTTATATGTATTCCCAACGAGGAATCTAGCTCTGCAGAGTTTATGCGGTCAGTTTGGGATCCTCTGTGAAGAGGGAGGAAAATTTTAAGGAAGAAATCAGCGAGGCAACACAAAAGCAAATTGAGGTTAAATGTGATATCATAGTAACTTATGCACACATACTAAAAAAAGAAAAAACTGGAGGTGCCGGGTATCGATCCCTGTACCTCTCGCATGCTAAGCGAGCGCTCTACCATCTGAGCTACGCCCCCGACACCAAAGGTTAATATAATCAAATGACATATTTACTATTTCCACTCAGATAACGTAAAACGGGTTATTTAGAATTATTCAGTTCACAACCTTGCCAACAGCTGATATCTCAAAGTAATGCTATGCAAGGAAACAAACAAATCAGGCGACACAGTACTTATCCAAAAGTAGCGGCAAGTACACATATATGCATACATACATACACACACACATATATGTATATATATATATATATATATATATATATATATATATATATACATATATATATATATATATATATATATATATATATATATATATATATATATATATATATATATATATATATATATATATATATATATATATATATATATATATATGTATAATGTATATATATATATATATATATGTATGTATAATATATATATATATATATATATATATATATATATATATGTAATCGTCCAGGGACCAACTGGCCCCGAACTTTACACTTAAAAACTCATTTTAAAATTGCCCCTATTATTTTCCTCAGCCCGGGCATGCTGGGCTGCCAAGTGTCCCGCTAACCGTCCGTTAGAAAGAAGCACATCATTTTTCGTGGCCGAACTTAACTTTTATTTCATACGATAAAATAGTACAGAATCCAGAGACGTCTGAACCCCACGGTGTCAGAACGCTCTCTCTCTAAGTAAATGTAATGCCAACTTTCTGCGAGAGACGGCTAAAACCCGTGTGTGGGAAAAATGCTGAAGCACGTGTTATTTGTTTATAGAAAGTAACCTTTGACTGGAGCCATCTGCAAAGTGTGGCGTCTCAGAGGAGCATTACTGCTGATCGTTACAAATTTTCATGGGAAAGTTATAACTTCCTAATTAAAATGCCAGCTATATCATTTTCTGTTTTGGGAATCATAGAAAGAATTTCGGGGTTACGCTGAAGGAATGAAAACATCCTCGTTTAAATTGGATGGCTGGGGAATATGGTTAATATAAAGAGAAGAAATTAAGATCTAGAATAATGAATGGGGAAAAGGGATAATTTTGGATAGACTTTAGGGCTTAGATATTGATATTATTACATATATATATATATATCAGAAGTGAAGGTTTTTTAAGATTGTAAATTGTGAAAGTTTTCATCAAGTTTTTCTATTTTAGTCTATCAAAATTTAGTCTTCAAAGTTGTAAAAGGTTTTTTTCTAATTTTATATTTATATGAACATTTTCGGTAACAATTTTAGGAATCATTTTACATTTGTAGAAAAAGTTTCAACAATACAAATTTTCAAATTTTAAAACAGGTTTCTTACTGTTTTAATCCGTTATGATGCATCTAATGCAATCAATACGAATTAAATTCTTAGATATAGTTGAAATAATTAATTAAATATCCATGGAATGATTGCTAATTAATATTTATTGGCCCATTTGCCGTCAGAATGTGGCAATTCAATTAAGCAAACCATTTTAAGCATCATTCATTTGCGACTCAACTCAATTTTCCAGGAGGCAATGAATCAAGTTGACAACTGCACAATGTTGCCGCAGATGCAGAATTCGAATGGGGACGGTTACAGTGACGCCCAGGAGGATTATTAAAACTACGATCGCCTGCGAGAACTTTTGCCCTATTTTGGAAATGCAAGACGATTTCATCGCATTCGTATTTTATCCCTTTATTACATTTCCTCTGTAAGAAATTGATCCTGAATTAAATTTAACGTTTTCCCTATTAGATGCACGATGATAATTAATAGGTTTTGCATATGTTGGGATTAAATGCAAGCTGAAGGGGTAAATTTATTAAAGAGATATGGGTGGTATTGTCACAGGTAACATGCTCCGATTTGTTTGGTAGTTTATTGTAATATTGAGATTAAAATGGCACATTCGTATTACTCATGTATTCATCAAATGTAAAACCATTGTATGCTTAATTACATACTGTAGAATAGCATAAAAACTCCAAGTTGTAGACTAACATAAAAAGTTCCACGATTTTGAGATAAAACCTCTAAATGTTTCAACATACCAGGGCTATAACTAATGTATAAATATCTCATTAGTATTTTTTAAATATACGGATTTGAGACTTCAGCAACAAAAAATGATAAAAATATAGCCATAATATTTGACAGATGTCGACTTTATATGGTAAAGTGGATAGCGTTTTATGCTTCTACGCTACGGGTTCTGTTCTTGAGTACTGAATGAATACATTTTTTTTGTTTCTTCACAAACCGTTATGTTGATAGCCTATACCAATGATGGGGAAACTTTTTGAGAGGCAGGCCAAATTTTGTTCCTTATATGCTACTACTATTAGTCCATGGGGCACTAATGAGTTACATCACTTGGGGGTGAGGTAAAAATATTAGAATAATTTAGATTGATCAATCAAATAGACATTCGACAAGGCAGCGAATGTTTCCCAATGACCACCAGCTATAAGACTGATCGTCTTGAGTCATACATAGATGCAGTGATACAATTGTTTGGCTTCAAGTTCTACGGTCTGTCGTTTTTCTGCAACAAGGGTTAATGAGATCGGAATGAATTGTTTAAAGCATATTTTGAACGGCAGCTACCAATAATGCTGGCAGGAAAATTTTAAGGATGAGATTCGTGAGACAACACAACAGCAATTAAAATTTAATCATAATAACATACTGACTTATGTATACACAAAAAAAAATCCTGGAGGCGCCGGGTATCGATCCCGGTACCTCTCGCATGCTAAGCGAGCGCTCTACCATCTGAGCTACTCCCCCGGCACTACAAGCTAGTAGAATCAAATGAAATATTTACTACTTCCATTCAGAAAGCGTAAAACAGGTTATTTAGAATTATTGAGTTCACAACCTTGCCAGCAGCTGATATCTCAAAGCAATGCTATGCAAGAAAACAAACAAATCAGGCGACACAGTACTTATTTATTCAGAAGTAGCGGCAAGTTTTTCTCTTTTTTATATATTAATAAGTACCCCATTGTGCTTCTGTAAAAGTGAACCTACTCATAAAAAATTGATGTGTACACCACATGACTTCCATGTAAGCCTATTATACCACATTTTTATTTTTGTTTTGTACGATGCGACATCAGAATGTCCTGGCACAACATTAATATACCTGATATAGAAAGTTTTCACTATATAAAATTCAGAGCAATAAAAGAAAGCAATTAAAAAAAGAGAATCTCTAGTAGATGTTATATTGATCTTAAATTCAAGATTCGAATACTCTACTGCTAACAGCTTTTTAAGTATACTCCACACAGCATCAATATTCATTATATTGAAATTTCTTGTTATATAAAGTACAGATCGTATTGTAAAAAGTAGGTGCATAGACTTCGAACAGTTACTTAATAAATCGACCTTAATTTAAAACTTTATGATTTATCTCTAATGGAAATTGGCTGCAAAAGTGTTTTCTAAATGAGAACGGGATATGATTAGTAATATATATCTAAACTATCGGTTGAGTACAAAGTGCCTAGTCTAATAAAAATAATAGGTTGATGAGTGATTAGAGTGCTACAGACTACTGTATTGATACACAAGGGCTAACGAGACCATAACCTGCTCTTTAAAGTCGATTCATCACTTGGTCATCATGTTATGGATCAATAAAATCATTCTAAACTTGAAATAAATATTACTTGTTCATCTTTTCATGGATTAAAAAAATCATTCAAAACTTGATATAAACATCACTTAGTTATCCTTTCATGGATTAATAAAATTATTCTAAACTTGAAATGAACATTATTTGGTCATCCTTACATGGATTAATAAAATCATTCTAAACTTGAAATAAACATCACTCGGTCATTCTTTTATGGTTTAACAAAAGCATTCTAATCTTGAAATAAACATCACTCGGTCATTCTTTTATGGTTTAATAAAATCATTCTAAACTTGAAATGAACATCATTTGGTCATCCTTTCATGGATTCATAAAGTCATTCTAAACTTGAAATAAACATCACCCGGTCATTCTTTCATGGATTACTAAAATAATTCTAAACTTGAAATGAACATTACTTGGTCATCCTTTGATGGATTAATAAAATCATTCAAAACTTGAAATAAACCTTACTTGGTCATCTTTTCATAGATTAATGAAATCAATCAAAACTTGAAATAAACATCACTTTATCCTCCTTTCATGGGTTAATAAAATTCTTCTAAACTTGAAATAAATATCACTCAATCATCCTTTCATGGATTAATGAAATCATTCTAAACTTGGAGTGCTACAGACCATTGTATTGATACATAAGAGCTAACTAGACCATAACCTGCTCTTTAATATCGATTCATCACTTGGTATTCATCACTTTTATGGATTAGTAAAATCATTCTAAACTTGAAATAAATATTACTTGTTCATCGTTTCGTGGATTAATAAAATCATTCAAAACTTGAGAAGCACATCACTTGGTTATACTTTCATGAATTAATAAAATCATTCAAAACTTGAAATGAACATCACGTGGTTATCCTTCCATGGATTGTTAAAGTCATTCAAAACTTCAAATAAACACCACTTTGTCATCCTTTCATGGATTAATAAAGTTATTCTAAACTTGTAATGAACATTACCTGGTCATAATTTCATGGGTTAAGAAAATCATTCTAAACTTGAGTTATATACTTTGAAATAGGAGTTTAACAACTTTTGTCACTAATATAATAGTTGAAAGTATAGGTCTGCAAAGTTGTGATATAGTTTTAGAAATATCGTTTATTTCATTTGAATCTAAATAACCTTCTTTGATAAAAATTAGGTAATCCATTACTAGGAAACTTTTAACATTGAAAGTTCTGAAACTTTTATATAAGTTTTAACCATTTTAATTAATTTTGCGAATTTTCAGAGTTGTTAAAAAGGTTTCAGCGATACATTTTACTCCATATAATCTTCTTCGATAAAAATTGGACAATCCAGCGTAAAAATTTTAACATCGCAATTTTCTAAACTTTAAAAGAAATTTCGCCTGTTTTAATAAGTTATGTAATAGTTAATGAAAATGGATACTAATTAAATCTTCAGATTCAGCACAAATAATTAATTTTCCGGGAAATGATTTCTAATTAATATTTATTGGCCCATTTACTATCGGAACGTGGCAATTTAATTAAGGAAATAATTTGAAGTATCATTCACTTATAAGAGCGACTCATCTCGATTTTCTAGGAGGCAATGAATCAAGTTGACAGCTGCACAATGTTGCTGCAGATGGAGAACTCGAATAGGGACGGATACAGTGACGCCCAGAAGGATTATTAGACTGCGATCGCCTTTCAGAGCTTTTGTCCTATTTTAGGAATGCGAGAAGATTGTATTCGTCCGTATATTATAACTTTATGGTACAGTTTGGGATAAGAAATGGATCCTGAATTCGATTTAACGTTTTGAGTATTAAAATGATGAGGATAATAAATGGATTTGCACAGGGATGTGTAAGGATTAAATGAAAACTGTGAAGAGTTAAGGAGAAACTATGGTGGCATCAGATAAAGGCATCAAGTAGCATTCCATACTTCAATTTGTTTTGAAATCTTTAAAATTATTATGATAGTAAATAATAATTCAAGAATAATTATGATAGACGATCGTTTCTAGGGCAATTTACAGCATAATCTCTTTGATGTTAAATCTTTGTTGACAATGTGCAATGAATTCCGTTGTTGCATATACAAAATGTGTGATTCATGAGAATAAAATATTTTTGTGATATTTACACTGTTGTGTTGCACAGATTTCTTAAGTATTTTCACCCTCAATATGTAACTGATATATGACTTTTGCAGTATTTTCCTGCAGGAGACTGAAAATTTGATATTTCAAATGAATGATTGAACCGTATCTATTCCTGAAATAATGAAAATGCACTACAGAAGCACAGTGGGATACTTATTATTGTAAAACGAAGACAAAACTCGCCGTTGCTTCTGATAAAGTAAGTGCCGTGTCCCCTGATTTGTTTGTTTCTTTGCATAGCAGTAATTTGAGATATCAGCTGCTGACAAGGACGTGAACTCAATAGTTCTAAATAACCCTTTTTGCGCTTTCGGAATGAAAAAGGTGAATATTTCTAGTGATTAAATTAAACTTGGATGTCGGGGGGCGTAGCTCAGATGGTAGAGCGCTCGCTTAGCATGCGAGAGGTACCGGGATCGATACCCGGCGCCTCCAGATTTTTTTTTCCGTGTGTTGTATAAATATAATTTGTTATCGCATTTCACTTTTACTTACTGTTGTGTTGCCTGACAGATTTCTTCAGTATTTTCACCCCTCAATATCATAACTGATATATTACTTTTGCAGTATTTTCCTGCAGCAAAAGGCTAAGATTTAATATTTCAAATTGAATGATAGAACCGTATCTATTCCTGAAATAATGAAATGCCCTTTTGCAGAAGCACAGTGGGGTACTTAGTATAAAATGCAAACAAAACGATTCGTTGCTTCAGATAAAGTAAGCGCCGTGTCGCCTGATTTGTTTGTTTCTTTGCATAGCACCACTTTGAGATGTCAGCTGCTGGCAAGGATATGAACTCAATAGTTCTAAGTAACCCATTTTACGCTTCCTCAATAGGAAAAGTAAATACTTTCCCTGATTAAACTAGGCACGGATGTCGGGGGGGCGTAGCTCAGATGGTAGAGCGCTCGCTTAGCATGCGAGAGGTACCGGGATCGATACCCGGCGCCTCCAATTTTTTTTTCCGTGTGTTGTAAAAATACAATTTGTTATCGCATTTCACTTTTACTTACTGTTGTGTTGCCTCACAGATTTCTTAAGTATTTTCACCCCTCAATATCATAACTGATATATTACTTTTGCAGTATTTTTCTGCAGCAGACGTTTAAGATTTAATATTTCAAATTGAATGATAGAACCGTATCTATTCCTGAAATAATGAAATGCACTTTTGCAGAAGCACAGTGGGGTACTTATTATTGTAAAACGCAGAGAAAACTCGCCTTTGCTTCAGATAAAGTAGGTGTCGTGTCGCCTGATTTGTTTGTTTCTTTGCATAGCAGTACTTTGAGATATCAGCTGCTGGCAAGGACTTGAACGCAATAGTTCTAAATAGCATATTTTGCTCTTTCGGAATGAAAAAGGTAAATATTTCTAGTGATTAAATTAAACTTGGACATCGGGGGGCGTGGATCAAATGGTAGGGCGCTCGCTTAGCGTGCGAGAGGTACCGGGATCGATACCCGGCGCCTCCAAAAATTTTTTCCGTGTGTTGTATAAATATAATTTGTTATCGCATTTCACTTTTACTTACTGTTGTGTTACCTCACAGATTTCTTAAGTATTTTCACCCCTCAATATTATAACTGATATATTACTTTTGCAGTATTTTCCTGAAGCAAAAGGCTAAGATTTAATATTTCAAATTGAATGATAGAACCGTATCTATTCCTGAAATAATGAAATGTATTTTTGCAGAACCACAGTGGGGTACTTATTATTGTAAAACGCAGACAAAACTCGCCTTTGCTTCAGATAAAGTAAGCGCCATGTCGCCTGATTTGTTTGTTTCTTTGCATAGCAGTACTTTGAAGTATCAGCTACTGACAAGGACGTGAACTCTATAGTTCTAAGTAACCCATTTTGCGTTTTTGGAATGAAAAGGATAAATATTTGTCGTGATTAAATTGGGATTTGACGTCGGGGGGCGTAGCTCAGATGGTAGAGCGCTCGCTTAGCATGCGGGAGGTACCGGGATCGATACCCGGCGCCTCCAAGTTTCTTTTTCAGTGTGTTGTATAAATATAATTGGTTATCGCATTTTACTTTTACTTACTGTTGTGTTGCCTCACAGACTTCTTAAGCATTTTCACCCCTCCATATCATAAATGATATATGACTTTTGCAGTATTGTTAATAATTGGTTATCGCATTTTACTTTTACTTACTGTTGTGTTGCCTCACAGACTTCTTAAGCATTTTTAAGCAGTATTTTAGCATTTTTAAGCAGTATTTTCTTGCAACGGACTGCCAAGATTTGATATTTCAAATTAAATGAAAGGACCGTGTCTATTCCTGAAATAATGAAATTGCTGCATACATAATACAATACTTGTAGTAGTAAGGTGTTAATGATGGACGCCAATATCGTCTAGTTGTTAACGTTTTCAATTGCTAAAGAGAATGCAGTTTACTCAATTGAAGGTTTAGGGCTGTTACGTGCTGTCGGTAAACTTATTTAGCCATTTACTTGCAGTCATTAAACTTTATTTTAGTTTGGTATTTACAGAAATACAGAGGCTGTTCTCACATTTTTAGACGATTTTGGTAGCGGTATTATAAACGCAATGTGCATTGTCTTTCTCACAAGCATAACGCTGAACGCAGGATATGCTTCAGAATTCTGTATGAGAAACATTTATCCAAAGTAAAATGGAAAAAATTGTCCCAATAGAGGAATTATGGGTTTATTTAAATGACTGCAACAAAACAAGAGCGATTTATTAACGTAAAAGGGGAGAAAAATTTAAGTACATAGTTCAAAGAATAAAAAGAAATTTTTCTAAGGGATTCAAGATTGTTGCTGATTTTTCATATAATGGCAAGTTAAAAATAAAGAGAGTTGAAAAAAATGTCAAGATTAACTCCAAATACTATCAGGAACATATTTCATATCTAATTTATCTGCATAAAATTCCATCGCTTTATCCGCAGTGCCATCAATGTGAGGAATTCCATCAAGACAAAGCTAGCAGTCACACATCAAAATCCACATTTCCTAAAAAAATGGAACCAAAAACCGGTATCAAGGCCATACCCTTCAAGTATATCCCTACCTAATCTCCCGATGTATCACCTATGGAATTTTGTGATTACGGACTTTTAAAATCTGCATTATCCAAACGTCGTCCCACAACCCTTACAGGAATCTGGAAAGCTGTTCAGGAGGAAGGGGATAGAGGTATTCTAATACCTCTTCTGACACTTCAAAAGACATTATTATCTTGGAAATTACGGTGTCGCAAGATAGTTTAGAATAAGGGCTGTCAAATAGAACATTTCAAACAAAAGAATTTTATGTAATTTAGTTTTATGACTACAATAAACATTGTTTAAAAAATGTGTGAAAAGCCTCTGTACATCATCGGCCCGAAAGAAGAGGAGGGGTGGCACGGGTTTCTTTGCATTCGTCCGATCTCATGCCGATTCCGGAAAACGAGAGAGACAAACGTGGCGATGTGTTCTTGTATTTTATGAATAAAAAAAAATAATTTGGCTCTTTTTATGGCAGAGAGATACTAAAGAGATATTTAAATTAATTTTCCTGATACAGTTTGCTTTCTGAATGTGGCGAAGCCGAACGCTGGCCGATTGGTTAGAGCGCTAATCGTCGGTAGAGTTCGATACTAAAGAGATATTTAAATCGGCTTTAATTTTCATTGATACAGTTTGCTTATCTAAATGTGGCGGGGGAAGTGGAGATTCGTTGTTACAGAACAGTGGTATAAGTAAACTGAAAATGTGGATACCCATTTATACAATTAAAATTTGTTATTTAGTTGAATCTGTCTAAGTTGGCTGGAAACTAACCATAGCTTGTTAACAGAAAATTTAAATGAGGGGAATTCCATAGAGTAGTGGAAGTAGGGAAGTTGGAGACCTCTGGTATCTGCAATCTGCATACCAGAGATATTGCCAAAGGGGTTGGGGTTTTGGCCTCAACTTAGAGGGCTGCTTGTAAAATCTTGATCTTGAGTAAGGTTTAGATCTCATTGTGTTGTTCCCTCATGGGAACTATGTTGATAAGCTACATGCTGTTCCCATAATAAAGAATCAATAAACCTTCAGAGTAAGATGGATGAATGTTGAATGAAGTACCTCTGATGAAAAATATATTAGAAGAGGGGCTTAAAAATAAGGGGGTCATTACCTAATTATTTCAGCGTAGTACATTTCTATAGCTAATAGTGATACAGAAATATTTATTATATAGTGATGTAGAAATATCTGTTAAATAGTGATATAGAAATATATACTAGGGGTATAGAAATATAACTAGACATAAGATTGAGACCCAGTCACGCATTAATAAAAGTATAATTGACAGGAAATTTAGTCTTGGAATCAAGAAGGATGATATACTTTTTTCAGGGATGGGGATTTTCTGTATTTGTTGTCAAGTTTGACTGTTACTTGACTGCAATTCTTTAATAGGAAAGATAGTATTTCAAAGAATTATTCTTTATACTACTCTTTTCAAAGAGTAACACATTGTTTTAAAAAATTAGATTGGAAATGAAGTTTAATGATGTGATGTTCCCCCAAGAAACATTTTTGAACTTCACATTTGGTTCAAATCAATATAAAGCTATATTTATAATCTAAAATGAATTGTAAAATAGTTTAATAATGAAGTTAATAAAACTTTCATTGAATCTATCTTTTTTCCAATTTTTACAAGTGAAATTCAGTCTCATCCTGAAGGTAAATGAATATTCACAGCGAATACATCCACATGCTGGATTATTTACGTTTTATGGGGCTTTTTGGGTGTATTGTTTAAACCTATAAACTAAAAAAGTTTTGTAATAGAGTCAATATATAAAAAATCAGGTCTCATTGACTTTTCAAGGGAAATTTTATGTTGTGAAAAATTATTATCAATAATTTACAAAGGATTAAAGTTGAGGATAAATCTACATTACAGCCTTTAGTATCAAACAGTCTCGCATTTAATAGCTTTTAGAAGTATCGAGTTAATATTTATGTTACAGGTAAGAAAAACAAAATATCTCATATAGGAAAACCATCCAATGAAGAAAAATAAAAATTAGACTCCAAGATGAACCCTATTGATCAACTATGATTCTATTATTTAACAGACATATTTGTGGTCTTGAAAGACAATGACTTTTGCTGTACTACCAGAATTCTTTCCAGGAAAAAACCAATAGAGCAGATCACACAACTACAATTGTTTTTACAACACTGTCATTAATTCTGAAAGAAATTAGTCTTAGGCACTTATATTTTCTTTACAAATGAATTTTTAAAAAATTGAGGGAGATCATAGTTAAATTTAAGATTATTTCATGGGAAAATGTTTTTCTAACTTTCAGCAGAAAAAATCTACATGGATAGTCACTTGATGACTGTTACAAATTTCACGATGTTACCCCCAAAGCATGTGCTTCAACATAAAACCACTGGTTACTTGCTCCAATTGTGCTTAAAGCTTGGTACAGTTAAATATTTTAGTGAGTTATTCGAGTATTATTTAAATATTAGAGTAGTTATTTAAATTTTTTAGTGAGTTATTATATTTTAGTGAGTTATTCAGATAATAAAAACAGTTATTAATTATTTGACAGATCGTCCATTTTTAAGCTAAAGTTACTATCTTAAAAATTGATCTATAAGTAATTACAGTTTGTGCATCACTATAAAAAATTATTTTTTAACAGTAACAGTTGATGTTTTGATGACAGATGCATACCATGAAAAACTGTGAAGCATTAATTAGATATTACGAAGTTATATGTATTTTTAAATGTACTCTTAATTCTTATTTGTATTCAGAGAGTTTTGCTTGAATGTTGGCTATTTAACAGAAGAGCTACAATAAAGTTTATATAATATTGCATTAAAAATTTATCTATCAGAATTGCAATTTGTGCATCACTATAAAAAATAATAAATATTATTTTACGGATTTTATAACTGTAACGTTAGATTTACTGATTTTTGATGACAGATGCATACCACGAAAAAGGTGTGAAGCATTAATTAGATATAAAGAAGTTATATGTATTTTAAAATTAACTCTTAATTCATATTTGTATTCAGAGAGTTTTGCTTGAAAGCTGGCGATTTAACATAAGAGCTACAATAGAGTTTATTTAATATTGCATTAAAAATCTTTCCTTAAGTTTAAATTTTAAACTTTTTTTTTCAGATTAATTGCATAGTTGCCAACTGTAATATTTTTCTTAAAAATTATCGCGAATAGTATTTAGTACTTAGTAATGGAATTACGAACTTGAGATAACGTATTCTAAATGTATCTATCTAGATAATTGTTACATATGACATAATTTATTGTGAAACATTTCAACCTTATATTCTATATTACATTTGATAATTTTTATTCTTTATTACATATGACATAATTTTATTGTGATAACCTTATATTTCTATATTACATTTGATAATTTTTATTCTTTACGTTACATATGACGTAACTTTATTGTGAAACATTTCAACCTTATACTTCTATATTACATTTGATAATTTTTATTCTTTACGTTACATATGACATAATTTTATTGTGAAACATTTCAACCTTATATTTCTATATTACATTTGATAATTTTTATTCTTTACCTTACATATGACATAATTTTATTGTGAAACATTTCAACCTTATATTTCTATATTACATTTGATAATTTTTATTCTTTACGTTACATATGACATAATTTTATTGTGAAACATTTCAACCTTATATTTCTATATTATATTTGATAATTTTTATTCTTTACCTTACATATGACAATTTTATTGCGAAACATTTCAACCTTATACATCTATATTACATTTGATAATTTTTATTCTTTACCTTACATATGACATAATTTTATTGTGAAACATTTCAACCTTATATTTCTATATTACATTTGATAATTTTTATTCTTTACGTTACATATGACATAATTTTATTGTGAAACATTTCAACCTTATACTTCTATATTACATTTGATAACTTTTATTCTTTACCTTACATATGACATAATTTTATTGTGAAACATGTCAACCTTATATTTATTTCTATATTACTTTTGCTAGTCAAACTGGAGAAAAAATTGCACAGGTTTTAAGTTCTAACGATGC
>CM063510.1:55673338-55690838 GCA_032207245.1 Pardosa pseudoannulata | reverse complement strand
CTAATGAGGCCGAAAGAGCGTCACTCACACCACTTTCGCTTATTGGTCAGTCTCTTGCGCTGGCGTCGTAGAAGTTTAATTCTTTGTTACAAACGTATAACACTGAATTAAAATTTATAAATCTCTAGCACGGTATTTGTAAATTACTTTAATTACTTTCCAGTTAATCAATCAAGTTCTTTCATATCCTCATTTCTTTACGCTAATAATTGGATTTTAAACGAGATCTTATGCATTTATTTCCAATGCCCGATAGAAGAACATTGGGATACAATGAGTTAAAATACACACTACGATATCATTTAAAGTATTGCCTACGTCTGAAGACCATTAATTTAGCAACTGTTCTTTTATTCAAAGAGCTCCTTTTTTTTAACATAATTTGTCTAAAGCGCATTTGTTGCCAACAGTCATGTACTATCTGTGAGTTGCTTATTTAACTCCTTAACGGGCACGCTCGAGTTAACTCGAGCTTGTTAATCTGGCCAAACTGTGCACACTCTAGATAATTCGAGATGCGTTGTACTTTATGTTGCTATAATTTTTCACACTCGAATGCAATCGAAAACTGAAAATAACAATGTGAAAGCAAGAAAAAAGCAATCTTTACATGAGTAATAGTTGCAATGTTGGGCTATGTGCTGCACTTTATTTCGAAATATATCACACGAGAGAAAATTTTAATTAATTTTATAAATACTAGTATTGCTATTATTTATGTTTTAAAAGTATAAATAAGTATTTTTACTGATAATAATGTTCATTCGGAAGTGGAAATTTGAAAAGAAAGATAAAAAAAGTCCATGTGCGTGTAATATTACAATATTCGACTATTTTCTGCAATGTTATCAAAATGCAAAAATGCAATAAAAATTTTGATTTTTTTTGTATTTTTGTAATTTTCTTGGTAATACAACGTTCTAAATTATGTTTTTTACATTAAAAAATTTGTTTTTTTTGGTCGGCCTTTTTAAAAAAACTGTGCTTCAAAAGGTTAAGGATTAAACTAGTATAATTCAAAAACCCCAATAAAAATTTTTAAATCTCTAACACGATAATTGGAAATTATTTTTAATTTAATTAATTGAGCTCTTCCCTTTCCAATCTCTTGACTCTTATTTAACATGCTTCTATACTAGATACTATGCATATATTTCAAATACCCAAAATAGGAACATTAGATTCAATAAGGTAAAATACACAGTACGATATCATTTAATTTATTATTACATCTAATGGTTATTGCTAATTTAGAACCTGTTCTTTCTTTCAAAAAGTAGTTTTTTTTACATAATTTATCTCAAGCGCATTAGTTGCCATCTGTCACACTATCCTATGATTTGTTTATTTAAGTAATGAAACTACCCAAATTCAATGCATTCAATTAAAATTTATAAATCTCTAACATAATAATTGGAAATTATTTTTAATTTAATTAACTGATCTCTTCATTTCCTAATCTCTTGACGCTTATAATATGGTTCTATACGAGATTCTATGCCTATATTTCCAATGCCCAAGATAGGAACATGAGATTCAATAAGTTAAAATACACAGTACGATATCATTTAATTTATTATTACATCTAATGGTTATTGCTAATGAACATGTTTTTTCTGTCATTAGAACATGTTTTTTCTGTCAAAGAGCTATATTGTTTGACATAATTTATCTCAAGCACATTAGTTACCATCAGTCATACACTATCCTATGGTTTGTTTATTTAAGAAATGAAGGTACTCAAATTCAGAGAACTCAATTAAAATTATAAATCACTAACACGATGATTGGAAATTATTTTCAATTTAATTAACTGTGCTCTTCATTTCCCAATCTCTTGACGCTTATTATATGGTTCTATACGAGATTCTATGCCTATATTTCCAATGCCCAAAATAGCAACATTAGGTACAATCCGTTAAAATTCACAGTACGATATCCTTTAATTTATTATTACATCTAATGGTTATAGCTAATTTAGAATCTGTTCTTTCTTTCAAAGGGTTTCTTTTTTTAACGTACTTTATCTGAAGCGCTTTTGTTTCCAGAAGTCATGTACTATCATGTGGTTTGTTTATTTAAGAAATAGACTAGTATAATTCAAATCCCTCAATTAAAATTTATAAATCTCTAACACGATAATTGGAAATTATTTTCAATTTAATTAATTCAGCTCTTCAGCTCCCAATCTCTTGACGCTTATAATATGGTTCTATAAGAGATTCTGTGCATATATTTTCAATGCCCAAAATAGCAATATTACGTTCAATAAGTTAAAATACACAGTACGATATTATTTATTATAACATCTAATGGTTATTGATAATTTAGAATCTGTTCTTTCTTTCAGAGAACTGTTTTGTTAGACATAATTAATCTCAAGCACATTAGTTGCTCTCAGTCATATTCTATCCTATGATTTGTTTATTTAAGGAATGAAAGTACTCAAATTCAAAGCACTCAATTAAAATTATAAATCTCTAGCACGATAATTGGAAATTACTTTCAATTTAATCAATTAAGTCCTTCATTTTCCCATCTCTTGACGAAGATAAAGTGGTTCTATGGCAAGATATTCCAAACTCATTATATTGCGAGAGAGATATTACTTCTGTTGAGCACTTTAAAATTTTTCCCAAATTTGTATCACAATATTTAAGAAGTTCCGCATTTTATAATGAGTGAGATAATATTTATTAACTCTTCCAATTTAGTGGGAGTCATTTTAGCCAAGAGTATTTGAAGGTAATTAATTACGCCCTGTTCGTGACAATTATAAAGAAATACTTCGTTTATCAACTCGAGGCACCCGCTGATATTAATTGTAGCATTGCTTACACAGTCGCAGCAACAGCTCTCTTGATTATGGATATTTAATTAATATTAATTGACGTGTAATTTTGTGAATTTTAAAATATGTCTTCCGAGATCTTTAATTTAGATTAAGTGCTGTTGTATCGAGAAGTGTATTAAGGTAATTGCAGTTTACTTATTTCCCTTACTACAATCTTTTATGGTTAATACATTAATGTATAGATTTCCGTATTGGGGAGATTTAAAAAATAATTTCTAGAATTATGATTTGCTGGAACGAATCTTTAGTGAAAGTAAATGTCGAATCAGAAAGTCTCAAATTTTAAAGTATCTGGTATTAGTTACAATTTTGTCATTTTTTTTAACGTTTTCTATTATTTTTTGAGTCTTGCATGGGAATTTACTTGTTTGGCAGGTAAATATATCAAGTGAAATCACGACAAATAGTTATATCGATTAGAAAACTGCAATTCAGATAGTGCGGTATCATAAGGTAGCAAATAAATCTGTTACTTCCCTTTTTTTCTGTAAAAGGCATTTCATAATATTTGAAATTTACACTTATCAATAGAAAGGATGAGCTAAAATAGTTGTAGTTTTTCAAAGTCCACAGAAGTAACATTGTCTGGGGAAATGAATAGAAAATTAATTAATGGTCTAAGTTACAAAATAATTTTTAAACGTTGTTATAGCTAGTGTTACTTGATGTGATTTCTATTTAAACAGTCACACGGTGTTAAAAATCTTTATTTAAAAATTCTTTTAAACACTGTACAACTGTTTCTAAAAATACTTGAATACGCAAAGTCCAAACTCATTACAAACCACAAGAACATTTTGCTTCACAAATACTTTAGGATTCCAGTAATAACTATATTCTTGTAATTCAAGTAATAACTATATATATAATAACTCGTTATCAATCGAACTGGGGTCTAATTTCTTTTGCAGTAGAAGTTCTACTGAATAACTATTGAAAATTCTAAAAAAATATTTTTTCCACAGCCTTACCGAAGTTTTTTTCAGTAATATAAACTTTGTCTCCAAAATTCTCGAAATTTGTCAGCATTTGAGTGATAAGTCCTAAAGTTTAAAAACCTTATCCTGTTGCCGAACTTCATTCTAATACAAAGCTCAACATCTGAGTGTTGAATTTTCTACCTAGTCAGTAAATTTTGCCTGTAGAAAGGATAAAAGTAGATTCTATGAGGAAGGTATGCTTTCTTAGATATAAAAATGTATTGATAAAAACATAATTCAGATGGTAGTTGAAAGTGCAAAGGAGCTGATATTTGGTTTTACCATTTGGAATATCCGAATGGTGGTTACATCTCTAAGTATGGCAAACTTACCATGCTTCAGAGATTAAAAAAAAAAAAAAAAAACTCTACCTGCATTTTGACTTTTCCGCCTTGTAAGTCCGTTTTTCCACCACAAAAGGTAAAAAAGAGACTCCCTCCGTAGGATATGCTTTAATAAATACACAATTATCATAATCCAGGTGATAGCCAAAACTGGTAAAGAACTGACTTTTGTGCTTTTATTTTGGGACTGTGGATTCAAATCTCGCTAATGGTTCGAATATTTGTAGATAACAAGTATTAAGATCCGATGTAAAGACCTCTCCTGTTAAAAAAGCTGAATGCAGCGTTTCATATAAAATAAAATTCAAAATCAACTTTTAGTGGTGTATCCAGCTCAGCGCCAAGTCCAATTAAGATATTTTATGATGAAGAGAATATGTCCAACACATAGACTTGTTTTACACCTCTAGTCGATGCCAGATGACAATATTTGAGATTTACCCATATAATACTCTTATATCAAGGAACGAGACAATTTTTAACCTTCAAACGAATATGCAAATGAAAATTAGAATGACTCAAAATAAATAATGAGTATAGTTTAATAGGCTTACCAGAAATTCATGTGGTATGCACATTAGATGTTTTAATTGGGAGTGCTGCTGTTCAGTTATTGTTAAGCGAAAAATTACTGATTACTACGTACTACAAGTTAATTTAGAGTCTGGTATTATCATTGGCATATACTTAGTCTTATATGAGTAACAGACAATTTTTGATTCACTAACGTAACTTCATAAACATATTTTAGCTTTGTTGTAAGTTTTGCATTGTTTAGTTTTGTTGTAATGAAGTAATATATTTTATAAAAGTATGAAATATGTACACGAAGTAAAAAATTAGGAATCTACTTACCTGTAATATAACTTCTAGTTAGAAGCTCATTTTTTTATACCAAATAGAAGGTATATGAAGACCAGTGGCGTTGGGATAGCACGTCGCGTTCCCACGCCACAGGTGCGAAGTTCGATTCCCAGGCTGGGCAAGGTTGACAGCCTTTCATCCCTTCAGTGGGTAGAGAAACTGAGGACCAAGCATGCTTTGGAACTAAACACTGGGAGTTCCGCGTAAGGTTGGCCACCTAACCAGAACATATGCTTCGCACCCCAGGGCCCTTGGTCTCGGAAACGGAGATTGGCACCGTAGGCCCTGCCCCCTACGGGCTGTTGAGCCGAGGAGTTATCATTATTGGTATATTGGTATACCAGATGTCGAATCTGATCACACGGATTTGTGAATCAAAAGTCAAGGCTGTACCAGTTCAACCATAGTCTAGAGAAATGTTAAGGAGATTTAATAAGTAATTGAATAAAGTTTTGCACTTGTTCAACTGGTTTAATAACAACCTATAATCTTGAAAAGTTATTGTATAAAGTTATTGTTAAAATATTGTATTTAATACCCTCTGTCCCTTTGTTGTTCCGTCATCTAAACTTGAAATTTTGTGATAGTCAGGTTTGTAAGAAATAAATAAATAGATAATAAATAAATAAATAAATAAATATAAATAAATAATTATAAATAAATATAAATGAATAAATATAAATAAATAAATAAATATAAAATAAATAAATGTAAATAAATAAATAAATAAATAAATATAAATAAATGAATAATAAATAAAACAGATATTCCAGTGGTCTAAATAGTAAAGTTTTTAATCTTAAATATAAAAGAGCTGGATTTAAATCACGCTTTTATGTACTTTCCAGTTTTTTTAAGAAATGTCTAGAAATAGATATTTTGTAGCACACACTTATGAAATTCCGGTAACAGCACTCTACTTGTTTATTCATCTAGTCTCAAAAACCATAGGGCCATGCAATAGCCCATTGGTTAGGGTGTTGGCCTTCGGTACCAGAGTTCGTGGGTACGAATCCCACTGTGGCATGGATGTTCGTAGCAGTTCGGAATTGGCTTTAAGCTGTAGGTCCCGGTCTCATTACCTCTCGTGTTGCTAAAATTAGACTATAGCACTCCAAACCAAAACAAAACCGTAGGCATATTTTAAAAGTATTATACATAATTCATATTGCTTTTTAAAATTATATTTTATCAGTTTTTATCGACAATTTTAAAAGGAATAAATAATTTTAAATTTAACCAACCCTAAAAAGACAGTTAATACTTGTATATCGTTGCAATTACGGCAATATTTGAAAAACTCAGCTATTTTTTAAATAATAACTTTATTATTATTCTAAATGCTCATTTTTGATATGAATGTCTCACAAAGAAAACTAATCCAGAACCAATAATGATTTACGAATTCATTCGAATTTTCTAAATACACATAAAAATTTATTCGGTTGTTAGGGGAAAATGTTTGTCATACCTTAATTTAGCGGAGGAATTTCTTTCTCTTATATTCCCGGTCAATTAGTGGTTTCGAAAATTCGCCTGTCTCTGGAACTTAAATTAGAAAAATTTATAAAAGAGAAATTTAATTCAATTCCCTTTTAACAATTGATTTAAATTAAAGAGGAATTTATTGCAAATAGATTTTTGTTTGTTATCAGTAAACAATGAGATATAATTAAAGGTGGATTTATTTTATCTGATAAGAGGGTCGACGTTTTAATGCTAAATTAAAGGTGCGCAGTTAATTTTAAATCAAATGAGGAGGAAAACTGATTTTATTTGTGGTTTCTCAAAAGCGGATATGGAGTTGCCATCGTTGATTCTGAAATTATTTATTGGGAATATGTGGAGGCGCAGAAATATTGCTCAATAGAAAGAGCAAATAACATTCATTGAACGACAGAGATAATTTTCTAGCATTAGTTTTGCATTTACTGATGGGTTTTATTAAGCATTTTCATCAGTCATTGAGTTCCTGCTTAATCTACTTTAGCGATTTTATTCCCTAAGGTGTCCAGGAACAATAGTACAAGTGATTAGATTAGTGAAGATAATTCTTTGTCAACTTTGTTATACTGAACCTCAAGGGACCTAAGGTTTTGTTCACTATATCTGGGCATTTGATTTATTCAAATTGTAAGAGAAATGTTTGATAGAACAAAATTCATAACGGGCATTCAAAAAGAATTTAAATGGTAAAAATGATAAAAATCTATTGATGTTTCGATTGTCTAGGTCAGTGACAGAAAATGTGCCCAACTTGTGTTTGAAGTCTCACTAAATTGCATTCTGCGAAAAATTGAGATTAAAGTAATAAAATCCTAATACAACTTTGTTACAAATTCAGAATAACAATTTACAAACTATATATTTCTTCTTTTATCAAGGGTGCGTATAGACGGACACTTCTCCTTTAGGAGTGTACAGGCTTCACAAACACGGGGTGCCTGAGTGATTTTTCTCTCTGCGTCTTCCCTCGTAGACCAGAACTTGCCTCTGTAGTACTTGTTCCTAACTGGGGTTGACCACATTAAGCTTCAAACCATGACGGGCCTCGCGTAGGTCAGCTTCAGCTCTATATCTGTTGTGGTTGCTGTCGTGGTGACTGGTCATTCAGTTTGTCAACTACTGTATGGGCATATTAGCCTGGGTCAGTGTAAGAATTCCCTTTATCAAGGGTGCTTTTTTAATCCTTACGTGTGTAGGAAGAAACAATGATTGAAACCGTAAACATACGGGTTCGAAAGTCAGAAGGTTAAAAATGATCTGTATTAAATTAACATTATTAAATTTGATAATATGAAATCGACAAATGCCTATTTAATTGATTGAAAATAATACCAAATGAAAAATAATTATCTTTACATTTAATTGTCTCTTTTTTATATGATTTCTATGTGATTACGATTCCAAGAAGCTTTTATGACATATTTCGTCAACATAACAAAATATTTCAACATATATTTTCAACTGATTGCATCTCACTCATGTTTCAACTGATTATGTCTTTAATCCTCTTTATGTTAAATGAAGTAAAAATACTGGACGGGAGGCATTTAAAACTTTTTTTCTTGATAGAGAAAGTATATTACATGCACTTCGTGTAAGCACATTCAGAGTTTAACTTTTGAAATGGGAACTGTGTTTATCATAGAAATAGGATAAAACCTAATCCTAACTTGACAGTGGTTGGGAAATTACTGAAACACCATTCTTTTTAGCTTACATATGTTATTAGTTTCTACTACTAGAATTCAACCGTTTTTTATGTAAATGCATAAAACTACAGGCAAAAGAAATATGTGAAATTGATTATAGTTTCATCGATTTTTAAGTGTACAAGAAATTATTCATGTAAACTATCACAGCATTCGTGATTTCCAATTAAAGTTAATGGGAATTATTTGCCTTTGAAATATAGTTTAAACAATTTAATATTATTTAGTTAATTTCAGTTGCTTTAATTTACCCAATGTCATATTTGTTTTTATTTATAAAAGGTTTGATGTTTATGACATGACCAGATTAGTTCCAAAATAAATACTTTGTCTTTCCGTACTCACTTATACGTAGTCCATTATATCATGTAAATATAAAGTATATAATCAAAGATTAAGTACTATATCATTACATAGTGCTTACTTATTAGTATGCTGTACTAATAGTAGTTTAAAGTAAGTTGCACACACTTCATATTTATATTTTGCCTTTTTAAATATTTTTATACTGGATTATACTAAGAGTTAAATTAAAGATTTGAACAACATTTTAATGTTGTTTACTTAATTTCAGCTGTTTCATATTTAACAGTTAAGAAATTTGTTTATATTTTAAAAAAGTTTTTGTGTTGTTTGAACTTGTCTCACCAGCTTCAAAATAAATACTTGTGTTTTAACATAGAGGCTTGCAATTAATGCGTTATTAAATTAAATACCGTGTAATTATACAATTCATATTCAAATATTAACTACTATATAAACTATTCAAGGATTTGTCTGTAGGCTTGCTGTATTGATAGAACTTTAATGTTGATTATATAATCTTTATATTCTATCTATTTAAACATTCTTAAACTAAACGATTATAAAAATAAATTTCAGAGTTTAAATGATTAGGGGGAAATTTATTTAATGTTATTAAATTTAAAATGATTAGGGGGAAGACTTAGTTAATTAAGATATTCATCTTGGCTAATAAATAATTATAAAATATAAAACCATTTCATTGAAGAAAAAATGTTTAAAACGTATGTAGCAGAATTAAGGGACTTCTTATATATTTTCCACTGATTGTGTCTCACTGATGTTCGTAACCATTCGGAATCGTTTTTAAGCAGTAGGTTCCGGATCCTTTAGCCCTCGCATTACAAAAATTTAACCGTAGTTCTTAAACCAAATCAAACCTATCCACTGATTGTATTAATTTTACGCAATCTGTCATGCAATTAGAGATCAAAATCTGTTTTTAAAACTGCTTTAAAATTTGAAAAAAAAAAAAAAAAAGGATTGATGGGGAATTGAAAAAGAATTCATACTATGCAATTTCTAAGATTTCGAAATATAACTACAAAATAATAAATTAGCAACAAAAAAATTAAAAGAAAATGATGGGATTAAAATATCTGTTCCTTTCATGATGACTTTGCCATTTAGGGGTTTGCTGGATAAGAAAAAGGTAATAGATATCCAGATTATATTTTCGATCCAAATTATAATCAAATATAGTTTTCGCTGAAGCATTCCAAATCATGGTCTAAATTAAATTTGAATGGAAAGTCGGGTCGATACGAGAATCCTTTGGAAGGGAATGCAGATGAGCATTTAATACGTGTCAGATGTCAGTCGCTAACGTGGACAAAATGACACAAATTAGGTTTGGATACCCTATTTAAAGTTCATGACAACAGTCCGTTTTTAATTAATACACACTGAATAATATTATCAAAGATTTGTATATTAACACTTCATGGATTTAACAGTTATTTCAAATTCTGAAATATATTTTTTCTGTTACTTATTTCACATAATTTTACCGTATGTCAACAATGCGTAATTTATGCTAAAAACTTTACCTATTATAGTGTTAATTCATGTATTCAGGAATCAGTAAAGTAGCTTATACAAGGCAAGATACCTCTATTTAAATAACACTCATATTTTGCTGATTTTCATTTAAATTAAATAATTCTATTTTAATGTGAATTACGACCATCCAGTGTTGCAATGTAAAGTGAACTTTTACACAACTGCAGAAATATTAGTTTTTAATATCATAAAACATTATACAATATTAATTCATCTAAAAAATAATTAAAATTGTATTCAAAGTTGAGTAGTATATATTAGTTCATTATTGAGTAAAGTTCAAGTACTGCTATTTAGGAAAGACTAGTTTTAATAACCATAATATTGAGATATTTCCTTATATAGATGGCAAATCAGAATTGAATACAGATGGAGAAGTAGATTCTATAACGATTCTAAATATTAAACTTCAATGTTTAATCATTTTTGAGTTATCCGAAATATGTACGTATATACGTACTTAGAGTCAAAAACGAAACAAGTCATATTTAATTTTTGTATGGTAAAAATACATATTTCTATTGAAATATAAATACTGAAATCTTTCAGAAGTATCCCATTACTTTCACTTTGCACAAAGAAGTAAAAAGTTCAGTAAAATAAGTTGTAGAGTGTAACAAAGGAGTTACAGTTGAACTAGCCAGAGCGAAACCAACCTAGAGGTGAAAGCGGAGTGACCCTCCTTCGACCCTATTGGTCAAGAGGGGTTGCTAACCGCGGAGTAGCCCGCTTCGGCCCAGCAACGCTCCCCAACGAACTTTTTTTTAGATGATCTGTAGACCCCTTCGGAGAGAGAGCTCAGAGGAAGAAGCTTGGAGCTTGGCATCTTCAGAGAGTTTCGACCACTATTTTCTCCTAAGACGCCATTTTGATAGATCTTCAACCTAGTGTGGTTCTTTTTGCATCATAGCCCAAATACCATGTTACATAGCATATGCCAGTCACATCTTTATTAATATTATAATAAACAAATTCAGCAGAAAGAGTTAGTTTTATTTAAAATACCACTAGACTCACGGCCGGCCTTGACGCTATGTCGGCCTCTTCACCACATTAATGGTGGTTCGTTGGGGAGCGTTGCTGGGCCGAAGCGGGCTACTCCGCGGTTAGCAACCCCTCTTGACCAATAGGGTCGAAGGAGGGTCACTCTGCTTTCACCTCTAGGTTGGTTTCGCTCTGGCTAGTTCAACTGTAACTCCTTTGTTACATAAACTATAGATATAAAATAGATATAACATTAATTGTAACTTTACTAATAAAACTAAATTAAAGAAAAGATCCTTTTTCTTCAAATGGGGATACTTGACTTTATTAGCATTCTACTCTAAGCTGTTTTTCGTTACCCTCTTCATTATGGGAGCATCATATAGGTAGGGCAATAATTTTCTCTAAGACGGGACAACTAAAATTCATCAAAGACTTGCACGGTAATCGAATCCAAACCATCGGGTGGAAGAACAATACGCTAACCACTATACAATATGGTGAAGAAAAATCTAAAGATCTAATTTTTTTTATTAGGAAGTGATGCTTTTGTATACATAATATTTTCACCCGTTATTACTAGTGTTACTAGAAATATATAAAAGAATTTTTAATGAAATTACTATAGATTGGTGAACATTTTTACTAATGGTAAGAATTGTTTCTTCTAATACAATATTTCGTCCTGGTAGACTTTGATGATTAACTTTCCAATCATTGGCCTTGCTTGTAAAATGATATTTGCAATAAGACCCTGTGTCGACAGGGCCTGCATTAGGCCTGCACCGTGCGAGATATTTTTCCTCATTCTTTATATATCATAATTAATAATCATTGTATCCGGGCTTTCCTTTTAACATCAATGTTTTTAGACACCTATCATATTAGAACCACAAAATTATCTTTTCTGTTGATATGCCTTAGTTCTTGGGTTTCAGACGTTTCCCGGACCATACTTGGCATTAAGTAAAAGGATTTTACACAGATTGCTGTGGTATACATTACTAAATCACATCAGTATGTCTACTATGTTTATAGCCGACTTTACGAGTTCGATAAAGCAAAATTGAATACACGAGGCAATTCACGCTTCGCTGAACTAAAAACACTAAAGAAGTTCCACGAAAGTTTTTTATTCAAACCATAGGTAAGATAACACAGGCCGCGCAATTCTCATTTGTTTCATTTTGTAAGATGGAGTAAAAACAGGCATTTTTAAAATTTCAACACACAGTGTTCACTGAGCATCTTGTCAATGACTATAATGCCACCTGGACGTCGAGGTGACATTTTGGATGTCAACTGGATGCTCCCTCGACTTCTTGTACTTTGTGGGAATGAGTTCTTATTTTACAAAAATCATTTGTTATGAAAAATTTATCATCATAGGTGATCTCTTTATTGCTGTACTTACATACGAATTTTCACTGGGCACCTCTAATCTCTTTAAGCTTACAGGATGCTACCTTTGGGTACCGGTGTCAATGGGCTCACATTGCACTATTGGCATAGATCAAGGGTGACCAAGTTCCATGATAGTCCAAGCCATTTTTCGAAATTTGAAAGTTTTGGCGAGATGTAACTAAATATGTATTTAAAAAGTATGTGAAAAAGGTATTAAATTTTTTTTACAGAAATTATATTTATTAAATGTCACTTGGAAGTACTTCATCCTTTAATTTTTCAAGAAAATTTTTTAATTGTCGATGATTTTTGCATTGGTGCGAATGTAATTTATAATGTGTCACAGTGTTTTCATAACATCAGGATGTTTTAATTACTTTGTAATGACATGATCTTGGGGAATTATTTAGTGAATTGGTAAAAATTGTGGAATTTGAGAATCGTCTCTTAAAGCCCAATAAGACCAATTTTTTACCCAACATTGCTGGAGCTCCATCAGTTGTAATATTTTTTTTAAAAAATATAATAACGCAAAAATGAAAAGGGAAGTCGGGTACATTTATCGAGAGCCACAAATAATCCTTCAAAGAGCCGCATGTGGCTCGCGAGCCGCAGGTTGGCCACCCCTGGCATAGGTGCTTGTAGTCTTTCGAATTTAAAAAATAGGCTATAATCTAATTAGATGTAGTGTATCTTGAAAAATTTACCATTGTATACCAAACTAAACCAATAAAAATCTTTATTTTTTTTCTCTAAGATGAAGCCACTCTTCTGCATGAAATAAAATCATAGCTTTAAACACAAATATTAATTGCTTGAGAAGAATAACAAAAATGTTCTTTGGTATATATCTTAGTATCCTATAATAAGTATACACTTTTATGAAATTTGAACTACAAGAAAGGCAAATTATTTCTTATATGCAAAAGTACTCATAGAAAAAGTTGAACAGCTCAATGGTTACTTTTTGCTTTACTAATATATATATATATATATATATATATATATATATATATATATATATATATATATATATATATATATATGTATATATATATATATATATATATATATATATATATATATATATATATATATATATATATATATATATATATATATATATATATATATATATATATATATATATATATATATATATATATATATATATATATATATTTATACATATATACATATATATATACATATATATATATATATATATATATATATATATATATATATATATATATATATATATATATATATATATATACATATATATATATATATATATATACATATATATATATATATATACATATATATATATATATATATATATGTATATATATATATATATATATATATATATATATATATATATATATATATATATATATATATATATATATATATATATATATATATATATAATATATATATATATATATATATATATATATACATACATATATATACATATATATATATATATATATATATATATATATATATATATATATATATACATATATATATATATATATATATATATATATATATATATATATATATATATATATATACATATATATATATATATACATATATATATATATATATATATATATATATATATATATATATACATATATATATATATATATATATATATATATATATATATATATATATATATATATATATATATATATATATATATATACATATATACATATATATATATACATATATATATATATATACATATATATATATACATATATATATATATATTATATATATATATATATATATATATATATATATATATTATATATATATATATATATATATATTTATATATATATATATATATATTATATATATATATATATATATATATATATATATATATATATATATATATATATATATATATATATATATCGTAAACTATTGCTTAAATCAACTTCCCGCTGAGAACATCCGTACCATTAGTAGCACTCTGCAACCTAAAAACAAGCTCACTAACTATGTGATCGTTATTACTCTTGCAACAAATGAGCTAGAGTGTCCCAAATAATTATAAATAAATCTTTTAACATTACTCATATTTCTCATATTCTTATTCCCTGCACCTTCTCTTTGTATTAAACGCCTGATATTTAAAACTTACATTCTTACATATCCTTACAAATTCATAACGAAAATTCCGCATCCATCGTTACTCCTTTTATTGTTTGAAAAGTGAGAGCTTAGTTGTTAATTTAGCCGAGATCTTAAAACTCTGCCGTTCTTCTTTTCATTATTCATATCTTCTGCGATGCTTTTTGGTGCTAATTAGTTTCCATTTGTTCATTTCCAGCGCAGTTACTTTACTTTTTTTTAATCTGTTCTTCACCCTGAAGTAGGCGAGGGTTTATTTTAGAAGCTCTATGACTTACGATTAAATTTCATGAGGACGAACGACATTTTCCAGAGTAAGTGAATTCATTCTTCACTAAATAAGAATCCCATTTAATCCTACCTGACATAAAAGATCTAAGAGTTTAATTAACTGGAGTGACGGACAAATTAAAGGTTTCATGATTTAGCATCTGGGAAAGTCCGTTGAAAATTAAGGAACAAAGTTCCAGTAATTTATATAGAAGATTTCCTGTCAAAGGTATTTAGATATCTCGGAAATCTTTCGTTTTACAGGATTCTTGAATTTAAAGATTTTTTTAAAGAAGTTCATATAAGAAGCTACGACAAAGAATCTAAAGCTTACAGAGTGAATGCTTACAATAAATAAATTAAAGATAAGGTTTTCTACGTAATTCCTAAGATGATTAACTTTCAGAATCCGGGGTGAATGCAAATCAAAACAAGAATGATATATATAAATTAAGATTACAGGTTTTATGGTGTTACAATTTAAATCATTAATTATTACTGGCAAAAAAACCCGAATTTACGATATATATATATAAATATAATTATCTCATAGATTTTTGGCTTCTTAAACTATCTGATTATTAAGATATATATGGAAAGTATATATATATACATATATATATGGTAATATATATATATATATATATATCTAATATATAATATATAAATTATATATTATACGTAATTATATATTTAATATTATTTAATATATATAGCAAATAATATATTTATAATATATATATATATATTATATATTATATATGGCTCTTATATATATATTATATTATTATTAAATATTAGAACATATATTAACACACACAATATATATATATATTATATATATATATATATATATATATTATATATATATATATATATATATTATATATATATATGTATATATATACATATATGTATGTATATATATATAATATATATATATATATGTATATATATATGTGTGTGTGTGTGTGTGTATGTTAACACTGTAAATCCAAAAATTGTAAAATGTTTTTAAATAAATTATAAATTGGACCGTTTTGATGGAAAAGTAAGGAAAAAATATTTTTAAAATGCTTGACGCCACCACGCGTACAGTCATCACGAACGTAATTAGATTAAATTAAAACTCCCATGGCATCTATACGGGCAATCGATCCTGGGTCTTCTCGTACTGAAGCTCGTTGAGCTGACCACTGTGCCACAGATACGTTGTCAGCGAAGGGTTTCAAGCGGCATTATAATAATCTCAATAAATGCGCAATTCTGGATTTTTAATAAAAAACATTTTCTATCGGATCAAATTGTGAATCTAAACCATTCTCGAATCAACTTAATTACATACACAAAATTTCATCAAAATCAGTCTAGCCGTTTGGGAGGAGTTTTATTACAAACACAAGTATATAAGAATTTTATATATAAAGATATGTATATATTTAAAGAAATGCATTTGTCAATTTTCTTTGTAGTACGAAAATAGTTTATAAAAATTTGAATGAAAACAGATGGCTCCACTGCCTGCAATCTATATTACGAGGGTTTTAGTGATTGTTTCGACCTGTAACGTACAATAGTCACATTTAAAATGGCAAATGCTATTACATTGTCAGAGTTGGTGGAGAAATGAGAGGTGATAGAATTTATCATCCCCTATATAATAATATCCTAGTTATCTGTCAGTCTTTCCTTGAATTTATGAAGCGGTTGGATCTGGAATGGATAGAGGCATCCATATTGGATTCTTGATGTGTTAGGGTTAGCAAAATTCAAAGCAACGTCTTTGAAAGTCCAAAATCTATACCTTCCCTTCTTTTAGAGCGCTTAATGCCATTATATCAAGCTTCATTTTAACAGCAAGTGATTAAATTTATCAATTTATCACAGAATAAATAGGTAAAAATAGCATTTTTTCTACCATTATGACGTCATTCCCTTCACCATCTAATTTAATAATTTCTTATTTTAAATTATTTAAATATCGTCTGTATTATTTTCATACGTTTTATCACTGAATTAGGTATTGTGTAAATGGTTTTCTTGTATATTTGGCTTAAATAATAGATTAGGTATATATGTGATGATTTTAAATTTAATCATCGATTAGTTTTTGTTGCAATGAAAATTTTATTACTGGTATTAAGAAGAAATTCTGTTTATAAAAGTGTAGAAGTCTATTTTAAGGACAAATAAATATCTAACATTAAAGTTATATATCTTTGAAAATTAAGAAGTTTGTTCGTTTTTGTGTTTGATGTATATATAAAAATACATACCCACACGGTTTGTAATAGTTTGCTAAAATTTGGATATTATTCATATATACCGCCAAATAATCACTGTAAATATTATAACCTCTGCTGTCCATTCCTATCATGTAATATGACAAGTTAAATTAAAGTTGGCAACTAACATACGGCCAGTAAAGTTTTTTACTGATCCCATCATATGATGGGCTATATGCTAGAAGTAAAAGGAAAGACGTTGGAGAAATCCATTCAGAAATGGTAGACTTTAACGAAACAGATTGCGTTTGATGTAGAT
>CM063510.1:55633338-55658338 GCA_032207245.1 Pardosa pseudoannulata | reverse complement strand
CTTTCAAATTTTGAAAAATGGCTTGGACTATCATGGAACTTGGCCCCCCTTGATCTATGCCAATAGTGCAATGTGAGCCCATTGACACCGGTACCCAAAGGTAGCATCCTGTAAGCTTAAAGAGATTAGAGGTGCCCAGTGAAAATTCGTATGTAAGTACAGCAATAAAGAGATCACCTATGATGATAAATTTTTCATAACAAATGATTTTTGTAAAATAAGAACTCATTCCCACAAAGTACAAGAAGTCGAGGGAGCATCCAGTTGACATCCAAAATGTCACCTCGACGTCCAGGTGGCATTATAGTCATTGACAAGATGCTCAGTGAACACTGTGTGTTGAAATTTTAAAAATGCCTGTTTTTAGTCCATCTTACAAAATGAAACAAATGAGAATTGCGCGGCCTGTGTTATCTTACCTATGGTTTGAATAAAAAACTTTCGTGGAACTTCTTTAGTGTTTTTAGTTCAGCGAAGCGTGAATTGCCTCGTGTATTCAATTTTGCTTTATCGAACTCGTAAAGTCGGCTATATAACACATAGTAGAAAATACTGATGTGATTTAGTTATGTATACCACAGCAATCTGTGTAAAATCCTTTTACTTAATGCCAAGTATGGTCCGGGAAACGTCTGAAACCCAAGAACTAAGGCATATCATCAGAAAAGATAATTTTGTGGTTCTAATATGATAGGTGCCTAAAAACATTGATGTTAAAATGGAAAGCCCGGATACAATGATTATTAATTATGATATAAAAGAATGAGGAAAAATATCTCGCACGGTGCAGGCCTAATGCAGGCCCTGTCGACACAGGGTCTTATTACAAATATTCATTTTACAAGCAAGGCCAATGATTGGAAAGTTAATCATCAAAGTCTACCAGACGAAATATTGTATTAGAAGAAACAATTCCTACCATTAGTATAAATGTTCACCAATCTATATTAATTTCATTAAAAATTCTTTTATATACTTCTAGTAACACTAGTAATAACGGTGAAAACATTATGTATACAAAAGCATCAATTCTCTAATAAAAAAAAATTAGATCTTTAGATTTTTCTTCACCATATTGTATAGTGGTTAGCGTATTGTTCTTCCACCCGATGGTTTGGATTCGATTACCGTGCAAGTCTTTGATGAATTTTAGTTGTCCCGTCTTAGAGAAAATTATTGCCCTACCTATATGATGCTCCCATAATGAAGAGGGTAACGAAAAACAGCTTAGAGTAGAATGCTAATAAAGTCAAGTATCCCCATTTGAAGAAAAAGGATCTTTTCTTTAATTTAGTTTTATTAGTAAAGTTACAATTAATGTTATATCTATTTTATATCTATAGTTTATGTAACAAAGGAGTTACAGTTGAACTAGCCAGAGCGAAACCAACCTAGAGGTGAAAGCGGAGTGACCCTCCTTCGACCCTATTGGTCAAGAGGGGTTGCTAACCGCGGAGTACCATTTATGTGGTGAAGAGGCCAAGATAGCGTCAAGGCCGGCCGTGAGTCTAGTGGTATTTTAAATAAAACTAACTCTTTCTGCTGAATTTGTTTATTATAATATTAATAAAGATATGACTGGCATATGCTATGTAACATGGTATTTGGGCTATGATGCAAAAAGAGCCACACTACGTTGAAGATCTATCAAAATGGCGTCTTAGGAGAAAATAGTGGTCGAAACTCTCTGAAGATGCCAAGCCCCAAGCTTCTTCCTCTGAGCTCTCTCTCCGAAGGGGTCTACAGATCATCTAAAAAAAAGTTCGTTGGGGATCGTTGCTGGGCCGAAGCGGGCTACTTCGCGGTTAGCAAACCCCTCTTGACCAATAGGGGTCGAAGGAGGGTCATTCCGCTTTTCACCTCTAGGTTGGTTTGCGCTCTGGCTAGTTCAACTGTAAACTCCTTTGTTACAACTCCAGTTCGTTTGGGGAGCGTTGCTGGGCCGAAACGGGCTACTCCGCGGTTAGCAACCCCTCTTGACCAATAGGGTCGAAAGAGGGTCACTCCGCTTTCACCTCTAGGTTGGTTTCGCTCTGGCTAGTTCAACTGTAACTCCTTTGTTACACTCTACAACTTATTTTACTGAACTTTTTACTTCTTTGTGCAAAGTGAAAGCAATGGGATACTTCTGAAAGATTTCAGTGTTTATATTTCAATGGAAATAGGTATTTTTACCATACAAAAATTAAATATGACTTGTTTCGTTTTTGACTCTAAGTACGTATATAAGTACATATTTCGGATAACTCAAAAATGATTAAATATTGAAGTTTAATATTTAGAATATGTTATAGAATCTACTTCTCCATCTGTATTCCATTAAAATTTGCAATCTATATAAGGAAATATCTCAATATTATGGTTATTAAAACTAGTCTTTCCTAAATAGCAGTACTTGAACTTTACTCAATAATGAACTAATATATACTACTCAACTTTGAATACAATTTTAATTATTTTTTAGATGAATTAATATTGTATAATGTTTTATGATATTAAAAACTAATATTTTTACAGTTGTGTAAAAGTTCACTTTACATTTTTCAGCACAGGATGGTCGTAATTCACATTAAAATAGAATTATTTAATTTAAATGAAATCAGCAAAATATGCGTGTCATTTAAATAGAGGTATCTTGCCTTGTCTATAACTACTTTACTGATTCCTGAATACATGGATTAACCACTATAATAGGTAAAGTTTTTAGCATAAAATTACGCATTGTTGGCATACGGTCAAAATTATGTGACATAAGTAACAGAAAAAATATATTTCAGAATTTGAAATAACTGTTAAATCCATGAAGTGTTAATATACAAATCTTTGATAATATTATTCAGTGTGTATTAATTAAAAACGGATGTTGTCATGAACTTTAAATAGGGTATCCAAACCTAATTTGTGTCATTTTGTCATTAGCGACTGACATTGACACGTATTAAATGCTCATCTGCATTCACTTCCAAAGGATTCTCGTATCGACCCCGACTTTCCATTCAAATTTAATTTAGACCATGATGTGGAATGCTTCAGCGAAAACTATATTTGATTATAATTTGGATCGAAAATATAATCTGGATATCTATTACCTTTTTCTTATCAGCAAACCCATAAATAGCAAAACCATCATGTAAGGAACAGATATTTTAATCCCATAATTTTCTTACCATTTTTTTGTTGCTAATTATTATTTGTAGTTATTACTGCGAAATCTTATAAATTGCATATTATGAATTCTTCTCAATTCCGCATCAATCCTTTGAAATTTTGTTTTTACGAAATTTACAGCAGTTTTAAAAACAGATTTTGATCTCTAATTGCATGACAGATTGCGTAAAATTAATACAATCAGTGGATAGGTTTGATTTGGTTTAAGAACTACGGTTAAATTTTTGTATGCGAGGGCTAAAGGGTCCGGGACTACTGCTTAAAAACGATTCAAATGGTTACTAAGTGAGTTAGTGAGACACAATTTTAGTGGAAAATATATAAGAAGTCCCATTAATTCTGCTACAGCCACGTTTTAAAACATTTTTTCCTCAATGAAATGGTTTTATATTTTCTAATTATTTATTAGCCAAGATGAATATCTTAATTAACTAAGTCTTCCCCCTAATCATTTTAAATTTTAAATAGCATTAAATAAATTTCCCCCTAATCATTTAAACTCTGAAATTTATTTTTATAATCGTTTAGTTTAAAATGTTTAAATAGATAGAATATAAAGATTATATAATCAACATTAAAGTTCTATCAATACAGCAAGCCTACAGACAATCCTTGAATAATTTATTTGTAGTTATTTTGAATAAGAATTGTATAATTACACGGTATTTAATTTTAATAACACATTAATTGATAAGCCTCTATGTTAAAAACACAAGTATTTATTTTGAAGCTGGTGAGACAAGTTCAAACAACATCAAAAAACTTTTTTATAATATAAAACAAAATTTCTTAACTGTTAAATATGAAACAGCTGAAATTAAGTAAACAACATTAAAATGTTGTTCAAATCTTTAATTTAACTCTTAGTATAATCCAGTATAAAAATATTTAAAAAGGCAAAATTATATATATGAAGTGTGTGCCACTTACATTAAACTACTATTAGTACAGCATACTAATAAATAAGCACCATGTAATTATATAGTACTTAAACTTTGATTATGTACTTTATAATTACATGATATAACAGACTACGTATAAGTGAGTACGGAAAGAGCAATTATTTATTTTGGAACTAAACTAGTCACGTCATAAATATCAAACCTTTTATAAATAAAAAAACAAATATGATATTGGGTAACTTAAAGCAACTGAAATTAACTAAATAATATTAAATTGTTTAAACTATAGATCAAAGGCAAATAATTCCCATTAACTTTAATTGCAAAGCACGATGTTGTGATAGTTTACATGAATAATTTCTTGTACACTTAAAAACCGATGAAACTATAATCAATTTCAAATATTTCGTTTGCCTGTAGTTTTATGCATTTACTTAAAAACATTTAATTTTACTAGTAGAATAATAACTAAAAAGAATGGTGTTTCAGTAATTTCCCAACCGCTGTCAAGTTAGGATTAGGTTTTTTCCTATTTCTGTGATAAACACAGTTCCATTTCAAAGTTTAAACACTGAATGTGCTTACACGAAATGCATGTAATATACTTTCTCTATAAAAAAAAGTTTTAAATGCTCCCGTGCAGTATTTTTACTTCATTTAACATAAAGCGTATTAAAGACACAATCATTGAAACATGATGATAATTAGTTGAAATATATGTTGAAATCTTTTGTTATGTTGACGAAATATATCATAAAATGCTTCTTGGAAATCGTAATCACATAGGATAACATAAAAAAAGAGACAATTAAATGTAAGATAATTATTTTTCATTTGGTTATTATTTTCAATCAATTAAATAGGCATTGTCGATTTCATATTATCAGATTTAATAATGTTAATTTAATACAGATCATTTTTTAACCTTCTGACTTTCGAACCGATATTTACGGTTTCAATCATTGTTTCTTCCTACACACGTAAGGATTAAAAAAGCACCTTGATAAAGGGAATTCTTACACTGACCAGGCTAATATGCCCATACAGTAGTTGACAAACTGAATGACCAGTCACCACGACAGCAACCACAACAGATATAGAGCTGAAGTGACCTACGCGACCCGTCATGGTATTGAAGTTTAATTGTGGTAAAGTTAGGAACAAGTACTACAGAGGCAAGTTATGGTCTTCAGTGGGAAGGCGTAGAGAAAAAATCACTCAGGCACCCGTGTTTGTAAGTGTCACTCCTAAAGGAGAAGTGCCTTATACGCACCTATAAAAAAAATATATAGTTTGTAAATTGTTATTTGAATTTGTAACAAAATTGTATTAGGATTTTATTACTTTAATCTAATTTTTCTCAGAATGCAATTTAGTGAGATTTCAAACAAAAATATGCACATTTTCTGTCACTGACCTAGACAATCGAAACATCAATAGATTTTTATCATTTTTTCCAGTTAAATTCTTATTGAATGCCCGTTATACATTTTGTTCTGTCAAACATTTCTCTTACAGTTTGAATAAATCAAATGCCAGATATTATTGAACAAAACCTTAGGTCCCTTGAGGTTCAGTATAACAAAGTTGACAAAAAGAATTATCGTTTGCACCGATATCTAATCACTTGTCTATTGTTACTAGGACACCTTAGGGAATAAAATCGCTAAAGTAGATTAAGCAGGAACTCAATGACTGATGAAAATGTTAATAAAACCATCAGTAAATGCAAAACTAATGTAGAAAAATTACTCTGTTAATGAATGTTTTTTGCTCTTTCTATGGAGCAATATTTCTGTGCTTCCACATATTCCCAATAAATAATTTCAGAATCAACGATGGCAACTCATATCCGCTTTTGAGAAACCACAAATAAAATCAGTTTTCCCCCTCATTTGATTTAAAAACTAACTGCGCACCTTTAATTTAGCATTAAGTCGGCCCTTATCAGATATAAATCCACCTTTAATTATATCTCATTGTTTACTGATAACATCAAAAATCTATTTGCAATAAATTCCTCTTTTAATTTAAATCAATTGTTAAAGGGAATTGAATTAAATTTTCTCTTTATAATTTTCTAATTTTAAGTTCCAGAGACAGGCGAATTTTCGAAACCACTTTGACCGGGAGTATAAGAGAAAGAAATTCCTCCGCTAAATTTAAGGTATGACAAACATTTTCCCCTAACAACGAATAAATTTTTCTGTGTATTTAGAATTCGAATGATTCGTAAATCATTATTGGTTCTGGATTAGTTTTCTTTGTGAGACATTCATATCAAAAATGCGCATTTAGAATAATAATAAAGTTATTATTTAAACAAATAGCTGAGTTTTTCAAATATTGTCGTAATTGCTCCGATATACAAATATTACTGTTTTTTAGGGTTGGTTATTTAAAATTATTTATTCCTTTTAAAATTGTCGATAAAAAACTGATACATAATAATTTTAAAGAACAATTATAAATTATGTATAATAACTTTTAAATATACCTATGATTTTGTGTTTTTAGTGCTACTGTCTAACCTTAGCAACACGAGGGTTATGTGACCGGGACCTACAGCTTAAAGCCGATTCTGAACGGCTACGAAAGGCTCCTTGCCCAGTGGGATTCGAACCACGAACTCCGGTACCGAAAGCCAGCACTCTAACCAATGACATCGTTCTGTCCTATGGTTTGAGAATAGAGGAATAAACATGTAGAGTGCTGCTACCGAATTTATAATTTGTGTACAAAAATATCTATTTCTAGACATTTCTTACAAAAAAAAACTGGAAAGTACTTAAAAGCTTGATTGAAATCCAGCTTTTATATAACTAAGATTAAAAAATTTACTATTTAGACCATGGGAATATCTGTAATTATTTATTATTCCTTTATTTATATTTATTTATTTATTTATTTATTTACATTTTATTTATTTTATATTTAATTTTTTATTTTTATTTTATTCATTTATATTTTTTTATAATTATTTATTTATATTTATTTATTTATTTATTTATTGTTCTATTTGTTTATTTCTTACAACTGACTATCACAAAATTTCATTTAGATGACGGAACAACAAAGGGACAGAGGGTATTAAATACAATCTACAAATATTCGAACCATTAGCGAGATTTGAATCCACAGTCCCAAAATAAAAGCACAAAAGTCAGTTCTTTACCAGTTTTGGCTATCACCTGGATTATGATAATTGTGTATTTATTAAAGCATATCCTACGGAGGGAGTCTCTTTTTTACCTTTTGTGGTGGAAAAACGGACTTACAAGGCGGAAAAGTCAAAATGCAGGTAGAGTTTTTTTTTTTTTTTTTAATCTCTGAAGCATGGTAAGTTTGCCATACTTAGAGATGTAACCACCATTCGGATATTCCAAATGGTAAAACCAAATATCAGCTCCTTTGCACTTTCAACTACCATCTGAATTATGTTTTTATCAATACATTTTTATATCTAAGAAAGCATACTTCCTCATAGAATCTACTTTTATCCTTTCTACAGGCAAAATTCACTGACTAGGTAGAAAAATTCAAACTAGCAGATGTTGAGCTTTGTATTAGAATGAAGTTCGGCAACAGGATAAGGTTTTTAAACTTTAGGACTTATCACTCAAATGCTGACAAATTTCGAGAATTTTGGAGACAAAGTTTATAATACTGAAAAAAACTTCGGTAAGGCTGTGGAAAAAATATTTTTTAGAATTTTCAATAGTTAGTCAGTAGAAATTCTACTGCAAAAGAAATTAGACCCCAGTTCGATTGATAACGAGTTATTATATATATAGTTATTACTTGAATTAGAAGAATATAGTTATTACTGGAATCCTAAAGTATTTGTAAAGCAAAATGTTCTTGTGGTTTGTCCTGAGTTTGGACTTTGCGTATTCAAGTATTTTTAGAAACAGTTGTACAGTGTTTAAAAGAATTTTTAAATAAAGATTTTTAACTCCGTGTGACTGTTTAAATAGAAATCACATCAAGTAACACTATCTATAACAACGTTTAAAATTATTTTTTAACTTAGACCATTAATTAATTTTCTATTCATTTCCCCAGACAATGTTACTGCTGTAGAATTTGAAAAACTACAACTATTTTAGCTCATCCTTTCTATTGATAAGTGTAATTTCAAATATTATGAAATGCCTTTTACAGAAAAAAAGGGAAGTAACAGATTTATTTGCTACCTTATGATACCGCACTATCTGAATTGCAGTTTTCTATCCGACATAACTATTTGTCGTGATTTCACTTGATATATTTTACCTGACAAACAAGTAAATTCCCATGCGAGATTCAAAAAATAATAGAAAACGTTAAAAAAAATGACAAAATTGTAACTAATACCAGATACTTTAAAATTTGAGACTTTCTGATTCGACATTTACTTTCACTAAAAATAGAAATTCGTTCCAGCAAATCATAATTCTAGAAATTATTTTTTAAATCTCCCCAATACGGAAATCTATACATTAAAGTGTTAACCATAAAAGATTGTAGTAAGGGAAATAAGTAAACTGCAATTACCTTAATACACTTCTCGATACAACAGCACTTAATCTAAATTAAAGATCTCGGAAGACATATTTTAAAATTCACAAAATTACACGTCAATTAATATTAATTAAATATCCGTAATCACGAGAGCTGTTGCTGCGACTGTGTAAGCAATGCTACAATTAATATCAGCGGGTGCCTCGAGTTGATAAACGAAGTATTTCTTTATAATTGTCACGAACAGGGCGTAATTAATTACCTTCAAATACTCTTGGCTAAAATGACTCCCACTAAATTGGAAGAGTTAATAAATATTATCTCACTCATTATAAAATGCGGAACTTCTTAAATATTGTGATACAAATTTGGGAGAAATTTTAAAAGTGCTCAACAGAAGTAATATCTCTCTCGCAATATAATGAGTTTGGAATATCTTGCCGTAGAACCACTTTATCAGCGTCAAGAGATGGGAAAATGAAGGACTTAATTGATTAAATTGAAAGTAATTTCCAATTATCGTGCTAGAGATTTATAATTTTAATTGAGTGCTTTGAATTTGAGTACTTTCATTCCTTAAATTAACAAATCATTGGATAGAATATGACTGAGAGCAACTAATGTGCTTGAGATAAATTATGTCTAACAAAAAACAGTTCTCTGAAAGAAAGAACAGATTCTAAATTGTCAATAACCATTAGATGTTATAATAAATAATATCGTACTGTGTATTTTAACTTATTGAACGTAATCTTGCTATTTTGGGCATAGAAAATATATGCACAGAATCTCGTATAGAACCATATTTAAGCGTCAAGAGATTGGGAGATGAAGAGCTGAATTAATTAAATTGAAAATAATTTCCAATTATCGTGTTAGAGATTTATTAATTTTAATTGAGGGATTTGAATTATACTAGTATATTCCTTAAATAAACAAACCACATGATAGTACATGACTTCTGGCAACAAAAGCGCTTCAGACAAAGTACGTTAAAAAAAGAAACCCTTTGAAAGAAAGAACAGATTATAAATTAGCTATAACCATTAGATGTAATAATAAATTAAAGGATATCGTACTGTGAATTTTAAAGGATTGTACCTAATGTTGCTATTTTGGGCATTGGAAATATATGCATAGAATCTCGTATAGAACCCTATAATAAGCGTCAAGAGATGGGGAAATGAAAAGCACAGTTAATTAAATTGTAAATAATTTCCAATTATGGTGTTACAGATATATAGATTTTAATTGAATGCTTTGAATTTGTGTAGCTTCATTCCTTAAATAAACAAATTATAGAAAATATATGACTGATGGCAACTAATGTGCTTCAGATAAATTATGTCAAGCAAAACAGCTGTTTAAAAGAAAAAACAGATTCTAAATTAGCAATAACCATTAGATGTAATAATTAATTAAATAATATCGTACTGTGTATTTTGACTTATTGAACCTAATGTTCTAAACTGAGCATTAGAAATATATACATAGAATTTCGTATAGAACCATATTATAAGCCTCAACAGATTGGGAAATGAAGGGCTCAGTTAATTAAATTAAAAATAATTTCCAATTATCGTGTTAGAGATTTATAGATTTTAACTGAAGACTTTCAATTTGAGTAGCTCCATTCATTACATAAACAAATCATAGGATAGTGTGACTGATGACAACTAATGTGCTTGAGATAAATTATGTCCAAAAAACAGCTCTTTGAAAGAAAGAACAGATTCTAAATTAGCAACAACCATTAGATGTAATAATAAATTAAATAATATCGTACTATGTATTTTAACTTATTGAGCCTAAGGTTGCTATTTTGGGCATTGGAAATATATGCATAGAATCTGGTATAGAACCATATTATAAGCGTCAAGAGATTGGGAAAAGAAAGGCTCAATTAATTAAATTGAAAATAATTTCGAATTACCACTTTAGAGATTTATAAATTTTAATTGGGGGTTTTAAGTTATACTAGATTATTCCTTAACCCCTTAATGCAAGGTTTTTTAAAAAATGCCGGCCAAAAAAAATCAATTTTTTTAATGTAAAAATCACAATTTAGAACATTGTCTTGCCAAGAAAATTACAAAAATACAAAAATAATCAATTTTTTTCTTTTTTTTTTTTTTTTTTTTTTTTTTGATTTTGATAACATCGCAAAAAGTAGTCGAATATGTAATATTACACGCACATCGACTTTTTTTATCTTTCTTTTCGAATTCCCATTTCAGAATAAACATTATTATCAGTAAAAATACTTATTTATACTTTTAAAACATAATAGCAATACTAGTATTTATAAAATTAATCAAAATTTTCTTTTGTGTGATATATTTCGAAACTAGGACAAGCACATAGACCAACATTGCAACTATTACACATGTAACGATTTTTTTCTTTCTAGTTGTTATACCCAATTCTCGATTGCATTTGAGTGTGAAAAATAGCAACATAAAGTGCGATACCGCTAGAATTATCTCGAGTGTGTACAGTTTGGCCAGTTTAGCGAGCTTGAGTTAACTCGAGCGTGCCCGTTAAGGGGTTAAATAAGCAACTCACAGGATAGTGCATGACTGTTGGCAACAAATTCACTGTAGACAAATTATGTTTAAAAAAGGAGCTCTTTGAAAGAAAGAACAGATGATAAATTAATGGACATTTAACGCAAGCAATACTTTAAATGATATCGTGCTGTGTATTTTAACTCATTGTATCCCAATATTCCTCTTTCAGGCATTGGAAATAAATTCATAGCATCTGGTATAAAATCCAATTATAACTTTAAAGAAATGAGGATATGAAAAAACTTGATTGATTAACTGGAAAGTAATTGAAGTAATTTACAAATACAGTTCTAGAGATTTATAAATTTTAATTCAGTGTTATACGTTTGTAACAAAGAGTTACACTTCTACAACGCCAGCGCAAGAGACTGACCTATAGCGGAAAGTGATGTGAGTAACCCTCTTTCGGTCTCATTGGACAAGAGGGGTCGCTAGAGGGTAATAGTCATCTTCGGCCCAGGCAGCGCTCTCCTGCAAAACCACATTAAAAGCTTCATAGATGGGAAAATGAAGAACTTGATTAATTGTATTTAAAGTAAATTCTAATTACCATGTTAGATATATATAAATTTTAATTGAGTGCCTTGAATTTCATTAACTTTGCTCCTTAAATAAACAAATCATGTGATGTAAATATCTTGTAGAATAGTACATCACACATGACAACGAATGTGTTTGAGACAAAATTTATCATGTTAAGTATTTTAGCATATAGTCTCTCCACGTTCCTATTTCCGACATTGCAAATAAATGCGAAGATCCTTGATAGAACTTTATTGTAAAAGAAGGGAAATGTGGAACTTAATTGATTATATTGAAAGTAATTTCCAAGTTAAAATGTTCGAGATTTATTCATTTTAATTAAGTTCTTTGAATATGAATGGCTTTGTTCTTGATGTTATCAAACCATCAACGAATGTCTATTGCAGACTATTATAAGATGTATGTCCTCGAAATGGGTTCAGACAAATATGTCAGCCTGGATAAATTTTTAATAGAAGTAGAAATACAATATTATCAACTCACTAGCCTACCTCACTTATTAATATGAAAATCTAGAAAAGACAACATTTTGTAAATTGTTATACTTAAAATTGGATTCTAATTTAATTCTAAATCAGGCCTGAACAGCAATAAGTCTCCGAAGACCAGATTGGAAATGCATCTTATGCCGGCAAACCGCAGTATATGTTTTTTCGTTGGTGTGTATGTATACACACACACAAAATAGTATATATATATATATATATATATATATATATATATATATATATATATATATATATATATATATATATATATAATTTATTACAAAAGGAATAAAAGATTAAATAAGAATTATTCCTTTTCTAATTAAAAAAGGAATAATTCTAAGAATTATTCCTTTTTTAATATAATTCTGATGCGCTATGCACTATCAAGATAAGCTAAATTAAATATCAATTAAAAGGAATCAAAAAATAAAAAAATATAAAAAATTAGAACAAATATCAGCGGGATTTCTTTTTTTTTTTTATATTTTTTTTTTTTTTAAATACTTAGAATACAGTCGTGTCTTATATCGGGTAAAGAGGATGTTATGCGTCTTGTGGGTTAGATATATATGTGTGTATGTGATTTTAGTTTGGTATTCTTAGTGGTTTTTATAATCCAGTTTAGTATTTTTAGTAAATTATATTTTTAATGCATACATTGGTATATAGTTATAAGTATTTTAGTATTTTTAGTGAATTTTATAATTTTAATTTATACATTGGTTTGTTGTAATAGGTTTAAATTTCATTTTGTTTATGGTATGCTTTTCTCTAGATTGATTTTAGACTTGTCTGTTTATTGATGTACTTATGGTGACCGGGAGCATTTCATATGATTAAAATGATTTAACCGGACTGGGGGTCGCAATCACGCTTCAAGTACAATATTCCATATTCGTTCCAATTCTTTATTTTTTTATTTTTGGATTCCTTTTTAATTGATATATATATATATATATATATATATATATTTATATTATATATATATATATATGTGTGTGTGTGTGTGTGGTGTGTGTGTAATGAGACTATTCTCTATGGGGGTTTGCAGTCATGTCCATAAAAATGATACCGTTTCAGCTAAAGACGTTTATTTAAATAACTTTGAAGGACGGGTTCCCACTTCATCATAGGGACAAACTGAAGGGTCAGCTAGCATGAAGACAAGTAACACCTGGGTAACATCTGTGGGAAAAATATCTCTAGAAAAATCTGTCCCCGCTAGCGTGTATCTCCTTTTTATTTGGAAATTTCCTAAATTGTCCGTTAGGGCCATGTAGGTTTATAATTGTCCAGGCCCCTTCTCTGAAGGCATAACCTGTAGCCCCAGTGGTCAATTTCGGTTAGGGGTTAGAAAGGGGAATGGAAAATGACGCGGGAATTTTTACCCATGATTCAAGTTTTAAAAACCCCTGAGAATTTTCCTTACAACCCGTCCTTCAAAGTTATCTTAATAAAGGTCTTTAGCTGAAACGGTATCATTTTTATGGCCATGACTGCAACCCCCCATAGAGAAGTCAGTCTCATTACATATATACATTTATATATATTTATACACACACACACACACACTACACACAAACATATATATATATATATATATAGTATATATATATATATATATATATATATATATATATATATATATATATATTATATATATATTTATATATATATATTTATTTATTATATATATATCTTACTGTGAACTCGAACTTTGAACGTTGCTGTGTAAATTTTGATGCCTAGATTTTGTTTGACAGGTAATTACTCGGAGAACAAGAGCCGTGATTTGTATTTCTTGCATTAAATTCACTCAAATGTTCAAGAGAAAACCAGTCGAAACAAAACTGTTTTACAAAACTACATATATTGCATAATTAATATCTGGAAGATGTTACATGTCATTTAGCAAGAATTTTACAAAAAAAGCACAATATCAAAAACCGTACTGCAGATAAGAACTTACAATATTTCCATCTTATTTATCGTTTTTCATGAATTCAAAATGATAATGAAAAATTTAAAAATTCCCAACATTAAATTTATTTTTTTGTTATTATTTTAAACATCGATCAGATCCTTGTATTGATGCTTTTCCTTTTATGATATCCATTCTATTTTAATGATCAATTAGGCGTCTTTAAAATCATACCGGGATTGGACAGCTTTCATGTAGAAATCAATAACACTCCGTTTCTACTGCATCGTTAGAACTTAAAACCTGTCAATTTTTTCTCATTTAGATGTCTAGCAAAAGTAATATAGAAATAAATATAAGGTTGAAATGTTTCACAATAAAGTTATGTCATATGTAACGTAAAGAATAAAAAATTATCAAAGGTAATATAGAAATATAAGGTTGAAATGTTTCACAATAAATTATTTATATGTAACGTAAAGAATTAAAATTATCAAATGATATACAAATATAAGGTTGAAATGTTTCACAATAAAATTATGTCATATGTAACGTAAAGAATAACAATTATCAAATGTATATATAGATATTAGGTAAATTTTCACAATAAAATTATGTCATATGTAAGGTAAAGAATAAAAATTATCAAATGTAATATAGAAATATAAGGTTGAAATGTTTCACAATAAAATTATGTCATATGTAACGTAAAGAATAAAAATTATCAAAAGTAATATAGAAATATAAGTTTGAAATGTTTCACAATAAAATTATGTCATATGTAAGGTAAAGAATAAAAATTATCAAATGTAATATAGAAATATAAGGTTGAAATGTTTCACAATAAAATTATGTGATATGTAAGGTAAAGAATAAAAAAATTATCAAATGTAATATAGAAATATAAGGTTGAAATGTTTCACAATAAAATTATGTCATATGTAAGGTAAAGAATAAAAATTATCAAATGTAATATAGAAATATAAGGTTGAAATGTTTCACAATAAAATTATGTCATATGTAAGGTAAAGAATAAAAATTATCAAATGTAATATAGAAATATAAGGTTGAAATGTTTCACAATAAAATTATGTCACATGTAAGGTAAAGAATAAAAATTATCAAATGTAATATAGAAATATAAGGTTGAAATGTTTCACAATAAAATTATGACATATGTAAGGTAAAGAATAAAAATTATCAAATGTAATATAGAAGTATAAGGTTGAAATGTTTCACAATAAAATTATGTCATATGTAAAGTAAAGAATAAAAATTATCAAATGTAATATAGAAATATAAGGTTGAAATGTTTCACAATAAAATTATGTCATATGTAACGTAAAGAATAAAAATTATCAAATGTAATATAGAAATATAAGGTTGAAATGTTTCACAATAAAGTTATGTCATATGTAACGTAAAGAATAAAACTTTATCTAGATATCCGATAAATAAATTCGGAAATGAATTTTTTTTACAACAGATACATTATAACAGATATATACAACAGATACATTTAGAATATATTATCTAAAGTTCGTAATTCCACTACTAAGTACTAAATACTATTCGCGATAATTTTTAAGAAAAATATTACAGTTGGCAACTATGCAATTAATCTGATAAAAAAAGTTTAAAATTTAAATTTAAGGAAAGATTTTTAATGCAATATTAAATAAACTTTATTGTAGATCTTATGTTAAATCGCCAGCTTTCAAGCAAAACTCTCTGAATACAAATATGAATTAAGAATTAATTTTAAGGTACATATAACTTCGTTATATCTAATTAATGCTTCACACCTTTTTCTTGGTATGCATCTGTCATCAAAAATTACTAAATCTACCGTTACAGTTAAAAAATCCCTAAAATAATGTTTATTATTTTTTATAACGATGCACAAATTGCAATTCTAATAGATCAATTTTTAATGCAATATTATATAAACTTTATCGTAGCTCTTCTGTTAAATAGCCAGCGTTCAAGCAAAACTCTCTGAATACAAATAAGAATTAAGAGTACATTTAAAAATACATATAACTTCGTAATATCTAATTAATGCTTCACAGTTTTTCATGGTATGCATCTGTCATCAAAACATCAACTGTTACTGTTAAAAAATAATTTTTTATAGTGATGCACAAACTGTAATTACTTATAGATCAATTTTTAAGATAGTAACTTTAGCTTAAAAATGGACGATCTGTCAAATAATTAATAACTGTTTTTATTATCTGAATAACTCACTAAAATATTTAATAACTCACTAAAAAATTTAAATAACTACTCTAATATTTAAATAATACTCGAATAACTCACTAAAATATTTACTGTACCAAGCTTTAAGCACGATTTGAGCAAGTAACCAGTGGTTTTATGTTGAAGCACATATTTGGGGTAACATCGTGAAATTTGTAACAGTCATCAAGTGACTATCCATGTAGATTTTTTCTGCTGAAAGTTAGAAAAACATTTTCCCATGAAATAATCTTAAATTTAACTATGATCTCCCTCAATTTTTTAAAAATTCATTTTTAAAGAAAATATAAGTGCCTAAGACTAATTTCTTTCAGAATTAATGACAGTGTTGTAAAAACAATTGTAGTTGTGTGATCTGCTCTATTGGTTTTTTCCTGGAAAGAATTCTGGTAGTACAGCAAAAGTCATTGTCTTTCAAGACCACAAATATGTCTGTTAAATAATAGAATCATAGTTGATCAATAGGGTTCATCTTGGAGTCTAATTTTTATTTTTCTTCATTGGATGGTTTTCCTATATGAGATATTTTGTTTTTCTTACCTGTAACATAAATATTAACTCGATACTTCTAAAAGCTATTAAATGCGAGACTGTTTGATACTAAAGGCTGTAATGTAGATTTATCCTCAACTTTAAGCCTTTGTAAATTATTGATAATAATATTTCACAATATAAAATTTCCCCTGAAAAGTCAATGAGACCTGATTTCTTATAATATTGAACTCTATTACAAAACTTTTTTAGTTTATAGGTTTAAACAATACACCCAAAAAGCCCCATAAAACGTAAATAATCCAGCATGTGGATGTATTCGCTGTGAATATTCATTTACCTTCAGGATGAGACTGAATTTCACTTGTAAAAATTGGAAAAAAGATAGATTCAATGAAAGTTTTATTAACTTCATTATTAAAATATTTTACAATTAATTTTAGCTTATAAATATAGCTTTATATTGATTTGAACCAAATGTGAAGTTCAAAAATGTTTCTTGGAGGAACATCACAGCATTAAACTTCATTTCCAATCTATTTTTTTAAAACAATGTGTTACTCTTTGAAAAGAGTTATATAAAGAATAATTTTTTGAAATACTATCTTTCCTATTAAAGAATTACAGTCAAGTAACAGTCAAACTTGACAACAAATACAGAAAATCTCCATCCCTGAAAAAAGTATACCATCCTTCTTGATTCCAAGACTAAATTTCCTGTCAATTATCCTTTTATTAATGCTTGAATGGATCTCAATCTTATGTCTAGTTTATTTCTATACCCCTAGTATATATTTCTATATCACTATTTAACAGATATTTCTACATCACTATATAAATATTTCTATATCACTATTAGCTATAGAATGTACTACGCTGAAATAATTAGGTAATGACCCCCTTATTTTTAAGCCCCTCTTCTAATATATTTTTCATCAGAGGTACTTCATTCAACATTCATCCATCTTACTCTGAAGGTTTATTGATTCTTTATTATGGGAACAGCATGTAGCTTATCAACATAGTTCCCATGAGGGAACAACACAATGAGATCTAAACCTTACTCAAGATCAAGATTTTACAAGCAGCCCTCTAAGTTGAGGCCAAAACCCCAACCCCTTTGGCAATATCTCTGGTATGCAGATTGCAGATACCAGAGGTCTCCAACTTCCCTACTTCCACTACTCTATGGAATTCCCCTCATTTAAATTTTCTGTTAACAAGCTATGGTTAGTTTCCAGCCAACTTAGACAGATTCAACTAAATAACAAATTTTAATTGTATAAATGGGTATCCGCATTTTCAGTTTACTTATACCACTGTTCTGTAACAACGAATCTCCACTTCCCCCGCCACATTCAGATATTTGGTTTGGTTTGGAGCGCTACGGTCTACTTTTTGCACACGAGGGCTAATGAGACCGGGATCTACTGCTTAAAGCCGATTTTGAACGGCTACGAACATCCATGCCATTGATACCGGAGTTCGTGGGATTCGAACCCACGAACTCCGGTACCGACGATTAGCGCTCTAACCAATCGGCCAGCGTTCGGCTTCGCCCCATTCAGAAAGCAAACTGTATCAAGAAAATTAATTTAAATATCTCTTTAGTACCTCTCTGCCATAATAAGAGCCAAATTATTTTTTTTGATTCATAAAATACAAGAACACATCGCCACGTTTGTCTCTCTCGTTTTCCGGAACCGGCATGAGATCGGACGAATGCAAAGAAACCCGTGCCACCCCTCCTCTTCTTTCGGGCCGATGATGTACAGAGGCTGTTCACACATGTTTTACACAATGTATATTGTAGTCATAAAACTAAATTACATAAAATTCTTCTATTTGAAATGTTCTATTTGATAGCCCTTATTCTGAACTATCTTGCGACACCGTAATTTTCAAGATAATAATGCCTTTCGAAGTTTCAAAAGAAGTATTCTATCCAATTCTCCTGAACAGTTTTCCAGAGTCCTGAAAGGGTTGGGGACAACGTGCATAATGCAGATTTAAACACAAAATCCATAGGTGATTTTCGAGAGATTAGGTAGGGATATACTTGAAGGGTATGGCTATGACACCGGTTTTTGGTTCCATTTTTTTAGGAAATTTACAGTGGATTTTGATGTGTGACTGCTAGCTTTGTCTTGATGGAATTCCTCACATTGATGGCACTGGGATAAAGCGATGTAATTTTATGCAGATAAATTCGATATGAAACATGTTCCTGATAGTATTTGGAGTTAATCTTGACATTTATTTCAAATATCTTTATTTTTAACTTGCCATTATATCAAAAGTCAGCAACAAAAATGAATCCCTTAGAAAAATTTCTTTTTATTCTTTGAACTATGTACTTAAATTTTTCTCCCCTTTTACGTTAATAAAATGCTCTTGTGTTCAGTCATAAATATACCCATAATTCCTCTATTGGGACAATTTTTTTCCATTTTACTTTGGATAAATGTTTCTCATACAGAATTCTGATGTGTGTCCTGCGTTCAGCGATATGCTTGTGAGAAAGAGGCACATTGCGTTTATAATACCGCTATTAAAAATCGTCTAAAAAATGTGAGAACAGCCTCTGTATTTCTGTAAATACCAAACTAAGAGTCTAATGACTGCAAGTAAATGGCTAAATAAGTTTACCGACAGCGCCGAACAGCCCTAAACCTTCAATTGAGTAAACTGCATTCTCTTTAGCAATTGAAAACGTTAACAACTAGACAAACATTGGCGTCCATCATTAACACAAAGTCGAGTTTTCCATCATACAATTACTTTGCAAGTATTGAATTAGTATGCAGCATTTCATTATTTCAGGAATAGATACGGTTCTTTCATTCAATTTGAAATATCAAATCTTGGCAGTCCGTTGCAAGAAAATACTGCTTAAAAATGCTAAAATACTGCTTAAAAATGCTTAAGAAATCTGTGAGGTAATACAATAGTAAGTAAAAGTGAAATGCGATAACAAATTATATTTATACAACACACTGAAAAAGAAACTTGGAGGCGCCGGGTATCGATCCCGGTACCTCTCGCATGCTAAGCGAGCGCTCTACCATCTGAGCTACGCCCCCCCGACATCCGTGCCTAGTTTAATCAGGGAAAGTATTTACTTTTCCTATTGAGGAAGCGTAAAATGGGTTACTTAGAACTATTGAGTTCATGTCCTTGTCAGCAGCTGATATCTCAGAGTACTGCTATGCAAAGAAACAAACAAATCAGGCGACACGACACCTACTTTATCTGAAGCAAAGGCGAGTTTTCTCTGCGTTTTACAATAATAAGTACCCCACTGTGCTTCTGCAAAAGTGCATTTCATTATTTCAGGAATAGATACGGTTCTATCATTCAATTTGAAATATTAAATCTTAGCCTTTTGCTGCAGGAAAATACTGCAAAAGTCATATATCAGTTATGATATTGAGGGGTGAAAATACTTAAGAAATCTGGGCGGCAACACAACAGTAAGTAATAGTGAAATGCGATAACAAATTATATTAATACAAGACACGGGAACAATTTTTGGAGCCGCCGGGTATCGATCCCGGTACCTCTCGCACGCTAAGCGAGCGCCCTACCATCTGAGCTACGCCCCCCGACATCCAAGTTTAATTTAATCACTAGAAATATTCACCTTTTTCATTCCGAAAGCGCAAAAAGGGTTATTTAGAACTATTGAGTTCACGTCCTTGTCAGCAGCTGATATCTCAAATTACTGCTATGCAAAGAAACAAACAAATCAGGGGACACGGCACTTACTTTATCAGAAGCAACGGCGAGTTTTGTCTTCGTTTTACAATAATAAGTATCCCACTGTACTTCAATAAAATTTAACCTACTCACAAAATATTTGATGTCTACACCACATGACATCACACATTTTTATTTTGTATAATGCAACATCGGAATTCTCATTTGCACATTGTCTTTAACAAAGATTTAGCATCAAAGAGATTATGCTGTAAATTGCCCTGAGAAACGATCCCTCCACTATCATAATTATTCTTGAATTATTACTTTACTATCATAATAATTTTAAAGATTTCTAAACAAATTGAAGTATGGAATGCTACTTCATGCCTTGTGTTGATGCCACCCTTAGTTTCTCCCTTAACTAAACTTCACAGTTTTCATTTAATCCTAACACATCCCATGTATGCAAATCCCATTTATTATCCTCATCATTTTAATACTCAAAATGTTAAACCGAATTCAGGATCCATTTCTTATCCCAAACTGTACCATAAAGTTATAATATACGGACGAATACAATCTTCTCGCATTCCTAAAATAGGACAAAAGCTCTGGAAGGCGATCGCAGTCTAATAATCCTTCTGGGCGTCACTGTATCCATCCCTATTCGAGTTCTCCATCTGCAGCAACATTGTGCAGCTGTCAACTTGATTCATTGCCTCCTAGAAAATCGAGATGAGTCGCTCTTATAAGTGAATGATACTTCAAATTATTTCCTTAATTAAATTGCCACGTTCCGATAGTAAATGGGCCAATAAATATTAATTAGAAATCATTTCCCGGAAAATTAATTATTTGTGCTGAATCTGAAGATTTAATTAGTATCCATTTTCATTAACTATTACATAACTTATTAAAACAGGCGAAATTTCTTTTAAAGTTTAGAAAATTGCGATGTTAAAATTTTTACGCTGGATTGTCCAATTTTTATCGAAGAAGATTATATGGAGTAAAATGTATCGCTGAAACCTTTTTAACAACTCTGAAAATTCGCAAAATTAATTAAAATGGTTAAAACTTATATAAAAGTTTCAGAACTTTCAATGTTAAAAGTTTCCTAGTAATGGATTACCTAATTTTTATCAAAGAAGGTTATTTAGATTCAAATGAAATAAACGATATTTCTAAAACTATATCACAACTTTGCAGACCTATACTTTCAACTATTATATTAGTGACAAAAGTTGTTAAACTCCTATTTCAAAGTATATAACTCAAGTTTAGAATGATTTTCTTAACCCATGAAATTATGACCAGGTAATGTTCATTACAAGTTTAGAATAACTTTATTAATCCATGAAAGGATGACAAAGTGGTGTTTATTTGAAGTTTTGAATGACTTTAACAATCCATGGAAGGATAACCACGTGATGTTCATTTCAAGTTTTGAATGATTTTATTAATTCAGGAAAGTATAACCAAGTGATGTGCTTCTCAAGTTTTGAATGATTTTATTAATCCACGAAACGATGAACAAGTAATATTTATTTCAAGTTTAGAATGATTTTACTAATCCATAAAAGTGATGAATCGACATTAAAGAGCAGGTTATGGTCTAGTTAGCTCTTATGTATCAATACAATGGTCTGTAGCACTCCAAGTTTAGAATGATTTCATTAATCCATGAAAGGATGATTGAGTGATATTTATTTCAAGTTTAGAAGAATTTTATTAATCCATGAAAGGAGGATAAAGTGATGTTTATTTCAAGTTTTGAATGATTTTATTAATCCATCAAAGGATGACCAAGTGATGTTTATTTCAAGTTTAGAATGACTTTATTAATCCATCAAAGGATGACCAAATGATGTTCATTTCAAGTTTTGAATGATTTTATTAATCCATGAAAGGATGACCAAGTAATGTTTATTTCAAAATTTGAATGATTTTATTAATCCATGAAAGGATGACCAAGTAATGTTCATTTCAAGTTTAGAATGATTTTATGAATCCATGAAAGAATGACCGAGTGATGTTTATTTCAAATTTAGAATGATTTTATTAATCCATGAAAGGATGACCGAGTGATGTTTATTTCAAGTTTACAATGATTTTATTAATCTATGTAAGGATGACCAAATAATGTTCATTTCAAGTTTAGAATAATTTTATTAATCCATGAAAGGATAACCAAGTGATGTTTATATCAAGTTTTGAATGATTTTTTTAATCCATGAAAAGATGAACAAGTAATATTTATTTCAAGTTTAGAATGATTTTATTGATCCATAACAGGATGACCAAGTGATGAATCGACTTTAAAGAGCAGGTTATGGTCTCGTTAGCCCTTGTGTATCAATACAGCAGTCTGTAGCACTCTAATCACTCATCAACCTATTATTTTTATTAGACTAGGCACTTTGTACTCAACCGATGGTTTAGATATATATTACTAATCATATCCCGTTCTCATTTAAAAAACACTTTTGCAGCCAATTTCCATTAGAGATAAATCATAAAGTTTTAAATTAAGGTCGATTTATTAAGTAACTGTTCGAAGTCTATGCACCTACTTTTTACAATACGATCTGTACTTTATATAACAAGAAATTTCAATATAATGAATATTGATGCTGTGGAGTATACTTAAAAAGCTGTTAGCAGTAGAGTATTCGAATCTTGAATTTAAGATCAATATAACATCTACTTGAGATTCTCTTTTTTTTAATTGCTTTCTTTTATTGCTCTGAATTTTATATAGTGAAAATTTTCTATATCAGGTATATTAATGTTGTGCCAGGACATTCTGATGTCGCATCGTACAAAACAAAAATAAAAATGTGGTATAATAGGCCTACATGGAAGTCATGTGGTGTACACATCAATTTTTTATGAGTAGGTTCACTTTTACAGAAGCACAATGGGGTACTTATTAATATATAAAAAGAGTAAAACTTGCCGCTACTTCTGAATAAATAAGTACTGTGTCGCCTGATTTGTTTGTTTTCTTGCATAGCATTGCTTTGAGATATCAGCTGCTGGCAAGGTTGTGAACTCAATAATTCTAAATAACCTGTTTTACGCTTTCTGAATGGAAGTAGTAAATATTTCATTTGATTCTACTAGCTTGTAGTGCCGGGGGAGTAGCTCAGATGGTAGAGCGCTCGCTTAGCATACGAGAGGTACCGGGATCGATACCCGGCGCCTCCAGTATTTTTTTTGTGTATACATAAGTCAGTATGTTATTATGATTAAATTTTAATTGCTGTTGTGTTGTCTCACGAATCTCATCCTTAAAATTTTCCTGCCAGCATAATTGGTCGCTGCCGTTCAAAATATGCTTTAAACGATGCATTCCGGTCTCATTAACCCTTGTTGCAGAAAAACGGTAGACAGTAGAACTTGAAGCCAAACAATTGTGTCACTGCATCTACGTATGACTCTAGACGATCAGTCTTATAGCTGGTGGTCATTGGGAAACATTCGCTGCCTTGTCGAATGTCTATTTGATTGATCAATCTAAATTATTCTAATATTTTTACCTCACCCCCAAGTGATGTAACTCATTAGTGCCCCATGGACTAATAGTAGTAGCATATAAGGAACAAAATTTGGCCTGCCTCTCAAAAAGTTTCCCCATCATTGGTATAGGCTATCAACATAACGGTTTGTGAAGAAACAAAAAAAATGTATTCATTCAGTACTCAAGAACAGAACCCGTAGCGTAGAAGCATAAAACGCTATCCACTTTACCATATAAAGTCGACATCTGTCAAATATTATGGCTATATTTTTATCATTTTTTGTTGCTGAAGTCTCAAATCCGTATATTTAAAAAATACTAATGAGATATTTATACATTAGTTATAGCCCTGGTATGTTGAAACATTTAGAGGTTTTATCTCAAAATCGTGGAACTTTTTATGTTATTCTACAACTTGGAGCTTTTATGCTATTCTACAGTATGTAATTAAGCATACAGCGGCTTTACATTTGATGAATACATGAGCAAAACGATTGTGCCATTTTATTCTCAATATTACAAGAAACTACCAAACAAATCGGAGCATGTTACCTGTGACAATACCACCCATATCTCTTTAATAAATTTACCCCTTCAGCTTGCATTTAATCCCAACATATGCAAAACCTATTAATTATCATAGTGCATCTAATAGGGAAAACGCTAAATTTAATTCAGGTTCAATTTCTTACAGAGGAAATATAATAAAGGGATAAAATACGAATGCGATGAAATCGTCTTGCATTTCCAAAATAGGGCAAAAGTTCTCTCGGGCGATCGTAGTTTTAATAATCCTCCTGGGCGTCACTGTAACCGTCCCCATTCGAATTCTGCATCTGCGGCAACATTGTGCAGTTGTCAACTTGATTCATTGCCTCCTGGAAAATTGAGTTGAGTCGCAAATGAATGATGCTTAAAATGGT
>CM063510.1:55631724-55633238 GCA_032207245.1 Pardosa pseudoannulata | reverse complement strand
ATTTTTATTCTATGAACTTCAAATATATTAATAAAATCTATATATTTTATTATATAGTATGATAAAGTCAGTATGTTTTAGCTTTTAATTTTTTAACAGCTTGTAGTTTTTTAAAAGTCAGACACCCTTAAAGATTTATGCTAACATAATGAAAAATAAAATCAACTTAGATTTCTTTTAAGGTATCCGTCTACGCTGAAAACGTCATTTTTTGCCAAAAATCATAAATTTTTATTCCTCTATTGTAAAATTTCAACCTTTAGGCTTCTAAATCTGTTTTTGTTTTGTCTCTTCGGCATTTTAAATAAAAGTTGCTTCTGTTTAAACATCAGTGACAGCTGTCAAAACAAAACGGAAGTTGCGACTTCGGAACCGGAAGTTGTGAATTTAAGCCTTTTAAAGAGCATTTTTTGGACGAAACTTTTTAAAATTTCATGAAGATTAGTTTAAACATTTTTTTAGGATTTTTAATAATTAGCAACTTGGCAATAAGAAAGTTTTGAAGCAAGGAGTGTGGGGAATTTTAAACATATATTTTAATTTTTTAATAGTTAAATTTTCTTTCATAAACTTCAAATGCGTTTTTCTCAGAACGGTATTTTTAATAAAATGTTGAAACTTGAAATATGATTTCTCAAAAAGTTCTTAAAATATTGTGTTGAAAATTATTATGAATGCTTTAGATAGTATTCATTAGTGAATGACCTAATAGCTTTAAATTTGGATAATTTTTAATGATATTACACTCATAGTTAGATATAAAGTGATGAAAATTCGTTAAAAATTCAATGTGTATGATTTTGGAGGAAAAAAATTTTTTACCAAATGTAAATTAAGCAAAGATTTTAAATGATTCACTAGTCCTGTGTATAAGAAATGTGTAACATAAAAAAATATTGAAATAATTTATTATAAAATTAGACCTTTTGAAAAAACTGGATTTTTTTACTAAGTTTTCTTTCTTTATTTGACATTTTATAACAACTTCTCCAGGAATAAATTTTTTAAATGCAATTCTCTATGGTAATATAAAAAATAAATCTAAAAATGTAAAAACATGAACTAGTTTCTACGTCTAAAGAAAAAAGTTCTCCGAATGTAGACGGATACCTTAAGCATATAGTTTCTTACATAAATGTTTTGAGAGTTATCCTGCAGATGAATAAATTTAATTTCTTTTTCAGTTGGTGTAAATTTTATGTACTTTTAAAAAATATATTACTTTAAATTCAAAACGAATACTTTTTTCTGAAGTGAGAGCGTTAATAAATATCATCCAATCGATTCATTTAGAAATTTTTTTTAGTATCTATGAGACAGTGCTATTGCATTTAGTATTACGGTAGATTATAATTCTTTATTGTAAAAGCTTAGCTTAGATCCAGAGAAAAAAGGAATTCTGCTCTATTTAAAATAGTTTTTTTCTAGATCTTATAAAATTTGAAATAACAAAACTCTGTTATAATGAAGATTTCAGGTCTCAAAAGATACTCTTCCTGTTAAAACTGAAAACT
>CM063510.1:55609224-55626724 GCA_032207245.1 Pardosa pseudoannulata | reverse complement strand
AAGGTATAGATCACGGAATGGCAGCGTAATTGTCAAGCTCGCTTATAGCTGTAACTGTGAGTTATGGGAGCAGGGGCTAAAAAGTAATGTCAGCTTGCACAAAAGGGGCTACTTTAATGAGCCCACCTGCACTCCCGAAGGGCATGCAGATGTGGGAAAATTTCCCGAAGACAAGGGATTGGAGAGGAAGAAAAAAGGGGCGTTGGAACCGAGGTGAGGAGTTTTGGAAACGAAGTTAAGGAGAGGAGTTGAAGTTGGTAGTCGAGAGAAGTGGGACAAGGATCCACTAGCACCAGTTCGTCCCGTGCGCCAGGACCGACACCGCGTGAGGAAAGCCCCTGCCTGCTCCCCTGTGCCTGTAATGGAGGTAAAGATAAAATAATATTTACAGTCACTTAACTTAGGCCTTTGAAAATAATATAACCTGGTGATTAGTAATAGTTCATTATAAAGAGAATTGTAGTAATCATGCTGTAAATATAAGACATAAATAATTGATGATTATGATATATGATAACCAAGGACTAATTTGTAAATGAATGTACATAATAAATATCTGAATCTTAGTATAAAGTGTTATATTTTTACTGTGTTTCCCCCTTGTAACCGAACACTGGTGTAGAGGTTGTAAGTACCTTACAACAATACTAATATATATATATATATATATATATAATATATTGTATTATATATATTAGTATAATATTATATAATATTATATAATATAATATAACATACATCGATCCTTTAATGCTATTATTTCAAGCCCTATTTTCTCTGGTTAAGAGCAGGCGATGATTAAATTCATCAATTTATCACATTAAAAGTAGATGAATATAGCATTTTTTCTAGTATTCTGACGTCATTTCTTTAACCATCTCACTTAATAATTTCTTATTTTAAATTATTTAAATATCGTCTGAATTATTTTCATACGTTTCATCATGGAACTTAGATATTAATGTAAATAATTTTTTTAATATTTGGCTTAAATAATAGATTAGGTACATATGTGATAATTTTAAATTTAATCATTGATTATTTTTGTTGCAATGAAAATTTTATCACCAGTATTAGCAACAAATTATTTTCATGAAAGTCTAGGATTCTATTTCATTATTTTATATCTAGCGTTTAGGTTATATATCTTTGAAACTTAAGAAGTTTGTTTGTTTGTGTGTTTGTTTATTATACATAACCACACGTTTTGCAATCGATTCGCAAATTTGGGACATTATTCATATATATCGCCAAATAATCCCTGTCAATAGCAAAACCTCTGCTGTCCATCCTATTCCATAATATAAAAAGATAAATTAAGGTTGGCAACTAACATGCTTCAGAACAGATAAACAAATTATTGAGCGTGTACCAGATAATTCTCAGCCAAAAAATAAACCATTTTTTTACCTGCCTCATACAGTACTTTACAATTCTGGAAAATTAAAAATTTTACTGATTCCGTCATATGACGGTCCATACACAAGTTACAAAAAAAAGTTCATAGAAAGACTAGTTTTTATACCAATTCTTCCAGCTTTTATTTAAATGCAACATATTATATAACGATATGAATTTATGTGTTACATAAAGAGAAACGTAAAGATTAGTAATACGTTGATATTACTAAATTTAAACTAATGGTTTTATTCAAATAAAACGTAAAAAGATTTAAATAAAAAGATTCTTCTAAAATACGACAGAACAATAATTTTTGGAAGAAGAGAATTAACTTAAAACAGCTTTTAAGTACATCTAAAAATGGAAGAAATGTTTTAGAAATAAGTATTCAGCTTCTTAAATCGAAAGCTAACAAGAAAAAAAGGTTGAATATCTAAGATATTTTCCTTTTAGTAATATTATAAAAAATCATTGTTTTAAATTATCTCACTATATAAGTATTATTCTGTCTAGACAAAGTATTAGGTTAAAAAGTATTTTTGTTATCCGATGCCAAGTAAAAAATTATTTAATCAATATATTGGGACTTCCATGTTACTAGGAAAAATATAAAGCTACAGAAATTCGTGTTTAGTTCGTAAGAAGTAAACAAACCCGAATTTTTAGTGGAAAAATGTTTTTGGGGATATTTACGCAATTTATTGATGCAGACAATTTTGTTTCTTATTTTAAACTAAAATCCAATATTTCAGGACCTTCATGGTGTAGAAAATATTTTTTTTCTCTTTTATAAAGTTTAACAAAGGCATACAATGCTATAAAAGACTTTTATAGAAATATTTTTATATTTTCGGTTGAAATATGTTTAAATTTAAAAATGGGAGCTAGTTATTAGAGGAATTTCAATTGAAATGAAATTATTTATCCCTTAAGCAAAATTGGTTGAGTTAGGCTAAATAGCCGAAAGGATAGAAAATAGAAAATGCAATAAATAAATACTTACGAATTTAATAATTAATCTATTAATAAGTAAATTAAAAGTAACCAATTAATTAATCCTTTAATTAACATCCTATTAATTTAGATATTATGAATTGAATTTTTATATTGTTTCAATGTTAAAATCTAATTTGTGTGCATTTTTTACGCATTATGCATATTAATGGCTATATAAATATTTTATATAGCCATTTTTTATATATATTATTCTTTTATAGAAATATTTTTATAGTTTTGGTTGAAATATGTTTAACCTTAAAAACGAGAGCTAGATATGAGAGCAATTTCAATTTAAATGAAATTATTTATCCATTAAGCAAACTTGGTTGAGTTAGGCTAAATAGCCGAAAGGATAGAAAATAGAAAATGCAATAAATAAATACTTACGAATTTAATAATTAATCTAGTAATAAGTAAATTAAAAGTAACCAATTAATTAATCCTTTAATTAACATCCTATTAATTTAGATATTTTGAATTGAATTTTTATATTGTTTCAATGTTAAAATCTAATTTGTGTGCATTTTCTACGCATTATGCATGTTAACCCCTTCCCTGATTTGCCCGTAAGCCGTACGGACACAGATTTCGGGCCTTAACTGATTTGCCCGTACGGCGTATGGGCAATCTGATTTCTATTTCGCTTGCACTGTTTCGGCCGTATTTTTTTTTCAATTTTAGTAACAAATTATTCGTATAGATGGTAATGATAGTTTGCAGTTTATTGTATTTTCTATTCTGATTGGTTCAAAAGTGCAGGTTTTGTATCAGAAGACGAATTGTTATCTTTCAGTATATAGCTTTCTGGTTAAATTTTACTAACCGCCTGATAATTTTATTGATGTAAGAGTTGAATAATATATTTTTACTTTTAAATAATGGATAATTCAGAGCATATGGAGCTAATTTCTTGTGATTCGAACTGTGACTCGGAATTAGAAACTGAATTATCTGTAAATGATAGTAGCGAAAGTTTACTAGATGACCTGGATAGTAGTGACTCTGATAGTAGTACAGATAGAATCAATCAAGCAAGACAATTTTTTGAAATTAATTGTGATAATCCTTCGGATCCGCCTCCTAGATTTGCTTTCACTGGAATTCCAAAAATTAACTTGGATATCGGTGAGACTAAAGGTAAACTTCAGTTCTATGATGCTTTCATAGAAAGAAAAAAGTTGTAATAAATGCTTAAAAATATTAGAAATGTTAATTTTAATAACATATCTTTACTTAAAAATGTAAAATGAACAAAAAAAATGCAATAAAAAAATGTGACATTTTTTGACCGAATTCTGGAAAAAAATGAAACTGTCAAAGGATTAATGGCTATATAAATATTTTATATAGCCATTTTTTATATATATTATTCTTTTATAGAAATATTCTTATATTTTCGGTTGAAATATGTTTAACCTTAAAAATGGGAGCTAAATATGAGAGCAATTTCAATTTAAATGAAATTATTTATTCATTAAGCAAATTGGTTGAGTTAGGCTAAATAGCCGAAAGGATAGAAAATAGAAAATGTAATAAATAAATACTTATTAATCTCTAATAAGTAAATTAAAAGTAACCAATTAATTAATCTTTTAATTAATATTCTATTAATTTAGATACTTTGAATTTAATTTTTATCTTGTTTCAATGTTAAAATCTAATTAATGTGCATTTTATAATTGTGTGCATATTAATGGCTATATAAATATTTTATACAGCCATTTTTTATATATATTATTCTTTTATAGAATTTTTTGTATTTTTGGTTGAAATATGTGTTTAACCTTAAAAACGAGAGCTAGATATGAGAGCAATTTCAATATTAATGAAATTATTTATCCATTAAGCGAAATTGGTTGAGTTAGGCTAAATAGCCGAAAGATAGAAAATAGAAAATGCAATAAATAAAAACTTACGAATTTAATAATTAATCTATTAATAAGTAAATTAAAAGCAACCAATTAATTAATCCTTTAAATAACATCCTATTAATTTAGAGATTTTGAATTAAATTTTTTATATTGTTTCAATGTTAAAATCTTACTTGTGCATTTTCTAATAATAATGCATATTAATGGCTTTTGAATTATAAAATTTTCTATTTGTTTTATGGGTTTTATGATTAAACGTTGAATAAAATCAATAACTGAACGCTATTAAGTTCTGTTTTATTTTAGTTAGATTTCGAAATGAATTACTGTTATTATTTTTTCCTTTTCCAATTATTTATTTGATCATGCTATTTATTTGTTATTAATTGTCAATAGAATAGTCTTATTAGCATATATAAAGCTAACAACTTTACTAATTTCTGTTCATTTTATAGCTTTTATTGTATGAGAAACATAAAATAAATCCTCTGCACTTATATTAACATTTATTTTCTCTCAGCTTCCATTATCGATATTAGATACCTGATACATTTATAATGTTTTAAGATAGTATATGATTATGATGTCAAAGGAAATTTTAACAAGATATAAGGTTTAAAAGCAGTAATAAATTCTGTTTGTTTATAGTTATATGTATTTGAAAATGATTTCTATTATTACTTTATAATGATTGCCATGCATTTATTAATTAAATATTTTTTAAATTTATTATTATTTATTCTATTAATTTTAATAGTATGTAAAAAATCAATAACAATACCTTCCTAATAAATCTTTCAAACCTTAACTGTCAGTTTTTACTTTACGTTTTTACTTACGTTAATTTATTTTTACTTACACATTTAAAATTAATGATTTAATTTTAATTACTAATTTAACTTAATTACTAATTTATTTTAATTTTAATTGCTAATTTAACTTATTTACTAATTTAATTTAATTTTAATTACTAATTTAACTTAATAACTAATTTAATTCAATTTTAATATTTTATATCAATAACTATGTATTGTTACATATTGTTTTTAGCTATACGAATTTTCATATGATTTGCTGTTATTGCTGTGACTTCTGATCCAATCCGAGACTAAAATTGTGAAGCAGGTATATATATTCAAAAAATCATAAGCTAAGAGTGGGTAAATTTTACATATTGTTTTTAGGTAAACGAATTTTCAAATGATTTACTGTTTTTGCTGTGACTTCTGATCTAATCGGAGACTAAAAATGTGAAGGAATATATTTCAAAAAATCGTTTAGGAGTTTAAACTTTACATATTGTAGTTAAACGAATTTTCAAATGATTTACTGTTATTGCTGTGATTCTGATCTAGTTTAAAATTAAGAAGTATATATCTTAATTTAAACTAATTAAACTTTACATACTGTTTAGCTAAACGAATTTTCAAATGATTACTGTTTTGCTTACTTTTGATCTAATAGACTAAAAATTTATATATATCTTCAAAAAAATCGTAACTAGATTAATTTACATATTGTTTTTATTAAACGAATTTTCAAATGATTTACTGTTATTGCTGTACTTCTGATTTAATTTTAAAATTTAAGGAGGTATATATCTTCAAAAAATTGTAAACTAGGAGTGGTAAACTTTACATACAGTTTTTAGCTAAAAGAATTTTCAAATGATTTATTTTTATTGCTGTGACTTTTGATCTAATCGGAGACTAAAAATGTGAAGGAGGTATATATCTTCAAAAAATCATAAGCTAAGAGTGGGTAAATTTTACATATTGTTTTTAGGTAAACGAATTTTCAAATGATTTACTGTTTTTACTGTGACTTCTGATCTAGTCTGAGGCTAAAATTGTGAAGGAGGTATATATCTTCAAAAAATTGTAAACTAGGAGTGGTAAACTTTACATACAGTTTTTAGCTAAAAGAATTTTCAAATGATTTATTTTTATTGCTGTGACTTCTGATCTAATCCGAGACTAAAATTGTGAAGCAGGTATATATATTCAAAAAATCATAAGCTAAGAGTGGGTAAACTTTACATATTGTTTTTAGGTAAATGAATTTTCAAATGATTTACTGTTTTTACTGTGACTTCTGATCTAGTCTGAGGCTAAAATTGTGAAGGAGGTATATATCTTCAAAAAATTGTAAACTAGGACTGGTAAACTTTACATACAGTTTTTAGCTAAACGAATTTTCAAATGATTTACTTTTATTGCTGTGACTTCTGATCTAGTCTGAGGCTAAAATTGTGAAGGAGGTATATATCTTCAAAAAATTGTAAACTAGGACTGGTAAACTTTACATACAGTTTTTAGCTAAAAGAATTTTCAAATGATTTACTTTTATTGCTGTGACTTATTTCTCCTGATCTAGTTGGAAGTTATAAATGTAAAGGAGATATATATCTTCAAAAAACCATATGGTAGGAGTGGTGAAACTTTGCCTTCTATGTTCTATGAACTATTCTCTATGGTTTGACCAGATTTGTCTTGTCTAGTTCTACAGAATTCAAGAGATGGTCAGGCCTGAATTGAATGATGCAATTCTGAAATGATTTTTATTCGTGTTCAAAAGTAATAATGTGTTCAATATAAATATAATTTACAAGAGTTTTTGTATTCCATTTATTAATTATTCAATTCATAAATTTATTAATTATAATTTATCTCTAGAATACTCAGGATGTCGTTTATTACTTGTCGATTTACTCTCAGCCTTTGGACATGGTATTCAAGATGTATTAAAAAATACTGAACTTCTATAGAATCTGCATTACTTATTTTACCTTAGAAATCTTCTTTACTGCAATAATACCGTTCGATACATTTCTTCCAGTCTTGGAAAACCTCCTGGCCTGAACTTTCTGGTAAACGCGCAGGTCTCATGTCGCTTTCTCCTGAATCTCCTCTGTGGTATGCAAATGATATCCTATAAAAGAGATTTGAAGTTGCAAAACAAGACTTATGTTTACATGCTGATTATTACTTGCTGATTCTCTCTCAGCTTTCAGACTTGGTATTCAAGATGTATTAAAAAAAAACTGAACCTCTATAGAATCCGCATTACTTATTTTACCGCAGAAATCTTCTTTGCTGGCAATAATACCGTTCGAAACATTTCTTCCAGTCTTCGAAAATCACCAGACCTGAACTCTCTGGTAAACTTGCAGATCTCATGTCGCTTTCTCCTGAATCTCCTCTGTGGTTTGCAAATGATATCCTATAAAAGAGATTTGAAGTTTGCAAAACAAGACTTATGTTTACTTGCTGATTCTCTCTCAGCCTTCAGACTTGGTATTCAAGATGTATTCAAAAAACACTGAATCTCTATAGAATCTACATTACCTATTTTACAGCAGAAATCTTCTTTACCGGCAATTACACCGTTAGAAACATTTCTTACAGTCTTAGAAAATCTCCTGAACTTTCTTGTAAATTTGCAGGTCTCCTGTTGCTTTCTCCTGAATCTCTTCTGTGGTTTGCAAATGACATCCTATAAAAGAGGTTTGAAGTTTGCAAAATAAGACTTATGTTTACTTTCTGATTATTACTTGCTGATTCTCTCTCAGCCTTCATACTTGGTATTCAAGATGTATTCAAGACTGAACTTCTATAGAAGTTACATTACTTATTTTACCACAGAAATTTTCTTTAGGGACAATAATACCGTTCTAAACATTTCTTCCAGTCTTGGAAAACCTCCTGGCCTGAACTTTCTGGTAAAAGCGCAGGTCTCATGTCGCTTTTCCTGAATCTCCCTCTGTGGTTTGCAAATGACATCCTATAAAAGAGATTTGAAGTTTACAAAACAAGAAAAAGTATGCTAAATTAAAGTCTAGAGATTAGGGTTTATGGAGGCACTACGGCAGTCTGATGTTATGCCAAATAACAGTTCAGAGGGGGACATGACATGCCGGTCCTCGATGCCATGTCATTTGATGAAAACTATAATTTGGCGATTTTAGTAATAAATAATTAAAATGTTGAAATTACTTGCTTTTCATACACTTTAAGTCAAAAATGGCGAAAATTATGTATTTCTCATAAACTCAAAGATTTTTTCATAGCATTTATTTTTACATTTTTTGCAAAAATGTAAAGAAAATGTAAAGAAATGTCATAATTAACAATATTTACAATAAAATAAACAATATATTTAACAAAATTTGCAGAAGAACATATAAAACATTAACATTTTAAGTAATATGAAACCCCCCTTTTAAGCAATATTTGCAGACAAATTATTTTAAAGATTAATTTACCACAACTTATACAGTAATGACAAACTATCTTGGATCCACTATGGAGGCTTGGCAAATCCACAATATCGCCAAATTTGACACAAAAGGCATGCTAGGTACATCTGTGAAGCCCAGACGCTTTGGGGTAGCTGTTCGCGCTCCCATGACACAGGTCCGAGGTTCGATCCACAGGCTGGGCAAGGTTGACTCAGCCTTTTATCCATTCAGTGGGTAGATGAACTGAGGATCAAGCGTGATTGGGAACTAAACACTGGGGGTTCTGCATAAGATTGATCACTTAACCGTTACATATGCTTCTCACCCCAGGGCCCTTGGTCACTTAAACGGAGATTGGCACTGTAGGCCCTGCCCTTTATTTTAGGTACATCTGTAGCTGATTATGGGATTGATCTGATGCTGTTGTTAGACCAGACAAATAACCCCCAAAACTACCTCAAACATAGATAGGTTGTATTCTACGCACAACCGCTAATGAGAAAAAATATTTTTATGTTTAAAATCTCCAAACTTCATTTGACTTTGCGGTAACGGAGAGGGCTTTTAAAGTAATAATGCCCCGCTCCTTGTTAAGGAAATGTGCTCTTAATCAAACTACAAGCACTGAAAAAGATCGATCTTCAGCGGGAACAAATCACCCAAAACTGTCCTTAATAGATTTAATCGATTTCACATCCTGGCGTGAAACCTAACATTCCTGCAGTGAATGCAATTACTGATTTTCGCGACTGCGTTCATTAAGTCTTTCAGTTTGTCTGAACTTGACATTTGCTCTCATATGTTTCCGACTTGGGATATGTAATGGGAAAATTCTACAGGAAGGGGAAAGCGTTCACTTCACTTAACTTCGATGTGTTATTTCGATTGTGATTCCCTGACAACACTTTCTTTTAATGGTCTTGCACGGTGATTAAGTTATGACGTGTTTTAATTGCGGTACTTCAAAACCGGACGATGTGCGTTCAAATAAAGCTGTCATTAATGATGCAGTGAAGTCGAATTGATGCATGTTTGGTCGAATGAGGGCATTTTTGTGTAGGTTTGTAAGTATTTTGAGATGAAATCTATTGAATTAAAAATTTATTCAACTTCAAATTGACAGTAATTGCCTCAGAAGTTTTCTTTAGACGATAGATGTATCTATTTATCTATTGCAGGATATAAGCTTTGTACATATATGCAAACATACATGCATATAAATATATAAATATATCTTTAGATATAAAATTCTTCTATTCGTGTGTTTATAGAACTCCTCCAAAACGGCTGGACTGATTTTGATGAAACTTCGTGTATGTAATTAAGTTGATTCCAGAACGGTTTAGATTCACAATTTCATCCGATAGAATATGTGTTTATTAAAAATCTAGAATTGACAGTATTATATGTCGTGCAGTCCTCGTTTATATTTGAATATTAACCTGTGATCAAATGTATAGTGGTGATTTTATTTTGATTGCGTTCTGTAAAAGTATTTTTGTGCTAAATTTAACCACAGGTTCTGAGAACGTACAGACATAAATATGAAGATAGACTAAAAGCTAAATTAACAGCATCCGAAACTAGCTTAGTATAAAAAAGTAAATTTATTATAATATATATACATCTATGTACATACAAAACTGATGCTAATTTTCATAAAATGAGCTTTGTCAACATCTTCTAAATTAGTTCTGACAATTTTTAATACTTAAGTAATTTTGTAAATAGAGAGAGAACCTAATCTGAATTTCAGAATGTATGTAAAAGGAGGTACCTTTGGGAAGTGAAAATGGTGTGCCCGGAAAACTGCTGGTTGATGGGTATATATGAATCTTTCGTCGGTCTGGTCAGGGGCTTCCTCCTGAGTGTTTGGGGTGGGGCCGTGCTATTTGATGCAGGAACCCTTCCGGTCGGACTTGGCTGGACTCTCGAACTCGTTCCGTCGGACTTCTCTCCTAGTATAGACTATCGAACACCTTCTGTCGGACTCTCTCATCGTCTCGACTATCGAACACTTTCTGTCGGACTCTCTCCTCGTCTCTACTCTCGAACACATTCTGTCGGGCTCTCCTCTAGTCTCGACTATCGAACACCTTTTTTGGGACTTCCGAACATGTTCTCAATTTTTAGATTTTTCATATTTTATTAATTTCAACCTTGTCCCGTCTTCCTTCCTATCGTCCAATCGGGATAGTTGTAAGAATCTCATCAGTCTGCTCAAACCCCGCCCCGAGACCGCCAACGTGAAAAATCCTATCCCTTCTAATTGGGCACTGTTCCTTAGGGACTCATAAATACTCCACAAAGGTTCATTCTTATTTAATATCAAGTACGGAGACGGGATTCTAATCTGGAACTGGGATCAGAACCCCGTCCGAGACCACCGTACAATACAACAATATCCGTAAAATATAAATTTATGGTCCTCTGTCTTTTTACAATGATGTGATGAGGTCAGATTTAGATCCCGAGCATTTTACTTCTTGTATGAATGAATCAATTATATTGCTGATCTAAATCGCCACATCACATTATAATGCTCCTTTTCTGAATAAAAATATAGTTTCTTAAATTAATAATGCAGTTTCTTTTTAGTCACACCACGCATAACTCATTTTAAATCAATAATAAAGTTTTGTGATCTCCCATAACACAGTGAACATACATAAAAGCAAAATATTTAAGTTCAAAATTACTTTTCTATTAAAGAAGTACTTTTATAAGTAGCTATCACCAGTAATTGTACCATATACTCTATCATAAACTATTATCTAATGATTATCAAGTTTCTAGAACACTGGCATTCAAAATTAGAATTGATGAAACCTAGTATGAAATGGATAACTTTGAGTGATTTTGAGTGATAAACTTTGGTGTAATTATTCCCCAAGTAGCAAAATATCAATAAGGGCTCACTTAGCAACCGACTAATTCACCAACTTAATAACTCAGATTTGCCCAAACTATTCAGAATTGAAAGATTAGAGTTATGTATTAATATATTATTAGATTATAATTCTTTAGATTATACTTCTCATAGTCTTTTTTGAAAGGTTTTGCGGAATAGCTCTAAAAAGCTACATTCAAGTGTTGTCAAGTATGCGTGTACTTTAGTTCTTTATTTCTCTAAACATAACATCTGTTCTAAATTGAAAGAAGTAAGAGACGGATTGGTTCTACTCTACGTACCTTATGGTTCTTTATTTCTTGGATATTTATACACAACGTCATGCATAAGACGGAATTCTCATGTATAGATGACTGATCAATAACAGAAATGAATAATGGTCAGAACTATTATTTGAATTTTAGCCTTTGATTTTCCAGGTTTGAATTTTGGTAGTTGAAATATTTAGATCCTTTTATTTGTTCGCTACTTTTGATTACACAGGCCTGCGAAATTGAAATTTTTGAAAAATACAAGATAAGTTTTTTCTTATTTTTAAGTTATTTGGTATGCTGATTTCGAAAATGACCTCCATTTTTTTCCATCACGTCAGGATGTTTTGTAAAATTGATGTACATATTACTGGTAATATCCTATATGGAAAAAATGCTCTCGAACTGTTAGCTTGTACTGACTGGCAACAGTGGGTTTTATCTATTCATGTGAGTTTATTTAATCTGTTTATGATTAGGCATATTAATTTTTAAACAACAATTAAAATTAAAAATGTATACATTTTGTATATAAAGAATGAAAACCATAGCAACCAGAAGGCATGAGCTGCACCAGGGCGAAACAAAAAGTTCCCTCGTTATTAAATTTTTTACATTAGTTTTATAAGAAAAACCCTCCTAGAAAAACCCCAACGACCTGTTTTTACGTTTTATTAAGGTTTATATATATAATAAATGTAAGTTTGAAATATATTTGAAACTCAATACGAAACAAAGACATTTAAATTTAGTTACGTACATTTTCCCGCTAAAATTTCTTTTTGAAGTTCTTCTTTTACGTTCAATCTTAGTTTCATCTCTTGCTAACATCCAACAATAGTCGGCAAGCATATTCTTATTCCACCTACCTTAATATTTTCTCTCCATATCCTTCATGTCTTGGTGGAACCTTCTCCCTGTTCTTCGCTGACGGATCCTAAATTTTCGGGAAAAAAGTCCAAATGCGATTGGAGGAAATGCAATTTTATACTCATGGAGCAGCCCAACACTTGAAATTTGTCTAGCATGTTGCCAACAATTGTTTTAAATTTGGGATCTTTGTGATTGCCCAGAAATTTTTCCACCACATCTTTGAAGGCAACACAAGCTTCTCTTTCCTTTAATGTCATAGTTGTCTCAAATTTGTTATTCCTAATAAGTTTTCGGATGTCTGGTCTTACGAAGACTCCCTCTTTCAATTTGGCTTCAGAAAATCCAGGAAACTTTTTACACATATATTTTAAGCAATCACCATGTTTTGGAAGAGCCTTAACAAACTGCTTCATAACACCTAATTTTATGTGCAGGGGGGTAGTAATATATTTTTTTTTCTTTTGATCAACCAAGCTTTCTCGAATTACATTTTTGGTGTCACAAGATTCTGCCTTTTGAACCAATCTTTTCTGACCCAATATTTTTTTTTTGTCACAGCTGTCTCACTCACAAATAAAACATGGAAATTTTGTATACCTGTTTTGTTGATCGAGAAGCATGGTGAGGATTTTTAAATCACCGCAAATGATCCAGCCGTGGTTGTCATATTTTATTTTGTTGAGAGCGAGAGTTAGGTTTTCATACCTTTCTTTTAAATGCACCGAGTATTCAACTGGCACAGACGCCCATTGGTTTCCTTGATGAAGTAGGACAGCTTTAAGGTTTCTTTTTGACGAATCTATGAAAAGCCTCCATTCATCTTTATTGTAGGGAATCTTAAATTTTCTGATCAATCCAGGAACATCTGAGCAATAAATGAGGTTCTCGTCTTCGTCAAAATTCTGAATAAATTCCTTTTTACGATTCCTGTACCAATAAAAAGTGGTTCCTTTGGCCAATAAGTTTATTTCTTTCAATCTGGAGCCTAATAATTGAGTTGCCTATTTCACAGACTAAGTACTGGTGCTTACATGAGGTCACTGATAAGGATTCGAGCGTCGCTATAGGTTAACAATGATTGCGACGGGAGGGAGGGATGATGAAGAGGTACATTGCGCGTTCCTAAGGTCTTCCCAGGCTCGCGCGCTTCCAGGAATCTGTCTAATTGGTGATCTGGATCAACATTCAAGCTTTAAAAGCCCTAAAATACTAACTGTGCTGTTGTAGTTTACCACAGAAGGGTAATTTTGAGGGTTTCATCACGGTAAAATGTCAAAACACGAAGGAAAGTATGAAAGCAAAATACGTGAGAAATATTCATAAAAAAACCACATAAAATTCAATTTTTCAAAAAAATGTGACGGGATAGACATTTTTGAGGATTTTTTCAAAATCAGTACTAAAAAATACGTTAAGTTTAGATATCACATCCCTTGTATTTTTTTCATCGCAGGCCTGTGTTATTGGCATGCATATGATAAAAAATATTCCATTTTAATCATCTGAAATAGGAGCAAAAATGTGTTTTGAACAATGACTTGAACATTATTTTAATTTGGGGTTGGGATTTTGCTATTTGGAAATTAATGATAATAACAAAAAAATTCCAATTTGGAGACATTTGAAACAACACAAAGTAGTGTTTAGGACAATGATTTGAGCTCATTCTTTTAAAACTTCTTCTTTTCTGAAACCCTTTTATACTTTTGTATTGCTATCTAAGAAAGAGGTAAAGTCTATAAGAATCAATAAACTTAATATAAGTTTTGTAGGATTTTAGAGTTGAAGGTTTGAAATTGATTAATTGGACTAAACTGACAACTATATTTCGTCAAAACGTTTTCTTGCATATGTCCAGACGATGATTAGACTACTAGGGCACTGCGGTTTACGTTTCGGTACGTAATTCCATGTGTTGGATACAACTGTCAGCAAGGATATTGATAACCTTTCAAAATAGCTATTAAATGTATAGTTAAAATCTTCATTTTAACTAGACTACTTGCTAAAATATTGACCTAAACCTTCCAGACCAAAACAAATGATTTAGTTCCCTTACAGTCAAAATCGAAAACTAACTTTAAAACTACGTACTATTTAAAATAATTTAAAGCAAAAATTTTAAATATGTTGTAATACTTTACCACATATTCCGCTTTCTTTTCTCTCTCTTATCCCAGAGACCCATACCTTGTCATAAATCTCTGCCAGTTTTGCAAAGCCTTGTACAAATGTCGGTGATATCTTTTGGAGATTTTTTTTTACATTTTTATAGATTCATCGCTTTCATTCTGTTTCTCCTTTTAGAGCGGGAAGATTAATCAGCTGAATTATACAGATATCAACCTTTCTTCAAAATTATTATTTACAATTTAAATCCAAAACAAGTTCTACTATGACTAATCCAGTTCTAACTAATCCAGTTCTACTATGTTATTTAAAATAGTTTATTTCTGGAAGATTTAATACGTTGTAACTCTTATTTTTATTTAACTTGTTTATGTGTTTCCGTACACATAGCAAATGCAAATCGCAACACTGTCACATTTGTTTCGGTATTACAAGAAATCTTAAATATTTAAATATCAATAGAATATTCTAGAAAATTTTCTCTTTTACCAGCCAGGAATAGGACTTTTAAAAAAAAGTATAGTATTTTCTTGAAAATCTTAAGTTACAGACGAAAGTCGAAACTAAAATGTACTACCGTATTATTTTAAATAATTTATGCATGTAAATTTTAAATACGTTGTAGCTCGACTTGATTCTAGATTCTTCTTCATTTAAAGCGGTTCTTGTTATACAGGAATTATTCAAATCTGTCCCATATCTGCATCAATTTTGAAAAAGTAATTAAAATGTCTCAATAAGTATTCTTAAAAATATTTTACTGATTTTTACATTTTTATATGTCCCTCTTCTTTCCCAGGAATTCTTTTTAAAGGCAGAAACTTAGCCAGCTGAACATAAATTATATAGGTTTTATTTATTGTACGTAATTTCAATACTAGTGTATTATTAAAAATTATGCATCTGAATGTGGAAATACTTTACCACATTTTACACTTTCGCAGAACGGTGTCCAAATATATAGGGCATTGACTTTCTGTATGCTGAATAGAGTTGTAGGAGTGGCTATTTGGAGCCTTTTTTAATTGGCTATAAGGTTTGGTTTGGGGCCCTGCAGTTTACTGTTTTGCACACGAGGGCTAATGACCCCGTGACCTACTGCGTAAATCCCATTCGAACCCTTGAACTCCGTTACTGAAGAGCAGTGCTCTACCATTCGGCCATCTTTCTGCTAATCGGCTATAAGAAGTAGGTTTCTGAGACCCACATGATCCAGTAGTCAGCGTGCGTGGCTATAATCTGGTTTCGAAGCTCGTGACTGCACAAAATATCTATACCATTAAACGTTTAGAGTGTATAGGATAAATATGAGAATCTTGCTTGGAAATTGGGTGGTAATACAGAATTTGAAGAAAATAATCCCTTCTCCCAGGGATGATAAAAAAGGAATGGATCTACAGAGGGGCATCACGAACACCTAAAACACGTCAAATGTTTGGTTATAGAACATGGTACCCCAGCCAACTTGGCGATAAAGCTCCGAGCATGGTAGCCTAACATATTCTACTGACCTTGCCGATCTAAACAATCTGTATCTTTATTTTAATTATATTATATTTGTATCCAGCTCTTCTTGTACAATTCTTTTCTTATACATTAAATGCGTGGAATTCTTAAAAAAATAGATATAGTGAACCATTAGTTCATTTTTAATAATCTGGGGTTGTTGGCTGTGTAAACTGTTGCGGGATTAATTATCCTTAAATATAAATGTCTTATTTCTCAGTGGTTTGGGTTAATTAAGTAAAAGCATATAATTTTGCTACAATGGCACATTCTGCATCAATTAAAACTAACCCAAAAATGCAAAGGATACAATAGGGTGGAAGAATACCTTTGTGTTTTAGTAAACATCGCCAATAATGTCGCCAAATTTTCAAAGGGGTACCCTATTTTTAACTATTATCCACGTCAAAATAGGTGGTTTGTTGCCAGGTAGTATGATCCAGTTTAGTTAGTCATCACGTAAAAAAAATTACATAAACGCAGAGTTTTATCCCTGTCGTGGGCCATGGGAAGCTTACTTCCCACCCACACGATCTTACAAAATACACCTGTGGGAAGCGTAAAACCATTATAATATATTGGTCTTGTTATTGAAATGACGGGAAGACTGATTTCCGCTTCGGTTAAAAGTTTGAAAACGTGGAGTGAGAAATAAATGGCCCACGAAAGGGTTATACCAAACATTATTCAACTTTGGTATTACTTGTTCCACAACAATGCAAACACAATAAGCATATACTTGCGTAAATATTCTATTTAAATACTAGCGCATTATTTAATCATTTGAATATGTTGTACCTCTTTAATTTATGCTCCATTTACCTTTCTCTTTTCTTGTCACAAAAGCAATATCAAACTTTGTCACTATTGTGCCCCCAATTCGCAATTTCAAATGTCACTGATATCCTCAGAATATTTTACTTTTATTTTACCCTTTTTAGAACTACACAGTCAGATGCATGCAAATACAATCTTTCTCAAATTTGCAGAAACAAGATGCCGTTTAAATACAAGCCCATTATGTAATATTCTTGATATGCAAATTTTAATAAGAGTTAGAGTATGGTTAAATAAAATTTTGAACAGTAGCTATTTATTACATACTAGCATATAACGGGATCAGTAAAATTTTTAATTTTCCAGAATTGTACCCTATGAGGCAAGTAAAAGAATAGTTTGTTTTTTGATTGAGAATTATTTTGCAACAAAATATAATTGAGTCATTAAGGGTCAGTACCCAATTTGAAAGGGCAAGGTTTTTCCACGTTGGCTGTTTCAAGGCGGGGTTAAGAAAAACAATTAAATTTTTACAACTATC
>CM063510.1:55591597-55604097 GCA_032207245.1 Pardosa pseudoannulata | reverse complement strand
TATTACCAGAAATTGTAATTCACTTTATGCTAATAACTACTATAAACAGATTTTAAAACAATTTTATTTAAATTTAAGAATATGATTATCGATTTCTGTTACAGTAACGAATTGGAGTAGGATATAGGCAGTTGTCACTTAAATCTCGTTATTGCACTAGGAAAGTTTGGTTTCTAAAGTATCAAATCAGATGATTCTTCGGTACGATATCCAATAAACCTGTATTTTAAGTAGCAAATGGAAAAGGAATTTGCATGAAAATTCAATATTTCTATCACAATGAATTGTGAAATATAACTAAGAATAAGAATCAGAAGTGGTTTAGTATCCATCAACTCCTAATATAATTATTACCAGAAATTGTAATTCACTTTATGCTAATAACTACTATAAACAGATTTTAAAACAATTTTTTTTAAATTTAAGAATATGATTATCGATTTCTGTTACAGTAACGAATTGGAGTAGGATATAGGCAGTTGTCTCTTAACTCTCGTTATTGCACTAGGAAAGTTTGGTTTCTAAAGTATCATATCAGATGATTCTTCGGTATGATATCCAATAAACCTGTATTTTAAGTAGCAAATGGAAAAGGAATTTGCCTGAAAATTCAATATTTCTATCTCAATGAATTGTGAAATATAACTAAGAATAAGAATCAGAAGTGGTTTAGTATCCATCAACTCCTAATATAATTATTACCAGAAATTGTAATTCACTTTATGCTAATAACTACTATAAACAGATTTTAAAACAATTTTTTTTTTAATTTAAGAACATGATTATCGATTTCTGTTACAGTAACGAATAGGAGTAGGATATAGGCAGTTGTCACTTATTCTTTTTGCACTAGGAAAGTTTGGTTTCTAAAGTATAAAAAAATGATTTTCGGTACGATATCCAATAACCTGTATTTTAAATAGCAAATGGAAAGGAATTTGCATGAAATTCAATATTTCTATCTCAATGAATTGTGAAATATAATTAAGAATAAGAATCAGAAGTGGTTTAGTATCCATCCCCTTCTAATATAATTATTACTAGAAAATGTAATTCACTTTATGCTAATAACTACTATAAACAGATTTTAAAACAAAATTTTTTTAATTCTATAAGTTTTTAGAACATTATATAAATTTGTAAGTTGAATACTCCCTCGAAATGTATCGACAATATCCATTAAGGAGTGGGAAAATTGTCAATTAAAATTAGTATTGTGAAAGGGGGTTTCTATGGGGATGTACGCTTCGAGCAAAACATAAAATGTTTGGTACCTGAAAAAGAAACCCACAGAAAAGACAATAAAAAAATATATTATTTGATGAGTGGTGATGTATAGTGGAAGTACGCGTTAAGCAATAACCTAAATTTTTTTTAATATTTAAAATTACATTTGGCTTTTTGCCTACTTAAATTTTAGTATTAAAAAAAAACACTATAAAAGAACACATTAAATTAAAATGAGAAAATTTGATTATATGAATTAATTGCATTTATTAAAACAAAATGTTAAATTGAGATCATAAACATTTGAAATTATAAAAATTAAATTAAAAAAAGGAAAGGAGAAAAGAATATAAAAAATGTCACTTATAGTGACTGCAAAATGAAATTATGGAGAAAGCAGCTTCCAGTTTTTTTTCTCCGCGGGTAGTAGGTGTTTTTTAGCATCCATCTTAGCTGCTGGGCATCAAATCTGCAATCTACAAGTGAAGAGTATAGCTTGTGTCTGCTGGACTGATAACCTCTGGAAACCGCTAATGCTGGTAAGCTCATCATATTCAGTGGAAAGCCGAGCAGGACTAAAACATGCCAATGTGTTATGGGGATATGTGATATCAAAAGGGCTAATTTATGGAACTATTGCAACGCAGCGTACGCCAAGAAAAGTGATTCGTGATTGCGGGATGTCATCTGATTGAAAATCTAGAGCGGTTGAATAAAAAATAAGCTTTATTCACCAAGTGATAATTGGGAGCCTGACTGTGAAGTTACAAAACAGGGTATTTATATTTAAGGGTGATTCAGTATTAAGGAGTGAGAAAAATGTGAATTAAAATTAGTATACTTTGAACATCAAAAATCAATCCGTTTTGAAATTAAAAAAATTATTATGCAAGTTTTGTATAAGAAAAAGGGATTTTTAACCATAATAATTTAATCGGAATTAAATTGCTAAAGAATACTTAATTTAACAACTAAGTTTATTCAAAGGCATTAAACGTATTCTGTGGATACAAATTAACCCAGTAAAAGAGATACGTATGGAGAATTTTTTATTTTTTTTGAACAATGGTGAATTTTTAATAATTATCCATTAAGGAGTGAGAAAAATGTGAATTAAAATTAGTATACTTTGAACATCAAAAATCAATCCGTTTTGAAATTAAAAAAATTATTATGCCCGTTTTGCACAAGAAAAATGGATTTTTAACCATAATAATTTAATCGGAATTAAATTTCTAAAGAATACTCACGGTAACAACTAAGTTTATTCAAAGGCATTAAACGTATTCTGTGGATACAAATTAACCCAGTAAAAGAGATACGCATGGATCATTTTTAATATTGTTTGGACAATGGTGAATTTTTAATAATTATCCATTAAGGAGTGAGAAAAATGTGAATTAAAATTAGTATACTTTGAACATAAAAAATCAATCCGTTTTGAAATTAAAAAAATTATTATGGACGTTTTGCACAAGAAAAATGGATTCTTAACCATAATCATTTAATCGGAATTAAATTTCTAAACAATACTTACGGTAACAACTAAGTTTATTCAAAGGCATTAAGTGTATTCTGTGGATACAAATTAACCCAGTAAAGGAGATACGCATAGAGCATTTTTTATATTTTTTGAACAATATTGAATTTTTAATAATTTTTAAGCAATTAATAAATTTGAAAATTATTGAACACCGATAAATGACACCAACATTTTAATCTTGTACCAGCAACTATTATCAAGAATTAAAAAAAAGTAATTTAATGCCACACATGAGAAAAATTATATAAGAAATTTTAATAAAAGATAAAAGACTGTTTAAAAAATATTTTAACTACTTTTATTACTATAATTCAGAGGACTATATGAGGTTTCCACGAGAGATAGGGATAAAGACGTAAATTATAACCCATATTATATGTGATATTTCAGAATTATATCCTCATACAATTCATTATTTGGTACAAAATATGATACGAAAAGAAAACTCCATGCGTATTCCAAAATACAATTTATATGCAAAAGTACAAAAAACTTTAGAATATTTACCACAAACCTTACATTTTTTATTCGATAGAAAAAAAGTGACACATTTCAAATGTTCAAAATAACAACGTGCCGGGCACAGTACCAGATTTCAACAGCATTCCGTATCCACCCTTTTAAGAAATTGAGTTTCATTCTTATCTGATCTTAAACAGGAGATTCCTAATGTTTGCTAGTGGTCAGGAGATGCAGGAAATATCCACCATCTGCCAAACTTTTCCATGAATAATGGAAACATAAAACGGAATAAAATTTGTTTAAGGCAGCATGGCGTTCCTATTTTATGCTGCATTTATTCCTTCCAATTTCTGAAACCTTGAAGAAAAGATGTCGGGTTACGAGAATACAATGTATGTTTCGCGACTCTTATTTATTCATCCACATATTATTTATCCTGTTGTTGTTAAAAATGTTTGAATGAAGGGGTAAAGCAATGTTCTTTACTAATTTGATATCATGGAGGTAAAAGTTATAAAAACACGGAGAATATCTGTTAACCCGTTAACGCCCAACTTAATTTAAAATTGAAATTTTGTTAAAAACGTTTCAAATTATGTTCTAAACACTTAAATTAAATATAATATGCAATTAAACTCCACACCATTAATTTAGGATCCGAGATAATTACTGTCCTATAAATAGGACGCTGGGCGGATATGGAAGTTTTTGAACACTCAGTACTTCTCCTTTGTTTTTAGTTAATTGATTACGTTTCTGTTCCCAAACAATTAAACTTTAATACTTAATGAAAAATAAAATGAAACAGAAATAAATTTGGCATTTTTTATTAAGTTTAAAAATATTCATGCTATTTATGGGAATTTGGAAAACATTTTGCACATAGACTTACATTACATTTCATGCAAAATATAAGAAGTTTTTCCGAACAATTTTACATTTGACAGCGTCTTTGTTTTTTTCTTTTACCAATTATATGGCCAACTCTATCACGTCTAACAGTGTCTATTTCCTTCACTAGAGATGAAATTGTATAACTTGGTCAACCGATTTGTTTCTGTCCTGTGTTGCCTTTTTTTAGATAGGCTACTGCAATATGTCTCCTTATTTCTTTGAAACTCTTTTTCTCTCCATATTTTATCTACAACATGGTAATGTTGTAAATAACGTAGGTATTTACAACAGCCATGTCTACAATTCGGGTAAAAATTGGCTAATACTATTTTTTTCCATGGATTTATATGGTATGTTTCTCTAAAAGCCAATCCTTAGAATCTACACCACCCATGTTTTTGTAGTAATTGTTTACGAGATAGGGATGTTCGATTTTATTTTTTTTAGCTTTTCATTTTTCAGACCTTGAAACAGATATTAGTGGCTCAATTATGTCAAGTGTAACGCATTTTTTATCTGTTTTCCTTTTACAGTAGTAATTTTATTTTTGATATCAAAGTAGAAATCATGTGAACCATGGCTAGTCTTTTTGAAAGTATAATCAATTTCTAGGGGACAATGCTGTATTCTGTCACTTCTCATAGTTCATGTTGCTCGAAATCCACTCTTTCTTAGGTCAACTAACAAATTATAGGAATTAAAAAATTATCAAAATAAACTATATGACGGTTGGGATCAGTAACTGGCTAAAGCACATTTTTACAACTCAAAATTTCAATACTACCTGCAACGTCTCTTACAGATGTGTCAAGAGTTTCACTGTCATCAAAACTTTCTTCATCAGTTAGTTCATACTTTTCAGGTGGCAAAGCAATCATTTCGGACTCTAATTCCTCTGAAAATAGATATTCTACAGCTTCCTCTGCAGTTTTAAGAACTTTTTTCCGCGACATCTTGAGCACCTAAGAAATAAACTAAATATCAGAAAATTTAACGAATCCGCCCATTTTTAGGACAGTAAATTAAATTTGTAATTAAAACTAATAAAATTAAAAATAATTTTAAAACGTATAAGAGATCGGTTAACAGAATATCTGAAATATAAATTCTGAAAAAAATATGTAAACTTACCTTTAAAACCTTTTCATACGATTACAATGGAATTCAGCAAGAAATAAATCATGAAAATGGTGAAATTTACGTGTCTGCAGTTGGCTGAAAAATGCTTCAATCCGATCCAAACCGGTTTAAGGAAGTAGGGAGAAACCGTTACTCTTCAGGGGGTAGAAAAAGTATAAGCAAAACGTTGATTAGCTTTATTTATAATATTAAAAATGAACTGTCCTATAAATAGGACGCTATGCGGAGTATGCATGCGGTCAAGGTATAGTATGCATATAAATCTTTAAAAAAAAGTTTTGATTGTTTTATATATTCTAATTTTTTGCTTTTAGTCGGACACTATGCAATAAACTGCAGTAAACATTTTCATTTCTTTAGTTGTAGCAATTTAAATTAGACTACATATTTAGCTTGTTGTTGTTAAAAATGTTTGAAGAAAGGTTTAAAGCAATGTTTTTTACTAATTTGATATCAAAAAGGTAAAAATTATAACAACATGGAGAAAATCTGTTAAGGTATAGTATGCATGTAAATTTCTAAAAAAAGTTTTGATTGTTTTATACATTCTAACTCTTTACTTTTTATCGGATACTATGCAATAAATTGCAGTAAAAAGTTTCTTTATTTCTTTAGTTGTAGCAATTCAAATTAGACTACATATTTAGCCTGTTGTTGTTGAAAATGTTTGAACAAAGATGTAAAGCAATGTTCTTTACTAATTTGATATCATGGAGGTAAAAATTATAACACGGAAAAAAATCTGTTAAGGTTTAGTATGGATATAAATCCTAAAAAAATGTTTTGCTTGTTTTATACATTCTAATTCTTTACAGATACTATGCAATTTGTCAGTTTATGTTTATATTATGTTTTTGTAAGACACTATGCGATAAAATGCAGTAAAAATTCACCTTTTTTCTTTAGTTGTAGCAATTTAAATTAAACTACATATTTAGCTACAATTATTTAAAGGAAGAGTCAGACCAGCTGTAGACATTATTATATTCTATTTCAGTTCTCTTACACATGTAAATTTTATTTTCCTTGGTGAATGTATATGCGTTTTGCATTATCTTCAACCTAAAAGCAGAGAAAGGTAAGGCTTTATTTTTTTCATTTTTAATCTTAAAAGTATGTTTAAAAACCTAAAAACTTTCTTTTTTTCTATTGTCAGTTTAGTTTTTCCTGTAATCAAAAAATTTTAAACATTCTGATTTGAATTTAAATGTAAAACTATATGCGTTTAATTTAATCAAAGTTCCTTTTTTGTATGCCTATTTACAGATTTTATAATGCGTGTAAGACATCTTGTTTTTACTTTTACAAAAACATGTACTTTTGAAAGTTTCATTGTAACCTTTCATTACAAATTTATAGCATTAAATTTTAAAATGCAAAATACAATGAGAACATTACTTCTAAAAGTAATTTGATTTTTAATTTTTTATATGTTACATAAGTTTCAAACCTCTATTAAATTAAAATTTTTCTTCTAACAAGCTATTTTTTTATTCATCCTAAAACGAAAAGTTATGCTTCTTTTAGAATTAAAATGTCAAAGTTTTTTAATAATGCTTATATCTTTGAAAAAATGATTCATTTTTAACGGTCCTAGTAGTATTTTTTAAATCACATAAAAAATATACCACAAATGTAAAAAAAAAAAATAAATTCACTTATCCACAAGGTAATATTTAAAATATGCATATTAGAAACTAAACTTTTATATTAAATTTAAGTAAAATATCTGCTTTATTGTACAAGTTTAAAACTTTAAATGTGTCTGGTATTTTAAAATTTAAAATGAACTTCAAAACTGCTAAGAAATTAAAATTTTCATGTTATCATGCTGTAAATTAATATATACTGCTCACATTTATATATAAGACATTTATATATAACTGAGGTTTGCAGAGTAAAAAAGATTTATTTAGTATAAAAATTAGTTTCTAATTTACAAATTTCAAAATTTAATTTGTGAGTAAATAATTTTTTATTTTTTTCACTTAGTATACATGTTTTATACTTTTTTTGAAAATGCATTGCTTAATGTAACAAAATTAAATAATTATATTAAGTTAAAACTTTATAATTAATAAAAGCGCTTGTAAACATACAAAAAGAAGCTTTAAGAAGTTTCATTACAAAATAGGAGGATCATTACTCCAAACGCATGTTGGTTCATTGTTTTTTTTTCAGTTCGCTAATTCTCTCATTTTTAGGAAAGTTAGGATACATTGAGAAGGATCAATTATACACGAATATGCAAAAATCTAAGTTTATAAAAAATGGATATAGTGCCCTTTACTTTTGCTGTACAGATTTTTTATTTAGATGAGCATTATAAAAACATTATTTAACTTTTCTTCTCTTTTTAAGTTACAAGGAAAGTTGTTGCTATCCACCGAGTCCAGTCATTGATAGATGAAATCTACAAGTTTATTCACCCTCAAAAAGTCATACGCTAAAAACTAACTAGACTAAACTCCTAGGCGCAAAAGCTGCTAGGGTGCCAGGGCATACGATACCAATCTCCGAGACCAAGGGCTTTGGGGTTAAAGCATATATTCCGTTTAAGTGGTCAACCTTACGCAGAATCTCCAGTGTTTAGTTCCCAAGACTGCTTGGTCCTTACATCACAGACTAGCACAGGGCGCTAGTAGTAGACTAGAACAGAGAAATCAGATAGGGAAAAAACAGGTATAGGAAAAATCAGATAGGTTAAACCTAAGGAGTAAGAATATGTGAAGGAGAAACATGCATGCTCTTGGTAACATTTTTTGTTAAATCGGGTGGGTTTTTTGACTACCCTGGAAGACAAGGCCTTTTAGATGGCCACTAAAAAAGCGGAAAAGAGCTGTCTGTGTGTATTTGTCGCAGTTCATAGCGAGGGATAAACCAGGATAATCCACACTGTACCAAGGATTTTACCTGAGGTATAAGCCAAGACATTTTATCAATAGGATTGAAATACAACAAGGACTAAAATATTAAACTTATGGTAATGGTATTAAATAGTTTAAGTAATGTAATCTAATATAGATATATTATATTACATGCATTAAACAAAGTTTATAAAAATATAAAAATATTATGTAGATATATTTCTACTCTGTTATTATCTCTATTTATATTCTTATCTCTATCATATATCATTAGATCATCTCTATATCATATCTGTCTATATCATTATCGCTATATTATTATCTTTATCACTATCGATATTATATAAAAATATAATATAGATAGATTATATTACTATTCTATTATTGTTTTCGTAATAATCTGTATTTTGTACACAATTTCCTGTTGGATACATTTTACTCCCCAATATATCTTAGATCCTATTATTCATGGCTTTATACGAATTCCAGAATTTTTAAACCTCCTTAATATTTCTCTAAATAACCGCGAAAGCTTAGAAAATTAGAAAATTTGTCTCTTGAAGAAGAACTAAATTTTGTAATTACGGAAAGAAAATATGCTTAATGAATGTTTGCAAATGAGACTGAAAGCTTAATTTTTTATAAAACTTTCGTTCGGAATGTTAATGAATAATCCTGTTTATATAAAAATAGCTGTTTAAAAAAGAATTCCTGACTAAAGCTAGGACAGAAATTTTAAATCTTGGGCAAACAGTTATGAATTTTTTGTCTCCAGGAATTGGAGAAAGTTTCTCAACAATGGCCTTTCAATTTTAGAAACAGCTTTCAGATTTTTTTTTACCTGAAACACATTTGTCACTTAATTAGTACGACTGTGAGAATAAAATATATTTATTCTTGGCGTGTTAAAATCCTTTGGTACTTTTACATTTTTATTTATTATGACTTCACATTTAAAGCCTGTGACTATTCGTTTACCTGGTAATAAATGCTACAAAAATAGTAAAGCATCACGATATTTCTTTCTAGATCCTATTACTGCTTTTCTCTGTTCTGCTTTTGATTACAGTGTAGTAACATTTTTAAAAATTAATGATCAAAGGAACCCACTTTGATCATTAATTTTAAATAAAGTATAGCTATTTGTACCCTAAATTAAAGTGTTATATATTGATAGTTTAATAGCAAAAGAACTTACATGGGTAGAGTATAATTTAGCATCTTAAAACCGTTGATTATAGATGATACAAGTTAATTAGACTGGAAAATTCCTGCTTCTTTATTGTTCACATTTTAATGATGAAATTAATAATCAAATGTGTTAGTATGGCACCACTTTCAACAAATTAATGTTTTGCATATTACCATTGTAAGAATAGAACCAAACTAATAACAGTAGAATTATCTTATTAAATACGTTGATTAAAAGAGGATACAAAAACAAAAAATATTCATTTTGTTCGAAATTTAGAATAATTTAGATTGAGATATTTAAACATAAATAATTTATATATATATTATATATATATATATATATATTTATAATGTATATGTATATTGTATATATGTGCGGTCCATAATGTGCATATATAAACATAATATTATATTTACAATAATTTTCTGCACCTATATTCTATCTATCTTTTATTATCTATATAATATATTATTTATAATATATTCTATATATTATGTTGATTTGCTTTTCTTGTATTCCCGCAGTGCGTGCGGTACTAGGTCCTGCACCACGTAGCGCTCAAACGAACATAGAAAGTTCTGATGTGTACGCACTGCGCACTAAATTGAAAATCCCGCTTTATATGTATGGGCTACTGGCGACGTACAACATACTATGGCACTGAGACAAGTAAGCATATTTTTCCTGCACTTGGCATTCAGAATCATCCGAAGGTACGGTTTATTAAGCGTTGTATTAGAGCATTACGTGCTGAAGCGATTTTGAATTTTAACTGATTAACTATTTACGATTTTGCAAGAGGTTAATGTTTAAATTTATGTATATTTGTAAGATTTTGTTTTCATGGAAATAGAAAAGAAGTATTTCATCATATAAAGTGAATGTTTAGTGTAGTAATTAATTTCGGTGAATGTATACTATTTTTGAAATAATTAGCTGAAAAACAATGTTGTATTGTTTAAATAAGACACGAAATTTTAAAATAACAGAACAGTCAAATTTTTTACCATTCATTTGTGTGCTTACAGATAAGTATATAAGTTATATTATTACAAGAGACTGAAGTGGAGTTTTTTTTTTTTTAAAATTTCAAGATTTTTTTCGCAGAATATATGATTTCCATAATGTTTAAAAACAGCTTTTTAAAAAATTCCTGACTAAAGCTAGGACAGAAATTTTAAATCTTGGGCAACAATGAATTTTTTTGTAACTTGATAGTGAGAAAGTTTCTCAAACAATGGCACTTTCAATTTTAGATAGCAGCTCAGATTCTTTTTTTTTTTGTCTGTCACTTATTTTGACTGTGTATTTATTATTTTTTTAAAATTTTGGTACTTTTACATTTTATTTATTATGACTCAAACATCAAATTCGCCTGGTATAAATGCTACAACAAATATGTAAAGTTCAGCGGCGCGATATTTCTATTCCCATTTTCTAGTTTGAAAAGCTAATAAGTTTTTCGTCAGCTGCATTTTGATCATTATTAACAGTTAGCTCATAAAAATTATAGAAGTGTTGTACCATTATCAATTTAAATAACAAAAAGAACTTACGCTTTAGAGAAGGGATATATTCTTATAGAGTTTAAGCTGATTTAGATTAAATTGATACTGGATAGGTTTTTTATTCTATGTAATCGTTAAATTTAATGATTCAAAGTAATAATAGACCAATAATCTTTTTCTAGAATGAGAAGTAATAAATAAAACATTGTTATGGACAAACACTTATTTTGATAAAATCCTAGCATTGTAAAACTACAAAAAACATAGAAAAAAAAATACCTTTGTTTGAGATATTAAACAAATTAATTATTTAAAACAAGAATAACTATACTGGTCACATTTTGGCATGAATAATATAATAATTATATTAATATATAGTGATTTTTATAATCTATATTATATATTATAGTATATGTGCAAAAATAATGCTAACCCTGGTCAAAATATATACAATAATTTGCACTATGTACCTTTATATATATAATGTATAAAATATATTATATGGGCTATATAATATATATCTGATATATATGATTGATTTGTTATTGATGCGTATTAATTAACAAAACTTAGACGACCACACTTTTTGATATCATGGTTACTGTTAAACGCTACATATATAAATATAATATAAAATGTAATATATACACAACATAGTTTTTTTCCTAAAATTTCAAATGAAATGTTTCATAACTGAAAACTATTGTGTATTATGTTAAATTATAGCGAAATGAAACAAATATAATTTAATCCACTGACCGAACAAGAAACAGTTCGCTCTATTGTGCCAGCGTGCAGTGAAATCCTCTGCACGTGGAATAGACGTTCGGTTTTTCGGCACCAATGATCATCCGGATGAAACACAACAGCGGCGAGCGCCATGTGGTGCTACGTTTGCTCAACATATATAAGTTTTTCGTGGAAGCCTGAAGCGTTGCTTTTTGACGCAGATACGACAACATATAACAATGTTTGACCATATAACAACGTGACAGGATTTTTACTTCAGTGCTAGTAGAATTCTCATAAGTTTCGCTGTTTTTATAGTTATAACTCGACTACTCGTAAGTAAATATTTTATTTATTGTAATCTTTAAATTTATATTCATAATAAATAACAGTTTCAGAATGGAGAACTCAGATGTCTCAATAATTAAAGATTTATTGGAAAATCCATGTTTTCTAAACACCCTGCATGAAAACCTTACCGCACGCTACTGGCATGTATATATATATATATATATATATATATATATATATATATATATATATATATATATATATATATATATATATATATATATATACATATATATATATATATATATATATATATATATATATATATATATATATATATATATATATATATATATATATATATATATGTATATATATATATATATATATATGTATATATATATATACTTATACATATATATATATATATACATATATATATATATATATATATATATATATATATATATATATATATATATATTATATATATATCTATATATATATATATATATATATATATATATATATATATATATATATATATATATATATATATATGAACCGCTAGTTGGGAACCGCTGATTTATTTTTATAAAGCTTTAAATCTGTAATAAAGAAATAAGTAAAATTCTAAAGTGGTA
>CM063510.1:55584097-55586597 GCA_032207245.1 Pardosa pseudoannulata | reverse complement strand
TTTAGGAAATTTCCAAATAAAAAGGAGATACACGCTGTCGGAGGCAGATATTTTTCCCACAGATATTGACCCAGGTGTTAAGGGTCTTGTACATGCTAGCTGACCCTTCAGTTTGTCCTGTCCCTATGATGAAGTGGGAACCCATCCTCCAACGTAATCCTAATAAAGGTCTTTAGTTAAAACGGTATCAGTTTTATGGCCATGACTGCAACCACCCATCGAGAAGTCCGCCTCGATGGGTTACACACACACACACACACACACACACACACACATATATATATATATATATATATATATATATATATATATATATATATACATATATATATATATACACATACGAACACATATCAGTTACGGGGGGTGGCTTTTCAACCAAAGGATGTCCAGTTTTTGTAATAAATATATAAATTCTGAACATTATTGCTTAAATTTTAATAATGTTTTTACTATTTTTGTGTAAAATTAATAGATTTTCACCTTACAAATTTTTACAGTTTTTCAAATTTAGCATTAGTGTTTTATTTTTTATTTCGTTTAATTTGGAGACATTTTAGCTATACGAGGGGCAACAAAACTTTGATATAACTGCTTCAAACCGATTTTGAATCATATGAACATATATGGGAATAGTAGGATTCGAACTTATGAAATCCGGTATCGAAGAGCAATGCCCTACCAGAATGGTCTATTTAAAGTCTAATATTTCTAAAAAAATATTTTGTTATTCATTTAAGGTTTAATTCTAGTGGTGCCAAAATTGTCTTAACATGCCGTATTGGTTTTAATTTCAAATTTTTATATTTCAATTCTAAGACATAACTGTATCAAGCATGGTATCAAGCATTTTTTCATTGACATTATAGTGGGTTGCTTTATTACAGTATTCGTTAATTACATTATTCTTCTCAAAAAACTTCAAAATAACTTTTTTTAAAGAGAATGAGTCCTCTTAACACTTCGCGTGCGAGCAACGTATTTTTACGTTTTTTTGTAGTCTGTCACTGGAGCGCGAGTCACGTATTTAATAGATTTGTGGTGCATATCCGCTAACCACCACAAATCTACTAAATACGTATAATAATTATATGTATGTGTGACATTATATGCGTGTTGTTTTCCCACAAGTTATGATTGTCGAGTTACTGGGTCCTTTGTTGCGTTATTTCGTCTTCAATCGAATTCTTAGCCCCAGAAAGTACAAGTAGTGTTTCGTCAATTTGAAGCTTGGTTTTTTATTGTTGAATGCAAAATTGATAAAAGATCCATTGTGACAAAGATAGTGATGAAGAAATATGCGCTTACAGATTATCGGACTTTAATTTTAAATAACGTTTATTTTTGTGATTTCGTTAAAAAAAATTTTTTGTTAAATAATCATACAGTATATATTAAAGTGTATAATAAAAATGTTTCGTTCATTAAAACAAAGTAGTTTTCGATTTCTTGCGATTTTTCTGAATAACTAAACTTTCGAGCAATTCACGAAAAAACGCTTAAAACACGCTTAAGTTGGCGGTGAATTATACCCGCATGCCAAGTGTTAGCAGATTGTTGGTATTTAAAAATCAGTTCAATATGAAAAATATATCTGACATACGAGTAATTAGATTTAAGAATTCCGTCGTGGAATTAATGAAGCTCATCACTCAAGGCCATGCTGTATACATACACACATATCATTAAAACCGTGCAATTCGTGCAGTGCTTGACTTCTCACAGAGTCAGCTTCTGAGTCCTGTGGAGTTTTGCGTGAGAAATTCATTTACTCAGAAATGAGAGGAAATATAAATATATATACGCCTTCTCCCCATGGACATTTATTGAGTAGGGAGGTTGACTCCAGCTGTTCTTGTCGCCTGGTACCTCCCCGTCTGTTGTAATAATTTTCCAGGAATCGTTGAGAGGGGAGAAACAGCCAGCATAAACTAACCCCAAATCTGCTGTTGCTCAAATTGTTGTCAGCCTTTGAATTCATTTAAAAGGGAACTGTGAGTTATTACTGCCACTCTGTGAATACTCTAAAAATTTATGTTGACTCAGGATTCTTAAGAAGTACTAGCATATAGCCCGTCATATGACGGGATCAGTAAAATTTTTTATTTTCCAAAGTTTCATTCCAATTTTTTTTGTAAAGTACCCTATGAGACAGGGAAAAAATGGTTTGTTTTTTTTGGCTGAGAATTATCTTGTAACAAAAAATAATAAATGATTAGTTTTAAAATTATTACACATGTACCTAATTTATTATTTAACCAAAATATAAAAGAAAATTATTTAGTAATATCTAAGTTCAGCGATAAAACGAATGAAAATAATGCAGATGATATTTAAGTAGTTTAAAATAAGAAATAATTAAATGAGATGGTTAAAGAAATGACGTCATAATGCCAGAAAAATATATTATTTTTACCTATTTATTACGTGATAAATTGATAAATTTAATCGGCTGCTCTTAACCGGGGAAAATAGGCTTTAAATAATGGTATTAAAAGCA
>CM063510.1:55546597-55579097 GCA_032207245.1 Pardosa pseudoannulata | reverse complement strand
GCTAAACGACTTTGGTGAAACGGCGCTAGGAACTATTTCATCGACTAATAAATATTTACTTTTTAAGTTGTATATCTTTGAAAATTAAGAATTCGTTCGCTTTTATGTTTATATTTTATACATAACCACACGATTTGCAATCGATTCGCTCAATTTTGGACATCATTCATGTATACCGCCAAATAAACACAGCCAATATTATAACCTGTGCTGTCCATCCTATCACGTAATATGACAAGATAAATGAAAGTTGGTAACTAACATGCGATCAGTAAAGATAAACAAATTATTTCGCGTGTACCAGATAATTCTCAACCCATTTTTTACCTGCCTTATAGGGTACTTTACAATTCTAGAAAATTAAAAATCTTATTGTTCCCGTCATAGACGGACTATATGTTAGTAAGAAATAAAAGTAAAAATTCCTCATACGATATTAGTCTTTTTATTTATTTTTTTAAATTTCTTATATATTTAAACCCTCTTACTATTTGGTATCTAATTCATATTTTATTATTATTACTTGTATCATGATACCCAAACTTTAAGCATGAAGACTTGACTTACTAGTATGTAAAATGTGTAATGCAATTATGTCCAGCTGAAAATTTTTATCCGTAAAGTGAAATTCCAAAAGTGTGAAGGGTGACAAAATTAAAGTTTATACAGTATGTTAAAAAACAGTTAGGTAGTCTTCTATGCCGATTTGCACGTTTGGATGTTGTATCTTATAAACTGGATATTGAGTATTTCTGTAATATTACAAGAATCATAAAAGTACAGCAATCATTTGGTGCTTTTCGTTCTTCTCGTGTGGCCAGGCTTCCTTAACTCCTTAACGTGCACGCTTGAGTTAACTCGAGCGCTCTAAACTAGCAAAATTGTACACACTCGAGATAATTCGATCGGCGTAGTACTTTTGTATATCTTGATTACAACAATCATAAAAGTACAACAATCATTTGGTAATTTTCGTTCTCCTTGAGTGGTCTGGTTTCCTTGAACCCTTAACGTGTAAGCTCGAGTTAACTCGAGCGCGCTAAACTGGCAAAATTGTACACACTCGAGATAACTCGTGCGGTGTTGTACTTTTGTAGATTGTGTTGATCTAAAAGAGATAGATAAAGGAAAAAGGAAAAGAAAAGAGTCGTTGCATGTGTAATAGTTGCAATGTTGGGCTATGTGCTGCACCTTGTTTCGAAATATATCACACAAAAGACAATTGTAATTAATTTTATAAATACTAGTATTGGTATTATTTATGTTATAAAAGTATTAATAAGTATTTTAGCTGATAATGATATTTATTCTGAAATGGGAATTTGAAAAGAAAGATAAAAAAAGTCGATGAGCGTGTAATATTACAATATTCGACTATTTTCTGCCATGTGACCAAAATCCAAAATTGAAATAAAAATTTTGATTATTTTTGTATTTTTGTAATTTTCTTAGCAAGACAACGTTCTAAATTATGATTTTTACATAAAAAATTGATTTTTTTGGCCGTCCTTTCTAAAAAGCTGTTCATTAAGTGGTTAAATTTCATCTTAAGTGGAATGAGTGGCACTATACAAGTCATAAAGTTCAGGTTGACTTGCTTTACTTTTTGGAAATGCAGTTATTAGCATCCTTAAATTTACTGATCTAGAAGTTTTTCACTTAAAGCTCTGAATATCAAGTCAGTGGAGCAATAACCCTTAAGTGTCACCCCGAAGGAAGGTTGCATACATAAATATCAGTCAGAGAATCGAGAGATATCCAAACTGAAGAGTTAGAATCTAATTTCCCACGAGAGTGCCTTCGGCAGTAAGGCATTTTAAATGTTATCCTCTTCCGTGGGTAACTCAATGTTAAATTTTCATTCTTATGTTGTTCTATTGTGTTGTGCGAGTATGACATTCATTCAATGTTTAGAACTTCCGAACGCTACTGTCTATTTCTTCCCACTTTACATTCTTTTTCATTCCTGTACCCATAAATAAGAGTTAAAAAGTCTTAACTAAAGATAACATTTGTTATTGAGAGGCTAAAAAAATTGATTTTTTTTTTAGCCAGCCTTTTTCAAAAAATCTGTGCATTAAGTGGTTAAGTTTCATCTTAAGTGGAATCAATAGAACTATACAAGTCATAAAGTTCACGTTGGCTTGCTTTACTTTTTGAAAATGCAGTTATTAGCATCCTTAAATTTACTGATCTAGTAGTCCTTCAGTTAAAGCTCTGAGAACTCAAGTCAGTGGGGCAATAACCCTTAAGTGTAACCCCGAAGGAAGGTTGCATACATAAATATCAGTCAGAGAATCGAGAGATATCCAAACTGAAGAGTTAGAATCTAATTTCCCACGAGAGTGCCTTCGGCAGTAAGGCATTTTAAATGTTATCCTCTTCCGTGGGTAACTCAATGTTAAATTTTCATTCTTATGTTGTTCTATTGTGTTGTGCGAGTATGACATTCATTCAATGTTTAGAACTTCCGAACGCTACTGTCTATTTCTTCCCACTTTACATTCTTTTTCATTCCTGTACCCATAAATAAGAGTTAAAAAGTCTTAACTAAAGATAACATTTGTTATTGAGAGGCTAAAAAAATTGATTTTTTTTTGGTCAGCCTTTTTCAAAAAATCTGTGCATTAAGTGGTTAAGTTTCATCTTAAGTGGAATCAATAGAACTATACAAGTCATAAAGTTCACGTTGGCTTGCTTTACTTTTTGAAAATGCAGTTATTAGCATCCTTAAATTTACTGATCTAGTAGTCCTTCAGTTAAAGCTCTGAGAACTCAAGTCAGTGGGGCAATAACCCTTAAGTGTAACCCCGAAGGAAGGTTGCATACATAAATATCAGTCAGAAAATCGAGACATATCCAAACTGCAGAGTTAGAATCTAATTTCCCACGAGAGTGCCTTCGGCAGTAAGGCATTTTAAATGTTATCCTTCTCCGTGGGTAACTCAATGCTAAATTTTCATTCTTATGTTGTTCTATTGTGTTGTGCGAGTGTGACATTCATTCAATGTTTAGAACGTCCGAACGCTACTGTCTATTTCTTCCCACTTTACATTCTTTTTCATTCCTGTACCCAACAATAAGAGTTAAAAAGTCTTAACTAAAGATAACAATTGCTATTGAGAGGATAAAAAAAACTGATTTTTTTTAGCCAGCCTTTTTCAAAAAATCTGTGCATTAAGTGGTTAAGTTTCATCTTAAGTGGAATCAATAGAACTATACAAGTCATAAAGTTCACGTTGGCTTGCTTTACTTTTTGAAAATGCAGTTATTAGCATCCTTAAATTTACTGATCTAGTAGTCCTTCAGTTAAAGCTCTGAGAACTCAAGTCAGTGGGGCAATAACCCTTAAGTGTAACCCCGAAGGAAGGTTGCATACATAAATATCAGTCAGAAAATCGAGACATATCCAAACTGCAGAGTTAGAATCTAATTTCCCACGAGAGTGCCTTCGGCAGTAAGGCATTTTAAATGTTATCCTCTTCCGTGGGTAACTCAATGTTAAATTTTCATTCTTATGTTGTTCTATTGTGTTGTGCGAGTATGACATTCATTCAATGTTTAGAACTTCCGAACGCTACTGTCTATTTCTTCCCACTTTACATTCTTTTTCATTCCTGTACCCATAAATAAGAGTTAAAAAGTCTTAACTAAAGATAACATTTGTTATTGAGAGGCTAAAAAAATTGATTTTTTTTGGTCAGCCTTTTTCAAAAAATCTGTGCATTAAGTGGTTAAGTTTCATCTTAAGTGGAATCAATAGAACTATACAAGTCATAAAGTTCACGTTGGCTTGCTTTACTTTTTGAAAATGCAGTTATTAGCATCCTTAAATTTACTGATCTAGTAGTCCTTCAGTTAAAGCTCTGAGAACTCAAGTCAGTGGGGCAATAACCCTTAAGTGTAACCCCGAAGGAAGGTTGCATACATAAATATCAGTCAGAAAATCGAGACATATCCAAACTGCAGAGTTAGAATCTAATTTCCCACGAGAGTGCCTTCGGCAGTAAGGCATTTTAAATGTTATCCTTCTCCGTGGGTAACTCAATGCTAAATTTTCATTCTTATGTTGTTCTATTGTGTTGTGCGAGTGTGACATTCATTCAATGTTTAGAACGTCCGAACGCTACTGTCTATTTCTTCCCACTTTACATTCTTTTTCATTCCTATACCCAACAATAAGAGTTAAAAAGTCTTAACTAAAGATAACAATTGCTATTGAGAGGCTAAAAAATTGATTTTTTTTTGGCCAACCTTTTTAAAAAAATTTGTGCATTAAGTGGTTAAGTTTCATCTTAAGTGGACTCAATAGAACTATACAAGTCATAAAGTTCACGTTGGATTGCTTTACCTTTTGAAAATGCAGTTATTAGCATCCTTAAATTTACTGATCTAGAAGTCCTTCAGTTAAAGCTCTGAGAACTCAAGTCAGTGGGGCAATAACCCTTAAGTGTAACCCCGAAGGAAGGTTTCATACATAAATATCAGTCAGAAAATCGAGACATATCCAAACTGCAGAGTTAGAATCTAATTTCCCACGAGAGTGCCTTTGGCCGTAGGGAATTTTAAATGTTATCCTTCTCCATGGGTAAATCAATGCTAAATTTTCATTCTTATTTTGTTCTATTGTGTTGTGAGAGTGTGACATTCATTCAATGTTTAGAACGTCCGAACGCTGCTGTCTATTTTTTCCCACTTTGCATTCTTTTTCACTCCTGTACCTAACAATAGGTTAATTTAAAATTATTCATAATTGAAGATAGCAGTTGCTATTGAGAGGTTTAAATATAAAAATAAGATGAAAGAATAATTTTACCAGTTTTTCACTTGCTATATCTCCATAAACATAAATTAAATATATACAAATTTTTATTCAAATATAAAGAAATACGTCTCTTTCTAAAAACTGTTATTAAATACGAAGCAATTAAAATGATAGAAAAATTTGATAAAAACTAGTTTGAATTTTAAATGAAAAATATCATATTATCACATGTGACGTATTTTTTGCATTAACAACCGTCGGCTTGAACCTAAAATAAATTATATATTTAATAATCCTGATATATTAAAAAAATATTTAATATAATCAGAAAAGCAGCAGATTTGAGGTAATTATTTAAGGAGGTATAAAATTGTTTCTTGGTTTCAAAATTTTTAAATTAATTTCATATTGTAGCTATTAAATGATTTAAGAATTAAAAAAAAAACGTTCATAACAATGCAAGGAATAATTTAACAGTAAATGTGTACTCAAGGATTAAAAATCACATGTTGAGCAAATGGACTTAAAAGATATTATTTACAATGCTTTTTTCTGTTTCAGTTGATAGATTTTAGTCTAAAACTTAGTAAGTTATAGGATTTTTTCCAAAGAATTATTTTATTTGTACAATAGTAATCATGGGATTTTATAATTTTCTAGAATATGGATATTTTAGAAGATAAATGAAAATGAAATGCCTTAAGTCAAAAGGGATAAGGGCAATGCATATATGTATGTAAAATGAAGATAATAATAAAATTATATTATCTGATGTACCATGGCTTATTAACTTATTATTATATATTAAAATTATATATATATATACTATTTAATATATATATATTTATATTATATTAATATTTAATATATATATATATATATATATTTATATTATATTATATATATTTATATTTAATATATATTATATTATTATATTATATATATACTTATTTTTATGTATTTAAACTGTTATACTTACTGTTATATATTTAAAGTAACAGAAACCATAATCTGGGTAGTGAAAATATAGTTTATATATTTAGAAAAATTATAAATTGTTAAATATTAATGCATGCATTTATCTCTGTGTGCATTTTAAATAAAATTAAAACTGCTTGTAAGATTAGGATTGTGCAATTTATTTTTAAATTCAAATTTTAAATAAATAATTCCTTTTTATGGAGTTGCTTCCATATTTCTCCATATTGAGATTGAATATATTTTATTTGCATCACCAGATTGTGCAAGATTAAATTGTAAATAAAAAAGGTCTCCAAAACGGCAAGTCTTCGCTCATTTGTATCTGGTGTCTTAACTCTTTGTGTTATCTCAGCATGGCCTGGTATAAGTCATTGGTACGTAATAAGATTCTGGTCTCTTCATATTAATCGGAGCTCTTCGCGTCGACGCGACGCTGAGTTCATAAGAGAGGAATCACTGCGTCGCGTCAACGATACGTTGGTCTCGAAAGGGTTAAACACAACCCTTGTAATTTTATTCCGATTACAATAAAATAAACAAGTAATAAAGCTGTGAGTATTTCAAATATTGTTTCTTGCTTGAATCGAGAAGCATTTTTTTTAAGGCGGCCATAAACGATAGATTTGGTTTGGTTTGGAGTGCTACGGTCTACTTTTTGCAACACGAGGGCTAATGAGACCGGTACCTATAGCTTAAAGCCAATTCCGAACGGCTACGAACATCCATGCCATAGTGGGATTCGAACCCACGAACTCCGGTACTGAAGTTCAGCACTATAAATCATACACAACTAGCTCTGAATATAGTTGAACTTCTATTCAACAAAGGTCTTTCTTGCGAACTTTTTCTTAGACACAACAATTTGGGAACTTCATCGTAAAATAAACTGCAAATAACGAAGTGCATTCTCTATATAAAAAAAATTAAAACATTTTTTTAAACTATTTTTAGATATTTCATAGACACTTTTTCTTTCAAAATATTTTATACAGACTAATGACCTCATACTGGTTTTGAAAAGAAATTTTAATATGAATTTTGTTAACTATAAAAATTATTCCTGCGTTTAACTTTATTTTAATTTTCATCGTAGATTTCTTTTTGATGGGTGAAATAAAACCAAAAGATAACTATATCTATAAAAAGTGTGAATAATTACATTTTTAATAAAATTTTATTCTTATGAAATAAAAATCTGTTGTATATACTTTAAAAGCTGGAAAAAGGTTTTTATGAATTTTCTATTTAACGAATTTTAGAAATTTAGCGATTCTGTTAAATTGGGGTTCGGATATAATACCTCTTCTTAATGCCTTTGAAGAATACAAAAATCAATCGGAGGAAATTATCATGGGTACACAAAATTATTCAGAATTTTATAGAGTGAATTCTAAATATAAATTTTATTACGTGTATTTAATAGAAATATAGGAGTAATTGTAAATATCATTTACTGACCATATGGTTTTTTTTGGTTATGGTTTAGAAGCAGGACGGTCTAATTTTTCGTTACACTATAGTTGAATATATATATATAGTATAATGAAGCTAGGACCTACAGCTTAAAATAGTTTTCAGACGGGTATGAACATCCATATCAAGTATGCATATATATATATATATATATATATATATATATATATATATATATATATATATATATATATATATATATATATATATATATATATATATATATATAATATGGGCTAGACTCATTCAAAATCACAACACAGTTTATACCCATGTTAAAAGAGATACCTACGTTCCCCTTCAAAATACCCATGTTTAAAGAGAACTTGCTAACTATTGGCTAAAGTAGTCCAGACAGAGGCTGAACTAAGTCTGTAGCGTGTCTGGAGGGAAAAATCAGAATTGCCGCGCAAACCCCGAACTCACTTTCTGAACAAAAGTTATTAAATTAATATTAAAATACGTAAATAAAGGATTTTAATATTACATCCCCCCCCCAATAACATTATTCGTAATCCTTTTTGACATCAAAATATTTACATAAAAATTATATCACATAAAAAGGAATCCTCACTGGTGAAAAAGATAACTAACATTTATACAAAATAACATATTACAAAGTTTTACATGATGACCAGCATAAAGTTAACATTTATACAAAATTAACATATTATGAAATTTTAAAAATTTGTCGGGGCAGTTGGACCCGAACCCTCCTCTTGTCCAGAAATCCCAGCCTCCAAGCAGCTGGTTTACAGGAACACGCCACCGTTCCAGGCGCCAAGCAGATCCAGCCGACTTGTAATATGGGCGAGACTCATTCAAAATCACAAGACAATTTATTTCTGGTAATAAACATGAAATTCGTACAACAGGTAAAAAAGCTTTACAACTTCGTGCACACAGACAAAAGATCCCGCTCATACACTTTTCAAGTAAGGATTCCTAAGGTAGAAAGAATACGAATAATCCCTAAGCACAATTGATCACGTGATAAAAAAATACTCATGTTTAGAGAGAACTTGCTAACTATTAGCTAAAGTAGTCCAGACAGAGGCTGAACTAAGTCTATAGCGTGTCTGGAGGGAAAAATGAGAATTAGCGCTCAAACCCCGAACTCACTTTATGAACAAAAGTTATTAAATTAATATTAAAATAAGTAAATAAAGGATTTTAATATTACACATATATATATATATATATATATATATATATATATATATATATATATATATGAATGTATATATATATATATGTATATATATATGTATATATATATATATATATGTATGTAGATATATGTATGTATGTATATATATATATATATATATATGTATATATATATGTATATATATATGTATATATATATATATATATATATGTATATATATATATATATATATATATATATATATATATATATATATATATATATGTATATATATATATATATATATATATATATATATGTATATGTATATATATATATATGTGTGTGTATATATATATATAAACATATATATGTATATATATATGTGTGTGTATGTGTACAACTGGTAAAATTATTCTTCACCGATCACACAGTAATAGCCTGAAGTTATAGCTGAAATTTTTATGTTTCATATCTAGCTTTTCAACTCAAGTTCATTGCAGTCATGTCTAAAATAGTAACTTACGACAAGCTTTAAGTTCTAGCAAAAAACTAGCAAACATCCTTTATTTTCATTTTAATGACAGAAAACTAACGGATGCATCTTACTTAAGTAAGAGATAAACATACGTACATTTTATTTGAGAAAATACCTTGCTGAGGAGGGGAAAATCACGTGAAGAATTTCACAGTAGAGTGAGACGTAAGTCAGCGGTTTTTTAGTGGTTTGTGAAAACCTTCGCAGTGGGACAATCGAATACAAGACATAACAATTTCAGTGATCTGCGATTGTTTCTGGGAGAAGAGAAAGCGGGGTTAGTGAAAGAAAAAAAAGGCCACACGTCTCAATTATTAATTCATACTTATTTTTGTGTGCATCCATAATTGTAGAAGGAATGCAATCTCAATGAATCTTGTCCTTATATTTAATTTGGGTGGTGAGAAAAATAAGAATAATGAACAGAATGGGATTTGGTAGAAGTTTGAATAATTTTAATGCAATAATCTTTGATGTATCACAAACAAACACAAACATACACATGCACTTATATGTATATAAGCATATTAAATATATGTATATGCATATATGTATATATTCATATTATACACACACACAAACTCTCACACACACTCACACACACAGATATATATATTATTATTATATATATATATAATATATTATATATAAATATATATATATATATATATACATATATATATATATTATATATATTCTAATATATATATATATATATATAGATATATATATATATATATATATATATATATATATATATATATATATATATATATATATATATATATATATATATATATATATATATATATATATATATATATATATATATATATATATCGTATTTTACATGAAAAGCAGATAAAATTTCACGATAACATTCTTGAAGCATATCTTTAATTTATAGCGAACTTACTATTCTCGTCTCATTTGCAAGTTACTAAAAAATAGTTGCGCCAATAAATTTATAAATTTTAAATGACTTCCTATTAATTATTCCGTTTCACTTCAGATAGAAGTATTTTATTTATTTATGTGCAGTAGATTTCGCTGAAAAGAAAATTCATTTATATTTTTAATGAATCATTTGCGCATTCCAAGTTTATTTTTTTTTCATTTCGTGAAAATTTTCCCCTGTTTGTAACGTTTGAATAATTTGATAAAATATTATTTCTGTTCTGGTTGCCTTGGAAACGTAAAAATATATTAATATATTAAGACTGCTTGATTTTCCACAATTTCGGTAAAGCTTCTTGTTTAAAAGTCTATATTTATCTTAGAACTTATTAAGGTTTTTTACAATATTGTGTTCAATTGATCTTTTGGATGTTAATTATATATCTTAGCATGATATATTAGGAAAGGATGTCTCAACGAAAGAACTATTTAATAAAGACACCAAAGGAAAATATTTATTTTGTAAATGAGAAGAACACTTTGTACGGAAATTTATACTTGCTTCTAATCTGAGCTATTTAGATGTAATATCTTTATGAAGATTTTAAAAGTAGTATAAAATATTTTTGAGAAACATAAAAAGGGTGATCAAAAAGTTTCTTTAAACGGTACGTACAATCCAAATTTGGTATTCAGGTTTTGCAACATGACTTTAGTTATTGAAGCAATTATTTCATTGATTTACTAAGTTATATATTCCCTTTTGGTAAAACTTCTCTTTCTATTACTTGAAGAAGTCTGAAATCTAATGTTGCACTTTTACATCCGACAGAAATCGTCAACTATTCAAGGATTTTTTAAGTGACTGTAGGCATCCTATTCGCATACAGAGATGGTCCTGATCTCTGTATTAAGCAGTAATCAAGTATTTCCCACTTTAGTGGTTTGACTTCTGCGTTACGATGTTTGCTACATGAGGACGTGAGCAATCATGAGGGAGAATCACTGCCATTTTCAAGTTTCCGCTGATATTTTGCCTTAATTGCACGAGATAATATTTAAAGTGTTTAGCAGTATCATTTTCGAATCATGTATACACCTAGATCCGAAGTACAGTCACAGATGCTAACCATTGTTTTTTCGGAAACTTGTTAGGATAGTTTAAAATTAAACTGATATGTTATAAGAAACATTCGAGGAAATATTAAGATAAAAATAGGAATAGTAAAAAAAATCTATTTTTCTACACAAGATTCTACAGTCATACTTATTTTTAGAAAAAAATAATTCATCTATATTTTGTTTCGAAGTGTAATGATTTTCAATAACTTTCTTAATAAACTTTGTTGAAATAGTTTATAGCACTCTTCGTGAAAAATTTTGAGAAGAGGATCAAATTTTGTTAATTCTACCCCTGGTTATTAATAGCAGCCCCTATTTTGAAATTAGGAATTACAAATTTGAAACTGTTAGCAAATTTAAATATTTAGGATCAGAAGTTAATACTCTCAATGATTTAATGCCTGAGATAGTAGAGTCACAGATGCTAACCTCTTTTGTTTTTCTTTTTTTGACTCAAAAAATCTAAAAGTCTAACTTCACTCGCAGAAAAATGAAGATCCAAATTTACAAAAGGTTAATCAGACCCATTCTTACTTATTCTGCTGAGACCTGGGCAATGACAGAAAAAGTAAAAAATATCATTTCTGTTTTTGAAAGAAAAATTTTGAGAAGTATTTTTGGTGGCATAAAACATAATAATATCTAGAGAAGAAGAACTAACTCTGAACTCTATAAATCTTTTAAAGATCTAGATATAGTACAATATATAAGGATTCAGAGAATTAAATGGGCAGGACACCTGTGCAGAATGGACGAAGATCGTGTAACAAAAAAGATCTTCTCGGCCAGACCATTTGGCACCCGAAAAAGAGGGAGACCTAAACTTAGGTGGCTCGACTGTTTGGAATCAGACTTAAGACTTTTAAAAATTACTAACTGGATGTCCATGGCCAGGGACAGAAGAGCTTGGAATTCGATTCTGAGGAAGGCAAGGGCCCATCCTGGGCTGTCTGGCCATTGAAGAAGAAGAAGACACCTAGATCTTTGAAATAAGTCACAACCAATCGTTGGCCCTGTTTGGACAGATTTGATAGTAATGTAACTGTTGCGTATATCAATGGTTTTAATATTTGTTTTAAAATATTATCGTTTGTCATTACTTTTATTTTAATGTTTCTTTTGAGATTTGGCAACTTTTGAAAAGAAAGAATAAGCTTTTCTGATGAGATAAGGCGATTTCACGCAGTTGGGCAAATTCTCAAATTATGACAATTGGGGTTTTAGTTTCAAACGGAAGGGCAGTTTATTGTTTCTCTATTGCCTGTTGTAAACATGAAAATAAATGGGAAGGGCATTATAGTAGTTTGTGATTTTGCGACAAATTGCCTTATTGGAGTATTTGTAAGGTAACGGAAAACATATATAAGAAATTAGTAAAAGAAAATCTTATTGTGCTTCTTGTCGTGTTTCCATAAAACCATCTATATCATGCATTTGAATAAAAAAACAAAAGTAACTGTTATTGTTTCAGCGTTTTCTACACACAATTCCGAAATAAAGGAATGGCTCAATAAATCTATGAATCAATGATGGTGCTGATATACTAGTTTCGACGTGCTAATTTGTATATATACTGCAGTTATGTCTTGAAATGAAAAATTGATAGCCCTTTTTTTATTTAGCAAAATTTTGTATTTATAATAAATACTATTGAAGTAGTATAAACTCGATATCACGACGGTAATGGACTTGAATATCATATATTTAGTTTATAATATAGTCGAAAAATTATAATTGTATTTTATTGAGTAAGATATTTCCTTTATTTTCTTCCTCGAATACCGCCATTATTACGTGCTTTGTATGGCTAGAGGAAGAAGTAAAATTAGCCCTAATAAGATTTTGCCCTAATTTTAATAAAATGCCCCTTACTCTAATATTGTGTTGCTTTAATATTGTGTTTACTAAAATATTGTGTTATGTCTACTTCAAATGACTTGATGAGTGTCACAAATTGCAGTTGCTGATAATGAAAGAACACTAAATACAATTCTATTAATAAACAGTATAAATAATACTGCTATAACAATCAAACATTTGATAGGTATTCTATAAATAGTTTGGTAAAACAAATACATCAACTAGACAACACAGAAATTAATATACAAATATTTAAATGAGGTTTTAAAACACTGAGATTTAAGTTCTGGTGTCCATTTAAATGAAAATTAATGTAAAGATTCCTGCTCCATATTCATTTACATCAGAGGATTTATAGATCTATGTGACAGACATATTGGTAAAATCAAAACCATTTTAAAGCTCTGCCCAGACACAAAACAAACAATCACTATATGTGAAACAGCAATATGCCCCACGTGCGCAACAATTTTTTTTGTGTGTGGAAAACGCTTTTAAAAAAGAACTGTAGAAAACGAAATTCTCGAATTTATCTCCTTGCTCGCGAACAAGGACCGTTTTCCTTTTTGTACGTCTTCATCCTTCAAGATAAAAGCCTGAGTTATTTTAAGTGCATTTTCCTTTTTAGCGTGTCTGGGGTGAAGTTTTTCTTATCCTCTTCCTCCGGAGGTGCCAGAGCTAATGATTTGTCCACAAGTCACAGTGTGGGGGTAACGGAAGAAAAAAAGGGAAGAAAAAAAAATAGTATAGTGAAAACCTTAACCAAGAAAAATGCCTTTGTCTAATGCTGCAAAGACCCGTAGCTAACTTTTTTTTTACACAGAAAAGAGCTCAAAGTTGTTGTACGGTACATGGAAAGAGAAGTTACGACGGCCAGAATGACAACGGGGATTGTTAAAATGAGGAATTAGACGTGGAAGAAATGGAAAGAGAAATATATTTGGCAAAAGTGACGTTATTTACGGTTATTTGGCGATTTTCTTCTTCTCTGGTTATACATCAGGTCGAGTTAGAGAAAGTGTTATTTATTTAATATTTATTTATTTATTGCTATGAAGATATGAGGTATGTCTCGGGCCATAAATTTGAACACAGAAAAATTTCAAGTCAAACAATAATTTTTACGATGGGATTCATTTTGGATCTCGAAATATAAAGTAATTTTTCAAAGAAAAGTGTTAAACTGCACAAAAGTGATTATTTGAAATTTATTTACATTTAAGGCAAAATTGTATATTTCTCTTCTAAAATTTCTCAACAGCATTTTTTTGTTTAAGTATAAGTTAAAAAATTCTGCTTCTTTTAAAATGCATTTTTACATGTTCTTTAATAACAATTTAGATTTGGAAAAAATATTTAGTTTTACTATTATTTCAATTAATATATGTTTTAAATATAGTAGAAGAGTTTTATTTCTCTGGTTATACATCAGGTCGAATTAGAGAAAGTGTTATTTATTTAATATTTATTTATTTATTGCTATGAAGATATGAGGTATGTCTCGAGCAATAAATTTGAAACCAGAGCTTGCACAAAAGTAATTATTTGAAATGTATTTATATTTAAGGGTAAAATGTATATTTCCCCACTAAAAATTTCAATGGCATTTTTTCGATTACTCATAAATTAAAATATTCTGCTCCTTTTAAAATGCATTTTTAAATGTTCTTTAATAACAATTTAAATTTAAAAAAATTGTTCAGTTTTACCATTATTTCAATTAATATATGTTTTTAAAGTAGTAGAAAAGTTTTATTTCTCTGGTTAGGCATCAGGTCAAGTTAGAGAAAGTGTTATTTATTTAATATTTATTTATTTATTGCTATGAAGATATAAGGTATATCTCGGGCCATAAATTTAAACCCAGAAAAATTTCAAGTCAAACATTAATTTTTACGATGGGGATCATTTTGGATCGCGAAATATAAAGTTATTTTTCAACGAAAAGTGTTAAACTGCACAAAAGTGACTATTTGATATTTATTTACATTTAAGGCAAAATTGTATATTTAGATTACGTATAAGTTAAAAAATTCTGCTTCTTTTAAAATCCATTATTGCATGTTTTTTAATAACAATTTAGATTTGGAAAAATTATTTAGTTTTACCATTATTTCAATTAATATATGTTTTAAAAATAGTGTAGGAGTTTTATTTCTCTGGTTATACATCAGGTCGAGTTAGAGAAAGTGTTATTTATTTAATATTTATTTATTTATTGCTATGAAGATATGAAGTATGTCTCGGGCCATAGATTTGGAACCAGAAAAATTTCCAGTCAAACAATAATTTTTACGATGGGATTCATTTTGGATCTCGAAATGTAAAGTATTTTTTCAAAGAAAACCGTTAAGAGCCTGCACAAAAGTAATTATTTGAAATTTATTTATATTTAAGGAGAAATTATATATTTCCCCACTAAAAATTTTCAACGGCAATTTTTCGATTGCTCATAAATTCAAATGTTCTGCTCCTTTTAAAAAGCATTTTTTACATGTTCTTTAATAACAATTTTGATATGGAAAAATTATTTTGTTTTACTATTATTTCAATATCTATATGTTTTAAAAATAGTAGAAGAGTTATGTACCAAGTGAAAAAATAGTGAAATTCAATTACTGAGAAGGTATATTTTGAAATATAAGTACTAAAAACTATATTTTGATATTTAATTGGGATAAAACATGTGTTTTATTCAATGAACTAAAACTTTAAAGTCATGTGGCTTTATAATGTTTAGAAAAGGTAAAATTTCAGCCTCACCTGAGCGCCGTAATAAAATACTTCGAAACCGTTTATAGTGATAATATCAGCAGCGCCGGTGTGCATCTGCCAACAAATCTTGAGTCTAGTATAATAGCCCTTTTTAAAGATTTCTGTCCCTGTACCTGTCAAAAAATTAATTTCTTGCACGATACCAAAAAATCACATATTAATCTAAATAAGAAAATTATAAATAATAACAGATATTTGAAAATTTGGTAAATTGTTTATAGGTTTGCCATCTAACTTCGCTGAAAGGAGAATTCATTCCGGAAAGGCATATAAAAATTCTAAAAACCATTGTTGCTATCCCTAAGGAAGGAAGACATTAAAGAAAGGTTAACAAAGAATCATTATGTTGAGCTTTTTCATTATAGATATAAGCAATAAAATCATTGAGCAGTTGAGTTTTGTAAAGAGTAGTCAGTTTTTTTGCTATTCAATATATAATTATGTAAAATAGTTGTTATCAACTGTTTTGGATATTTTATATATGTACACATTAGTCTATTGAGACTTAATAAGGTTCTACAAACTAATACCTGCAGTTTGTGAAACTTAACCTAAATAAGGAAGACATTAACGAAAGGTTAACAAAGAATCATTATGTTGAGCTTTTTCATTATAGATATAAGCAATAAAATCATCGAGCAGTTGAGTTTTGTAAAGAGTAGTCAGTTTTTTTGCTATTCAATATATAATTATGCAAAAAAGTCTATTGAGACTTAATAAGGTTCTACAAACTAATACCTCCAGTTTGTGAAACTTATGTCTATTGAGACTTAATAAGGTTCTACAAACTAATAATTCCTGTTTGAGGAACGTAATTTTAAGTTTTCATGTATAAAAATAATGATAGTTCTCTGGAATAGGCATTTTGGTATATATTTATGTTTCACTTGCTAACTTAAGTTTAATGAATCACCTTTCCGTACCACAGTTAAAATTTTATTATGTTTGTTAACTAAGGCCTTAACTTATTTTCTTACTTTATTGTGTTTGTTCCAAAATTACAAAAAAAGGAAATTTTATGTAATACGATAACATAAAAGTATTTTAATAGCAAAATTACTCTACCTTGCTGTAATTAAGAAAAGTTGTTATAAGAGGAAGGAGGTAAAATAATAAAACTACGAAGAAAAATATGTTTGTGCTTGTAAATTTACCTTATTTTTATAGTCATATAATTTCCCCCTATTTATCTACTAAAATGAAGATAATATGTACTTCACATATAGTGAAGTAATTATATAGTTTTATATTATGCAATGGATGGTTTTTTTTCAAGACCAGTTTTAGTTATGCTTAAACTATTTCTGTTAAATGCATGTTTTAAACATATTTAATATTAAAAATTGCACTTTGACTACAATGTGTGTTGTTTGATCTCACATTAACGAAATTATTAATTCCGTAGCAAGAACAATGAAAATAGTATTAGAAATTAAGAATTTAAATGAAATTTGAGAAAATTATTTAGGGGGAACATACAGGATTTTACCAATCACAAGTAAAATTATAATTATAAATTATAACAGCGTTCGAATTAATTAACAGTTTAGCAGGTAAATAAGGAATGATAATTATTTTCTCTAAAACAATAAACAAACTTTTTGTAATGTGCATACAACCTAAACACCAGTGTTCGTTACAATGGGGAAACACAGAATGAATATAATACTTTATATTGAGATTCAGACATTTATTCTATACATTCATTTACAAATAGATCCTTGGTTATCATATATCATAATCATCAATTATTTATGTCTTCTATTTACACTATATTTATTCCAATTCTCTTTATAAGGAGTTATAACTATTAACAGAGGCCTAAGTTAAGTGACTGTAAATATTATTTTATAAATTACCTCCATTAAAGTCACAGGGGAGCAGGCAGGGGCTTTTCTCCCTACGTCCGTCTTCAGTTGGTGCAGAGGGTCAGGTAGAGGTTTTTCTCATACGGTGAGTCGGTCCGGGTATAAAAACACACTTAATATTACTATTCTTAATTTCTTAGATAATATTCAACTTATCTTAGTTTCTATATCTTCAAATATTCAATTAGACTGAAGATTTAACATACCTGATTCTTTGTCTCAGGACTTCTTTAGGCTCCATCTGCTGATTGTCATTTAAATCAAGTCTGTACTTTCACTAAACAAACATTTATTAACTACAATACTACAACATTAATTCTAAACACAATATTAAGGGTTTCATGATACATTAGTTAGTATCAATTCGGAGTAACAATTACGCACATTCGCGCGTTCAGTCGAATCTCACATCTCTTCTGAAAAAGAATAAAAATTAAAGTCAAAGTAAGTTCAAGTGGCGCCGTCTCGCGGCGGATTGAGTTCGTAATAGTCAATCTGCTTCACCGGGTGTTCGGGAGCACGGAACGAATCGATGCTGGTGGATTCTTGTCCCACTTCTTTCGAATCCCGACTTCAACTCCTCTCCTTCACGTCGTTTCCAAAACTCCTCACCTCGGTTCCAACGTCCCTTTTTCCTTCCTTGCCAATCACTTGTTTTCGGGAAATTTTCCCACATCTCTATGTCCTTCAGGAGTGCAGGTGGGCACATTAAAGTAGCCCCTTTTGTGCAAGCTGACATTACTTTTTAGCCCCTGCTCCCATAACTCACGGTTACAGCTCTGAGCGAGCTTGACCGTTACGCTGCCATGCCGTGATCTATACCTTCTCTGTGGGGGTCCCTAAACTAGACATGCACAATTGGAGTCCTAAATTCCTCTAGGAACATCCTCCCACAACTGTGCATGCATGTGCAGATCACCGTGGGAAAGTACCTCGGTACAAAACTAATGAATTTTAAAATCAAATTTAATAGTCATAAGTTTGGAAAAGAACTATTAACTTGTTTGAAACTTCAACTGTTACCTCTTTCACTCGAGAAAAAAATAACTTTTTTAAAAAAAGTTAGAGCAAAAATTCAAGATGTGCGTAATACAAGAAATGTTTTTACTGTTTCCCGATATACGTATAAATGAATATAAGTATTGAGGGAAAAAATAAAAAGTACAAGTTTTATTACAAGCTCTGTTGCATCTATATATCGTTTATTGCAATTTCTTTATACAAATCTGCTATCAACACTAATTATAAATTCAAAAGCCTAATTTTCCATTTGGAGTACTGTTCCCAGCATCTTTTGCTTACTGCATTACTTGCAACTCAAAAGCTGCAGGAAATCTCTGCAGTAAATGTTGAATAATATCTGCTCTTATCATACTCATATGTTGCCACAAAATACAATTTTATTTTCAGAAATGCAATCCCTTGTATAACACCCCCTAAAATGAGAGAGACTACTTTTATACTAGGTTTTCAATTTCAGCCCCACATTTATCTTATATAATGTAATCACATTCCTAAATGACCTATAACAACCAATAACAATCATGAAGTTTTTCGTTAAAAATTGAGCCATCTTTATGTGGTGAGGAGATCATTAATTTAGATAATTATATAATTGTGTCGATTCAATGTCTTGGTTGAAGAAGTAGCATGAAGAAGAATTCACAGCACGAATGGAAATCACTTTATTTTCTCTGGAAAAAGATATATACATACGATTCAAAATCACCGCCAAAACAAGTTGAGCACAATGTAGAGGATTTTGTGCGTAAAACACGCGATCCGTAGTAGAAAAAAGATTAAATAATCTCACAAATGGGAACCTATCTAGGGTGCAATGCAAACCCAATCTTCCCCCGTTCGGTGTCCGAGACCCTGCCGTTCCTTGTGAGAACTTTACGATGAACGTAATCACTAAAAAGGTTGGCAAAACTGTCGACGGAAGCCTCCACGAGGTCAAGCACCTCCGAAAAAAATGTCAAACTCAAGGTTCACCAAAATTCTAGGTTTTTTTTATACCTGGGGGTCAGTTGCGGTCCCGCCAACCGTTTTTTTGGTTAGTTACGATTCCAGTTACATGAGAACTCCAGCTAATGTTACAGCTAGTTTTTTTAGTTGAATTCTCATTCGCTAGCTGTACCAATTCCGGGCTTATCCAATTCTCCAAATAAGCAAGATCAGGGTTCTTCAAACTGTCACATCCTCGAACGGAGTCTCCACATTGTAGCTGGATCGAAACAGGTGCATTCAGATCGGCTGATTTTGCTTTCGTGTTCTGAACAAAAGGGGGGTGTCTTCAATAATTAAATAATTGATTAATTAATATAACTGATATAAAAGTTAGAAGAAATGCTTGGGATCAAATCTGACCTCATCACATCTCTTGTAAAAAGATTACCTATAAAATATTGAGGGATTTTGTATTTCGGGGGGTCTGATCCCAACCAGAATAGAATCATATCTCCGTTCAGGACACTAAATAAGAATATCCTTTGTGGAGTTATTTATGAGTCCCAAATGGCAGTGCTGAATTTGAAGGGGTAAGGTTTTCCCCATGTTTGCGGTTTAAATGCGAAAGGAACCAATGCTTATATACAGCTCTGCTGGACGAAAGAATAAGAAAGGACAGAGGAAAATAATTAAAAAAAAAAAGTTAAAGAGTTAGAGTTTGAAATAGGTTCGAGAAAGACTGAAAAATAGAGAATTAGAGTTCAGAGCAGAGTTCGGGACCAAAAGAGTTGGTCTAAATCTCCTAAAAAACCAAAACGAATGACATCTCGCAACGACCAGAAGTGTCTCAGTGCATCCGCCTTTCAGAATCACCCCAATCATTTAGAAGAGCCCAGACCAGTGGTGAGATTGAAGTCAGTGACTACATCTTTTCACTAAGAGTTCCCAACCTGAGTACCGCCCTGCCATACACAATAATTCCACAAAGGTACTTATTATACATATTTGAATTTGAAATTAAGTCCTCTCTCTTCTTTTTTTTACCTAAATGTTATGATATTATCAATGTTAAATCTTAAATAATGTGGAACCTAGTAGAAAGTTTGGAAATGCAAATTTTATGAAGTTTGAATAAAATTTTTGTACATAGCTTTGTAAATAGCATAATAATAAATTTGCTTATTTTTTATTTTAAACTATCATCCTTGCATGTGTTTATTTTAAGTGTGTAATATTTGATTTCAGTAACTCTTAATTTAGCTTATTAGTTTAAAAAAAAATAAATCTGTAGTCTCTCAGAGCCTGTGGTTAAATTTAAAACTTACATAATCTACACAACGCAAGACAAATAAAATTTAGTCTTTGTCTAACAAAATAATAACCACTATAAATTTGATCATAAGTAAATACCTAAACTTAATGAGAGCTACACGATATTTTAGAATGATATTGAAAGAGCATTGTGGTTTCATTCACTGGTTTACTTAGCTATTGGTTTACAATCTGGAAAATAACTTGTAAGTCAAATAATAATTTCGCATTTACACGAATATAAACGGTAACAAGTTGTTCCCATCTTATTTCAATAGCAAATATCATTAATCTGTTATAATGAATAAATTAGAGTTTAGCAATTGACGATAACTGACAACTAATTCTAGAGAGTAGGTGAAATACAGATTTATTTCCTAGATTACCTTGTATATTATTCTAGACTCGTTCAGCACGTATTGTTCAACTCCAAATCTTGCCGCCGCCAGTTAATATATGTAATCTGAAATAAGTCTTCCTATTCACCTACTGAAATTCCTCTTCACTGATTTTGGATTGCGCTAATCAACATCTTCCAAACAGGGTTTAAATCAGTGGCATCCGTCGCCGTAGGGGAAATTTATTCAATATTTGATTTATCACTAGTGTAGAGTTGATTTCTACGAAGTTATTGTCGTTTGTACATTGTAAAAGGCAAATCACTTATGTTTCAAAAGCCAATAATTTATCTCAACAAATAGTAAGTATTAAAAGGAAGAAAACTGAACAATCATTGATAACAAAAAATCTAAAGGGACGAAAAATCTAAACGTCGTTTTAATAAAATCATTACGAAATTTCATTTTATAAAATTAAATTATTGAACATTTATATAAAAACATTCTGTGCTTGCTAGCTCACAATTTACATAAATATGTTTATTATCTGTTGCCCATTTAACTATAAAACTAACTGGCTAATGTATAAAAAATTTAATTAAAAAATAAATAAAATATCGCTTTACGCTACCACGACACAGGTCCGAGGTTCGACCCTGGACTGGGAAAGGTTGGCTCAGCCTTTCATTCCTTCAGTGGGTAGACAAACTGAGGATCAAGCATGCTTGAGAACTAAATACTGGGAGTTCCATGTAAGGTTGACCACCTAACCGGAACATATGCTTCGCATCCCAGGGCCCTTGGTCTTGAAAATGGAGATTGGCAATATAGGCCTTTGCCCCCTAGGGGCTGTTGCTCCGAGGAGTTTAGTTTAGTATAAAAACATTGTGTGCTTGCTTGCTCACAATTTACATAAAAATGTTTATGATCCTTTACCTATTTAACTATAGATCTAACTGGTTAATGAATAAAAAATTTAATTAAAAAATAAATAAAATAGTCTAATTCGCCAAGAACAAAATATAAAAGAAAACTACTAGAAAAACTACTTTTTTAAGAAGAGAGATTTCCACTTATATCTACTATTATTACCAATCAACATCTTTGAGCATGAATATAGGGTAAATGCTTTACACCAACTCAAATCAGTTTATGCTGAGATTATTGCAATATCGATGAAAATTAATGAATAAATGTTATCATTTAAGAATTAAAAGACATTTTAACGGCATAATAATAATTTAAATGCTATCATATAGTGTTTAATTTGTGATTAAAATGGTTGGGTACCAGCTACATTGGATTCGTCTAGCTCCATGTTAAACCAATGGGAACAAATGGTTCTACTTCTAGGCAGTTATGAAGAAATTTTTAAACTCATTTCACCTTGTGAAAGAGCAGAAAATTCACCATGGTTAAGTTAATTAAAAAGAAAAGAGCGAGAGAAGTATACTTAATTTTAAATTGGTTCTGAAAATGTTTGATTTAGTCTTTTTCGAATACAAATATCACATATTGCCAACATAAGTTGTAGAAAAATTTCACACATAAATCTGGTGAATTTACATTATTATAAATGGGGTTTTAATATCTATTATTAATAAAGGGACAAATAAAAAATATTCGAAATATTTTGGTTCTCTGTTCATTTTTTCAACAAACTGGAAATGTCAAATTTTCAGTCTTGTGTTATCAACTTTCATCGAGTACAAAGTTAAATTTTAAGCCACATATATGAAAGTTTTCAAGTATGAAGTTTATTAAATTTTTTAAAAACTGTTTTTAATAATTTAAATTAAAACCTTTATATGAGGTTTAAATTAAGGTATAATGACCGGGTTTGAACTAATAAAAAGCAAATATCCAAGCATGGAAAAATGTAAGTACAATATAAAAACCGATATATGATGAGGTTTGCTGCTTTAATCCAAGCATCAGCAACATTGTTTTTTGTTTTTATTCTTTTCTATTTGTTTGTATCTAAATCTTCTGCGTTTTACATCTTGTCTGAAATGTACAGAATTGTTTATTTTCTTCTCTGAAATGTACACATTACCAAAAAAAACACATTACAAACCTTTTCTGAGTCACAGATTGTATAATCACGTCATGTGTAATACCATAAAACAACAAAATAAATTTCTAAAACATTACACACTTTTAAACAAATTCATATAAAATATGAATTTCATTTAATTTATATAAAACTTGATACGAATCTTTGTTTCTACATAAATGCTAAAGATACGGTATAATCAAGTCACGTGCGATACCAAAAAACAGCAAAATAAACTGCTAAAACATTACATACATTTAAACAAAATCATATAAAATATGAATAAAGTATAAATCAAAATAAGTTCATATAAAATATGAATTTAGTTTAATTTATGTGAAACTTGATACGCATCTTTGTTTCCACATAAATGCTAAACATACGTTAAAAAAGGCTGAAAGTGATAGGCTTATAGGCAATGTGGTGGAAATATCTTTAATAAAATCTTGTTATATAATTCTATAAGATTTATTTTTTAAAAATATTTTATATTTTATTAGAAATTTCTTTTCATGCATACTTTAAAACATTTTGTATTTTATGTAACATTTTTATTTATGCATATATTAACTTTAGAAAGCTATTTTTGAGAGTCTGAGAAGTTTTGCAGTAAAAATATAACGCTGTTAAAATCTTAAAATAAATTTAAGCTGAAATAAGTCCTTTTTTTAAAAAATTAAAGCGTGTATTATTGTTATTTCCTTACTTTAATTTTTTTATTGTCTTAGAAGAATAGCAGTTATAAGAACTTTGATACGGAACCTCAGAGCATTCGAGGATTAAAAATACAATTAAAAGTAGAATACTTTAAAACTTGACATTTTAGATAATTATTTTCCTATTTTTAAATTAATGTCTTTCAGACCTTTTAGACTGATAAAAAGTAAACACTTTAACTCATATATTTTCCAGCTTATTGAATGAATCCTTTGAAATACGAAGAATTTTAGTCAATAAATAATATCAGAAAATAGCACTAAATTTTACCTTTTTACTCTAAAAGTTTCGAGTTTTAAATAAAACCCTTTTCAACTGTGAAGATTTATCTGATATCCCAGCATTATTGGACTTTGAGAAAAATTCCATTCTAAAGTAAAAAAGACGTCTTGGTTTCTTAGTATTTTTCAGTCTCAAAAACTGACAAAATACGAAAACTAACAAATCAAACCTTGTTTTTTTTTACTTTTAGAATCTGAAAACACAAATCAAAACATATAAAGCAATGATTAATAAACATAAATAAATCTATTCCGAAGAAACTTGCACGATGAAATACTGAGGTCAAATATCTCACCAATGTCTAGTATGAGAGAAAATTTAAGGCATCAGGAAAGCCGATACGGTTAAAAGAAGAAAGAAATATCAAAATATACTTTAGAAAGGAACATTATTTACGGTTATTTGGCAATTTTTATAGGTAGTTCTACTGGGTTGTGTGAAAGAAATTATTTTACGTCATGTAAAGAAAATATTAGTATTGTTCGGGATGTATTAAATTATTTTCTCACACCATGCTGTTTTGTAAGTTTATAAGCAATAAATTTAAGGATATTATAGGAGATGGAAAACAAGTTAGAGATTAGACTAGGTTTACGGAGAAAGTAAATATTTGTATTCAATTACATTACTTCTATTTTTTTCTTACACTTCTTGGAAATTGCTGGAGAACGAATGCTATAACGTAGCATTTTCCGATAGACAAATAATGATAAAATTAGAACGTAGAAGAGTTAATACACTTGGACCTAATATCTACATAAAAGTCAGTTCACGAAACTGCCTTATTCTTTCCAAAGTTCATGCAGTTTGTTGCGCAATGAATAACGTACAGTAGATTTCTGAGCTTATATCTGTGCAATTCCAAGTGGTGTAGTTATGATTAATTGCAAAACATTTGTGAGATAGCATATTAGTACATATGGTTGACGAGTGGGGACGTGCAGTTGTTGAACGACACATAGCAGGTCAGATTATCACTACTGAGATCTCAGTAATCAATGTGTTAAAGAGTGCCATCTCGTAATTAAAATACTATATAATGTTTAGATGCTAGGCAAAAGTATATCGATGGTCGTAAAAAGTAAATAGCATCACATGACAATCGACACATGCCTTTTGGCGAAAAGTATAGAAATTTCAATCCTAAAGAAATAGCTTCATATCTTACAACCGTTATGTACCTCAACCATTTCTCAGCAATTAAATTAGGTTGGTTTATAATCACAGAGGCCTATTCAATGCATTCATCTGAAATCATGTCCTCATCAAGAAAGATTAGGTTGACATAGGGAACATATTAAAGGGGAATAGCAACAGTGGTCCAGGGCGATATTCTCCAAACAATCCCTTTTCGTTGGAGCAACTGATCTTGCCCACCAATTAATATGGAGAGAGAGGGAGAATAATTTACTAATGAATGTTCATAAACGTCATCAGTAGAGCCAAGAAGTAATGATATGGGCTGAAATTATTAATGATGGCAGAACATCACTTTAAATTTTTAAGAGAGATGTGTTACATCAATGTTACTGCAGAAATATTATTCTACATTATATTATTGTTCTCGGCAAGTCCATGTTTTGTATTTAGGGACGCCGATGTGACCTAAAACAGTACTGCTAAAGTAATAGACAGATAATAAAGAGAAAATATTGAACATACGGAACAGCCTTATTCTCTGAAGTTAAATCCCATAAAGTCTGCCTGAGATGGTTATGGTATGTTTCTGAAAGAACTTACCCTTACCAGACCATTGGAGAATTTAAGAACTTCTTCTGATGGAGAATCCTGAGTGGAAAAATATACTGAAAGGTATCATCAATAACAGATGAAAACTGTGTACTAATGTCCGAATAGAGAATATACCTCTTACTGAAAGACTGGTATATATCATACTCCGTCATTAAGAGATATTTTGTTGTAAAGCTGAATATTTTCATAGAAAAATTTAATTTTTTCCCACATAGGGAATTCTGTACTATTTTATAAGATAAATATAACACCCTACATCTATTATAAACGAGGGTTGGAACATTAAGAAGGTAGAAAATTATTTAAGGTAGAAAAGTCCAAACTTTTCACGAAAGTTCAACATACGTGAAACATTTTTGTGTAAATTAACTATTCAATCTATCGAATTATAACCACCCAGAAACTTACAAACAAAATTTTTTTTCAATATAAAAGTAAAATAAAAGAAAAGAAAATTAATAGCAAGGAGTAATTTATAAATTTACAAAATAATTTTAAATTAAAATAATTTTTAAAATAAAAAATTCAATCTAATCCTACCCAATTTTTAAAGGAAATATTGAAATGATTTATTTAGTTTTGTTTTAATGTATATGTGTGTAATACTTTATAAATTTAAATAATAGTTTTCATAAAAGTTTTGTAACTTCAACTGTCGCTTTAAATTTTATTATCCGTTGCAATATCAGAAAGTAATGTAATTGTCTTTCTGTGCTATATTATTACACTGAGTTGTCGAAAGAAGATTTAAACAGAATCTTTCCGCAAGTATTCAGTATTCTTCTTACTAAAAAAACCGAAAATACTTCTGTCTATTCACAGCTCATTTTGTCAATGATCGATCAGCCTCTGCATGTTCTTTCTATGTTATGTCTAGCACGACAAAAGATGATTTCAAGAATGATGAATGAAGTCAGTTGGAAAAAATAGTGAACATTTCAAGTATTTAGTTCTATAAACCATATTTTGTACCGCATCTCGTTGTTTTAAGATAAACGGAGAAATGAATTCTGTCATTTACTAGAAGAATTTTTAATATATTATATGCACACTTATATATATATACAGTCAAACCTGTCTATCTCGAAACCTGCTTATCTCGAAAACCTGTCTATGTCGAATTTTTTCAATTTCCCTACATTTTCAATAAAAATTTAACGTATTTTCCAAACCTATCTCAAATTATTTTTTCCCAAACCTGTCTATCTCGAATTTTTCTAAGAAACACAACATTCCAGTTTAGAAATTTACTGGGTTGACAATCGCACAAGTTTCCATTTCCAGGAAATACACTTCTAGTTTTCTCTCTCGAAGGGTCATTTGTTCGGGGACTGGGTGAGAATTGTACTAAAATCGGGTTCTCTGCTCTGAAAAAAGGGATCGTGGTTGAGGAATGGGGAATAGGAGACGGGAGAAATTTCTTTTTGGAAATAGAACTAACTGGTTCTCAGTCTATAGCCTAATAACTAAAGTATCATCTCGCATTTTGCTGTCTTAATTTTAGAGCTAAAAATGGCGCCGAACGATGGCCGAATGGTTAGGGCACTGACCTTCGGAACCGGAGTTCGTGGGTTCGAGTCCCACAGAGGCATGGATGTTCGGAATCGGCTTTAAACAGTAGGTCCCGGTCTCATTAGCCCTCGTGTAGCAAAAAGTAGACCGTAGTGCTCCCAACCAACCGACCCAACCAACAGAGCTAAAAATGGCTAAAAAAATTTAATGTTTTAACCATCGGAAAAAAATGGAAATTCTGTCATTCTTGAAGGAAAACCCTTCTATGAAGAAAACCGTAGTGGCCACTAAATTTGGAACTCCACCCAGTACTATTTCCACTATCATGAAAAACAAAGATATCGTACAAAAGAACTCCGAAAATGGCGGCAAAATAATGAAAAAGAGCCGTACATGTAAGTAAAACTAGAAGTACTTCAAATTTTCAATCTTTTGTATTGTGTCAAGAAATTTTTTGACTCTATTTTCATAAAACCTGTGTACCTCGAATTTTTTTTTTTCTGCCAAGAGATTCGAGATAGACAGGTTTGACTGTATATATATATATATATATATATATATATATATATATATATATATATATATATATAGATATATATATAATATATATATATATATATATATATATATATATATATATATATATATATATATATATATATATATATATTCAGGGTGTCCCAAACCGACCGCATAAACTCTGCACACCTATATTCCTCTTTGGGAGTGCATAAAAACTGCCCAGAGAAGCGGTCCTGTACGATCCACAGTTAACGAAAAAGATACGAAAAACAAAGTAAGACGTCACTGCCGGTGCAAGGGGAAAAAAACACTTTATTGAATATATCAACAACAGTATTTGCATGCCTTTTGAGACGATAATGTTTAAACGTTCACAGCGCATATCGCGTCATGCATGAGCGCGCGCCATGGAATGACCTTAATCCGCCGTTGATTTGGTTTGGTTTGGAGCGCTACGGTCTACTGTTTTGCACACGAGGGCTAATGATACCGGGACATACTCCTTAAAGCCGATTCAGAACGGCTACAAATAACCATGCCATAGTGGGATTCGAACCCACGAACTCCGGTACCGACGATCAGCGCCCTAACCAATCGGCCAGCTTTCGGTTAATCCGCCGTTGAACTGGTATTTAAAAGGCCGCATCTTGCAGCTACAGGTAGTCTTCGTATGGTGGCCATGTATTCTTTTCGTGACTACTGCTACATGTACCTGATGTACAGCCGATGTAATGGAAAAGCCTTACAGTTAAGGAGTATGCCCGTCCATCTACTGCTATTGATATGTTCAATAAAGTTTTTTTTTCCACCGGAAGTGACGTCATACTTTGTTTTTTGTATTTTTCTCGTAAAGTATGGATCGAACAGATATGCTTCTTTTTGCAGTTTTTATGAAATTCCAACGAGGAATCTAGCTGTGCAGATTTTATGCGGTAGTTTTGGGACATCCCGTGTATATATATATATATGTGTGTGTGTGTGTGTGTGTGTGTGTGTGTACGTGTGTGTAACAGCAAAAATTAATCCACTGGTCACATCGAATTAGGCCCCTATTGTATTTACTTTCCCTGGCTTGCTGGGCAAGGAGAAGCATAGGTAGACAGACTATCGAAATAAACAATCTAGGCATATTGAAACGAACAGCGAGTCCATAAAAGAACTTATTTTATTGAGTTAAGAGGACGACATGTGGCTCTATCAAAGGAAGACTACTTAATGATCATGACAGCATTATGATTATGATGGATTATAGTATTGGATCCCAGAGTGAGACGCTGAGAATAATTCCCAATAAAGAGCTGCTTAGTCAGCGTTCTCAACAGTAAAGAGGGACTTAGATCATTGAAAAGTGAACCGAGGACAATTAGTTAGTAGAAAGAGAGTAGAAAATCTGCATTTATCGCAGAGAAAATTTTTGGAAATGGGTTGGAAGAATTTTATGTCGCTAACACTTTTTTAGTTAAGATATTTTGTGGCTGGGAAAATAGATTTGAGGAAATAAGAATGGGAAAGAGGAGAATTTTTAAGAGATATTAAAGTGTAATAATTCTGAGTTATTATATATATATATATATATATATATATATATATATATATATATATATATATATTTATATATATATATATATATATATATATATATATATATATATATATATATATATATATATATATATATATATATATATATATATATATATATATATATGTGTGTGTGTGTGTGTGTGTGTGTGTGAGAACGAAAACTGTGCCTACTGCTTTTAAAATAAATTTTAAATTAGTTATATCATTCATTTTTATCTGGAATCCTTTGTATTAAATAAATATATATTACACTCAAAGATGATGATAATCTTAATAAAATGGATTAGTTAACACAACAAATCAAAAAATAAAATAAATGGAAGTACAATAAATGTCAGATGTGGAAATACTAAAAAAAGAAAAGACTTCTGTCTATTAGCAGCTCATTTTGTAAATGATCGATTAGCCCCTGCATGTTGATTGCTATGTTATGTCTGGCACTACAAAGATGATAGTAAGAATGATGAATGTATTTGGGTGGAAAAAAATGATGAACATTTCAAGCATTTAGTTCAGTAAAGCATTTTTTTATTCCGTATTCAGTTATTTTATGGAGGATGGGAAAAGCAGTTTGGTCACTAAACAGAATAATTTTTAATATATAAAAGTGGGAACTTTGATAGTGGCAACAATTTATTTACATGGAATACAAAATTGATTCCTGTCACCATGTTTTACAGACCTTCAATATAATCGAAATCATTGAGTATAGCCCGTTTCCAACGATGTTGAAGTCGCAAAACACCTGTAGCAGCGCCTGTTCTGTTGATAGTTCGAATGGACTTGTCTATTGACACAAGAATCTCTGGAAATTTTCTGGAAATTTTCTTCATCTTAGGAATTAAGACAAAGTCAAAGAGCTTAGACTTGGAGAGTAAGGTGGATGGTAAAACCCTATATGACACTGTCCTGTTGTACGACCTCTGGCACATTGAATTTTTATCCAACTTCGTTGTTCTTGATTTGAAAACATCCAGACAACACTTCAGACCTCAAGCTAATACAATGATCAGTTCTTCGCGTCACTCCTCATGCGCATGACGTAGGAAGGACGATTCTTTTTGCTGAGAGGTAAGGTATGTTATGTAGCTCACGTGTAGTATACGCGATATTTTAGTTTTGTTGCCTAGCGTTTTTACAGCAGTATTGCCACTATTAAAGTTCACACCATTGTATTATCTACGTAATTTTATATGTTTGTGAATAGATATTAGTAAATATGTGGCTCACGAAAACCATGCCTCCTGGTTATAAAAGAATATTCCTGTCTGGAGCTCGTGGTCACTTCCCTAATTAATTTAAATGTTTTTTGTTGTTGTTACTTATTCCCCTGGTGTAGGACGGCGTACACCAGGGGAATAAGTAACAACAACAGTCCAATACACACCATCGAAATGTGCGACTATCAAAGAGTTAAAGGTAATATGAATCTTCCATTGGGCTACGAACCGTCAGGACTGAAGACTAACGTAACCTCATTAATCGGACATCGTAATTTAGAAGCAGGGACCAAAGAAGGAGTCCACGAGACTTGGTTTGCCACCCCAGATATATCGTTTGAGAACTGAGGACATTCCAACCACGAACCTATTTCATGTGCCCCAGCCACCATTAATGAACGATGCGGATTTTTGTTCTGATCCAGCTTTGATCATGCTTTCCATCGGTTACGAGATTGTTGGACTTCCTAACAGAGCTACTGTGGCTCATTGATTCAAATGATTGGTGGTTCCCTTGTATGATTTTTTTTTATCTCAAATCATTTATATTATATCATAATATATAGGACGTATAAAAATAACGGTAATCTCAATAGCATGTAGACAACAAAACCAATATATATATATATATATATATATATATATATATATGTATATATATGTCAGGTCTAAAAAAGGGGTAGTTGGAAATTATGTAAGTTAAAAACGATTTTAAAAAGAGAACTCTTTTATAATAATAAAAGAAATGAAAAAGACCCACGCTCGCTTAATCTTTCAGGATAATCCGGTCAGGCGGAAGAATTTTTGAGTTTTTTGATGAACTTGCAAACAGATAAATTTGATTTGGCGCGTGGACACCTTCACGCATATCTCCGCCACGAGCAATGAAAATGGAGCATGTTGCTTTCATTTAGAACGATGAGTTAATAACACTTATTATTATCAAGAAGACTGTTTTCCATTCGGCTTAACTCTAGATCACGACATGTCATATATATATATATATATATATATATATATATATAATATATATATATATATATATATATATATATATATATATAATGACGAAAGTAAAATAAATATTCAGATGGGGACCCCTATTATTGTTACTTGCCCGACCTTACTGGACAATGAGAAGTCCTAGTTATGTAATGGTAAATCCTAGTTAAAAGGAAGCCGTGGAACCATAAAAAGGAACAGGAAGTCCAACTTGGAACTTAATTTTAATTAAAATCTAAGAAAAGACATTCGGATCTGACGGATTTTCTTCGTCAAGAGTAGAACATGTATTGATACACAAAAAACACTTACAATTACAATGTCGGGCTCCACAGTGATAGACGCGGAGAACTTTCCAAAGAAATCGGTAGCTTAGTAGTTAACTAATTTGACAGAATAAAGTAACTTAGATTATTGAAAAAAGTGAACCATTCGCCTTGTACAAATGAAAAATCTGGTGAGTGGACAGAAAATTAGCACTTATTATAGAGTTAGTTTTGGGAAATGGCTGAAATAATTTTAAATCAGCGTACACTTATTTAAATAAGATATTAGAGGACTGGGAAAATAGTTATGGCATAATGAGGAGGGAAAAAAGAGAATGTTAGAGAGATATTTTAAGTGTAATAATTTTGATATATTTCATATATATACACAGTCTGCAAATAAGTATTTGGACACCTGTGATAGAAAAGAAAAACTAACTTTATTCTAGATCAATAGTTCGTAGAGCCTCCACGAGAGGCAATTACAGCGTGAACTCTCCGGGGCATACATTCCCTAAGTCTTTGTTTTACAGCTGTGGTATTGTCTTCAACTCGGCTT
>CM063510.1:55531597-55541597 GCA_032207245.1 Pardosa pseudoannulata | reverse complement strand
TATCGGCTGGAACCTGGTTGACTGGCTCACCGCAAATCAAGGCGCCATCGTTCGGCCATGAAGATCTTAACCTAAAACCCCACCACAAGGGACAAAGTACTCCTTCACTAATGGCCATCACAATTACCCTGTGCAGTTACTCCTGTACCAATACCTGCTATCCTGTCAGAAAGTTCCATGTAGTACACCGGGTCAACCGGACTTTTAACCTGGGCAGTACTCTTATGCCCCGCACTTCCGGAAACTGCATTGGTTGTACTTATTTGTTTAGATTGTCTACATTTTTTTGTTATTTTAAATTATATGGGCCGAATGCTGACTTGGCACCTGAGTAACGCATTATTGCCGCACGGTCAGACCGAGCCAGCAATTCAACACCCTACACCCGACTTCGGGTGGGTGGTTGGTTGCAGGAAGTACACGGCTTTAAGCTTTAGATCTCTGTCTCATCAGCTCTTGTGTAGCAAAACAGTACACTGTAGCTCTCCAACCCATCCCTCTTCTTTCAGCTACTCACAACTTCCTGCGTTTAGCTATTAAATACCACTTGTTTGATACCAATCAGTACAATCTTTTAACTCTGTATAGACTGCACATAAAATAAGAGCGCAAGAGCCATATTCAAACTTCGATTAAATGTGAAGATAGTATTTACTGTTAACAACAATTTGAATCATATTTGAATCATTATTATAAGAAGACATGTAAAAAGTATATAACAATATTAGTAAGTTATTGTTTATGTTATTCTAACTTTCAGGACCTGTTCGTTTTCAACAACTTAAAACTTTATATATTTATTTGTTTACTGTCATTTGAATAATACGGAATAAAAAAAATAGAAAGCTTTAAATTTACAGATTGCTTAAGTTTGGTTTTGATCACTTTAATTTGTGAACAAACTTAATTATTTGTTGTAATAAGGAAAATGCTGGATCTTTCATACTTTGTTTTTGAATATCAAACAATATTAATTCATAAAAAAGGTTTTCAGATTAACCATCTTTCAGAAAGGAGGGAGAATTAATCATGACTGTACTTCACATTCCCTAGGAATGATATTGTAGTAATTTATGAAAATTCATTCAATTATATTATTATCTGAATTCCAGATAATTATTTCTAGGTTGATTTTAACTAGATAATTGTTTCTTTGTACTTATACTAGTTAATCTAAAAAAGCAACTTTAGCCGTTCCGATTGGGCTTTAAGGTTTAGATATGTGTACATTTGCTCTAGTGTAGCAAAACAGTACACCTTAGTCCTCCAAACAACCCCCTCTTCTTTTAGCTACTCCTAACTTCCTGCGTTTATCTATTAACTGCCACTTTTTTTTATACCAATCAGTACACCTTTTAAATTTGTATAGACTGCATATAAAATAAGAGCGTAAACATAAGAGCCATATTCAAACTTCTGTTAAATGTGAAGGTTATATTTATTGTGAACAACAATTTGAATCATTATTACAAGAAGACATGAAAAAATTATATAACAAAATTGTTAAATTTTTATTTATATTATTCTAGTTGTCTAGTTGCAAAACTCCATATATTTATTTGTTTACTATCATTTGAATAATACGGAATAAAAAAATAGAAAGCTTTAAATTTACAGATTGCTTAAGTTTGGTTTTGATCACTTTGATTTATGAACAAACTTAATTATTTGTTGTGATAAGGAAAATGCTGGATCTTTAACACTTTGTTTTTGAATATCAAACAATATTAATTCATAAAAAAGGTTTTCAGATTAACCATCTTTCAGAAAGAAGGAGACAGAATTAAGCATGAGTATACTTCACATTCTCTAAGAAAGCTATTTTACTAACTTATGAGAATTCATTGAATTAGATTATTGTCGGAATTCCAGATAATTATTTCTAGGATAATTTTAACTAGATAGTTGTTTCTGAGTACTTACACTAGTTAATCTATAAAGCAACTTCAACCCCATCCCTTCTATAGTACTTTTTATGTTTATCTAATTTATGAAAATAAAGCAAAATCGGAAACTAAAGAATAATAAAATAAAAAAAACCGGTATTTACCAAAGCCTAAACTTGGTCATTAACTGTTTCATAAAAGTTCTGAAGAAAATGTAGATTTAGACGGAGTTAACTTTTCTAAAAAAAATGTCAATTAAATTTCACTTTAAATTAGAATTCATCCAAGAAGTAATCTCTCTTATAAAAGGCAACGATTCTCAGAAAAAGTGAAAAATTACTGCGGAAAGATAAATAACCATGAGTATATATTTAAAAAGTTATTTTAAATGCATTAAATTTCCTTTCCTAAATAAACTTCTGAAGCATTTATTGCAAAAACTATTAAATTGTAAGGCAACATTAGGAAATTTTTGTCTGTTTTGCTATTGCTCTCTTGATCCCTCAATTTTCTGTTACTAAAACCTTAATACGTTTATCTATTTACAACAATATGAATCATTATTACAAGAAGACATGAAAAAATTATATACCAATATTATCAAATTTTTGTTTATGGTATTCTAGTTGTCAGGAATTGTTCGTTTTCAGCAACGCAAAACTCCATATATTTATTTGTTTACTATCATTTGAATGGTACGGAATAAAACAATAAAAAGCTTTAAATTTACAGATAGCTTAAGTTTGGTTTTGATCACTTCAAAGATTTATGAACAAACTGAATTATTTGTTGTAATGAGGAAAATGCTGGATCTTTCATACTTTGTTTTTGAATATCAAACAATATTAATTCATGAAAAAGGTCTTCAGATTAACCATCTTTCAGAAGGAAGGAGGTAGAATTAACCATGATTGTACTTCACATTCTCTAGGAATGATATTGTAGTTTATGAGAAATATTTCAATTAGATTATTATCTGAATTCCAGATAATTATTTCTAGGTTGATTTTAAGTAGATAGTTGTTTCTGTGTACTTACATTAGTCAATCCATAAAGCAACATTAACCCCCTCCTATAGTACTTTTTATGTTTATATAATTAATAAAAACAAAACAAAATCTGAAACTAAAGAATAATAAACACACACAAAAAAAAAACGGGATTTACCAAATCCTAAATTTAGTCATTAACTGTTGCTTAAAAGTTCTGAAGAAAATGTTGACATTAACAGCGCTAACTTTTTCAAAAAAAATGTCGATTAAGTTTCACTTTAAATTAGAATTTATCCAAGAAGTAATCTCTCTTATAAAAGGAAACGATTCTTAGAAAATGTGAAAAATTACTGCGGAATAATAAATAACCGTGAGTATATTTTTAAAAAGTTATTTTTAGATGCATTAAATTTCCTTTCCTAAATAAACTTCTAAAGCATTTATTCCAAAAACTATTAAATTGTAAGGCAACATTAGGAAATTTTTGTCTGTTTTGCTCTTGCTCTCTTGATCCCTCAATTTTCTGTTACTAAAATCTTAATACGTTTATCTATTTACAACAATATGAATCATTATTACAAGAAGACATGAAAAAATTATATAACAATATTATCAAATTTTTGTTTATGGTATTCTAGTTGTCAGGAATTGTTCGTTTTAGCAACGCAAAACTCCCTATATTTATTTGTTTACTATCAATTGAATGGTACGGAATAAAAAAAATAAAAAGCTTTAAATTTACAGTTAGCTTAAGTTTGGTTCTCATCACTTCAAAGATTTGTGAACAAACTGAATTATTTGTTGTAAAGAGGAAAGTGCTGGATCTTTCATACTTTGTTTTTATATATCAAACAATATTAATTCATCAAAAAGGTTTTCAGATTAACCATCTTTCAGAAAGAAGGAGGAGAATTAACCATGACTGTACTTCACATTCTCTAAGAAAGCTATTTTACTAACTTATGAGAATTCATTTAATTAGATTATTATCTGATTTCCAGATAATTATTTCTAAGTTGATTTTGACTAGATAGTTGTTTCTGGATACTTACACTAGTTCATCTATTAAGCAACATTAACCCCCCTCCTATAGTACTTTTTTATGTTTATATAATTAATAAAAACAAAACAAAATCGGAAACTAAAGAATAATAAACACAAAAGAAAAACGGGATTTACCAAAGCCTAAATTTGGTCATTAACTGTTTCTTAAAAGTTTTGAAGAAAATGTAGACATTAACAGCGCTAACTTTTAAAAAAAATGTCTATTAAGCTTCACTTTAAATTAGAATTCATCCAAGAAGTAATCTCTCTTATAAAAGGAAACGATTCTCAGAAAATGTGAAAAATTACTGCAGAAAGATAAATTACTGTGCGGAAAATTTTTTAAAAAAGTTATTTTTAGATATATAAAATTCCCTTTCCTAAATTAACTTCTGAAGCTTTTATTGCAAAAACTACTAAAAATGTCTGCCCCGAGTTTTTGAAGTATCAGTAAAGGCATTTTTCTACTCAGTTGCCAAAATCGATAATGATATATTTAAATAACCTCCTTTTTAAAAACTGAACTTAAAAATTCTTTTTTTTTTTAGTTTGTGAAATTTTTATAGAGAATAATAGACAGTTCCAGAGGGTATTATTCATTATAGATATCAAATTTATCGTTTTTGTCTTCGATTTTCTTTTAAGTCTGAAGGTGGGTTAAATGAATTTACGATTCATTTTTTTCATTTCTGTTTGAGGTCAAACGAAAGTATTTCCCATTTATTGGTGAATGATTTAATACAGATATTTTATCCATGCAAATTTCAAGTTTCAACAGATAATGCGTAGCTCATTTTTGAGACAAACTGCGTTAGGTGATTGAGTATGGTCCCTAATTTATTACTCAAGTTTAATGTCTCTCCTGAATAATATTTACTCCTGAATAAGCATATATACCTATAAATTACTTATAATGGAAGATTTCCTTAAAGATATTTTACCGGATAACAAAACAGAAACTTTCTAGCGTTAGTTTTTGTTAAAACATGACTGTAAAGGAACATACTTAACCCTTTAAAGGTCACCTAAATAAATTCTTTGGAATTTAATGAAATTAGTCTAAGAATATTGCCTATGAACCTTATAAATGCAAAATGTATCAAAATTTTTGTTTACAATCCTTAGGTTTGCATTAGAGAATACCTTAAGAGGGATTGAGGGGGTTCTCTGATAAACCCCCCTTGTATAGCGTAAACATAATACTTTTTAAAATTTTAATTATATTGGAAGAACAATAAATAAATGTTCTTAAACGTATAATAAATAAATAGTTTGAATATTTATAAATGTTGTTTGAATAGATGTATTTGTTTGTGGTCATACGTGAAAAAAAAATTGAATTACTTACTTTCAAGGTACATCAAGTTTAAATACATATATTTAAAAAAAAAAAATTAGGTGTAGTACTATCATTAATTGTAATTTTTAAATGTCAAAAACATAAAAACCGAAAAAACCATTCATATTTCTTAAAAAAATAGAGAAAAAAATGTTTAACAGGAGGTTTCCCTGCAAAAGCACTGTCCACTAAAGGGTTAAGGGAAGACCTTTCGAAGTCAAAATTCTTCATATGCGGTCTTTTTTGGATTCAGAACAAAATATAAAAAACTCGTCATTCTTTAGGATAAATTTCTTAGGTCATAAGAAGGGTCTAATTTTATAAAAATTGTTTTATTTGGATATATGATGAAATGAATTAAAAAAGTATAAAATATGAATACCAAGGAAAAAATAGAAAAGCTAACAGTGAAATTTTTAAATTTCTGAATTAGAAGCTTTTTGTATCAAATAGAAACTAATTATCACTTTTTTTGGAACCTCAATTATATTAATACCACCAATTTATTTGTTGCTTTTTTTGTGACACTTGGTCAAACCAAGAACGACTGAGCCATACACGACTCGTATTAAGGCAATGAAGTGAGCCTTTCGTTTTAACGAGCCTTAAAAGTGAAAGTACGACTTCTTGCTTAAGGACATCCTCGTTATTTTGAAGCAGGGACCAAGCAGAAAATCCACAGGATTAGCCTGTCGGCTCCAGAGGTACTCATTCAGAACTTGGAGAACATTCTGACCACGAGCATATCTTACATTCCCCAGTCACCTTTAACGAACACGGTAGATAAATTTCTTGCAAAATTTCTCTGCACTTTCACTCACCTTTGTCCAATACAGGAGGGATGATATGCCTTTCTTCATACGATCTAGTTACTGTGGTAATTTTGAAGCTGGGGTAATTTTGAAGCAGGGACCAAGCAGAAAATCCACAGGCTTAGCCTGTCAGCTCCAGAGGTACTCATTCAGAACTTGGAGAACATTCTGACCACGAGCATATCTTATATTCCCCAGTCACCTTTAACGAACACGGTAGATACATTCCTTGCAAAATTTCTCTGCACTTTCACTCACCTTTGTCCAATACAGGAGGGATGATATGCCTTTCTTCATAGGATCTAGTTACTGCGGTCCTATAACACAACAGTTTTTCACAAATAATTTAAAATTAAATGTAATTTATTACCCTGTAGTTTGTGTACTAATAAAGTAGTTTTAAAAAAATGTTCAAAGTAAAGTAACCATCTGTAGAAATAGTTTCTCTAGTTCGTGACTTTAAACTACAAGAATCCGGTACGGATAGGTTTCTGCCATGTTAAGATGTGAATTTTCAAAAAGAGAGATAGGTTGATTGTAGACTTATTACATTACATTCTCCATATTCAACATAATAAAAGAATAAAATTACCTCATATTACAAAAAATAATTACGAAACAGTAAAAGAAAAAATAAAATAAATAGTATCCTGAATTTTTATGTTTCCGACATTCCCCTAAAAACCAGCATGTCCTATTCTTTGATCTGTGCAGTAATTTTTGTTCAACTTTTACCTTATCTCTACTCTCATATCCATTAAACTGATAGCTGAACTATTCAAATTAAGCTCTTGTTGAATGTATCTAGGTCTATTAAATCGTTTTTCTCAGTTAGGTCTCAATCAAATAAAAAAAATTATGGCTTGAATTCAATTGCGTGTCAAACAAAAAATGTCGATGTCGGAAGCTCTGAGATGATTTTATATTTTTCTATTGAATTTTTAGTAAAAGGTAGAGTAATAATAGAGAGAGCAAAAGCATTAATTTCCCGATAAAATTTGTATTAGGTTTGACAACGGCAAAAGCAGGTTTAAGTATAACAGTTCCCTTTTTATCACTTCCTTGTACAAATTAAAAGAAAGTATTGTAATCATGATAAACTTCACAGCCCGAATTTCAACAAAAACATTTATTTTGACCTAGATTGACTGAATCTTTAACATTTTAAGTGTTATCACTCTACTCACAGGAAACTTAAAATAACTATTTTGACGAATCTTAACATTGTGACTAGTTTTCTATTGACATCTTTACGTACATGCGTATTATTGAAGTTATATGACGGGCTTATAGCCCGTTATATGACGGGATTAGTAAAATTTTTAATTTTCCAGAATTGTAAAGTACCCTATGAGGCAGTTAAAAAAATGGTTTGTTTTTGGCTGAGAATTATCTGGCGCACGCTCAATAATTTGTTTATTTTCATACTCCCGATACTGTGAATGCAGTTTAGAATCACGTTGAATTCATTTAGTCAAACTGTGTGGTTATGTATAAAAACAAACACACAAACGAACAAACTTCTTAGTTTTCAAAGATATATAACTTAAACGCTAGATATTTATTAGTTCGTGAAATAGACTCCTAGACTTTTATGAAAAGAATTTGTTGTTAATACCGGTGATAAAATTTTCATTGCAACAAAAAGTAATCGAGGATTAAATTTAAAATTATCACATATGTACCTAATCTATTATTTATGCCAATTATAAAAGAAAAGTATTTACGTAATATCTAAGTTTAGCGATAAAACGCATGAAAATAATTCAGACGGTATCTAAATAATTTAAATCAGAAATGATTAAATGAGATGGTTAAAGGAATGACGTCATAATGCTAGGAAAAAAATTATTTTTATCAATTAATTATGTGATAAACTTAATAACCTGCTCATAACCGAGGAAAATAGGGCTTGAATTAACGGTATTAAACACTCGAAAAGGGAGGAGAGGGTGGATTTCGAACGTTTTAAAGACTTGCTTTGAATTTTGCTAACCCTAACTCATAAAGAATCCAATATGGATGCCCTATCCATTCTAGGTCCTACCGCTCCATAAATTCGAGGACAGACAGTCAGATAACTTAGGCTATTATTATATAGGGGATGTAAGTCACATAAATCAAAACTATTAGCTTTAGAAAGACAAAATAATTTCTAGAACTGTTGAAATGTCTCATTGTGCCCCTCCCGTTTTGGTTGCATTCTTAAATCATTATAAAGGAAAATTTCAACATAAAGATCAATTAATTTATGCGGCTCAGCTTCAATGATAGCCTTAGAATTTAAAATCTTTTATTTAAGATATTGGCCATATTCGCATGATCTAGCTATTTGTAACTTTTGGTTATTCTTTAATCTAAAAAGGAATTCACGACGTCGTTTTCATTCAGAAGAAGACTGGTGTGGCTGTAAATGCATTTTTCATCTACTCCAAGAAATGAATGACTTGAGGCATTTAATCTGTGAAAAGTTCGTCTAGAAAAGTGCATTGATGCTGGAGGTGACTACTTTGAGCACACCGAAAATGTTGTAAGTATAACTTTAAAAACCTAGTTGTATCTCAAAAATTTCAGAATACCCCTCTTATGTAACTACAAATTTCTCTTTCTATCTCTCTTTATATATATATATATATATATATATATATATATATATACGTACATATATATACACACATATATATACATATATATATGTATATATATATATATATATATATATATATATATATATATATATATATATATATATATATATACATATATACATACATATATATATACACACACATATATATACATATATATTCATATATATATATTCACAAACATATATATATATATATATTCATATATATATATATACATACATACACACACATACATATATATATATATACACTTATATATTCATATATATATATATATACATATATATACATACATATATATATATACATATATATATATCAGTGTTTCTCAACCTTTTAGTATTCACGGCCCGATTTTCAATCATAATTTTCATCGCGCCCCCCTCCCCACCGCGTACAATAAAATGTAAACAATAATAATGTATTTTGAGCATTATGGCGCTAAACCTGCACTACAACCTTAATTTTAAACTTTGCAAATTACCAAGAATACGGAAATTTATTGACATTTTGCAACACTGATACTCAGCATTGAAAAAACAATAATCCTATGCCTTTTTATTGCTCTTGCGTCCCGCCATGGCGGGCATTCTCACGGTTTCGCGAGAAGTTTCGATTTGTCTGGAATTTGTCTGGTCAGCTTAAAAGTTAAGTTAGGAGCGTGCGCAGATGTGAACAAATGTTTTCTCATAGGGAGAAGGAGAAAGTTCTATGACGCCAATTTCAATTCCAGACAATCTCATTCGAGTCGATCCTTCTTATCGCTATTCAATCTATTCTTAATGTGTATGTTATATATATTTTCATGTAATTGCAATTCACGGTATTAAATATTCACGGCAGCAGACTTATGCAGAATCATGGATAAATTTTTAAGCGGGCGTAAGCGAGCATTAGACGATAGACAAGCATCAACAAGTACACAGACGAGTGTGGTTCCGAAAATAAAATCAAGAAAATATTCTCAAGAATACTTAAATTTTGGGTTCACTAGTACTGAAGTAAATGAAGAAGAAAGGCCCCTGTGTATCATTTGCTCAAAAATGTTGGCGGCAGACAGCATGAAACCTAATAAACTTAAACGACATTTGGAAACGCTTCATAGTGAGTACGTAAACAAACCCAGAGAATTCTTCGAATTAAAATTAAAATCATATGAAAAGCAAAAATCATTGTTTAAAAAAACTTTGTCTGTGAATGAAAAAGCTTTAATTGCCTCTTACAAACTTTCATATAAAATAGCCAGATGTAAAAAGCCTCACACCATTGGTGAAGA